>JANUYF010000004.1:96998984-98198984 GCA_026167975.1 Phrynosoma blainvillii | reverse complement strand
CTCCATTCATCACTGAATATTTTCCTTGATGCTGAGCCTTATGTTCTGGGGCTATATTTTCTTCCTCCTCCACAGTCTCTGCTGGTTGCTGATAAAACAAACATTATCACAGTCAGCATTTTAGAATAAAATATCCCAGGCAGAAATATTATGATGAACTAAATAAAAGATAGAAAAGTTCATATACATTCCATGTTATATGGTCTTATGTTAATGTTATTTCACAACAAATTCTTTCTTGGTTATGAACCAGATCACGCTTATAAGATAAATGGTTGAGAACTGTGTTGGCATATACAATATAGATGTGTGCATATGTAGATAAAAAATTGCTCCCTTGCTTCACAAAGATGCAATGAAAAATAGACCAAACTCCAATTTACCTACCTTTTGACAGACTTAAGAAAAATCTATATGCTGCATGCCACAAGCTACATTGCATTAGCTGGAACCATTAATATATAAAACTCTGTGAGTATGAATTAATATAGAAATCAGTTACAAAGCAAGGTTCTCTATATATCTTATGGCCACTTTCTAGAGAGATCACCATGGGGAGGCTGTTTCAGAGGACTACCATGTAACTGATACAGCATGCTAACTGCTCATTAGCCACCATTTAAATGTAGCTGTGTAACACCTCTAAGATGATTTCCAAGAAGAAGAAAGCAGATGTTAAGACATGGTATCCCCGTAGTTCAAAATCCTACAGATAGCTATACATATATAAATTCCACTAAAATCAGTAATACTTATAATCAAATTACTTGAGACAGTATATGTTCCTGGCAACCCAATCCTCAACACATTCTACTGGTTCCACTGAAATTGACAGGTCTTAATTCTAAACAGGATTTAGAACTGAGGATCAAGTCTCTCGACAAATCCAATAGCAGCTATCTACTCTGAAATCGCATTTGCTTTGAAAATTGTATCAAACAAAGAATGGGGTTAAAGAGAGAAAGAAAAAGGCAAAGTAAGAAGGAGAAAAGGGGGATTTCTCACTCTCTGTCCCCCTCACCACCACTTCCCAGGTGCAGCTTCAGGGATTCCTTCAGCCTCTGGCACCCCTTTGCCTGAACCCAACAATTAATTCCTCATAAAGAAGCAAAATCACTTGTTTTTGAGGAAGTGTTGCTTGACTTTAACATCCTGCCATTAAGAAATTAACTGATTCCCTGATGTTTCCTCTTCTCTTTGTTGCATTATAGATGGTTATTTAGAATATATACTCTTTTTCTGCAGCTCTGCTGGTAAACTGACACTTTCCCTGGTTCCCTGTTTAACACTTTCTTTGATCACTACCAGGAATAATCCTGGCACCTCTGAAAATGTTGGGGAAGGGACTATAGTTCAATGACAGATTATGCAGAAGGTCTCAGGTTCAGACTCCAGCATTTCACAGGTTAAGATTGGGAAAGGCTTAACTTTAAACTAAAAAAAAAAAAAAAACCAAACCTTTTTTGTGCTGAAAATGGATTTCCTTCTCCAAAAACACTCTTTCTGGTGTAGAAGACCTATTTTCTGGGCAGAAAATAGTTTTTTGCTAAAACAACACATGTTTTCTCCAAAACATAATTCCTACATAACATTTCTAGACAGTTAAATGAGATGAGAATACTACAGATTAATATTTGTTTTCTTCTGCAGTGGAAAGAAAACTACTTTAATTGTTTGTTTTCACATACAAGGAAAAATAGTAAAGGATGTACATCTTTATATGGCTATTAGCCTTGGTGGGATTCTCACATATACTTTGCACAGATATTCTGGAGGAACACAGTGTAGCAACTTTATTGAGCAAAGAAGATCTGGGTCTGCTCAGGACCTGGACTTTTGGGGAATACTTCATCTTATGTTTAGTTATGGAAGAAAGGCAGGATATAAATACAATAAATAAATATACTGGAGAAGGTATACCTCCAGACAACAAACAACTGGACAAAAGGAGAGCTATGCAATTGCACCTGACATAGATGGATCCAGGAAGCTGGGTTAGCAAGACTTTTGGTCCAATCTATCAGGGCTCTTATTCTTAAAAAGTAATGCTGACCCAAAAACCACATGGCAAACTGCTTTTGAAATTCAAGAGCATGGAATAATGACATGGAAATCTGGCATAAAAAACCAACAAAATCAAACTTATTTTTGACATCTGTTAATGGTTCTTTATGTTTCTATCCAAGATTATTTCCATTTACTGGTCTCCTACAATTCAATTCTGTTTTGAAAATACTTGGAAATAAACACACAATTTGCTGAGTTGGCCATACATACATAACAGCAGTTCAACTGCACACCTATTCTGTTTTATTTTTCTTTATGGTTACGTTTTTCTGGATTGGATTATCTGTGCCATTCTCATGCAGCTGCTGTATTCAAATTGTTAAAACCAGCCCAGACTGTTCCACTTACTACTGAGTGTGGGTAAAATGACACAATCTGAGTATTGTTTTAATAGTGTCTGGGAGTTTTAGAAGCTTATTAATATTTACCCTTTTCACTAGTGGTATGAAGCACTAATTGTGAATATTATAGGTCACTGTTCAAAACAGGCAAAAAGAGGTGAGCAACAAAATCTTGATAGTCGCAAGCACCACAACATTAATACAGCTTCAAGGAACACTTACCATAGCTTTGAATAAATGAGCACCACTTAAATACAGCTGCTATTTTCCAGTAATGAATAATGCTTCACAAATATTCCAATTGCTTTCCAAAAGTAAAAGAAACATTTTGTTCCTAAACCAGTTAGGGTTGCTAAGTAACAATAGAGCACATGCCTTCCATGTTATTTACAAACGCTAATCATATTTTAAAGGGAAAAGAAGGGACAATTAGTTTGAGCCCGAATTCAGCCGTGTTGATTTTCTATTTAAAGATATATATTTGCCATTTTGGATAATGCACATTTTAACTTTGTCCCCCCTTTTTTTGGAGTTGTTGTTTTGATTCCAAGAGCCAAACATTTCATTTTAAAGGTTCTTAATATCTGCATGCCAGCAAATAGCTGGCATGAGCATTCAAATAAAATTTCAGAGATCTTAGTGTACATTAAGGACTCATTTAGATGTGGTTTACAGCAAGATATTTACATCACATTTTTGTTGCCCAGATAACCACAGTGACCAAGTAACAGACAACACTGTTTTGCACAGCATCTAAAATGGACCACCTCTTCACAATTTCATACCATCCTAGGCAGCATCCTTTTCATCTAGGTAGCATTACAAATGGCTTAGAAAATAAGTTTAGTGATTACCGTATACACTCGACTATAAGTCAACCTCATGTATACGTCAAGGGCAGGTTTTGGGGCCTAAATTATGGATTTTGCTATGACCCATGGATAAGTCGAGGGCAAAACTTAGGGGCATATAGCAAAGGAGCTAAAGGATAAAGCAATGCAAAACAATGTTAAGGAACTCACAAAATTCCAGCAAAAATAACTTTTTGTGTTTCCTCTTAAGACTGGGTGGATGAGAGAGCAGAGGGGGGTCAGACAGATTATATTCTTGCCTTTCACCTGGGGATGGTTCCTACTTTTAAATAAGAGTTAAGATACAATGCTTACAATGACCCATGGATAAGTCGATTTAGGTTTTTTGGGTCAATTTTTTGACCTAAATTTCTATACTTATACATTACATACAGTACTTCATTTTCTGCCATTTAGCTGCTATGGAAGACAGCCTAGCAATTTTGGCAAGGACTTTATATACTTGACCAATAAGCCTTTCAACATGGAGCCCTCTGAGAATGAATAATTCTAATTCATTTTCTCTTCTAATTCAATTAGAATTGTAATTCAGAGATCTGCTAAGCATCATTTGTAAGAAAGCAATTAATAGGTATTATTAAACATGCATGTTTTGCACTCTGATAAGAATCCAGAGATAGGAGTCATTCACAATAATTATACTATAGTGGACCCTTAGTATCTGCTGGGGTTTGATTCCAGGACCTCCTGTGGATACCAAAATCCATGGATGCTCAAGTCCCATTATATACAATGACATAGTAAAATGATGCCCCTTATATAAAACAGCAAAATCAAGGTTCACATTTTGGGATTTTTGCATATGTGTATATATCTTCAAACGTGGTTGGTTGAATCTTTGGATGCAGAATCCGTGGATATGAAGAGCCAAGTGTATTATCAAAATGAAGACATTAAAATAAAGGGGGTGGTCTTAGAATTGTCTATTTTAAGCTTGGATCAAAGCAGACAAAACTAGTGAAGGAAGAAAATGTTGGGAGCCCAAAGGCCAATGGCCAAGGGTCTGAACAGGAGTCTATCTTCTGGGTTTTGCTTCTCCAGGAAGGAATGGAACCATTGTAAAACTGTGCTTCCAAGTGCCATCACAGCAAGGCAGCCCACAAGGACCCCATAGTTAGTGGTATCAAAAGCTGCAGAGAGTTCCAGCAGAACCAACAGGGACACACTCCCCTTGTCCAGTACCCAGCACAGGTTATCTGCCAAGAAAACCAAAGCTGTGTCAGGTCTTATCTGCAGAGTAGAAATAATGCAGTTTGACACTGCTATAACTGCCCTTGCTCAATGCTATGTAATTCTGGGATTTGTAGTTTGTTGTGGCACCATAGCTCTCTGACAGAGTAAGCTAAATAACTCACATAAATACAAATCCCAGAAATTGAGCCATGGCAATTAAAGCAGTATCAAACTGTATTATTTATGCAATGCAGATTCAACATCAGTTTCATAACCAGGCCTGAAATAAGATTGAAATGGATCTAGATAATCCATTTCATCCAGGAACACTGGAAAGATGAGGCTACCACATGCTCCAATAGCTTGTCCAAAAATGGTGTGTTGGATAGTGGCCAATAATCTATTATAGAGGGATTCAGGGAAGTCTTTTTAAACAAAGAGCTAACTACCTCCTTTGAGCCAGCTAGAACTCTGCCTTGTTGTCAGGAGACACTGACTACCACTTCATCCACTTAGCCAGTCCAGTTCTGGCCTGTTCAATAAGCCAAGAGATGTAAGGGTCTAGTACACATGTGGTGGCTCTCGTCTCTCCAAGGGCTCTGTCCACATCCTCAAATTGCACAAACTGAAAAGTATCCAATAACAGCAAACAAGCGGGAGCCAAAATTACATTCACTGGAACTATCAACTATAGCATCCAAGCTGGAGCAGATCTGAGTGATTTGATCAGCAAAATACCATGCAAATTCTTTACAACAGGCTCCTGAGTGGTCTACATTTTCTACTTGAAGACCTCTGGCCACTCAAAACAGCTCTGCTGGACAGCTCCTTGCCAATGCAATAATGGCAGAAAAAATTAATTTCTTTGCTGCCCACACTGCCACAGAGTAAACCTTCAAGTAGGCTCCAGACCATGTTTGGTCAGACATGCTTTTAATCTAAATTAAAATAGACAAATTAAAATTTACAAAAGTCACCAGGGACTCATTGAATAAATAGGAAAAAAGTTTAAATTATTTTATCTGAATATATTGGCAGATGGAACAGTTAATTGATAAGGAGAACAAGACCAATAGGTTGGTAGACAAAAAAATGAGTGAATACAAAAAAAAAAAAAAAAAGGCACACCAAGCCACTAGAGAAACATTGCAATTCGGCTTCTAACTTCTACAATAATCAGACACATAACAGCAAGGAAATTAGTAGTCAAAGCCTGGCCAGCCAACGGCAACATGTGGGGGCGGGGGGCAGGAAGATGTTGCTAGGAAGAAGAAAAAGAAAAAAAGATAGATAGAGCTTGTTGCCATCAATGATTTCCTTGGGGATTTTTGGCTAGACAACTGTCAATTATTATGCCTGAAAAGTTCATGTAATGATTGGAGGCAGTGGTAACACAATGCTAATGGTAACAACTCCTGTTCTTAGTCCTGGCTAGAGTAAGGATTCACTCAATCAATGTGTTGTGTCTATGTGTTGACTCCTCATTCAACAAATTAGTTGAACAAGTCTACTCTAGTTGTGACAAATCAAGACGATTACCAGCCATAAATTGTAAATTATATATAAGCAGAATGAATGGAAATTTAATTGGATATTTGTTTGCTCAACCACTATGAATAAGAAAGGAAATAAAATAATCATGAGAATGTAAGGAGAACCATGTTGGATCAGATTAAAGGCCTATCTAGTCCAACATTCTGTCCACTCAGTGGACTATCAATTACCTTCAGGAAGCCCACGAGTGCTATGGCATGAGTCCAACTCATGTTCCCCAGCAATAAAAATGCAATATATGTGATAATATATGTCCCTGATGAATCAAATAATTTTGTTTGCTGATGAATGCAAAACTGCACAGAGAAAGAAACAAATGGAAGAAAGATTATTTTTCCAAAAAGAATTAATCATATTAAGAAAACAAGTCAGACATCTAACCCAACAACAGTTAGAGCCAAAATGGACAAAAGAGAGAATTAGTTTTACTACCTAACACACATTAGACCTACACACAACAAACACATTAATACTCAAATTAACAAGAAGGCAAACAAAAGGTTAAGCTAGCTGCTACACAATAAAATTGGGAAACTGGAGAGATCCAAGCTCAGGCAATAATGAACAATCATCCAAACCCATACCACAACTAAATCTGGCAAACAAAGGAAGAGATGCAGGAGATGATTATGTAACTTCAGTGAACTCACATAATTACATAATGATCTATAATCATAATGATTATAACATAATGCAATAACATATTGATCTATAAAACAACGATCTGTCTGTTGTTTTGTTGTATTTTATATTATAGTATTTTATATTGTTATAGCGCTTCGTTTTAATATATCCTTATGTTTAATTCTGTTTTAAGGGGGGTGGGAGGGATGCGAGTGGAGGGATTGGGATGTGGGATTGTTTTAACTATTGTATTTTAACTGTTGTAAGCCGCCCCGATTGCGACGCAGAGGGGCGGGTTAGAAATAAAACTTATTATTATTATTACTTATTATAAGCACTATGCTGAAAGAGTGCCAAGACGTTTCTTGCCCCAGATTGGACACTAGAAGGATGATATGACCAAATTCCAGCTCCCTTCCTTTCCCTTCAACATTATATGTTTTGTTGCTGTGTACCTTCAGGTTGTATCTGACTTGTGCTGACTATAAGGTGAACCTATCACAGGATTTTCTTGGTAAGATTTCTTTAGAAGCAGTTTGCCCATGCCTTTGTCTGAAGCTGAGAGAGTGAGTTTTGTCCAAGGTCACCCAATAGTTTTCTATGCCTGAGCAGGGATTTGAAGTCTGCTGTCCAGAGTTGTAGTCCAATGCTCAAACTACACTGGCTCTAACCACATTACACCAGCTTGGCATTCTCCTTATTTGGTCCTGTTGGATACACTCTCTGGCTTTCCCTGCTTATTTTTGATGTTTGAATTCCCAGATTGTTCCAAAGCTTGTTGAACTGTCCTGTCACACACAGGCCAATCTGCTGATCTGATCAGATCACATGCATTTCCACACACAGAGAATATTACTGGCAGCTATTCTGTTTAGCAAAAATATATAAATGAAGCACACACATCCCAATGTGTCATGTATTTCCTGTGTTTCATGGGACATGCAGCTAGATTTCAAAGCTGCACCCTGACATCTGGCTTTCATTGCTAATCAGCTTTCTTGGCATTCTCAAAGATGAGCCATTCTGACCTGTAAAGAGATATGAGAGTGTTGTTGCTGTGTGCCTTCAAATCATTTCTGGCTTATGGCAACCCTATCGCAGGGTTTTCTTGGCAGGATTTATTCAGAAGGGGCTTGCCTTTGCCCTCCTCTAAGGCTGAGACAGTGTGACTTGCCCAAGGTCACCCAATGGGTTTCCATGGCCAAGTGGGGATTCAAACCCTGGTCTCCAGAGTTGCAGTCCAATGGTTAAAGCACTACACCACAATGGCTCTCAATATAGGAGTACTGTGTCCTTATTTGAGGAGGGAAATTACCAAGTTTGAGTTGTGCTATATTCAAAGAACTATGTTTTAATGCAAAAGCTGGCAAAGTGATTGCCTTTTATCTCTGCCACATTGCTGTCCATTTGGCAGCTTTCACATGTAATAGAGCTGTTTACGCCCATCACAACGTACTAAAACCATGCAGCTTCCAGTGATCTAGTTGAAACTGTCAAAAGCTACCCACAAGAAGGGTCAAGAGACCTATCAAGTATATAAAATAGATTTCTTGAAATCTAATAAGCTAATTATTGGACAGGCAAAACTAGGACAGGCTACTTCAAGCTGCCCAAATGATGCAAACAAATCAACTATACAAGACAAATGATGTGTGTTGTCCTCCCCTAATGTCACACCATGAAGAAAAACGCCTCTCTAGAATCATCCCACATTGCACAAAGATCATTCCTCTGCATCCTCCATTTCTTCCCATCTGTGACATCCTGAAATTAATCAGTCCTGCATCAGACCAGTGGTACTGCTGTTTTCATATTTCTTTTTTTTCCTGGACATTTTGCAGTCTTCACATTCCAACCTGTAGATGATACATGCTTGGAAAATCATTATTGCTAATGCAAGGAGGGGGACTGTTTTCAACATTAGCCATTTATTCACAGCTGCTAAATTACCTGGTCGACTGGGACTTCAGTCTGAGTGTCTTCATCTTCCTGGACTTCCACAGCACCCCGCATTTCAGATCGCTTTTTGCCAGCCTTGTAAACACTCTCTTCTGAAAGCAGAAAGAAGCAGAATCCAATTGTGACACCATGTGGTAAAAGGGCTGAACTGTATCCAAAGATAATCCAAGCATGGGGTTCTACATCTGATTTCTCATTTATCAGAGAGTTGTATTGTTTATCTATTTGGCTAACTTAGAAAAGAGGTGCTAGAAGACTGGTTAACATCAGTATTTCACCTGTTGTTTTTTGAACTTGTTAGGGACATGTGAGAGGGCTTTCTTTATGGTGGAGCCCAGACACGGGAACTCCATTTCCAGAGAAGCCTTTCTAGCCCCATTTTTGATGGTCCACTGACAAGAGGTGAAGAAAGCCTTATTCAAAGAGAACCCTGAATTTCCAGTTCTGAGAGCTTTGTAAGTATATTCAACCAACATACAGTATTTGCAAAACCTTTCAGAGTTCCTCATACTAAGCACATCAAGATTTGGAACAGCATCGGGCTTCTGGGAATGACAGAGGCAGGACTTACACGCACATCCACATTCCCTCCACAATTTCATTGCACTACATGCTTCTATTGCAAGCTAATGCCTTCCACAGGCTTCTATTCTCCCAACATCCCACCAGACTTTAGTGCAATTAAAAAACACAAAACCCAGGATGAAGTTACAGGGATAAATGGGCCGGGTTCACATTACATAGAGAATAGCAGATTTGACTGACTAATACTAAAATGATCACTTTGGGCAGGGAACAGGTTTATACTCTCTGCTAAGATTTACTCTTCTAATTCTTCTTGTGGTCTCTGTGCTTCACATTCATGGGTCTATGCCTGCACAGATCATCTTCAGAATCTCCTGGAAGCTGAGCATTTTGGTGGTTGGCCCATCCTACTCCAACAGTTGCTCTGCCCAATATCTCTTGTTCTGCTTCATCTACCACTGTGGCAGCACTATTCTTGAACACACTTCTTTCCTCCCTTCTATTTCTGTTAATGGTTGCCATTCAATCTTATGTATAAAGTGCTGCACTCAAGTAAACTGTTGCTCTGAGAACAAATCCTACTCTTTCAAGTACAAATGTACCCCCTAGAGCAGGGGTAGGCAACCTAAGGCCAGGTGCCGGATGTGGCCCCCCGAGACCTTTGGACCGGCCCCAGGCCGGTCCTGCCGCCGCCGCTGCCGCTGCCCGCCATGATGATATTGATTATTGTTGTTATTACTTGTTCTTGGGGTTTTCTTGGCAAAATCTCCACAGGGGTTTTCCCATGGCTTTTCTAGGGCTGAGAGAATGTGCATGCATATTTTTTTTATATTTTTTAAATTAATTAATTAATTAATTAATTAATTTTTGGTGCTTCGGCCCCCCAATTGTCTGAGGGACAGCAACCCGGCCCCCAGCTCAAAAAGGTTGCCTACCCCTGCCCTAGAGATCCTTGCAATGTAACAACAGCCCTCTTACTTACACTCTCACACACACACATTTTTCTAGCAAGTATAATACTTATGATTTGTGTATACAAAGCATAACATATCAAGCACAACATATCTTCCCAAGAATTCCTTCAAAATATAAAACCAGCCCTCTCATATTCAAACATTTTTCTAGTAATTATAATACCTATAATTTGTATAATTCTCAAGAGATGTCAAAGTCCTTCATCTATTTCATTTCCATAAGCCTTGCAATGGTACAGCAAGGAAGGTCAAGTTTATTGCACCCATACATCAGACAGCAGATTAAGGCTGAGGTGGAAAAATAGTTTCCCTAAACTCACTGACTAACTGCTGATACAAACTGGCAGGTGGAGTTGAGGTGGGGCAACTGCATTCCAGCCGCCCCGCCTCTGCCCCAACTCCGCCCCAATGCTGCGTGCTTGTCCGCATGGCATACGGCATCAGGACACCCTCTTGAGGGTGGCAAAAAGGAAGATCAGGGCCACGGCGTGTGGTTGCGGCAGCCCCGATCTGCCACTCCCAGGGGCAGCCTAGAGCAGCCCCTTCTTGGCTGTCTGCATGGGCCCTAAGTTCCTGTATGCAGAGATCTTGTAGCAACCTTTGGGACTAACTGTGTGAAAGAAGTTGCAGCATAAGCTTTCATGGACTTGGTGTACTTCCTCAGTAGTAGTAGTTCCGCATCGGAAGAGATAGAGTAGACCAAGGGGGGAAACAGACGGGCGGCCCTGGGCCGCCACGGGAAGCTGTGCCACGGGGCCAAGGTATCCCCACACCTCGGCCCTGCGGCACAGCTTTGCCGCCCCTGGAAGGAGCGCTAAAATAGCCCTCCTTCCACAAGTCACCGAAAGTGCGCCGCAAAAGGCTGGCGGCGCACCTTCGGCGACTCTTCCGCCACAGCGTGTGCAGACGCTGCGGCGGGAAGGCATCGTCGGAGCCCCGGCCGTGCGGAGGGGCCGGTGCTCCGACGATGCCTTCAGGAAGGGGTTGGGGCGCCCACCATGCAGCTGCCCCTCCCCTTCCTTGCCTCCAAAACGGCCCTTTGCGCCGTCTGCTTCCCCAGCAAGTCTACAAAGCTTATGCTACAACTTCTTTCACACAGTCTCAAACGTGCTACGAGATCTCTTTGCATACTGATATTCCAGAGCAGGCCTGCACAACTTGGCAGTAGGAAGGGGCCAAAATTAAAATAGGTTAAACTTCTTTGGGCCGCAGATAGGTTTTAATTAAGTATTAATTAATTTATAATTAATATTAGAATTAATATTAATTCCACCTTCATCCTCCTCTGCCTAGCCCTCTCCTCAGGAGAAAGGTGAGTAGCAGAGGAGCTTTGCCTGTCCTTCTACTCCACCACCTGAATTTCTCCTCAGGAGAATGCTGAGGGATGGAGGAATCTCAAGGGGTCACCGTTTGCCCCTCTTCTTCCTTTGCTGCCCAGCATTCTCAGAAGAAAGCTGGGTAAAGGAAGAGCCTTTCAGGGTGAGTGTTTGTCCATACTCCTCCTCTACCACCACCACCACCACCACCACCACCACCACCTGGCCTTCTCCTTGGGAGAAAGCCAGGCAGTGGAGAACCCTTGAGGGGCAAGCGTTTGCTGCTGCTGCTGCTGCTGCTGCTCCTCCTCCTCCTCCTCCTCCTCCTCACCTTCATCTCAAAAGAAAGCAAAGCAGTGAAGGAGCCTTGCAGGGTGAGCTTTTACCTATCCTCCTCCTCTGCCCATCCTTCTCCTCAAGAAAAATCCAGGTGGCGGAGGAGCCTTACAGGGTGAGCATTCACTCTTCTTACTCCTTCTCTGCATGGCATTCTCCACAAGAAGAAACCAAGTGGTAGAGGAGCCTTGAAGTTGTTCCATATCCTTGCAGGCTGCCCAAAATCCTTTGGTGGGCCATATGTTGTGCAGGCCTGTTCCAGAGTAACACGGCTAAGTCTCTGAATTCTACCCCCATGGAAAGTGATTATGTTCATGGTACAAGAAGAATTGCCAGGTGGAACTTGCCAGTTCTGGTCCATAACATATTGGTTATCATGATGGGAGTCCAAGAAGATACCAAAATAACAGACTTGTGCAGAGTAGATTGGAGGAGGGAGGACAACTGAGAAAAGCCATGCTGGTGTTAAGTGAAACCACCAACTAAAGACATCAATACTGAAATTTTCACTACTCTAAACCAAGTGAGAAGGGGGGGGGGACAGGAGATCATAGAGAAAATGAGTATATACAAGAGATGTTCAGAGCAAAGAGGAGATGAAAAAGTGGATCTAGTTGCCTGGAGATAATGGAAGAGAATAAATAGCAGGATGCACTAAACAGGACTGTCCAGCAGCTTTGCATCACAGGTCCTGTAATAGAAGAAAGCATGGGAATTTTGCAGGAGCAAATTAGTTCCTAGTGTTCTGAAATTACTGGAAAGCATTTCCCAGTTTTATCCAGCTGTATATCTATCCAGCCTGACTGAAACCTAGTACACTTCAGTAAACAAGAAAATTACATGACTGTATTAAATAGCAACTGAGTTATAAATTCAAACTAATAAGAAATAAATATACTTTTAAATAATTAAACACAGAGAATTAACATTTGTTGCATAAGCTCCTTTCCTAGTCAGCACTAAAAATGAAAATTTTATTGCAGCTCAAATGATAGTATTATGCATAACCATGTAATGCATTTCAAATTTGAGGCTGATTGAGGTTTAGCATTAGGGAGAAAATAATCATGGTAATAACAGTCTGCCTTGAATATTTTATGGAAATCAAGGGCATTTACAGAGCTATAAGCTCTGTATGTAAGAGTGGGACTTACATCTAACTACAAAAAATAGTCAACGTAATATACCAGATGCTGCCTCATAAAGATAGAATGGGAAAAATAACAGCATAAGAAATGCATTGTTCATGAAATCTAATAGACACCTAAAAGGGATAGAAAGGATAGGGCATTGTTTACTATTCTTCACTAAACCAAGAAAGGAAGGCAAGGAAAGTGAAGTCAGTATATTGCTGTGGGAATTCATTTTAAAATGTCTCTTTATAAATGTTTCTTTTTATAAGTGTTTTTACACTTTGGATTTAGGCTGAAGATGCTTAGAAAGCAAACTCCAACTTACTGATTGTATTAAAGATGTCTCCTAGGAGGTAAATGGAGAAAGAGAGAGAGAGAGAGAAGCTCCCACAACTCTTGTTTTGTCGTTTTAGTATTAGTGGAATTTAGCTTGTTTGGGTGGCTTTATTATGTATTCTTACTATTGCACCTGCTTTACTATTCTTCACTATTTACAAGGAGGTTTTTATACGGAGTGTGTGCTCTATTCACATTTTTAACTTTTGTATGTTTTATGTGATTTTATATGGTTTTAGCATGATGATTTTAATTGTTTTTTAATTAATGTAAAGCTTTTAAACTATTTTATTAGTGAGCTGCCTTGTGTCCCTTTCCAGGAGAAAGGCAGCATATTAAATAAATAAATAAGTCAGGAATAACAATAGGATTTAGGGAGGCCAATGTTTGAGAAGCAAAGCCAGTCAACAATCTAATTTGGACCAGCTGAAATATCTACGAAGTCTTCAGAAAACAAAGGGTTTCCCTTGGATATGGTCAGAGTTGACATTAGGCCTAAGCAGACTGCCAGAAATAGTGCACATTAAATTGAAGCACGGCCCTGGCTCAGTGCTAGGGAATCATGGGAACTGTATTTTTTTCTGGGACATTGAGCCTTCTCTGTTAGAGAGCTCTGGTGCCACAATAAATTACAGTTCCCATGATTCCCTAGCACTGAGCCAGGGCAGTGCCTCAATTTAATGTGCACTATTTCTGGCAGTCTGCTTAGGCCCATTCTCAGATAATAGTTGGGTGGGGGGGGGGGAACGATGCATAGAACAACCTCCATATCCACAGGGGATATGTCCCCAGACTTACTGAGGATAGCCAAAATGCAGATAATAGGTGAATCCTATATTTGCAGCAGAAGTTGGCCATAGAGTTACACTGGAGAACGTTCAGATGCCTAAAGAGACAAGTTTTTTCCCCAGACATGGGTAAGTGAAACCACAGTTACTGATTCTGTGGATACAGGGCATACAGCAAGCACAGACTGGGTAAAAACAGACACAGTACTGTAACTATTCATAATGTTCCAAGTAGTAGCAGCAGCAAGTGGTTCCCATGACAGCTAAATCCTATCGCCTGAACAGGTTCAGCACCTTGGATAGCTTCTTTAAAATCCAAAGTGGATTCGCCACTTGGTTGATGTGGGAGTTGTCAGCAGCAGCTGGCTCAAAGTGCTGGATTCTTTCGTGGTGAGGACCGGGCAGGCTCTGCCCATGAAGTGAACAAACCTTTCACCATGCCATCCTACACTTCCTCACAACTAGAGAAGTGTGGTAATTAGGGTGGCGACTTACAAATTAACTTTATTTTTAATGTTAAGGTTTTATGGTATATGTAGAATTTTATGAAATATTGTCCATACTTGTTTCTCACTGCTCTGAAATCTATTTGACTGAAGCAGTGGTTCCCAAACAGTGGTCCTCCAGGAGTTGTGGACTTCAGCTCCATGAAGCTCCAGCCAGCTTGGCCAACAGTCAGGTATTCTAGGAACTGAATTCAAAACATCTAAAGTTTGGGAACCACTAGACTAAAGGTAGTGCACATATCTTAAATAAATAACTATCTGATAATCAAGCATCAAACCATTTTTATGATTGTTATAAGAAACACCCAGCTTGTTGAATTGTGTCCAGAAATCAATCGGGAAAACAGTGCAATTTTTTAAAAAAAGATTTGCCCTGAAAAGTGAACACCAAGAACATTAGAATACTAGAAAAAGGTGAGTGTCCGGGGAGAAGTAAAAGACAATGTGAATTACAGTATTATTAAATATTGTAGCTACAATGTTTTATTTCCTGATTTTGAGGACTCAGCTGGCCATTCCTAGCCCTTAGCACAGGAACAGGTTTTCTCAGAGATTTGAAGCAACATTCAACAAAGCACAAGATGATTTATGAGCTTTAATAATAATAATAATAATAATAAATTTTTATTTGTAACCTGCCCCTCTGCTCAGCAATCAGGGTGGCATACAGCAAGATTAAAAAAACAGCAATTAAAACATTCCTTCATCCCACACCCTAGCCCTCCCACCCCTTAAAACTAAATTAAACTGCAATAGAATTAAAATCAGGTTAGAACAGATAAAATACAATAAAAACAATTTTTTGGCAGACATGCCGTGGCGGCAAGAGGGGTAAATAGCAGATCACCTCCAGTTAGCCGGGAGGTTTATTCCGGGAAGGCCTGACAGAAGAAGTCCATCTTTACTGCCTTTTTAAAGGCAGCAAGAGTGGTAATAAGACGGATCTCGTCCGGCAGGACATTCCATAGTCTGGGAGCGGTCGCAGAAAAGGCCCTCTGGGAGGTCTGTGAGAGCCTGGTCTTCATAGGCTGCAGCAGGTTCCTCCCAGAGGACCGAAGTGCGCGGGGGGGATCATACGGGGAGAGGTGGTCCCTGAAATAAGATGGCCCCAAGCCATATAGGGCTTTAAAGGTTAAAACCAACACCTTGTACTGTGCCCGGAAACTAATCGGCAGCCAGTGGAGGGATTTGAGCACAGGTGTTATGTGCTCCCTCCTAGATGTTCCAGTAATTAACCTGGCTGCCATATTTTGTACCAGTTGAAGTTTCCAGGTTAGGCACAAGGGTAGCCCCATGTAGAGTGCATTGCAGTGTGTTATAGTAATCCAGACGTGAGGTTACCAGAGCGCATACCAGTTTCCAGATCCCTCACATCCAGATAAGGGTGCAGTTGGCGTATCAGCCGAAGCTGATAACAGGCACTCCTGACCGCCGCATTCACCTGACTAGTCATGTGAAGCGACAAATCTAGGAGTATCCCCAAACTGCGAATACAGTCCTTAGAAGAGAGTGTGACTCCATCCAGGACTGGAGACTGTATTCCCAAATCTGGTTTTGGGCCCGTGACTGTCAGTACCTCCATTTTGTCTGGATTTAGTTTCAATCTGTTTTTCTTCATCCAATCCATTACCGCTCTGAGACAGTCATTAAGAGGAGAGACGCCATCTGAGGTGTGGGCAGACGACCGGGTCATGGAGAGGTATATCTGGGTGTCATCAGCATACTGAAGACACCATGCCTCCAAATGATCTCTCCCAGCAGCTTCATACAGATGTTAAATAGCATCAGGGACGCCACAATTAAGCGCTATTTTGGAAGAGCAACTGTCCCCGAGCCTCAAGAGGATGGGATGATCTATTGTGTCAAAAGCCGCTGAGAGATCCAAGAGCACCAGCAGGGTCACACTACCCCTGTTGATGCCCAGGCGGAGGTTATCGGTCAGAGCAACCATGGCAGTCTCCACTCCATATCCTGTCCTGAAGCCGGTTTGAAATGGATCGAGATAATCGGTTTCATCCAAGACTGCTTGGAGTTGGGAGGCAACCTTCCTCTCGATCACCTTGCTTAAAAAAGGAAGCAAGGAGACTGGTCTATAATTGTTTCTATCCAGGGGGTCCAGGGAAGGTTTTTTCAGGAGTGGCCTAACGGCCACCTCCTTCAAGCACAATGGTACAATATGAACATGTAATCTTTTATCAGGTTCTGTTGTTGCAGAACATACAATAGGGATATAAATCAAATATCATTTAAAGGTAAATGTTCTCATGCAATATGAAAGAAGTTTATTATTACTGAAGGGGAAGGGGTAGGCAACCTTTCCCCTTTAAGAGCTGAGGGACTTCAGCTCCCAGAAGCCTCAGCCATGTTGGCCAATAGTCCCATGTTGTTCAATAGCTCCTGGGATTCTGAGAGCTGAAGTCCCTCGGCCCTTAAAGGGGAAAGGTTGCCTACCCCTGCTGAAGGGCCTTTGCAGATTGCCAGAAATAGTGCAAATTGAGTCCACTTTAATTGCCCTGACTCAGTGCTAGGGAATCATGGGAACTGTAGTTTATTGTGGCACCAGAGCTCTCTGACAGAGAAGGCTCAATGTCTCAGAAAAAAATACAATTCTCATGATGCCCTAGCACTGAGCCAGGGCAGTTAAAGTGGATTCAGTTTGCACTATTTCTGGCAGTCTGCAAAGGCCATGAAGTTTTTATAACAACAATATAATAATATGGACTATTTATAGAAAATACCCAATAAAACACCGAAAAAGGCCTTTTCTACACCACGGTCTTAGCTTTTTAGTTTTATTATTCAAGGATATAGTTTGCTCAAGGATATTGTGAAACTATGCAATGCATATTAATACAGAAAAACAGCTCTGCCACAACAATTTGTGTATACAAGGGTGCAAGCAAGCTTTGGATTTATTGGCACTCATTCCAAAGAAGGAATATAAATTGTGTTGTGTGGAATATGAACAACATCTCACATGCCATTTAACATTGACTTGGAGAAAAAATGTATGTTGAAGCTGCTAGGAAACTAGTTATTTATTTATTTGACTGACTCATTGATTGATTGATTATCCCATCCTTCTCTCAGTATTGTCTAAGAAGAAGAAATAGGGATGTGTCCATGTTTTCAGATTATTTATGTGCACATTTATAGATTTCAATGTGAGAATGAAATGTAAGACATCTTATCAGGCTTGGTTCTCCAAGTACTTTTTCACTTTTGTTGGTCACACATTCCATCAAAATAGATTCACCACTACCGTATTTTCCAGCGCATAAGATGACTGGGTATATAAGACAACCCCCAATTTTTCCAATTAAAATATAGAGTTTGGGATATACTCGCTGTATAAGACTACCCCTCTTCCAACGCACACCAAATAAAAATTTTTAAAAAGCAGATTTGATTTCAATATGGTAATTTTAATTCAAATGCTTATGACATGCAGGTACTTAGCAGGAAAACTGTTACTTATAAACACAACAAACTACAGCTCCCATGTTCCCTACTACTTATTTCTGCAGTGTATTTTGGACCTTACTTTTTAAAATATAGTCCAGATGTAAATGCTGCTTTAAAAATTATTTCCATCTCCCAGCTATGAGATGGTTGGGGGAAAATGAGAAAGTGTTGGGGGAAAAGGACTGCCAATATACTAGGTGATGCATTCTGGGGTATGTACAATTTGCGGCCAAGTAAGTGACCCTGGGCATGTCACACATTCTCAGCCTCAGAGGATGGTAATGACAACCCCCATTTGAAGAAACATGCAAAGAAACCCCCATGATAAGGTTGCCTTAGGGTCGCCATAAGTCGGAAAGGACTTGAAGACACAAGAATAACAAAAAAGTCTGCAATTGTTCCATAGGTAGTACATGGGAATAGAAGCCAGCATGGTGTAGTGGTTTGAGTGTTGGACTACCACTCTGGAGACCTGGGTTTGATTCCCCACTCTGCCATGAAACCCACTGGGTGAACTTGGACAAGTCTTTCTCCCCTCATACTCATCGTCCCCCTCCCCTCTCCTAGCTTCCTTCTCCTTCTCCACTCATTATCATGATCCTCCTCCTCCTCTCTGCTGGCTTCCTTCTTCTTATCCTCCCGTCCTCATCGTCGTCCTTCTCTCTCCTGACTTCCTTCTCTTTCTCCCCTCGTCCTCATCATCCTCCTCCTCTCGCCTGGCTTCCTTCTCCTTCTCCCCTTCTCCTCATCATCTTCCTTCTCTCTCCTGGCTTCCTTCTCCTTCTCCCCCCATCCTCATTGTCCTCCTCCTCTCTCCTGGCTTCCTTCTCTTTTTCCCCTCATCCTCATCGTCCTCCTATTCTCTCCTGGCTTCCTTCTCCTTCTCCTTCTCCTCTCGTCCTCATCCTCCTCCTCCTTCGCCTGGCTTCCTTCTCCTCTTTCTGCCCTCATCCTCATCCTCCTCCTTCTCTACCCGGTGTATAATACGACCCCTGACTTTTGAGACCCTTTTCCAGGGTTAAAAAGTCATCTTATACGCTGGAAAATAGGGTAATTTTACAGGCCTTGATTTGACATGTATTTACCAACTCCTAGCAGTTTCAAGTAAAATGCTAAGCAGGTGCTCTAGGACAAACAATTATAGTTGTAGTAAAAAGTCCACTGAAGGTTAAATGGAAATCTGTTCACTCCTATGGGCCTTGAAATAGGTTCTGTTTACTACAAACACAGTCACTGAATCAGTGCTCAGATCTCATTGATACTAACAGAAAGCAGCACTTTGTTAATTTGAATTTAAGGATGCATTTATTTGACAAGACATTCTTCATCATACATCATACAGATAAACTCATAATAAACCACCCTACGCTTTACGTGTTTGCATGTGCTGTAAGCTATGCCATCATAAGCCAAGGGAACAAAGGAGGCTGCCTTATAATAAATCAAGCCAAGCTTTTCCATAGACACTGGTAACTGAAGGGGGCACCTTCTGCATGCAAAGCATGTGTTCTACACTGCTTATAGTTGTTGTTGTGTGCCTTCAAGTCATTTACGACTTATGGCAATACTAAGGTGAACTATCACATTGTTTTCTTGGTGAGATTTGTTCGGGCGGGGGAATTCCTTGGCCTTCTTCTGAGGCTGAGAGAGTGTGACTCAGCCAAGGTCACCCAATGGGTTTCCATGGCCAACCAGAGATTTGAATGCTGGCCTCCAGAATCATAGTCCAACACTTAGACTACTACACCATGCTGATTCTCACTGCTTAAAGTACATGGGAACAAATGTCAACCATTATGGCTCAGTGAAGTCAAGTATGGTTTATACAGCCTATTTTCCCACCTTGATTTTATTCATTGCATTTACATCACACCTTTCTTCCAGGATGGAATCCAAAGCAAGGCGTCTAATGCTTTTGGAGTGTTTCTGAAGTGTTTCCTTTGAGGAATTCAAATCAACTAACTCCATTTTTGCATCTCCTTGACCTTCACCACCCCTTGACTTAATTTGGAACTATGATCTCCTGAGCTTCTCCTGATTCAACATAACTGTTGAATCAATATAATTGTTGAATCGACAACATAATTGTTGTTGAATTCTGATCATGCCATTATTCCTATAAAAAAATAATCATTCCTGTATTAAACAATGTTCCATTATACTTTTTATTTTAAGTGATTTTAGATTATTTAGATACACCATTTTTATGACAAATTATTACAAAGCTAAAATGAGTTTCCTTCACACTTTTTTAAAGGCTTACCCTCTTCTACCAACATCATAAGTATACATGTTAAGTTAGCAAGCTTTGTGGTTGCATTCAAACTCATGTCTATCCACAAGATGCTTAGAACCTGCGAAGACCTCCAGGCAGGTTGTTGTCTCCAAGTTTTTCCATTTGAAACCTGGACAATTCCTGTGATGTCATGAACTAATACTGGAAATAGTCACTGAACATATTGGTGGTATTTTAGAATAAGGGTAATGGTTCGAGTGTTGGACTATGACTCTGTAGACCAGAGTTCGATTCCCACTTGGCCATGAAACCCATTGGGTCACAAGTTCTCAGCCTCAGGGGAAGGCAATGGCAAAATTCCTCTGAACAAATCTTGCCAAGAAAACCTTAAAGTTGCCATAAATTGGAAATGACTTGAAGGCACACAACACACAAGGAGCCATTGTGAGGGGTGAAAGAATGAATGTTGGAGTGAATATTAACTGGTAGAATGTTTCAGAAGATTTGCATAAGGTTGGGGAATGACAATTGAGAGTTCAGCTGGAGTGAGGAGTTAGCCTGGTGTTTGAAAAGAATGCAGTTAGAAAAGGGTTTGAGTTAGAATAGGCTTGGATTTGAGCTGAGTGATTGATAATGGTCTGAGACAGTTTAAGAGGAGTGAGAGTGAGTGAGTGTGATATTTTAAATGTAATAAATAAATAATCTGCTGGATTATATTAAACTTCTGCAAATAAAGAATTGTTTTTCATATTTATATACTTTTGGTCTCCAGAAATACTATCTGAGAGTTTGGATTCAGGTAAGGAATCTGTGGTGGCAGCCCTGAAAATAGAGGGATGGTACCCATTGAGGATAGAAGTTGCTTAAATTCTTATATGTACCTTGAAGGCATTTAAATGGCCCGTAAAATTGGTTGCACAGAGGTACAGATCAGGGAAAGCCCTCACTCTCAGTAACTGTTGTAAACACCATGGAAGTCTTCACAGTTGGTTGTGGGATTGCCTGAGAGGAATCCTCACAGTTGGTGGCATTGCTCAAGTGTAAACGCCACAGTTGGTGGGATAAAGGTTGAAAACCTTCACCCCACATTTGGTGGCCAAAGCAGTGGGACTCTCATAATATGGATGGAAACCTCACATTTGCTGGCAGCTGTGAGATTACCTGAAGGGACGCCCCATAGTTCCATCAGCTGTTCAGCAGAGTACAAAATACAGGCCTCTAGGTGTTGGACAGCAACTCACAACATGCCTCACCACTGGCAATGCTGGCTAACACTAATGGAAGTTGCAATGTACAACATCTGGAGGTCTACACTTTGCCCCTAACCAACACTGATACTTATATCTTTGATTCCCAATAATTTAGCATTTTTAGGAGTATGTAACTATACATGTATGTTTTAATGAAGCCACTCTTTTAGAACTAGGAGTTCAAAAGTCATCTACTCTAAATAGAGTTGTTAGCTCTTAGGCCTTGGCCAAGAGCGTCAGGGCCTGGACCCTCTTCTCCAGTCCTCAGGGAGAGGGAAAGGAATTTCAGGGTGAGAGCACTACCTTGGGAATTGTATGTATACATATTTCCCTCATATATCAGACTTGAGGGGGTTTTTTTTGGGGGGGGCATACACTGTAACTGTGATTGATGCTTAATGTAGTCTGCTTAATAACATCACCAGGGACTATCCTTTGTAACATCACCCGTGTAACATCATCAGGGCCCATTGCCTTGTGGCATCACAAGGGGGTCACCCCTAGGTCTCATATTTTGTTTCTGGAATTCTAGGGGCTAGGACAGCCCTGACCTGGCAAGCCCTTGCCAACCATCCCTGATAAGTGGTCATCCACCCTCTGAACAAAGTTGAAATCCTTTTTCAAATGAAGAAGACTTATACATTAAAATGGGTGGGGACTAGGATTACTCTGAGTTGCATTACTTCTCTGTTACAAGGCCTATTGTTGCACACCAGTCCCCAAGAGTTGGGATTCCAAAGGAGACATTTCTTTTCCAGTAGTTTTATTCATGAATGCCTATTCCATGAGGTCATATCTTTGAAATTGCTGCTAAAATATCTCTAAATACGTCTTACTATCCACTTTTCAGAAGGAAATATATCAACTTCTTCACAGCATGAAGAGCACATAAAATGCATTGAAATATCTCAGTTTCTGTAGCAAATCAGACATATATGGCAAAAGAAAGCTATTATCCTGCAGGTACCATAGTAAAATTTCAAAGAAGTTATTTATTTAGCTTTCCCCAAGCCTTGTAGGAATTGATATATTTCTCCTCCCCCTCTCTTGAAAAAGAAACAAAAACATCATTTCATCACCTGCTGGTTAAATCTCAAATTAAATCTACTTCCTTTCATTTACAAAAATAACATCCACACATAGTATCTAAAAATTGGATACTGGATACAGGCATAAACTGCTCTGGCTACAACCCTCAGTCTTTTAAAAATCCAGGAAGACAATCTATCATTTGATAAGCACAATTTTCTCCCTAAGAAGGGATGTGTGCATGCACACTGATGTACCCATCTTCAACAGGGGAGGAACTGAAATCTAACTACCGTAGGAGCACTGATGAGCAATTAGAGATTTGGCAGGAAATGACCCATATGACAAAGGGACAACTAGGCTCAGCATGCTGAGGCTTAAATATCCTGAAGGCACCAGATTCCATCTGATCTTGGAAGTTAAATGGGGCCAGGCCTGGTTAGTACCTGGATGGGGGACCACCAAGGATTACCAGGTGCCCAAGGCTATATTCAGAGGGAGGCAATTGAAAATCTAAATATTCCTTGCCTATGAAAATCCTATGAAATTCATGGGGTCACCATAAATCAACAGGTGCACTTTGGTCCTCTGAGAGGAATCTGTTACACCCTATAAAAACTAGGCTGTCGGTGACCTCCCAGAGGACTTTCTCTGTCTCAGCTCCCCAATTATGGAATGGCCTGCCGGACGAGATCCATCTTATTACCACCCTTATTATTACCACCCTTGACAGCTTTAAAAAAGCTGTCAAGACGGATCTTTTCCAGCAGGCCTTCCCCGAATAACTATCCCGGCCCTAGACTTTGGCTAATTTATTTGCTTGAGCTGTCACTGCTTATTTTGAAGCTTAATTTATGCTGCTGTTTTAATTGCTTCATGTTCTATTATTATTATTATTATTATTATTATTATTATTATTATTAATTTTGTTTGATGTTTTAATCTTAGCTAGTTTAATATCGTTTTAAGGGGAGGGTGGGTTAGGGAATTGATATGTATTGGTGTTTTTAACTGTTGTAAGCCGCCCCGATTGTGCTGCAGATGGGCATTTTAAAGAAAAGTAAATATAAAATACTTAAGTGTCAGTTTGCAGTTCCACTTCTCAGAATCAAACTAGACAATTGGTCAAAAGTGTGCATATTCCAGGTGAAAACAAGGATGCAACAACTATATCAAGAAAACCCAGGTTCTTTCTGTTAATGGGGAAAACCTCAACTGGAATATTTTTAATGGAAAGGTGAGAACTTACTAGTTTAATAAAAAATAAATCATTAAATATTAACTGCTTCTCTCCAGGTGAAGTTTTCTCTCCCAAATATCATTTACAGGAATATGACATTACATGTTGACATAGGACTGCTGATTTTGTGTTAATATTTGGGGTGTTTAGAAATAACTAAAACAGCAATGTCCAGAAATAACTGCCTACTATTGAGTTGCAGGATGATGTTTTAGAACATTTTGTCAGAAAACCCATGTCCTCAGCAATTTCTGAATTGCTGAGCTAGCATTACAGGAACCAAACCCTGTAATGTGCATGGGTAGTCTATGTAACAATTGACAAATTATTATTTGTTCTACTCTTCTGTTCAGGTTGTAATAATAGAACAATGCAGATAGTAAAGTGGTATAATGGCCCTTTTAGAAGACTGGATGTTTAGAAGAAACTGAACTAAGTTTGGATGCATTGGCTGGCATGCATTTCACTCTAGGATATTCTCACTTGCACATACACACAAAAACACAAACAGAGAGTGAACCAAGGCACTGTATGCCACCTGTGCATTCATTGACATCTTGTATTTTGATCTTTAAATTCTTTTATATCTTCCTTAAAATGTACATTGTCAATTCGCTGTCACCACTTACTTTTCTAGTCATTGAAATACTAGCTTTAAATCAAGCAAGAGAGAGAGAGAGAGAGATGGAGAGAGAGAGATTTAAACCTATATACTTAAAAGGAAGGAATTGGCAAACCACATCTGATTATTTCTTACTTAAGAAAACCTATGAAACCTTGCCTATAAAATTAAGGGTGCCACCATAAGTCAACAGGTAACTTAAAAGCACAGACACAGAGACACACATTCTGAGGATCAGATATAATCTCTTCATTGTTGAACACACAGCTCTCCTACAGTTAAGGAAAGTTCAACAGTAAGTCACACACACACACACCCTACATGGAGCTGCATATGAAATGGTGCAATGTAATTGGATCCTTGTTCCTCCCCACCCCACTCCCAGAAAAAAGGTAAATCTTATGATCTAGCTTTTCTGGCAGCTCCTATGCCAGTAGAGACTCAGTCTTGATCCTAAGTGCACAATGTAATTAAAGTGGGAGCAACTTCCACAGTATTCCTGACATCCCCATAATCACCCACCAATCACAGTATTGTATGATAATGATGTCCCTCCTTTATCCATGCATAAAAGGTGCCACTCAATATGTGATAAGAGCTACAAGGAGAAGATGCTGACAGTGGATGTTGCTGTTTAATTGTTTTAATTGTTCCCTGCTTTTAATTAACTTTTATTTCATTTTACCTATCATTTTGTATTATACGCCTTTGGCAGGTTTTTATTTCTATTTTATGCTTTGATTATATCTTTGTACAGCGCTGTGTACATTGACAGCGCTTTAGAAATAAACTTTAATAATAAAATAAATAATAATATTGGTGCCAATCCACGAGAAGATGCATCATTATTCGTGCCAATCCACAATCTCTCCCATAAAGAAAGCAACAAGCATGCTTCCAGAATCAGCTCACTGCACCTCTCCAGAAGAAAGGAAGGTAGCAATGAACAACTGAGCCACAAGCCCAAACAGATCATACTAAAGGGCTGGCCTGGAGGCAGAGATGGGGCAGGGCAGCCACACACCGGCCACCCCAACCCCACGCCAGCGGCATCCTGACACCCTCCCGGCATAGCGTCCTGATGCACTGCGCCGGAAAGGCCGCTGAAGAGCCTCACACCGGCTCTTAGGGCAGCTTTTTGCCGCCCCTGAAAGGAGCGGCATTTTGCCGCTCTTTTCCAGGTGGCAAAAGGGAGGATCGGGGCCGCAGTGTGTGGGGTTGCCGTGGTCCCGATCCAATGCTTCCTGGGGTGGCCCAGAGCCACCCAATTGCAGCCCCCCATAGTCACCCAGGAGCATTCAAACAATTTTTTTTTTATCATAAAAAAGCAGAGCCAAACAGAGAAAGCAGTTTTGCCATCCTAATCATAGCTCTCAGCTAGTTCTGGGGCCTCAGGAGAAGTCTCACTTCAGTACCAGCAATTCCATAACAAGCATGCCTAGAACTTTATACACAATGACGTAAGCAACAGGAAAAGCATCCTGTGAGTGGATGGGATAAGGTCCATATGGACAAGAAGAGAATGTAGACAAGAACGGCAGGGAGAGAACACTATGACCTTATTGGAAAGTCCTGGAAGGCTAAGTGGCTACTAGGGCCAAGAGTGTCTACCTAGGCTCAAATGGTGTGCCAGCTGCACCTATTCCTATGGAAGATAGATATGGTCATATGCCTTAATTACCTCTTGATTACTGTAATGCATTCTACATCGGGCGGCCCTTGAAGATTGTTCAAAACCTACAGCTAGTGAAAAATGTGGCAGCGAGCTGATATATGCTTTTGAGACAGATCACAAGCCCTGAACCAAATGGCTTCAAATTTTTATTGACCTTCCCAAAATATGTGCTATGAACTTTGGGTACTTACCATTACCAGGGAGAGTATGAGATTTGATCATCGCTTTTGATTTTGCAGGTTTCCTAAACTCTTGATTCTGTCCATACTTGTCCCTTCCCTTTGGTGGTTGAGGAGAGGTGACTGTTTCTCCTGTGTCAGTAGATTTTGACTGGTGTGATCATTCATCAAAAAAGAAGAAGCATTAATTAATTTGTGAAAATGTTGGGGAGGAGGTTCTGCTTATCTCTATTAAATGTATACATCTATACATGCTTTTTGTTATCAGTGTTCCTAAATTGTGAGAGCCAGTATAGTGTAGTGGTTTGAGCACTAGACTCTATGACACTGCGAGAACAGGTTTTAAATCCCCACTTGGCCATGGAAACTCACTGGGTGATCTTGGGCATCACACTGTCTCAGTCTCAGGGGAAGAAAAGGGCAAACCCCCTCTAAACAAATTCTGCCAAGATAAAAAACATGATAGGTTCACCTTATGGTCGCCATAAGTCAGAAATGACCTGAAAGCACACAACAACAATCCTAAACTGTAAACTTGACATCATTATACTTTGGCATTTAAGGTGGAAAGGCAATGCATATGATGGTTTCTAGATTTATTTGAGTGTGGCTTTCAATCTGATAGAACTACAAGAAGGACAAGTTGATGTGCTTCACACCTCTTGCCTTAAGAAGACTGTTTGTGTACTCTGTACCCACACCCAAAGTGGCCTCCCAACTGTTGGAACTGAGCTTGTTGGTTACCATGTATTGTGATACTTACACTTCCTTTAGACTTTCCAGATCCACCAACAGGAGGCAATGAGGATGCTTTTGCACTACAGAAACAAATAATTATATTTTAGGTTCTAAACACTCTGAACATGTTCAGGATAATAAATTATATTAAAACTGCTCCATTTATTGCTAGCAATCATCACGTCTTCTCAAGATGCCTGGATGCAAGCGATTATGTGGTATATTTTGTCCAGTTTGAGCAAAAAGGCAAGGTATAAATGGTGATGAGGATGAGGATAAACCTTTTCTCATACCTGTCCTAAAAAGGGTGCAAATCTAGTAAAAATCTGATGAAATTTCATAATTGCATTAATTAAAATCTGTATTGAGGAGACAGGAATAAGACTAGAGTAATGGAATGAGACTTGTGAGATCCACATTCTAGTCTCCACTAAGTAAAGGAACTCACTGAGTGGCCTTGGGCTAGACATTCTATTTGGGGGCAAGGTATTGGAGCATGTGGTAGGTTCCCAGCTCCAGGGTTTCTAGGTGCAACAGATTATCTAGATGCATTTCAATCTGGCTTCAGGCCTAGTTATGGGACACAGACAGCTTTGGCTGTCTTGATGGATGACCTACAGGGGACTGTACAGGGGGAGTGTGTACCTGTCAGTTCTGCTGGACTTCTCAGTGGCTCTTGATTCCATTGACCATGGTATTCTTCTGGGCTATCTAGATAGGATGGGAATTGGAAATATTCTTTTATAGGGGCTCCCTGTATGGGTCTGCTCAGACCATGGGATCATCAGAAGAGGCCTTACCTCAGTCCCAGCACCATTGCAAGCATGGTTGGTGGGGACACAAAAGAGAGCTTTGTCAGTTGCTGCCCCAAACTCTAGAAGTCCTTTGCCAGAGAGGTCAGTATAGTCCTCTCCTTGTTGCCCTTTCATCAGCAGCTTAAAATCTTTTTATTCCAAAAGGTTTTTAAACAGAAAGTGTAAAAGAATAGGCTAGGGAGTGCTATATTATTTTAAACTCATCTGTTTTTAATAGCTTTTTATCTTTTTCAAATTGTGTTTTATTCTTTTAATTTGATACTATGTTTTAATACTGTGAATGAATAATTTAATTCTGCCTTAATGTTCATTTTTGTAAAAAAATTATTTGTGTTGCTCTTTTAAATTGCAAACCACTTTGTGTTTTGGGCAAGATTTTAGGCAAGACACAAATTATCATTATCATGATCGTTGTCATCACCATCATCAAGTAGCCCTACTTCACAGGTCTGTTGCAAGAATAAAGTATGGATGAGGAAAGCCATGTATGTCAACTTTTGCTCACTGGTGCAAAGGGAAGATAATTTAAACAATAAATTGGTAATTTTAAAATTCCAAAAAGTAAAATCAGTCAGTAACAGGTGCAGGCTCACACAGAAAAATACTGAAAATAGACGCTTGCCCTGTGTGATCTAGTCCTTCATATACCTTTTGTAACCTTTGTAATAGGAGTTATTTGGATTTATAGCACTGTGCTATCAGAAATGTTCATAAAAACAATCATATGTCATAACTATGGCTAGTGCAAAAACACATTAACTTACCCATAAGGTCTCCTCATTGTGGACTTGCTGAACATTAATTCACTATAGGGCAACTTCTTAAATTTATCTCTACCAACTGCAACATAAAACTGTCCATTTTCCAGATCCAACCCACTCTCAACAAGTTTTCCATCTAAAGTGTAGAGCCTGTGAAGGATATACAACAGTTCCATAATAAGATTTTTAAAAATTGTGTTCTTTAACAGTTCATACTCAATACCTAGCCAAAATACTCCAAAGGCACCAGATCCCTTCTGATCTTGGAAACTAAGCAGGGTTAGCCCTGGTCATTATTTAAATGGGAGACTGCTAACATATA
The DNA here is from genome assembly GCA_026167975.1 of Phrynosoma blainvillii. NCBI lineage: Eukaryota > Metazoa > Chordata > Lepidosauria > Squamata > Phrynosomatidae > Phrynosoma > Phrynosoma blainvillii. The sequence goes on along the minus strand of JANUYF010000004.1, from coordinate 98,170,148 downwards.
CCAGATGCTGCAGGCTACATTTTAGAGGAAGAGACTGGGAAAACTACCTCTGAGTATTCCTTGCCTAAGAAAACCCTATGAAATCCATGGAGTCACCATAAGTCAACAGGTAACTTGAAGGCTCATACACACACACACACACACACACACACACATATACAATACCCTTGTCTTCCAGAGAATAAACTTTTCATCAGTTTAGATCAATGGATAAGCTTTGGAATACACTTTATCACCCCAAGAGAGAAATAGGTACATGTTTTCCCTTCATAGAAACTGCCAGAAATAGTGCAAATTGAGTCCACTTTAACTGCCCTGACTCAGTGCTAGGGAATCATGGGAACTGTAGTTTACTGTGGCATCAGAGCTCTCTGACAGAGAAGGCTCAATGTCTCAGAAAAAAATACAATTCCCATGATTCCCTAGCACTGGGTCAGGGCAGTTAAAGTGGACTCAATTTGCACTATTTCTAGCAGTCTGCAAAGGCCAAAGTTAACTGAACAAGAAGAAATTATTGTCAGAACCAGTAGCAGAACTCTCACCAATCTGGAATAACTCCCATTCAATTATTCATTTTGGTATGTACAAGAAGAGTTTTCTGCAAATTTGACCTGAAGCTGGTACAGACAACCATGCTAATGCATTCACATAAACTCTGCAAACTGCATTTTTCAAGGGATTTTCACATAAAATATGACAGTGTTCCTTAAAATGTTGAGTGCTTTTCTCCTTTTATGCAAACCATGACAATATTATGGATTTACTATAAGATTTTGAAATGGATGCTCAGTCACACTTTTGCCTTAAGCCCACCTACCTACATAAAATTAGGGGGACATAAAAATGCTAGCATTATATAATGCATAAATGTGCATTTTTGCTCATCTATACTTTGTTATTGTTAGCTGTCCTTGAATCAACTCCGACCCATGATGACTCTGTGGATGAGACACTTCCACGATTTCTTGTCCTCCATTGCTCTGCTCAGGCCCTGCAAACCGATGCCTGTGACACTCCCCCCTTTATTGAGTCCATCCATCTGGCATGCTGTCTTCCCCTCCTTCTTCTATCCTCTACATTTTCTAGCAGTATTGTTTTCTCTAGTGATCCATGTCTTCTCATTATGTGCCCAAAATACAACAGCCTCAATTTGATCATCTTGGCTTCCAAAAAAGTTTTGATTTAATCTGTTCAAGGACCCATCTGTTTGTCTTTTTGGTTGTCCATGGCACTCTTCTCCAGCACCACATCTCAAATGTGTTGGTTTTCTTTCTGTCTGCTTCTTTTACTGTCCAGGTCTCACATCTGTACATGACGATGGGGAGTACAATGGCCTGGATGATTCTGACTTTAGTACTCAGTTGTATATCTTTGCTCTTCAAGATCTTTTCTAATTCCTTCATAGTTGCCCTACCGATTCCTAGTCTTATACTTACTCCTCCCCAAACTCTGATTATTCGGGAGGGAGGTTATCTTAGAAGCTCTGATTTTTTTGTGTACTATTTGAACAAACCAGCCTAAATAAATAAATAAACACACGCACACACAAATATTTTGCTTTCACTTCAGTAGAGTGTAAGGAAAAAGGTTTACTAATATCTTTTTATACCAAAGCAGATCATTTCCAGCCCACCAGTATCTTAAGAAACTCTTTTCCACACCTGCACCACTAAACAAGAGCCACTAGATGGGATGTAAGGCCAGCTTATTTCTTCTACTCCTCAAAATTTCTGATTGGAAATCAGTGGAACTCAAGAATTCAGAATCATCCAAAAAAATTCCTCTGGTGCAAGTTGCCATGCTACATTTTGAGAATAACAGCAGAGACTGCAATAATTGTTCCATAAATTTGTAACATAATAGGTTGCCAACCAAACCTAATACTTGCTAGATTTAGACAAAATGCATCCTCAATCTGTTAAAGGACCTATGAAGGAATTGAACTGTTCTTAATTCCAGCAGTCTGGCTAGGCTACTGTGCATTTAATGAAATTATTATATCATATTGGGACCACAAAGCACCTACTGCAGTAAATGTTGTGAACCTCAGCCTGAACTGGGCTCTCTTGGGATCCCAATTTGGCATTCTTGATTTCCACAGACAACATCATTAAGTGGTTTCTTTGTTTTTTAATAGGATTTAAGAGGTTAAAAGTTTGAATTGTCTTTCCAAAGGCTTAGTTACTGGCAGTTACGAGTTTTAACCTAAAATATAACTGGTATTTTACCTAAAATATAACTGGTAAAATATAAACGCCCTTTTGACTTGGACTCCACTCACCACCAGAACGATGTCCCAGAGAACTTCTCTGAAATTAAATTCAGCCCTTAGGCTGGAAGAATTTTTGGACAATAACTTGCAGAATCTCCCAGCCTGCATGACTGCTTGAGGTTGTGGGGGTTACTGTCCTAACTTTTTCAAGCTCTGCTCACTATACATTTTCTTCCATCTATGCAACAAACTAAACAAGTGGATTTGACTCCTGACTTCCAACTGTAATACATTTTAATTGTTTGAGGTACTGTGGATCATTCTAATTACCCATCTGGATCATTTCTGTTCCATTTTGAGTTATTTTGATAGCAACTGGTGATCGCTTCTATGTACCAGAAACAGCATGCACAAATCTGCATTGTTACTGATGTGTGGAACTGATTGAATAGTCTTGGCTGTGTTAAACTCATAAACTGCATTCATTGATTTAATGAAGAGTTTTATCCTTATCAGGTTCAGCAGTCTTTACAAGAACCTTGACTAATCATAGTCCAGTTACCATAAACCATAGTAGCTAATTTGTTAATTATTAAAGAATGACAAATTTCACTAACCTATTTAGTGTGTTCTGTCAACCTTTTAAAAAACTGAAGAAAAACTGGATTTATAGGAAAGCAGAAAAGGATTGTTTTAAAAAAATAAAAAAGGCACAGAAAGCAATTTGTTGTTCAAATGTCTCCAATTCTATATTAACAAACAATGTGTAATCACATTATAATGTTGGGGTATTCCAAACAAAGGCAGGGACATTTTTTTTTTACTGTGTGAAGCTTTAAAGACACAAAACTCATCTTCAGAATACAGACTTTCCACTCATTATCCAGATATTACTAGAAGAAATTCTACCAGGACCTATGCTCAAAGACTAGCAACATCATAAGCTGGACTTGGAGGCCTACTTATTTCACAGTATTGTGCCTGTCAACCCTTACTTATATATTTTCTAGTGCACTAGCTGCTGCTTGGCGTTCAGAAAATATTTTTAAAACAGTATACAGGAAAGAGAAGGGCTATGCTGTCTGAACTACATGCAAAAATGAAAAACAAATATCACTTGTGGAGTTCAATTGTGAATACGTGAAGAAGGTAAATGGGTTTAACATAATCTTCAACCAACTAGTGAAATGGGCAAAGGGTCAATATACATTGATCAAAGATCAGAGGTAGCAAGGATTAATTTCAGACTAGTCTCCAATGATGGGGGCAAGTCTCACAAAAAGGGTGGGGATTAACTATGGACTTTGGGAGGCGAGATGACAATCTTCCTTGGGCCACATTAGACTTGTGGTCTGGAGGTTTCCACTCTCATGTTCTAATCATAGATACTGACTCCACTTCAGTGTTAATGAACTCAAATTGCAGTTCTGTACCTACACCACACAGCTTTGTCTTACCTGTATACAGCTCCGCTCCTGAGTGTGACTTTTTCTGTAACCATTTCAAGGACACGATCCCACTGATTTAGTGCTTTCCTTGGGATGAAGAGACGCACTGCTGGACTTATGAGGTCACCATTAGCAATCAGGCTAAAAAAAAAAAGATGATGTGAAGTTACAAACAGTTTGACATTTTGCATAAGAATGCCAATCAAACTGACTTATCAGGAGGTTATACTCACAAAACAGTGCATGGCTCTTGAAGTGGCTTTCGAAACCGTGCAGATACATTTATTCTACTATGGGTAACTGGCTTCACCTAAAAGACACCAGAGATCAAATAATTTATTAAAGATCAATGTGTATAATTTTCCGTTATCTTCCCCAATTCCAATTTTTTGAATAGTACCTTAAGAGACTTCATATTGCCATCAACCAAGCATATTGCACACAGTTCCACAATGGCAGTTGTCTTTTATATCTGCTTTTGTTGAATTTGTGTTTTCCCTTTCTCATCAAGCCCTTTATTTTTCCTCTGTGCTGTGTCTGTGTATTTCTAGCTATGGCTGACCTGAACTTCAAAAGTTAATTAGTGCCTTTGCTAAGATGCTAGTGGCTGTAGCAGGGTCATGGGAGCTCTGGTCAGATCTGCTATTTTCTTAGCTGGTTGTCATAGTTCATGCCTAGTGGCTTGGAAAGAAACCTATCTCATCTGATATTACAGCTAAAAGCTATATTTATTTTAAGAGCCCTTCAGATTCAAAATTGTCAAAATAATTTGCAAATGAGATGTAGGCTTGGTTTTCACAAAATGTATCTTGACTGATCATGCAAAGATAGGAATGACCCTATGTGCTTCATTCTTGTGCCATCCCTTCCCTCCTCTGCATTCTTACATTTCTGTGATGAAAGACTTCATGGGGTAATTTACCATAGTTTCCCAATATACTCAGTGTGGGAAATTGGTTACCAGAGTTTGAACAAACCAAGATCTGAGACCAGTATCAGCCTTCATTTATTCTGAACCCAGGAGCCAAAATTTTCCACTTTGGACATAACAGGAATGCATGGTTCATTAATCCAAGAAGTTTTCAGTCAAAACAATCACAGCAAGAGGATGGAGAGATTTGCACAAATATGGCGTGGGCAGGCGCAATAATATATTAGAATGGGAATTCTTAAAACTTTGAGGAGGAGATTGGAAATGAGCAGTCACTATACACATATATACGTGTATAGGTGCATACACAAAGAAGAATTTCTTATTACATCTGACCTGTTAGATAGTTTGAACTCTGGTTAGCTTAAATAGCGGCTTGTTAACAAGTTCATAAAAATGTACAGGCCAATACTGTCTTGTTTCAATAAATACCAGCTTAAATTAACCAGTTTGTCCTTTTTGATGTGACAATAAGCCACAGTTACTTAAGGAAGAAGCAGTCTTTTCCTTTAATAATGCCAGGGATGGAAAGTTGATCAAGTGAGCTTGATGATCATTAATATAATGCTAAAGTAAAATTTAACAAGGTAAGAACCATACACACACACACCCAGTTGTTGATTAATTTCAATTCACAGCACTCTTTGCCATTAATTATGCTGGTTGGGGATGCTAGGAGTTGCATTTCAACAATATCCACAGGTCCACATGTGATTCCCATCCTTGGCCTAAAGAATCTGAACTGGGCATCAATATGGGATGGGGGGGGTAGTATAAATGTATCATTATTGTAAATTATTGCAAATGTAAAATAGCTGTGTGTGTTTTTCAAATGGACCCGTATTGTTGTACTATAAGAAAAGGACACAAGCACATGAAGTCAAAGATATATATTGCTGGAGGAAGGTAGATGGACCAGATTCTTCTCTCATTCTACTTCTTAAAAGAAACATTCTGATATATAGCAATATTTTGTAGCTGAGATGTAGCTGCATCTGGAAGGGTTCACTAAGATAGGCCAGCAGTAGAAAGGAATCACAAAAGAAGTGTCATAATCTTTGAAGTTATTTCTTAATATATAATATGAATTACATGATTCCTCCAACTTTTTTTTCTCTATCACACTTTGGTAATTTATATTCTTTTAACAATAAGCTTAGGGGTGTACTTTAAAACTCAGATCAGTTAATATGTGGTTTGAGTGTTGGACTACCACTCTGGACACCCCCTCAATCATGGAAACCCACTGGGTTTCCCCCAGTGTGACATGACAAGTCATGCTCTTTCAGCCTCAGAGAAAGGCAAAGGCAAATCCCCTTTGAGCAAATCTTTCCAAGAAAACTCTGTGATAAATTTGCCTTAGGGTCATCATACATTGGAAATGACTTAAAGGCACACATCAGCTGTTTTCCAAATACATATGAAATTACAAAAAAAGTTTACTTAGCAGAGATTCCCAAAAGTCCTTTGACACTACAGAAAAATTAGAAAATGGTGGGGCATGAAAAACTGCTCAGTAGATAACTAATACATGTGATGAGTAACCAGGGTTACAAGCCGAGTCAGTAAAGGTTTCCTGGGTTGTGGACTAACCTTGGCAATAGCCACCTAGATTGTCCATTGATATTCCTTCATGTTCAAGTTTACACTTTGTGTGGAGAATGATCGGCCCAGTGGCTTGTTGCATATATGTAGGCAAACTCTCTCCTTTCCAACCTTCCACCTGCACCGCTCTTGCTCTGGGCATGACTCCTGGCTCCCAACCTAAATTCTGGCTCCTGGATTCTATATGATGTATCCTATGGTTCAGCAATGACACACAGGTGTCACTCTTATTTCTGAACTTTTAAGAAATACAGATAGGCTTGGCAGTTGGTGTTGAGATTTTGTCATAGATGAATGTTTTTCTCATAGGAGATTATCACACAGAGGAGGCACGCATTCTCCTCCCATCATTAAATCGTCATTAAATCCTGTTAATTACACAATCAGGGGGAGATTATCACACACACACACACGCTTATACCATTTTTGTCCCGTCTGTAAACAGTAATGGACCCATCATTTGGTATTAACAGGAGCTTCCGTTAATACTAAATGACAGGTCCATTACTGTTTACATACGGGACAAGAACGGGCTAAGCACATGGGGGTGTGATAATCTTACCCCCAATCGCGCAATTAAAAGGATTTAATGACAATTTAATGATGGGAGGAGGATGCTTGCCTCCTGTTGATAAAGTCCATAGTCACAAATCCATCTGAATAGGTGAGTATGTATAGTTCTTTCAGCAATATTGGAATTGCATAGTTGATTGTGAAGATGAACCATGACTGAGACCTGTACCTATTGCCCATTTGAGTTCACAGCTTTTCCTATATGCTGTATTATACATGACTCCAAACAAAAACTGCCTTATGCCGTGGAAAACTAAAGTGATACTTACTAATGTTAAAGAACAAGCCATTGCAGAGATTCCCAGGAGTATGCAATTAATTAGTTTCTACAAGCTGATGAAACCTATCAACCCATCTTAACAGGACATCACACTGTAGAGCACAAAATCACGCTCTAACACCTTGTGGAAATTAGACATACAGATAATGATTGGGAAGGGGATTGTCAGATAATATCTGAATAACTGTGAATCATCCAGATGGAAATGTTGCAGCAATCTGCCTTTTAAAAGAGGTTTTAGTCAAAGAGCCATTAGTATTTCATGGTATTTTGTTCTATCGAGAAAACAACACAATACCATTCTAAAATTAGACCATCAGCTGGGAGTGTGTGGTGTGATCAATGCATTTCTTTTGAGAATAATTACTGTGATTCCACTGTATATTACAGTAGAAATGTTTCATTCTCCATGTGTGCATGTTCACACATGCGCGCGCACACACACACACACAAATAAATCACTCAAACACAACTGAACATTTACCTAAGAAAACAGCACATTAAAATCTTCTAAAGTTTCTATTTTTAATTTGTTCAAATAATTTGTTCAAAATGCTAAACTCAGCATATCCAGTGCTAAGTGTATTGCATGACGCCACACTCACATATCTGAAATTCAGCTTTGTTGTTTTTTAAAGTAAAATTAAAGCCGTGACTCATGGAAAACAAAATGCTTTACCTAATATAAAGAATACTCTAATATCTACAGTATTGATTGGTATCAGTAAAAAAAAAAAAAAAAGTCACCTGCAATTCCCAGCTTGAATTTTTTGATAAAAAGCAACCTTCTAGTCCTCATGGCAGCAAAGGTACCGTATTTTTCGCCCTATAGGGCGCTCCGGCATATTGGGCGCACCCAATTTTTAAGGGGGAAAATCCAAGAAAAAAGGATTCCTCCCTTTAGCCGGAGGCCGGTTGTTCAATGGGCTGGTGCTGGGATTGGAGACCGATCCCAGCACCAGCCCATTGAACTGAGGTCGCGGGGGAAGGAGGGCTTCTTCCCCCCCCCCCCGCGACCTCAGTCTTTGAATGGGCTGGTGCCGGGATCTAAGCGATCCCGGCCCCAGCCGATTGAAGACTGAGGCCGGCGGGGGAAGGAGCCTTCCTTCCCCCCCCCCACCGCCTCGGTCTTGGAATGGGCTGCTGCCGGGATCGTTTCGATCCCGGCACAAGCCCATTCCAAGACTGAGGCCGGGGGGGGGGGGGAGAAGGAGGGCTCCTTCTCCCCCCCCCCCCCCCCGGCCTCAGTCTTTCTATGGGCTTGTGCCGGGATCGAAGCGATCCCGGCACAAGCCCATTCCAAGACTCAGGCTGGGGGGAGAAGGAGGGCTCCTTCTCCCCCCCGGCCTCAGTCTTTCTATGGGCTTGTGCCGGGATCGAAGCGATCCCGGCACAAGCCCATTCCAAGACTCAGGCTGGGGGGAGAAGGAGGGCTCCTTCTCCCCCCCGGCCTCAGTCTTTCTATGGGCTTGTGCCGGGATCGAAGCGATCCCGGCACAAGCCCATTCCAAGACTCAGGCTGGGGGGAGAAGGAGGGCTCCTTCTCCCCCCCCCCCCCCGGCCTCAGTCTTTCTATGGGCTTGTGCCGGGATCGAAGCGATCCCGGCACAAGCCCATTCCAAGACTCAGGCTGGGGGGAGAAGGAGGGCTCCTTCTCCCCCCCCCCCCCCCCGGCCTCAGTCTTTCTATGGGCTTGTGCCGGGATCGAAGCGATCCCGGCACAAGCCCATAGAAAGACTGAGGCCGGGGGGAGAAGGAGCCCTCCTTCTCCCCCCGGCCTCGGTCTTGGAATGGGCTTGTGCCGGGATCGAAACGATCCCGGCAGCAGCCCATTCCAAGACCGAGGCCGGAGGGGGAAGGAAGGCTCCTTCCCCCGCCGGCCTCGGTCTTCAATCGGCTGGGGCCGGGATCGCTTGGATCCCGGCCCCAGCTGATTCCAAACCGAAGCGGGGGGGGGAAGGAAGGCTCCTTCCCCCGCCGGCCTCGGTCTTCAATCGGCTGGGGCCGGGATCGCTTCGATCCCGGCACCAGCCGATTCCAAGACTGAGGCCGCGGGGAGAAGGAGCCCTCCTTCTCCCCGTGGCCTCAGTCTTTCAATGGGCTGGTGCCGGGATCGCTTCGATCCCAGCACCAGTCCATTCAAAGACTGAGGTCGCGGGGGGAAGGAGGGCTCCTTCTCCCCACGGCCTCGGCCCCTTCGCCCTATAGGGCGCACTCACTTCCCCACGCATATTTAGGGGAAGAAAAAGTGCGCCCTATAGGGCGAAAAATACGGTAATTTGGAAATTATGTGGGTAGAGCTCAGAGATTACAGACAATAGTGGGTGGGTTTCTAAGGCAATGTTTCTCAAACATATCTGATACTAAAGGCACAATGTGACACAGATTTCCATCTTGTAGAACAAAAGGTTTACTTCCTTAATATGCTCTAGCATGCAATTCTCAACCTATATGTCAGCATTGAGATTACTGTGTTCCTTGGATACATTGGGCTACTATGTCCATCCACTCCTCTGTGGCTCCCAGGCTGTGTCCACATGGAGGAAAATAAATGTTTCTATCCTGTTCCTGCACTGACTTATTTAGATGATGCATGGAACAAAACATGGGTCCAATCTGTGCTCCATGGCAATTCTCTGGCGTAAAAAGAGTCCCTGTTTGAGCTGAATCAGGCTGGAAATTCTGGAAACTGCCAATTGAACACCAGTGTGGGGGACAGAGGAAGAGTGTCAACTGATGGATGGAAGAGGTCAAGAGGTGCCCTGGGTCGGGAGAACTGTGGATGTCTTGCTACTGGGACAATCTAACTCCCATCACAGCACTGTCACTTTCAAGTTCATGTAGTTCCTCCAGCACATACTGCAGTTTAGTGGTAGTGGGGCCAGGGGGGAATGTGAGGACATTGCTGCCAGTATCAGCCCATTATGGGTGCCAGCTTGTCCTCCCCATGGATCTGGAAGCCCCAATGGTAAACCAAGTTTTCCCATCAGTGTGGACACAGCCTCAGAGCAGGGAGGCCCCTAGGCTCAGCTGTTTATATAGATTATATAGGAAACGGGCAGTAAAGATGCACCAGGATCCCCTGAGAGAATCCCTGGAGGATCCTCCTTGCCAGCAAAACATAATCTCATCCCTGAGCTCTGACTCAGCAAAACAAAACAAGGAGACACGAGATGCTGTGAAACAATAGTGGGCATGGGTTGCCTCCGCAGATGCAATAAGAATGCCTTTCCATTCTTTTAGACAAAATATGTATGAGTGGCATTATACAATTATCCTTCTGGCAACAGAAAATGAAAGAGGTAATTTGACCTCCCTGATGTGGCTCCCCCCTACACACACAGCCTCTAAATCTAAACCCTGGGGGTTATGAGAACATAGAAGCAAATTTGGAAGGAAGATTTGGAAGTAAACTAGAGCAAGAAACTAGAGCCCATGCGATGGGATTCTGCTCTATGCATTTTTGGAGGATATAAAACAAATGAATCCTCATCACCATCTCATCTCCTCACATAAGGGTCTGCTTGAGCTAGTTTCCATGCTCACTTGTTCCCATGTATATGCTGTCCTATACTAAAGCTCCTAGGTCAGTTTACTTTCCCTCTCTACTGCTCTGCCCCTCCCCACAAGGCAGAAAGGGGTACACTTTATCAGAACCTAACTGAGATTGCAATCCCTATTAGTAAAAGGAAAAAATTGAGGATAAGATGTATATATTCAACTATAAGTCAACCTCATGTATTAGTCGAGAGCAGGTTTTGGGGCCAAAATTATGGATTTTGATATGACCCATGGATAAGTCTAGGGTAAAACCTAAGGGCATATAACAAAAGATCTAAAGGATGAAGCAAACGGAAAGAATGCCAAAGAACTTACAAAATTCCAGCAGGAATAACTGTTTGTGCTCACACTAAAGGCTGGATGGATGAGAGAATAGAGGGGGGCGGTCAGTGCTTCCACAACAGATTACACTTTTGCCTTTCACCAGGGGTTGGTTCCTTTTTTATGTAAGCGTATTTACAGTATTTACATTAAACTGTGGATAATTCGACACAGTTTTTTTGGGTCAACCCTGGATTAAATCCTCTTTGCTCAGGTCCCTCAACAGATCTCTGATTTAAATCCTCTTTACTCCACCATCTTCAACAGAAATATTGTTGGTCACTTCCAAATGCAGTCATCCCCCCTTCCATCTCATCTTGTGTGAATCCCAGCTTTAAATCCCCTTTACTCAATCCCCTTCAAGAGAAACCTTGTCAGTCCCTCCAAATTCTTCCACTTTTCCTTCCTAAAAATAGTCAGATGATTAGATAGATATAGATAGATAGATACATAGATAGATAGAGGGATAGATAGAGGGATGCTGCAGTGGCTCAAGTGGTTAAGACGCTAACTCTGTTGACTGCAAGATCGGCAGGTTGGCAGTTCGAGACCGGGTGCTGCATGATGGGGTGAGTTCCCATCACTAGTCTCAGCTTCTGCCAACCTAGCAGTTCGAAAGCATGGTAGGTACCACTTCGGTGTGAAGGTAAAAAGCATTCTGTGCAATTATGCTGGCTACATGGTCACAGAGTAGTCTTTGATAGGGCTGGCTCTTCAGCTTAGTAACGGAGATGAACACTGCCCCCTAAGGTTGGACACAACTTGACAACCTTGTCAATGGGGAATACCTTTACCTTTACCTAGATAGATAGATAGATAGATAGACAGATAGATAGGCCCCCGAGTAGTCCCACATGCTTGAATGTAGCCTCCAGTCCCACCACAGTTGACTACCCGTTTTACAGGCTTGTACTGTCTCTGCCCCCATGATGGGCTGAGCCTATAGCCTACTTTCTGAGGCTAGTCTACATTATCTATATACCCTGAATTCCCCACAGGCTGGCTCATATTCTTTATACTATGCAGCCCCAAAACCCAAATTGGGTCTGACCGTTTACACAACACCCGAATCTGATTTGAGGTTTCCACTCCTTCTCTCCCATTAAAAAGAATTATCTTTTGCTCCTGGTTTTCCAGAGCAAAACGCTGCAATGATGGATGATTGCCTTCCCACATGATCCCTGTGAGCATCCCTGTCCAGTTGCTCTGTGGGTATGAGTAACTCTGAAGTCTTAGTGCCCTCTTCTGAACAACTTGTGCCCACAGCTGTGGCAGTGGCCAGCTCGCAGGGACTACATAGGAAGGCAGCTGCCTGTCATCGCCACTATTTGCTACAACAGGTAATGGAGAGATTTAGGGCCAGAATACTCAGGGAGGAGCCTGGAGTATTCTGACAAAGGTAGACGAGCCCAGAATCTCTTTCAAGACACTTTACTAGAGACCATCTCTGAACACTAATTCCATTTGGTAGATGAATTTGTCCAGACGTTTTTTTAAAAGTCTACAAGAGCCTTTTTGTTAAGGAATTTGGTTAAGCAAATTAAATGACTCTGCAAATCTATTATTCTGAGAATACCTCAGAATATTAATTGCAGCTGCACATATATACTGCACTTTCCTGAGGTTGAGAGATCAGTACTCTGGTGCCCTGGTAAACACAAAGGACTCTCTTGTGGCAAGAGACTTTCTTGGGTCTGGCCATTGGTAGCACTCTGTATGCGCTCCTCCTCTGCTAGACTGTTAGCTCATGATCAGATTATTTAGAGCCAAATAAGCCAATTAAGGGCCAGCCTACACAGTTCCTTTAATTATATTACTATTTCCTCCCACATTTCTACTTCTTGAAAGAAGGAGGAATAAAAATACAGGCATCTGTGTTTCTTCTTTCCTGAGTGGGAAATCAGAGTGGGGGGGGGGGGGTTGGGGGGTGATGAGACTCTAAGCAGATGGATGGCATGAAACAGCCCCTCTTCTCGAGATTCTATCTTTTGTGGGTACTTTTTAAAAAACTATCAGGAAAAAAACTCCAAATAATTACACACACTGTGGTGATTTCTTCTAAGTTCATCAACACATCCAATAGACACTTGGCTGTAGTTTTTCCATGCTGACACAATCCTAGAATGCTTAATGATCTGCAAAACAGACTAGCCAAAACAAAACACAGTTTAAAAAAAGTTTTGAAAAGTTCAGTTTCTGAAGATTACAGTTCTTCTGGGTGATATATCATCTTTGCATCTGCAGTACAGAACTGGCACTGAACTGAAAGCTCTTAAGCACATGTGCTATTCATACATTCTGTATACCAAAACACACATCACTTTGTCTGGAATATGATCCCCTCTGGAGCCACAAAGTGACATATTAACCAAAGTGGAATCTTGGAAAAAGTACTGTAATTATGCTAAGGGTCTCACCTCACCATAGCCTTTATTCTTCTGTTTTACTCATCTGATCCTTCATGGGAGTAAATCAGCATCCTTCAAATGACATTAAAGAATGATTCACAACTGGATATTTAGTCATGTTTGACCTTGAAGACACAAAACTAGATTTCCATGCCAGACAGTTGGATGTCCTTATCCTTATCCATTTCTCAACAACTCTAAGGAGTTTATCACACTGGGGAAATCCCGTGCGGAAACGGGGCTTTAAATTAAACAAAACCCGTAAAAGCGGGTGTTTTTTCAGACGACGTCGCTGTTAAAAGGAGGTTAATCCAAACGGAAATTAGACAAACACTGCTTCTTTTTACTTTCGGAAGATCCCGAAAGTAAAAAGAAGCAGTTTTTGTCTAATTTCCATTCAGATTAACCTCCTTTTAACTGCGCTGGAGTTTATCACAAGGGGAAATCCCATTGATAAATTGCTTCCGCTTTTGTGGTTTTTTTCCAATTTAAAGCAGCGTTTCTGGACGGGGCTCCCCATGTGATAAACTCCTAAGAGTGGTTATGATTCACATAGCGCTTATAACTTCTAGCCACTATGGCCATCACCATACTAGCTAGGGGTTCTGGAACTGTAATACGAAATCTCTTGTTCCAAAGATCCACAAAGCAGGATGCACAAAGCCAAAGTAGTGGATATGCAAGAAATGTCAGGTTCTCAGTCCATCACGCTTAGGAAGGCAATTGCATGCTATACTCAGCAGGAGGAACAGAGTGTTTCATCTATGCAACTGTTGTCCCTTGCAAAGGTAGGGAGTTGGAAGTAAAAACTAAGCCAGCATGGGAGAAAATCTTGAGGGGGTTTGGGGATTTGCCAGCATTAGAGGGTGGACACAGAAGGAACTAAGTGCACTTCCCCATAGTAAACAAGGGATCAAGGGCGCATCTACACTGTAGAAATAATGCAGTTTGACACAACTTTAAGTGCTGTACCTCCATCCTATGGAATCCTGGCTTTGTAGTTTTTACAAGATATTTAGCATTGTCTGCCAAAGAGTGCTGGTGCCTCAGAAAATTATATATCTCAGGATTCTGTAGGTTGGTGCCATTACAGATAAAGTGGTGTTAAACAGCATTAGTTCTACTGTGTAGATACAGCCCAAGACTGTTTATTAGCACGGATTAAGCTCATTGATTTCCTGGATAGTGGTGATGTTAGATGTGATCTCCATAATCATCCATTGGGAACAGAGAAAGTAAATGGAATGGTGAAACCTTCCAAACACATGCAGAGCATAGGAAAATTACTTAGGAACTATAAAGTTAGTTTTTTCAACTATCTCTCCCAGAACTCCTCAGCTAGCATGGTCCTTGACCACACTGCCTGGTGGATTCTGGGAGCTGCCACCCAAAATATAAATTCTTCTAAGCAATAAACTGATGGTATGTGTGCAGCCAAGAGGAACGATGTACTCAGTGCCAGGGGTTGGATGGAGGTTATTTTACACCATCCAGCACCTTTGTATGTGTGTGTGGAAGAGCTCATTGTAAGCAGGACTCTGTTTATTTTATTGTCAACATACTAATTTGTAAACAAGTTCAAGTGACAATTTGTTTCTGCTTCGAGGAAGATATAAGGAGAAAGTGAAGGCAGGGAAACTAATATTAGACAAAACAGCTGTCTTACTTTCTCACAGAATAGCAGTGGACCAAAGCTGGAAACAACAGTGACAACAAAGAGATAGAAAATCTAAACTTTGAGTACATCTCAGTCAAATGCTCTGCAGAGCAAACACAATGAGTTAGCATCCCCTTAACCTAGGTCTGATGAAGCAGACGACATCACCAAAGGTGGTTGCAGAACCACTGTGTTAAGTACATCATTTTGCCTGAAATGCTACAACTGTGACTCTCAACTAATTAAAGTCTGTTCAGAAATATCTGTAAAGTAATCAATCAATTTTAATTGATCTAAAATTAAAACATGTTCAGATTGACCAATGCCTCAGGTTCAGGTTGCTTCTTCAAATACTGAAAGAATTTATCTAGTCCACAGTTATATACACATTTATGTGGAAGTAGGTCTCACTAAGGGGGGAAGCAGACGGCGAAAAGCGCCGTTTTGGGGGCAAGGAAGGGGAGGGGCAGCCGCACGGTGGGCGCCCCAACCCCTTCCCCAAAACGTCCTCGGAGCAGCCGGCCCTCCACACAGCCGGCGCTCCGAGGATGACCTCCCACTGCAGCATCCATACACGCTGCAGCGGAAGAGTCGCCAAAGGTGCGCCGGCAGCTTTTTGCAGCGCACCTTCTGTGACTTGTGGAAGGAGCGGCGAAGCTGCGCTGCGGGGTCGAGGTGTGGGGATACCTCGGCCCCGTGGCGCAGCTTCCTGGGGCGGCCCATGGTCGCCCGTCTGCTTCCCCCCCAAATCAGTGGTACTTAGTTCTGAGTAGATGTGGAGAGGAATGTATGGTTATTAAACCACTGGTAGCACAGGTGATATGCTGAACAGTATTTTAAGATGTGGTCACATTTCTGTTTTCAATCTGAGTCCAGATAATTTGGCTTCTACTTTAGCACAAGAACTTCTCTGTATATGTCATTTCCAGCACAGTAGCATTAAATTTTGGAAGAGAGCTGATATACAGTGGGAAGATGCAGAGGCAACAGGTAGATCCATTAAAAAGGGACCAATGAATCTTCCAGTGCCAAACTTCTTTGGGGATTAGCATCCAGCACTTGCATGACTTTGGTACAAACCAAAACAGCTGCAAGTGGATCAGCCATAAAACTTAGAGTGGATTCACTGTACCCCACAGTAATGGATCCAGATTCCCACAAACTTTTCAGACAAATAGTAAATCTGCTGATTTCAGAAAGGCTTCTTTTAAAAGGTTGTTATAAGAATGGTGCAACTAAGAACAAATGAATGTTTGCTTTTCTCTTTCCTCCTTCCCAGTTTTCTTTCCACATTTTTTCAACTGTGAACCTGCTTCCAGAGACTGTCTAATTGTGGATCTACTCTGAGAGCCTTTTAGGTGTGAGGAATAGGGCTAAACTACTTTAAATAAATAAAATAACAGCTTCTTGATATATTTTTAAAGAAGTGAAGCAAAGTTTCTAGGCCTCTGAACTTGACCGAAAGGATTATAGTTTTTAGCATCTTTCTCGGTGTCTTTAATCTCAAATTGAAGAGCCAATATGAAATATATGTTGAAAACACTTTAAGAAGACAACACTAATAATCCAATTAGAAAGTCATTTAGCAGGAAGATTTGAACTGCCTTTTTTTTAAAAATCACCAAACTACTAGGTTCTTCCTGCTGCTCTAAAAACACCATCCTTGAATTTTCAGGATCTCAGAGCCTCAGGAGACCTTGATATCTGACTAGGTTACTTCTAGACATTTCAGATAATTTTGTGTATTGGCTTCATGTCCTAGCTTTCTGCCCAAAAAACATCTTAAAGTAATATTAAATAAAATGTTACAATTAAACACAAACCAAGATCAGAATTAAATTAAAAACCTAATTTAAGCAATTTAGCCCTAAGAAAAGCACAATACCTAAATGGTAACAAGTCCCATCCTCAGCAACCAGTCAGTTGCCAAAAGCCTGGGGTGGAAAAGCCCTTATCTGGAATCAGCAGAAGAACAAGAAGCGAGGGAAACTTCTTGTTCCTTCAGCAAGGAGTACCAGAGACTATGAGCAGCCACCAAGGCAAGCCTGTCTCATGTCGATGGGACCAAGGGAAAGGCAAAGAGGAGTGCCTCCTCCGAAAGTTTTAAAACACAGGATTATTGGTTTATGCCTATTTGCGAATACATACTGGTAGCCTCATGAAGACTGATGTCAAAATAGGTACTGTATGCTGTCTGTGTATACCTGCAGCCATATTATTATTATCATTATTTATTTATTTATTTATTTAGCACCATCACTGTGCAAGGCGCATTACAAATAAAACAGTCCAAGAAGACCAAGTGACAGATGCAGATAATGCAGTGAATTTATAAATCAGCAGTGAGAGGCTTACGGAGTAAGAGTAGGAGGCTGTAGATATGGTAAGAATGAGTATGTCAAAGAAAACTAGGATTCTGAAGACAGAGGGAGATAGGGTATGAGTTCAGTTCTCAAGAGAAAGACTTTGGGAAGATTGTGTTAAGAGTAGTTTGTAAGTTCATGAAATAAACTGGAAACCTGCAAGTGTTAGGAAGTGAAGAATGAAATATATAAATTCTTAGGTTGTATGAAATACAATAATATTTGTTGTTCATCATAATCACAACTTCCACTGGCTTAATGTTACCCATATCACAGTGAAGTTAAAAGAGTTAAAAAGAAGAGCCTTATATACATAGACAGAAGAGGAAGAGGATCCAAATGGGATTGTCATACTAGTAATATCCTCAGAAAAATGTTAAGTGCTGGCAGTGGGATTGCCACAGGGAACATCTAAAGCTTATTATTATTATTATTATTATTATTATTATTATTTATAACACCCTTTTCACCAAAGGGTAGAACATCAGCCATATATAATAAAAATGAAACAGTAAAGGACAACACTAAAAATACTAAAAGACTAAAATAATATACTAAAGTACAAAAAACAAAATAGCTTGCCTTCCTCTGTCTCTGCTTCCCAGTCCTTCATCCTCCCCCCAACCCCATCAGTCAGGAAGCATTGAGCAACTTTCCTTCTCTAACAGATTTATGGAAGAAGAGCTGAATATGAACAGGTTACAAACTGAAGACAATGACATCTTGTCCCCATGTAATCTTCCATGAATGGGGCAAGGCAATAAAATATTTGGCCTGGAAGCACCCTCAAAACAGTACAAGTTGAGTCGCCCTTATCCATAATTCCAAACTATGAAATATTCCAAAAACTAAAACTTTTTGCAGGCTATTTATATAAGGTATATATGAAACATAAATGAATTCTTTGTTTGAACTTGGGCCCCATCTCCAGGACAGCTCATTATGTACATATATGCAAATACAATATTCCAAAAACCAAAACAAACAAAAAAAAATTTGAAATCCAAAGAAATTATGGTCCCAAGCATTTTGGATAAGGGAAACTCAACCTGTGCTTTGGTCAACAATTTTACTGGGGTTATACATGTACAGTTTGCAAATGTGAATATTTGGATCAGACCCTCTGAGCCTAAGAACATTTGATAAGACATTCATCCTAACATTCTAATAACTATTATTCAAAAATTATTTAGTAAATGTACCAATACACAACACACAAATATCCAACACAGGTACTTACATCTTCCAGTGCTAACTGTTGGTAAAAAACAAATAAAAATATTTTACAAGATAGTTTACAAGAGTCTCAGATATACACAACTATGTTAAATGCTATTAGGTAAAGGTAAAGGTAAAGGTATTCCCCGTTGACAAGGGGGCGGTGTTCATCACCATTACTAAGCCAGCGTTGTCAGAGATTACTCTGTGACCATGTGGCCAGCATGATTGCACAGAACGCTGTTTACCTTCCCAACAAAGTGGTACCTATTTATCTATTTGTATTTGCATACTTTGGAACTGCTAGGTTGGCAGAAGCTGGGACTAGTGACAGGAGCTCATCCCATCATGCAACACCCAGGCCTCGAATTGCCAACCTGCCGATCTTGCAATCAACAGAGTCAGCATCTTAACCACTTGAGCCACTGCATCCCTGTTCACTGTCATCTGTTTATTGTCAACAAATATGTATTCTTCCTTTATTTATTATTACTATTAATGCTCAGTCAAAAGCCATTATTGGTTACCCAAAGGTCATGAGTTTAATGAAATAAAATTGTTTAGAAAATACAATCGCCCAACTGCAACCACAAAATACCAAACACAAATACAGGGGGGGCTTGGTATTTGCTGGAGTTTGGTTCCAGGATTCTCCGTGGATATCAAAGTCTGTGGATGCTCAAGTCCCATTATATACAATGGCACAGTAAAATGGTATCCTTTACAACAGGGGTAGGCAACCTTTCCCCTTTAAGGGCCGAGGGACTTCAGCTCCCAGAAGCCTCAGCCATGTTGGCCAATAGTCCCATGTTGGCCAATAGCTCCTGGGATTCTGGGAGCTGAAGTCCTTCGGCCCTTAAAGGGGAAAGGTTGCTTACCCCTGCTTTACAATATATAAAAATAAAATATTTCACCAGCATCAGTTCAATTTACATACTTTTAACATAAAGAGGGACTTTAACTTTATTATCCCTCTTCCTTTCCATTCCATTTTCACTGCACTGATTATTATCAACAGTTTTTAAGTATGCCATTTAAACATAAAGAAATGAGGTGACCCAGTATGCAGAAAAAAGATATGTTAAGGTTAGACACATACACTGGGTTAATCCATTACTACTGTTCCCCACAGTAACATGTAAAAATATTTTCACATGACAATGACATTTCTATTCCAAAAATCAACAAAAACCAGAATGACAATTTAGACTGTGTTAGAGTACAGACAAAGCACTATATTTTCCATTTATTTTCTATGTGTAAACAACACTTTCTATAAATAGCCTGGAGATGCTAATTAAACACTACATAAAAAGCAAGCCAGATTACATATAAAGAAAATGCAGTTTGAAAATGTATCATCAAGTTGGCTACACCAGTAAAATCCATTTTTCAAGCCCTGTTTCTAATGTTCTTGATGGAAACAGCCCTATATGACATTAAGCAGTCATGATGATAATCAAGGTACATTGAGATCTGCAACTTGCTTTCTAGATATGAAAGCAAGGAACTACATTCAGAAAGCCAAACATTTAGTAGTTCATTGCATTTTCTGCCTCAAGGGCAATTACCATCAAGTGTGGCAATTAGTATGAAGAATTTCAGAGGTTCAAGCACAGACTGGGAACTGCCTTTGTATTTACACAAAGATTTTCTTCCACTTTTTTTACTGTATGTCTTGTTAGTATGTCAACTCTTTAAATAGTACAGACAAGATCCTTCTAGAACACGGCCTCACAGCCCAAAAAACCCACAAAAACCTATGGATGCTGGCCGTGAAAGTCTTCGACTTCACGTCCCATGAAATATTAGAAGATCTTAGCCACATGAGTCAAGGTCTCCCCAGAAGCATTCATTGGCGTTACGATTTTTGAACTAAGCTGGGATTAAAGGTGCAAGAGTAACAAAGTCCAATATGCATGTCAGAAAACACAAGGAGACAGAAAAAATGACCAAATGTCAAAGGAAAAATATAAGGATGAAAACTAAAAAGCATCCTAAAAAAATTCAGTACTGATGTTTTCAAAAAGAGACTCTGTGCACATGTCATGCATTGCTGACAGACAGTGCAAAAATAATCAGAGTTATTCAAGGGGTTACACTCCACATGAAAGTGTTTGCAGTTTGGGAGTGCTCCTGCATCCATCCCTCCAAATGTCAGCTCAGATAGATGTAACCATCAGGAGTGCCTGTTATCAGCTTCAGCTGATTCACCAACTGTGCCCCTTCCTAGAATTGGAGGACCTAAAGATGGTAGTGCATGTGCTGGTACCCTAGGGCTGGATGTCTGCAATGCGCTCTACATTGGGCTACCTTTGTACCATGTCCAGAAACTCCAGCTGGTTTAGAATATGGCAGCTAGACTGATTACAGGTACATCCAGGAGTAATTACATCAGACGAATCTTAAAATCACTCCACTGGTTGCCAATTAGTTTCTAGGCAAAGTACAAAGTATTGGTTATTACCTTTAAAGCCCTATGTGGTTTGGATCCAGGTTACCTACCTACACATAAAATCCACCATGTACACTCAGGTCCTCTGGGAAATGTTTCCTCAAACCGGTCAGGACTAGGATGGCAACAGTTTCCCAGAGGACCTTTTTGGCTGCTGACCCCAGACCGTGGAATGACTTGCCAGAAGAAATATTGACAGCTAAAAATACTGGCAGCATTTAAAACAACATTAAAGACACATCTCTTCTGGCAGACCTACCCAGTCAATTTTAAATCATGACTTTTAATTGCTATATTTTAAAGAATGCATTATATGAGTGTATTTTAATGGTTTCATTTTATTGTATTTTAACTGTTGGTTTTAAGTGTTTTCTTTTTTAATTGTGTTTTGTATTTTAACATGTTGCACCCCACATAGTTTGCATGAAGAAAGTCCCAGGTTCAATGTCTAGCATCTCCAGCTATGAGTGAAAAACCTCCTGCCTGAAGCCCAAGTGTGGACAACACTGCCTTGTTGGGCCAAGGGGGCCAATCAGTATAAGGCACCTTCCCATGTTCCTATGCAAGTCCGTATCTATCAAATACATCCATCAATCTTATAGATGTGGCATTGGCCATATTGTTCTTAAACATTCATAGAAACTGTTCAGCTGACATTATTTGTTCACCAAATAAATACAGTCAGCAGGAGTTTGGTTTCGGACACGCCTGCCCCACAGATATTAAAATTGCATGACCTCAAGTCCCATTACTGTTAATGGACACTAACATGCATGTGGCCATGTCAGTGCGGCTGTGTGCATGCTCACCATTGACAATAAGGGGATTGGACCATCCATGGATGTTCCTATCCACAGATGGCTAGCCCGCCAATATGGAGAACCAACTGTATCTTGATTCTCCAACTGTTCTTACTTTCCTTTTCTATTTTCCCAGACCTAACTGCATAAAACATTAATTACAGACCTAAATCATCTACAGAAGATATAATACCAGGTTCCTCTCAAACATGCAGTACCTGATGGGTAAGCGTCTGCCCACTTCTGCCATGTTACTCACCTCTTGTTGCATCCATTTGAGTTAATTAATTCCCCAACATTTTAAAAGAGTCACTAGCATTGTCAGTGGGGGCTCCCCAAGCCCCACACCTATTTTGGTAACAAGATTACATTTGAAAGACATCGTCACATCTGTCCCCTTGTGGCTTCAGCCATGATCCATTTCACTGCTTTCTTCATGGAGTCAGGTGGCTCAACTGGCTATCCAAGGCCAATCTCAGCTCCTTGGGCCAAGATTGCTAAATGCCAATACTGATATTTTGCCCAGTTTCACAGAAATTACAGAAATTCAGCCTAAACTGTAGCACTGAACAAGAGCAGAGCCTTTCTGTTCACAAATTCTTGAATTCCTTCATAGGGAACTGTTCATGGGGAACTTCCTTCATAAGGAAGATTTATCATATATACTTGTGTATAAATCAACTTCATGTGTTGTGTAAGTCAAGGGCAAGTTTGGGGGCCAAAATTAAGGATTTTGATAACTCATGGTGAAGTCAAGAGTAAAGCTGAGGTGAATGTATCAAAGCATGTAAAGGATGAAGTAAAGGGAAATGATGCCAAGAAAGCTGCTATTTTCCTACCAAAGCATTCAAAAAGACGAGAAGCAGTGTTGTAGCAGAGAGCAGAGGAGGTCAGTGCTTCTTTTAAGTTCTCCTGGGATGGACTATAGGCCTAAGCAGACTGCCAGAAATAGTGCACATTAAATTGAGGCACTGCCCTGGCTCAGTGCTAGGGAATCATGGGAACTGTATTTTTTTTCTGGGACATTGAGCCTTCTCTGTCAGAGAGCTCTGGTACCACAATAAATTACAGTTCCCATGATTCCTTAGCACTGAGCCAGGGCAGTGCCTCAATTTAATGTGCACTATTTCTGACAGTCTGCTTAGGCCTAAGCTTTTGCCTTTTATCACTCTATTCAGAGAAGGGGGTGGTTCCTATTTTGATAAGAGTTAAGGTACAGTACTTACATTGGCCCCTAGATAAGTCAACCCAGGTTTTCTGGGTCAATTTTTTTAAACTAAAATTTCTAGACTTACACATTATATTGTATATACAGTAATTTCTTTTCCCCCCCTTAAATGTCCATTTCCCCACATGTCCCTAAAAACATAAACACCAGCAGTCCCCTAAAACTAATTCTTGTGTGTTGGCTGCAAAAACTTAGATTCAGACTGTTCCCCTCATCCCTGATTCCTTCACTACAGACAGACAGACACAAACACACACACACACAGAGGGGGGCAAATAGCTTGTCCCTCCTTCCTCTCCCACTCCTAACAAGTGGGTTTAACTTGCATTCATAGCTCAAGAGGTTATCTCTGGCAAAACAGAATAATATGATCCTTATGACCATTGCTCATAATTAATGTTCCAGAAAACCTGAAGCTAAAATTCTAAAACAGCTGGGCTACACCAATCAGCCTTAGAGACTAACAGTCATGGCATATGATTTTGAGAGATAACAACCTTGTGAATATTAATGTGTCTGTAAAAACTGGAACAAATTCTACCCCTGCATTTGGGATCTGGGCAAAAGAGCATCTACTGTTCTTTGCATTGAATATCCCCAAAATGGTTAATTTCACATTAGATGTCATATTGTGCCTCATATTTCAAAAGTCAAACTCTTCACAACAAACAAACCTTCTTGTATAGTAAGACAAACAGCAAATCTTTACAACAAATCCTCTTTTTGTTTCAATATTACAGGTCAAGTCTCCATTTTCCAAACTGCTTGGGACCAGAAGTGTTTCAGATTTTTGATTTTTCAAATTTTGAAATATCTGCATATACATAATAAGATCTTGGAGATGGGACCCAGGTCTAAACACCAAATTAATTTATATTTCATATATACCTTATACACATAGCCTGAAGGTAATTTTATACAATATTTTAAAATAATTTTGTGCATGAAACAAAGTTTATCTATAATGAACCATCAGAAAGCAAACATGTTTGTTTTCAGAGTTTCAGATAAGGGATACTAAACCTGTAATAACAAATGAGCTATGTTGTGAAGATTATCTTTGCTTTGCTTTTCTTTTTTTTACACATAGAATCCCAAATCTGATTCCTCCCCCCCACCCCCCAAAAAAACTTTAGGAGTAAATCTTTGAAGATTTCGGCAAGGCAGCATATATTAAATTAATCAACTTGTGTAATGAGCCATGGTCTGGCCTGCTGAATACAATGGCCTATTATATTCAGTCCTCCCTGGTAAATTGAGCATAAATATTTGTATTCCTTTAGGGCAGACTGGGATCAAGAAAACCAAAAAGTCCAAATGCATGTTCTTGCTATCAGGTTCAAAGGCTATCAGGCAAATGAAAAAACATTCAAGGTTCATTAGTCAAAAACCAAAGAGAAACTAAATCCATAATTCTTTCAGAGAAAAAAAGCAAACATTCAGAGCAGAGTAAACAGCTTAATCCAATTGATGAAACTGCTGCCCTTCTCACAAGATGAGATAGATTTCAAAAGAAATAATTCCATGCAGCTAGTATCTGGTTATTTGCCTTGCATGCAGAAAACCAACCTTTTATAATTGGTATAGACCAGGGGTAGGCAGCCTTTTTGAGCCTGGGGCCGGGTTGCTGTCCCTCAGACAATTGGGGGGCCGAAGCACCAGAAATAAATAAATAAAAATAAACAATTAAAAAACAATTAAAAAATTAAAAACATATGCATGCACACTCTCTCAGCCCTAGAAAAGCCATGGCAAAACCCCTGTGGAGATTTTACCAAGAAAACCCCAAGAACAAGTAATAACAACAATATCATCATGGTGGGCGATGGCAGTGGCAGGACTGGCCTGGGCCGGTCCAAAGGCCTTAGGGGGCCGCATCCGGCCCCCGGGCCTTAGGTTGCCTACCCCTGGTATAGACTATTCCAGATTAGTCTGTGAATTAGCCCCATTGTGTTAACTGCCTTTGAGTCAACCAACTCATGGCAACACTATGAATGAGACATCTCCAAAACCTCCTATTCTCTACCACTCTGCTCAGGTCCTGCAGGTGCAAGCTTGTGACCTCCCTTATTGAGTCTAGCCATCTGGCATGTGGTCTTCCTTTCTACTGCCTTCCACTTTTCCTAGCATTAGTCTTTTCTAATGAGTCATGCCTTCTCATGATGTGGCCAAAATAAGATAGCCCCATTTCATCATCTTGGCTTCCAGGGATAGTTCAGGCTTGATCTGTTCAAGGACCTATTTGGCCATCCACAGTATCTTCAGCATAATTCTCCAACATCACATCTCAAATGAGTTGATCTTTAGCGCCACTTACTATCAATTTTCATTTTACATTTACCTTGCTAAACAGATACTGGAATGTTTTAGGATCTGGAGTGACAGAGAGTCATTTCTGGGTAATTATTATAGGCAGAGACTGAATGAAAATGTTTGTTGCTATCTGCTAGAGAGGAGGAGGAGGAGGAGGAGGTGAGCAGTTCCTGGGCAGCCATTTTAAGGGGGTGAGTTTTGAACTTTTAAAAACTCTTGGGGAGAGTGTGTTGTTGCTGAGGGGGTGGAGCTTCTCTGAGTCACACTTGTGAGTCAGTAGGGAGTGGAGGTAGCAGTCTAGCTCTATATAACTCCTCTCAGAGCCGCACGCCAAATTTTTATCACCGGCAGCGATTGCTGAAAAGTTCAGGTCATCAGGAGCTTTAACACTGGTGTTTTAGTAAGGGATTTTCTTTGAGGCAGAAGGCCATAGTCCTGTTTCAGGGACTAATTAAGACTTCTCAGTATGGACACTGAGGGAACTGCTGCCATTACCTGCAACACTTGTAGGATGTTTGTCTTCTTGCCTACAAAGGTGGGGAACTTCACATGCCCCAAGTGCAAGTTGGTAGCCCTCTTGGAGGAGAAAGTACAGCAGCTGGAGGCACGGGTATCTACACTTCAGAATATTAGGGACAAAGAGGTTTTCCTGGACAGAACAGAACAAACTGTCTTGGACAGGAACCACGCAGAGGAAGTTGCTGGGAAAGAGAAGGTTACTTTACATACACAGGAGGTAGACAACTGGAGGAATGTCAAGCACAGAAGTAGGGAAACCAGGGATCGTTCTGGGAGCTTACAGCTACAGAATCGATTTGAAGCTCTTTCCCTTATCAAAGAAGACGAAGAAGAGCAGCATGGACAGACTTCAGGGACAGAGCAGGGGACCCTGGGAGTTCCACCACAGGGAACAGTCACTGCTAAGCCTTGGAGGAGGCATGTGGTGGTGGTGGGGGACTCCTTGCTGAGGGGTACAGAAACAGTGATTTGTGGGCCTGACAAGATGTCTCAGGAGGTGTGTTGTCTCCCTGGGGCAAAGATCCGAGACGTGACAGAGAGGCTGACAAGACTGGTCAAGCCTACTGACCAATACCCCTTCCTTTTGGTCCATGTGGGAACAAATGACACAGCAAAACACAGTCTTCAGAACATCAGAAGGGATTATGAGGCACTGGGTAAGAAGCTGAAAGAAATGGATGCACATATTGTCATCTCATCTCTTCTGCCAGTTGAAGGGCATGGTCCAGGAAGAGAGAGGAAAATAGCAGATGTCAACAACTGGCTCCGCAGATGGAGTTGCCGAGAATGATTTGGATTCTTAGATCATGGGCTGCGGTTCCATGAGGGCGAACTTCTGGCAAGGGATGGGCTGCATCTCACACCAGTTGGAAGAAACATTTTTGGCAATAGTTTCAAGAATTTCATCAGGAGGGCTTTAAACTGAGTTATTTGGGGAAGGGAGACAGTGTTTTGGAAGACAAAAGGACTGGAAAAAACAGTCAAACTGTCACAGAGAGAACAAGGCAAACAGTGCAAGGACCCAACAGTGGAAGGCAAAAAAAATGTGCACAGGCAGCAAGTAAAGGGGACACTGAAACCTGGTGGGATGAGTCTCATGACTGGAATGTAGAAATACAGGGGTATAACCTTTTCAAGAGAAACGGGCCAAACAGGAAAGGAAGAGGAATAGCATTATATGTCAGGGATATTTACACCAGTGAAGAAATCCAGGACATCAATCCTGGAAGCCAGGTGGAGAGCATCTGGATAAAAATTAAAGGGGAGAGAAACAACAGGGACGTTATTGTGGGAGTCTACTACAGACCCCAACTCAGGCAGAGGAATTGGATCATGCCTTTCTAGAACAGATGACCACACACTCAGAAAGGAGAAATATAGTAGTGATGGGTGACTTCAACTATCCTGATATTTGCTGGAATTCAAACTCAGCAAAATTCTCAAGGTCTAGCAAATTCCTCACTTGCCTTGAAGACAATTTCATTGTCCAAAAGGTGGAAGAGGCAACAAGGGAGTCGGCTATTTTGGATCTGATCCTAACTAACAGGGAAGACCTAGTTAATGGGGTGCAAGTAGTTTGATCCTTAGGTGGGAGTGATCATGTTCTCCTGGAGTTTATTATACAGTGGAAAGGAGAAGCCAGGCATAGTCAGACACGCATTCTAGTCTTTAGGAAAGCTGATTTTAGTAAACTTAGAGAAATACTGGGGGTGATCCCGTGGTCAGGAATACTAAAAGAGAAGGGAGTTCAAGATGGATGGGAGTTTCTCAAAAGGGAGATACTGAAGGCACAATTTCAAACAGTTCCAATGAAGAAGAAAAATGGGAGGTGCCTCAAGAAACCAGGATGGATGACTAAGGAACTTTCAAGTGAACTAAGTTTTAAACGGAACATGTATAAGAAATGGAAAAATGGGGAAATCACCAAAGAGGAATTCAAACAAATGGCTAGCACATGTAGGGGTAAAGTCAGAAAAGCTAAAGCACAGAATGAACTCAGGCTTGCTAGAGAGGTTAAGAACAATAAAAAGGGCTTTTGGGGGTATGTCTGCAGCAAAAGGAAGAAGAAGGAAATGGTAGGGCCACTGTGTGGGGAAGGTGGCAAAAAGTTAACAGGGGACAGAGAAAGGCAGAATTTCTCAACACCTTCTTTGCTTCAGTCTTCTCAGAAAAGGCAAAGGCTGCTCAACCTGAGGATAATGGAGCAGAGGACAGAATAGGAGAATTTCAGCACAGAATAAGTAAAGAGATAGTACAGGAATACCTGGTTAATCTAAATGAATATAAGTCTCCAGTACCAGACGAATTACACCCAAGGGTACTAAAAGAACTGGCAAATGTAATATCAGAACCATTGGCAATAATCTTTGAGAACTCCTGGAGAACAGGAGAAGTCCCAGCAGACTGGAGGAGGGCAAACGTTGTCCCCTCTTCAAAAAGAGAAAAAAAGAGGATCCCAATAATTATCATCCAGTTAGTCTGACATCAATACCGGGAAAGATTCTGGAGCAGATCATTAAACAGAGAGTCTGTGAACACCTGGAAGGTAATTCCATAATCACAAAAAGTCAACATGGGTTTCAGAGAAACAAGTCATGCCAGACAAATCTGATCTCTTTTTATGATAAAATTATCAGCTTGGTAGGTGAAGGGAATGCTGTGGATATAGTATATCTTGATTTCAGTAAGGCCTTTGACAAGGTTCCCCATGACATTCTTGCAAGCAAGTTGGTAAAATGTGGGCTAGACAAAGTAAATGTTACATGGATTTGTAATTGGTTGACTGGTCGAACCCAAAGGGTGCTCAACAATGGCTCCTTTTCAACTTGGAAAGAAGTGACCAGTGGGGTGCCACAGGGCTCTGTCCTGGGCCCAGGGCTATTCAACATCTTTATCGATGACTTAGATGACAGTATTGGGGGCATAGTTATCAAATTTGCAGACAACACCAAATTAGGAAGAGTAGCTAATACCCCAGAAGACAGGATCAAAATTCAAAATGACTTGAACAGACTAGAAAGCTGGGCCAAAGCTAACAAAATGAAATTCAACATGGAGAAATGTAAGGTACTGCACTTAGGGAGGAAAAACAAAAAGCACAGATATACGATGGGGGACGTCTGGCTGAATGAGACTACGTGTGAAAGGGATCTAGAAGTCCAGGTAGACCACAAGTTGAACATCAGTCAACAGTGTGATGCAGAAGCTAAAAAGGCCAATGCAATTTTAGGCTGCATCAATAGAAGTATAGTGTCTAGATCAAGAGAAGTAATAGTGCCACTCTATTCTGCTTTGTGTCCAGTTCTGGGCACCACAATTCAAAAAGGATGTGAGAAACTGGAGCGTGTCCAAAGGAGGGCAACTAAAATGGTGAAGGTTCTGGAAACCAAGTCCTATGAGGAACGACTTAGGGAGCTGGGGATGTTTAGCCTGGAGAAGAGAAGGTTAAGAGGTGATATGATAGCCTTGTTTAAATATTTGAAGGGATGTCATATTGAGGAGGGAACAAGCTTGTTTTCTGCTGCTTCAGAGACTAGGACACGGAACAATGGATGCAAGCTCCAGGAAAAGAGATTCCACCTAAACATTAGGAGGTACTTCCTGACAGTAAGGGCTGTTCGACAGTGGAACACACTCCCTCGGAGTGTGGTGGAGTTTCCTTCCTTGGAGGTCTTTAAGCAGAGGCTGGATGGCCATCTGTTGGGGATGCTTTAATTGGGAATTCCTGCATGGCAGGGGGTCGGACTGGATGGCACTTGTGGTCTCTTCCAACTCTATAATTCTATGATTCTATGATTCCAGCACTTTGTACAATTTTATTGCCTCAGTCATCTTCTCTCTACATATCCACTGTAGCCCACCATTATCCATCCCCTTCTAATCACACAAAAACATAGTTTGGAATGTTAGATTTTAAAATTCATTGATGCTGACAACTGGAATGGGGGAAATTAATTTGTTGTCATTAATGCTGGGAACTGGGACTTTGATACATTACAGTCTTTGTTAATTAATTCATTAAGCCATTAGTGTTATAAATTAAGGAATGTACAGTAAATGGCAAATTTAGTGTTATTGCTGCCCCCAAATTGGTTCCTTCAGAAGTACTCCTTCTGTTGTTTTAAGTTGCCTCACCCAACCTGCAATTTTCCAGATTACTTTAAACTGTGAATCCCCAATCTGATTGATGGTTGAAAATGGTGACCTTTGTAGTGCAATGCATCTGCAAAATGTAGGTTGGCAAAGGCTGTCCTAACACTTGTGATCTTACAATATGCTGAATCAAGTTTTGCCATTGATCGGCCTCTTTCTTTTCTTCTTTATGCCTCCAGTCTCCTCTGCTAACATGTACAGTACACTCACCCTTCAAATATCATAGATTTGGAAAATGTGAATAAGGAACCATGTGTTCATCCTGGTCAAAAGACAGTGATGTGTAGCAATAACCAACTAGAGATCAATCAGGCATTCAAGAGTAGAAAATTCTTAATAAAAATATTACGATTGCCTCTGAGCATATGGTGAACATTCTTCTGCCCTACTAAATGAATACCACAGCACCTACTGCCCCCCCCCCCGAATTACAAAATGGGAAATTAGCACAAACATAACTAGTTTTTCCTATTTCTGTATATATGTAACTGCACTATCACAAAATGCAGAACCAACACATCAACACAAGTGTATCTATCCAAGAGGTTTACAAATAGATGAAATCCTAAATGTATGTTCATGCAAGTGTACATTACCTCTGTACACACTCTGGCTTCTCAGTGAGAAAGTTTTTATTGGTATATCCCACGGGATTACTCCTGAAGATAAAGCTTAAGTACTAAGTCTTATGACTAACACAATAAACAAAGATTTGAAAAAAGGCTGTCCTTGCAAAAATGGGAACTGATTCAGCTTGGGCCAGGTATTCTGGGGAAAATGCTAACAGGTCTCTCTGCCAAACCGCTGGCTTGTGTGGCAATATGATTTCAATAATTGGACTTGGAAAGTAACTTTAGCAAGAAGCCAGCAAAGCAATCTTGAATTGCAATGACAACATTACCTTGATCCAGGAACCAAATGATACCCCAAAGAACAGAATCTATGAAAACAACTGGACAATGAAGCCCAGACAAAACAAAAAAGGTCACTTTAAATTTGGTCAAGGTGCATATTTTTCTTACACAAAAAGGACAAAAAGGTAGGCATTATTTTGACCAAGGTGAACAGAAGTCTCTGCAGAATAAATAGACTCTTCCTGCCTTGTCATACCTAAGGCTGGAAAAATACTTATCAGCTGAAGAACACTTTGAAAGGATGAAGCTCTTGGCCAGCGAATATTGCATCCATTTTTTATTCTTGATTGCTAGACCCAACATTTATGACTATCCTGAGTTCTGTTTTTAGTAATCAGTATTGTTGATAGCTTAGCATGCATATGTGACCTGACATTCATTACCTATAGAGAAAGTACTTGACATGTTAACTATCTGGTAGGGTTTTATGCAGACTTCCACCAGCATGGCCACTCTTCCATGCTTGCCTCTTTAGAAATGCGAACTGTCTGATATTGCATCATTTTGGGATGGGAATGCCTTTTAAGCCAAACAGCCTGCAAACAGTATGTAGACAAATCTTAGGACGTTATCACACGGGGTCACATCTGCTGGTTAATCCACACAAATCCCAAACAGAAACTGGATTTGTGCCTCGCGTTTTCACACGACGTCGCACAGAAACTGGACAGAAAGTGGACAGAAACTGGTGTTAACCGAGATCTTTTGAAATTCGGTTGTTTTGAGGAAATGCAAATGCAAAATTAAGGTAATTTCACATTTGCCGTAATGTGAAAAGCAAATGCGCATTTGGAAGCATTTCCCCGCATTTTCCCATGGTTCCGCGGGGTCCTCGAAGCAGCGTCTCCTTCCCCCTCAGCAGACAGCTTAAAGGGCCTTCTTGGGGGCAGGGAAGGGGAGGGGCAGCCGCACGATCGGCACTCCAACCCCTTTCCCAGGTCGTCCTCAGAGCAGCCGGCCCTCCACATGGCCGGTGCTCCGAGGAGAACCTCCCGCTGCAGCATTTGCATGCGCTGCGGCGGAAGAGTCGGCAAAGGTGCGGCGCAGCCTTCTGCGGCACACCTTCGGTAACTTGAAGGACGGGCAGCCGTGGGCCACCCCAGGAAGCTGCGCTGCGGGGCCGAGGTATCCCCACACCTCGGCCCCGTGGCGCAGCTTCGTCATCCCTGAAAGGAGCGCTAAATTGGCGCTCCTTTCACAAGTCGCCGAAGGTGCGCCGCAAAAGGCTGCGGCGCACCTTCGGCGACTCTTCCGCCGCAGCGTGTGTGAACGCTGCGGCGGGATGTCCTCCTCGGAGCGCCGGCCGTGCGGAGGGCCGGCTGCTCCAAGGACGACCTGGGAAAGGGGTGACAGCCGCGGCGAGTGACAGCCGCGGCGAGCATAGCTATATCTGCATATGTGCTAGAAGATCATTTCTAGTACATTTACGGGCTTTTCTCACTTGTGTGTGAACGTTAAATGCGGTGTTAGCATGAGCTTACTGTAATTTCAGAATTAAGGTAATTACGTGTGAAAGCCATTTGCGGAATCAAGGTTTATTTTCGGTTTATTTTCGGGATGTCTCATTTCCACTTTATTGTCGGTTTGTGACCCACGTGTGATAACGTCCTTATAGTCATAGACTCTACTTCCTCAGATACATTTGAGGAAGCAGACTTAAGGGCTTTTATAGACTGCCAGAAATAATGCACCTTGAGGCCAGTTTAACTGTCCTGGCTTAGTGCTAGGGAATCATGGGAACTGTATTTTTTCTGGAACATTGAGCCTTCTCTGTCAAAGAGCTCTGGTGCCACAATAAACTACAGTTCCCATGATTCCTTAGCACTGAGCCAGGACAGTTAAAATGGCCTCAAGCTACATTATTTCTGGCAGTCTGTAAAGGCCCTTAAGTCTACAAAAGAACATGCTGCCAACTTCTTTCTTTCAGTTAGTCTCAAAGGTGCTACGAGATCTCTCTACATATTGATTTTACAGACTAACATGGCTATATCTTTGAATTCTACCAACCTGCAAACACTTCACCCTTGGGCTATCTATGCTGGCCATAATTGATTACAATTTTTGTGCAATAACCTCTGCAGATTCCTGATATACACGGTTTTAGAGCATTTAACACTGTGTTAGATTGACCATGTGGGCTACTTTGCAGACCACCAGCCTCTGCCTTTATCCTCTGTTTGAATGACTGTCCAGACCAAGTCCAGTTTAAAGGTGAAGAACCATGAGAAGGGAGAGCAGGGCCATTGAAATTGCTAGTCAATAGTGAATCAATCAACCTGGAGTACAAGCTGAGCAGCCACACATATCACCTAATCACAGTCTCCTCAATATTGTATTTCTATTTAAATTATAGTCATTATGTCTAAATATGAATCTTTATATAAGCATAAGCCTATGGAAATTTTAAGCAGATCTCTGTTTTCTTTTCCATCCCTTCTCTTTCTTTGCTTTTTTTGAAGGAGGGAGATGTATATATGGACATTTATCATTTTGAGGGATCTAGTTGCAATTGGCAGTGTATGTGTAAACCAGACAGCACCATCTTTTGTTTTCTCAGGGTTTCTGGTCAATACTTGCACTGAATCTTCAAGGTATTCATGTTGAAACAGTAACTGTGTTTGTAGAACTTGTTGTGCTAATTAGGTTACCAAGATACTACCTTCTAAACAATTTACAGAGCTGCTTGCTATTGCAGAACTTTTAAGACATTAATCCAGCACTTTACGAGCTGGGTCATTTGACCAGCATAAGAAATAAGGTTCTCTTTTTTACTTTTCTAAGGACAAAACTTTTTTTGTCTCTTATTCTGCAACTCTTATTTCTAAAATATTTATCTTATAATTTAAAATATAGTTTGTGAAGTACTTATAAACTAAATAAAGATGATTCTTAGTCTGGAACCTTTTATCAACTGATTAAACAGTTAAGAAAATGTGAACATTTGAACATCACTAGGAATTATTTAGAAATTAAGTCATTTTTTCTAAATATGCATCTATATATAATCATAACCATACACAAATTTTAGGCAAATCTGTACTTTCTGTTCTAGTCAGCCAAATCAACTCATGTCAAGCTGACAAGACTGTAGTCAGAAAGCCGATAGTGTGTGTAGAAGGAAAGTCTTATCTGTTTACTGGAAAATGACAAGGTCCTATGATTCCTATTTTTGAGTAACCGATACTAGAAAATTTCATTTTCTTGCCTCAGCAATAAGCTGGAGGGGGGAAGGTTCCCTTGTATTGAAGTACATAAACTAGGTTTTAAGCCTTACCATGAGGCATAAGAACTTGATGACAGCTGAACTTACAGTACCACATCCTTTCTAGCAAGTGGCAAATATCTGCTGCCACTTAGGAAAAGAAGTCAATGCTAGTCCCTGGACACATCTGGTTTAAAGTTGTGCTGCAAACCCTAAGCCTACTAGCTATGATGACTATACAGAAACCCCAGTTCTATATCAGTTGCTGAGGAATAACAATGGAGTGGGGCTACTGCCTCTGTATCCTACTGTGGCTTTTTTAGAGTCATCTGATTGGCCATTATGAGAAGCATGCATTGGACTTGGTAAATCTTTGGTCTGATCCAGCCAGCCTGACAGGTTGGCCATTTGATTAAGGAGTTCAGAGCAGGCACAAGTCAAAGAAGCCTTGGAGACCTATGAACAATGTCTGGCAAAAGAATTGCCATATGCTCCAATCAACCAATGTTCCAGGAATCGGGAGATTGGAGTGCAAGAGCTGTCAGGTAGTTAGCCAAGTTCAGATTATCCAGCAAGATGAAGAGAGAAACAAGAGGATGGTTGTCAGCCAGTCCAGAAGTCATTACAGCAAGTCACTCCAGATAAATGAAGTCAGCAAGGAATAAAAGACATTTGTCAATCATAACCAGTCCAGGGTCAAAAAACACCAAAGAGTACTGCCAGTCACCAAGACCGAACAGCAACTTTGAAGCCGGGGAGGAGCTGGGAGCTTTCTGGACAGCTGTCTCAAGACACCAAGTGCTTAATGAGTCAGTGTCTCCTATTTAACAGCTGCTGAGATCAGTGTAGTCTCTCCTTATCTCTTCCATCATCTTCAGAGGTTGGCAGTGTCACTTCCTGCTGGGGAGCAGGGCTACCCACTGCCTCAGTTCCCAGCTCCTCAGACTTGGAGAGTCTGTCATCATCAGGATCTGTAAATTCCAGGAAATCTGACTCTTCTGTGTCTGAATCTTCCAGTTCCAGAGGGTTATTAAAAATACACCTAACAAAAACAACCTGGCCCAACAAGACAATATAAATAAACTTCCTAATGATAAACCCTATGATCTGTTGCCACAAAACTCTTGCAGGGCACATAGTTTTCCAGATTATTTAGGTAATTTTATCAGACTATACCTCTGAAAAATCCAAATGCATCAAGGCCTGCATGCCAATCTAACTTCAATGAAAATTCCTTCCTGACTACAAACGTGGCAATCAGTGGGAATCTTGAAATTATGGACACATATTTATTACATAACTGAACTTTCAAGTCAATCAACTCTCCATGTTAGAACCAATGACTACGTTGTGATTTACAAAAATATAACCTGGCAAGGGGGAAAGAATGGTTACATTGGCTAAGGCAGGGGTAGGCAGCCTTTCCCCTTTAAGGGCCGAGGGACTTCAGCTCCCAGAAGCCTCAGCCATGTTGGCCAATAGTCCCATGTTGGCCAATAGCTCCTGGAATTCTGGGAGCTGTAGTCCCCCGGCCCTTAAAGGGGAAAGGTTGCCTACCCCTGGTCTAAGGGCTCCTCACTACTTTTAAAACACTATTTCAGGGGTAGGCAACCTTTCCCCTTTAAGGGCCGAGGGACTTCAGCTCCCAGAATCCCAGGAGCTATTGGCCAACATGGGACTATTGGCCAACATGGCTGAGGCTTCTGGGAGCTGAAGTCCCTTGGCCCTTAAAGGGGAAAGGTTGCCTACCCCTGCACTATTTGGTGTCAACAAAGCCAGCATTTGGATCATGTTAATAATATATCATGATGCATATAAATGAGTGACTCAAGTTATAAATGACCTTTTGTACTAATTCTAGTTTACCACACTCCAACACACATGGTGCTCTCTGTGGCACTGAATTTTTTTAAAAAAATAATTCAGTAATAACTCATTTGAGATATGGTGGTGGCAAAGAGTGCTAAGGAGATCATCGACAGTCAAAAAAACAAGCAGATGAGTCTTTGAACAGATCAAGCCTGAACTCTCCCTGGAAGCCAAGCTGATCAAATTGAGACTGCCGTATTTTGGCCACATCATGAGAAGGCATGACTCATTAGAAAAGATGATAATGTTAGGAAAGGTAGAAGGTAGTAGAAAGAGAGGAAGACCACACACCACCAGATGGATAGACTCACTCAGGGAGGGCATGGGCCTAAATTTGCAGGTGTGAGCAGATCAGTGGAGGACAGGGGGTCTTGTGATGTCTTATCCACAGGGTCACCATGAGTCCCTCCCATTCAAGGGCAATTAACAACAAATAGGTTTGTTTCATTTTTAATGTAGAACATTTGGGTTTCACTTTTGAGAAAAAAATGACTTTTCACAGAATTATAAATATTAGGACTATATGATTAGATTATCTCACCCTGTGGGAGGTAATAATTTTGTATGATTCCTATTTTATATCAGTTTTCAGATACCACATTTGTTGTTGTGTATCTTCAAGTCATTTCTGTCTTATAGAGACCTTAAGGCGAGCCTATCAAGGGATTTTCTGAGGCTGACTGTGTGAATTGCCTGGCGGTCGGTCACTCAGCGGATTTCCATGGCCGAGCAGGAAACTGAACCCTGATTTCTAGAAACATAATCCAACATTCAAACCACTACACCACAAAATTCT
The DNA here is from genome assembly GCA_026167975.1 of Phrynosoma blainvillii. Lineage (NCBI taxonomy): Eukaryota > Metazoa > Chordata > Lepidosauria > Squamata > Phrynosomatidae > Phrynosoma > Phrynosoma blainvillii. The sequence goes on along the minus strand of JANUYF010000004.1, from coordinate 98,133,323 downwards.
ACTCCTACAATACAGCCTTTGACTTTTCTTTAAAACTTTTCTCTAGGGAGACAGTTTTCCTAAACAGGTCAGGAGGTCTGCATCAAGCAAGCAAGGAACCAAAACCACAAAAGAAATTTGATTTTAACCTCAGATAGATCCTGAGTTGGCATTAATAAGCTTTAAACTCAGAGGTCACACTGAACTTCAATCAATGGTTATCACTTCTTTATAACTCAATTCATAATCTGAGCTTCAATACAGCATACAGGAATCACGTATATACCCCCTCCCTAATCTGCTTTCACTTTGCATTCATTTAGAATTACAGTATCTATGTAATTTCAGTAACTATGGGCCGATGCAGACTGGCAGTTTAGGCCAGCCTGGGGGTGGAGTTGGGGCAGGGCAACTGCACGCCAGCTGCCCCAACACCGCCCCGACGCCCTGCGCCTGTTCGCATGGCGTGCAGCGTCTGGGTACTCTCTTGGCACAATGTGCATACACACTGAGCCAAAAGGACGCAAAAGAGCCGTAGCGGTGGCTCTAAGGGTGACTTTTTGCTGCCTCAAAAAGGAGCAGCAAAAAGGAGGATCAGGGCCGTGGCGTGTGGTTGCCACGGCCCCAATCTGCCACTCCCAGGGGCATCCCAGAGCCGCCCCAAACGGGCCATCTGCATCGGCCCTATGTTGCAAGGGCCTCTGGAGGCAGAAAAATGCCCATAACTACGGTTTGCTAAGCATGCAAAACAGTGTTCAAATCCTGCTCAATCCATGCCTTCTAATTCTGCTTGCCAAATTCAGGTTGCAACAGATAGCTGTGATGTTTCAAATATGACATCACTCCATGATTCATCATGATATGTGAACTGAGCCACACAGGCTCAGTAGCATCTGCACTGCAGAAATAATGTAGTTTGACACTGCTTTAACGGCTATAGCTCAATGCTAAGGAACCCTGGGATTTGTAGTTTTGTGAGATATTTGTGTCAGAGAGCTCTGGAGCCACAAAGCAGGATGGCAAAAAGTACATTCCAGGGCAGCTGTATTTGAATTCTGAGTGTCTATAACAGTCTGCCTAGACCTCTGTTAAATTGTTAAAATGAATAACTCCTATGTAGTCCTTGTGTACAACAAGACTAAGGGGGGTTGCAGACTGCCAGAAACAGTGCAAATTGAGTCCACTTTTAGGGTTAGGGTAAATGCTAGGGAATCATGGGAATTGGTTTTTTTTCTGAGACATTGAGCCTTCTCTGTCAGAGAGCTCTGGTGCCACAATAAAATACAGTTCCCATGATTCCCTAACCCTAACCCTAACCCTTAAAGTGGACTCAATTTGCACTATTTCTGGCAGTCTGTAACCCCCCTTAGAGCCTTATAGCATGAGAAAAGAAAGCTGAAACAGAGCATGAGCAGGCTGCCATAGCACTTCTGTTCTCTTCCAGAGGAAGATGGTCATAAAAGTATGTCATTTGTCATGCTGGGGAAAAAAGGCATGCTTTTATGACCATCTCCCTCAGGGAAGAGAACAGAAGTGCTATGATGGCAAATGGGAAGGCACAGAGAAAGCTACTATTCTCCCACTCTGTTTCAGCTTTCTTTTCTTGTGCAATTAGGCTCTTCGGCGCAAGGAAGTGAGTGTAATCTCCATATATAAAAAGAATAATTGGTTTTCATATCACTGGGTTGGACCGTGTTACAATCTGCTAAATATGATTGGTTTTAATTTGATAAATTACTACATTACCTCATTATTACTTTCTGTGGGCCTTTTCTTTGGCTCCCCAATGTCCAAGTAGCTGAAAATCAAAAAGAGTATTGGTTATGTTTAACTTAGATTTGCAACAAAATGTTTTGTCCTTCCCCATTTGCCATCATCCCAACCAGCAACCAACATCTCCTTGATCATGCTCAGTCCTCACTATGCAGTTTGAGATTTCTCTGAACCTTGATGCAACTCCAAGCCTACTGATTCTCCTTAGAGATTTTGTCTCTAAGGATCCACATGACAAGAAAAAAATGCCATTAGTGTCCAGGACAGCTGAGCATCATGTCAGATAGATCCTTCTTTACATTTAATTAAATGGATGCAAGTTGAATAACATCTAATGGAAGTTCCATATGTGATACATACTTTCAAATGTAAACTTTGGCTGGCATCCTGTTTAATAATTATGAGAGCATAATCTGGATCTATGATCTTGTAACTGCTGCGGATTCCCATTTACTGAGGTCACAAACAAACATGACCCCGAAACCTACCATTTCATCCTGGCATTGCATCAACTACTTACTAAAGTGGTGCTCCTTACATTTTAAATCAATAACAGAAATTTTGAAGGAAATAGTGAAGATATCATAGGATATGTCTATTCTGTAAACTTATATCAGCATTATAACAGTTTGGCTGTCATGTCAATGTAGATGCTGAAATTTTTGTTAGAGATCCATCAGACCCCTCATAGTCCTACAGTTTTTAAGACGCCTTGGAAGGGAAAACAACTAATTTATGTTTATGTATATAATAAAAATTATTTGGCATTCAAGCTAGAACACTAGTCCAAAAGACAAGACATGCATCTACACTATAGAAATAATGCAGTTTGACACCTCTTTAAGTGCAGTAGCACCAGGGTGACTAGACATTCTCATTTTCCAGGACATGTCCCACATTTCAGCCTTCTGTCCAGGAGGAATACCAAAATGTCCTCCATTTTAAGAATGGTAAAAAAGCATGAATTTATATTTCTATTAGCATTTTTGCTTTTATTTTGTAATGTCCTACATTTTTCTTGTATATCCTACATTTTGGGTCCTTGTCCTCCTTTGCAGTTATGACATCAAGTCACCTTAAATAGCACTATCCTATGGAATCCTAGGATTTGTGGTTTTCCGAGATCTTTAGCCTTCTCTGCCAAAGAGAGCTGGTGCCTCACAAAAATGCAAATCCAAATTCTGTAGGATGGAGCCATGGCAGTTAAAGTGTTGTCAAACTGTATTATTTCTACAATGTAATTATCAAAATAGTGAAGGCTACAAACCTATCCATGCTTACCTGGGAGCAAACCCCAATAAATAAAGTGGGACTTACTTTTGAGTAAACAAGCACTGGAACAGTAACCTTTCTTCCTATCCCATGTTTCCTGACCTTGTAACACAGGTTTAAAAAAACCTGTCCTACACAGGTCCTACACAGGTCTTGTCAAAAGTTCAATTCTAGGTGGGTCCCCTCAGGAGGAAATCTCACTGAGTTCAATGGGACTTACTTCCAGTAAACATGTACAATGGTGACCTGCTGCCAAACAGAATAGGGCCCCTCTCCAGCACTTAACAGTTGTTTAGAAGAGGGACTTTTAGTAAGAATTTCAGTATTCATGACAAGCTACTCCTGCTGAAGTGCCCACATCTCCACAGTGGTGAAAGGACACAGGAGCCTTCTCTCTCTTTTGCATCTGGCCACCCTATATAGCAATGCTGTACAGAACTGCAGCATTACAAAAATCCCTGTTAATGATGTTCCCATTCAAACAACCCCTCTCCCCAATAACCTCACATGCTCACATCAATGCCACTAGAGATTTTGGAGCAGAAAACGTTTTCAAGTACTTGTTCCTGTTCTTCAGGGCCAAAGAAATTGATGAGAAAGTAACAGAAATACATTGGATAAAAGGAATATGCATGCAGACACAAAGTGGAAAGGACTGGGAAGATAATGTGGGAGAACTGTCCAGACTATGGAATTTTTCCATTCTTAACTTTGTTAATAAATCTTCATTCTCCTTTGTCTCTCCTAATGAAAATGGAACAACGTGTCACTGTCTGTGGTCCAAAACACATTGCAGAAATCATCCAGTTTGAGACCGTTCTAACTGCCCTGGCTCAAGGCTAGGGAATCCTGGAAATTGTAGTTTATTGTGGCACCAGAGCTCTCTGACAGAGAAAACTAAATGTCTCACAAAACTACACTTCCCAGAATCTCCTAGCATTGAGCCAGGGCAGTTAAAGCGGCCTCAATCTGGATTATTTCTGCAGTGTGTTTTGAACTTGTGTAACAGGTACTTGGATGCTGCCATTTAAAAAACTGCATACTTTCTAGGCTATTTCAGGGCTTATTTCAAAACACTGCTACTCACTTGAGTTTTTTGAAGGCCTCCCGGCCACCAGCAACATAGTGCTCTCCACTCTGAATTTCATCTAGCTGCCGGATACGATGTCCACCGCGGGGTGTGTAAATATTCCGGACTGCTCCAAAAGAAGCATTCACTCCGCCTGTCACTTCTTTTAGGAAAACATCAAAGCTGGACACTTTCTTCTCGTGGATGACAACCCGGCGCCCTGGGAAAAAGGGGTCCCCATTGCGATACACCTTCACACTCTTCACCACTGGCTGGGAGAGGCAGGTTGGCTTAGCACTGGGACTACTCATAGCTGAGCTTCAATTGCGCCCTATTCAGGTTCCAGGTAGATTCTTCGGTCTGCGCACCTGTTGGGCCAACAAGTACAGAATTATTTTTCCTCTCCACCTCTCTCCTACAGACTGGTTCAAAATAAATTCCTTGTTCCCGGGGCAGGCACAGATCCAGCAAGGTGGGCACACTGGGACCGCCATCAATGCTCGCTCTCCCTAAAGAACCACAGAAACACTTTCTGTGAGTCCCTAAGGATTCAGTTTCATTACTGTTAAAGAGCAACTTCTGCTAGGCAACCAGTTCATGCCACTCTCTTGAGAATGGGAAAGTCATCTTGAGTTTCTTTCCCTACATACTCAGATAAACTATAGATGCACAGAGGTAAAACAGAGCCTAGCAAAGAAATCACCCTATTTCCTATTCTTCGGGGGTTTTGCTTTGCAGTCATTTGACCTCCCGAATACCCAACTTGGTAGTCACTAGAACTGGCAACATTTTTCTGCTCAAGTGTCTTCATACTTCTCCCTTTTCTTGGATCTAAACCCTATTCTTCTACAGTATTTCTCCTTCATCTTCGTCAACTTGAACATCAACCATAAGGTGGCCAGTAAGATCACAATCCCCCAAATTAACCTAAAATCAAAACTCAGAGATAACAGGATAAATAGAGGACAGCGTTATCAAATATTGTCAGGGAAACAATACATGCTTATAGTACAGTGGGCCCTTAGTATAGACTAGGCACTAGGGTTTGGTTCCAGCACCCCCTGTGGATCCCAAAATCCATGGATGCTCAAGTCCCATCAAATACAGTGGTGTCGTTTATATAAAATAGCAAGATCAAGGTTTGCTTTTTGGAATTGATATCTTTTTGGAATATTTTCAAGCCATGGATGGTTGAATCCATGGATAAAGAATCTGTGCATAAGGTGGGCTGACTGTAACTTTCAGCTGGCAGTACTTCACTGGGAATGGAGAGCAGATAGCAATATAGGATGGAGAAATCAATTATCACCACTGTTTTTTTTCCCTTATTTGCTAAATTCTGTTATGGAAGTATATTCAGTGAAGCAAGAGATGGGAAGGGAAGATGACTTGTGACAAGTAACAACAGAGCTTTTCAAAGTACTTCTATCATAGTGTAATGTGTAGCGTTGTGCAATTTTTAATTTCTCTTCTATCTCATATATGTATCAAAATACAAAGGCAGAGTCCTCAGGTGGTGAATGAACTGCTCTCATTCAAACTGCAGAGAAAGGATACCATATAGGAAATAAAATAAATAAACTGAATGACCCTGCAAGTATTAGCACATCAGGGGGGAAAGATGCAAGCCTTTTACTTGCAGGAAAGGGAGGGGGCTTCTTTAAAAACAAACAAACAGAAAAGCACAATTTGCCCAAATACAGTCTATAGAGATACAGAGACATACGATCTCTTTCGCATTACAATACTATAGCGCCTTGATACCACTTCGACCACATCCTATGAAATCCTGGGCTTTGCAGTTTTGTAAAGTACTAGAGAGAGCAGTGTACTGTATTGGTTTGAGCACTAGGCTATGAGTCTAGAGACTGGGGTTCAAATCCTGACTAAGCCACAGAAAACGCACCGGGTGACCTTGGACAAGTCACACACTCTCAGCCTCAGAGGTAGGCAAAAGCAAACAAAAAACAACCCTTGAACAAATCCTGCCAAGAAAACCCCATGTTTGGCTCCCCTTAGGGTTGCTACAAATTGAAAACAACTGGAAAGCACACAACATCCAAGGACGAGAGATTTCTAGCTGAGGATTTTAAATGCTTCACTAAACTGCAAAGCCCAGGATTCCTTAGGACAAAGTCGTGGCAGTTCAAGAGGTATAAAAGTGTGACAACTTTATAGTGAGAAAGAGACTATTAGAGATATACATTGTGCTATGATTCCATCATCTCTGTATGTAATATCTCATTCTTACCTTCTTCTGCTGCTGGAAGATCCAGCTAGCACAAGTGCACTTGCATTTCACTCCTCCTCCAGCGCTCAGACACACACTCTCCCCTTACCTTGAGAAAAGCATATCCCTCAATGATTAATTTCCTCACAGAGAACTGCCAGGAGCTCAAGCCTGGCACAAAGCCACTCCTTCTGACCAGAAGCCCTCCTATCTACATCAGACGCCTAGGGCCTGCCTGCTGCGGCGGCTGCTGCTCAGTGGGCGAGAGGAAAGCACTTTGCACATGTTCAGAAACAATCTCATCACATCAACACTTCATATCACTCCTGAGCTAGATGATGCTGGTGGCTTCGGGTTCAAACGCTTGAATGGTCTGGCAGTGGGGCAGAGATCCTCAGACTTGAATGATGCCCTTCTGACCTATTTGGTCAGGTTATGCAGAGGCTGAAATGGGAAGGAGTAACTGGTTTTCATTATTAGCCCCTCTTCACACACACTTCTTTCTGCCCCATAAATCCAGCTCTGCTAGCTAGGCACATCCATCTGCAGGTCCTTCATGTCACCAGTCCCTCTTTTCAATTTCTCCTTCAACCCCAGGCTGTCTAGACTCTAGAAGGTGCTACATAAACCTGTCCTCCTTTCTTTTAAGAAATCCTTGTGCCAATCACCAAGTCTTTCTTAAATCTTGAATCTTGTGCCATCACCAAGTCAACAGGGCTGCCCCTTTCCCATGTCCCTCCAAAAGCCCTGGGTCCAGCTGCTCCCCTGTAGAAGCGACGCTGTAGAAATAACGCAGTTTGACACCGCTTTCAACGCTGCAGCTCCATCCCACGGAATCCTGGGATGTGTAGTTTTGCAAGGTCCTTAGCCTTCTCTGCCCCAGAGTGCTGGTGCCCCACAAAACTACAAATCCCCAGATTCTGTAGGACGGGACCATACAGTCTATAGAAATAATACAGTTTAACACCACTTTCAAGTGCTGTAGCTCCATCCTATGGAATCCTGGGATGTGTAGTCTTTACAAAGTCTTTAGTCTGCTCAAAAATGCTAGTGCCCCACAAAACTACAAATCCTCGGATTCTGTAGGATGGAACCATACAGGCTATACTGTAGAAATAACAGTTTGACCGTACTTCCAAGTGCTGTTGCTCCATCCTACAGAATCCTGGGATCTGTAGTTTTGCAAGGCTCATAGCCTTCTTCCGCCTAAGAGCGCCGGGCCTCACAAAACTACAAGTCCCAGACTTCTGTAGGATGGAGCCACGGAAGTGAGAAACTGCATTCTTTCAATAGTGTAAATGCCACGCTAGGGCGGTTAAAGCGGTGTCCAAGCGCCTCACTTGAACAGTGCAGACGCAGGAGGAAAAAAGAGGCAGGCTTCCATCGCCACCTGCAGCCCAAGGTGGCTTTCTTTCCTTTGCGTTCCCACGACCACCGACTCGCGGGGAAAGTCCCCAGACGCGTGTTCAGTGTAAGAGGGAAGTCCTCCGGAGAGAAGGCAGGAGACAAGGAGGACGCGGGCGGCAAAGCAGGGCCAGAAAGAGACGGACAGCCAGGCTTCCTCTAAGGCCCCTTTTCTGGCTGCAGCTCCGGTTCCCAAAGGAAAGGAGGAGGAGGAGGGGGGAGGGATACACGCTGTGTGTGTGTGTGTGTATCTATCTATCTATGTACACACACACACACACACACGCTGTATTGCATTCATTTCTCCTCCTCCTTTGGGAATAGGAACACACACACACTTGGGAGATATATATATATATATGCACGCACACTTGGGCTACATACATGCATATATATATATATATATATATACACACACATACACACACTTGGGCTATCTATCTATCTATATATATATATATACACACACACACACACACACACGATATATATATATATATATATATAACACACACACATACACACTTGGGCACATGCACACACATACGGGCTACATACACACACACACACACACACACTTGGCCTACAGAGAGAGAGAGATATATATATACACACACACACACACACACACACTTGGGCTATACACAGACACACACACACACACACTCTTTCACTTGGCCTATATATATATATATATATATATACACACACACACACACACACACACACACACTTGGGCTACATATATATATATATATATATATACACACAGACACACACACTTGGGCTATACACACACACACACACACACACACACACACTTGGGCTACATATATATATATATATATATATATACACACACACACACACACTTGGGCTATACACACACACACACACACACACACACACTTGGCCTATATATATATATATATATACACACACACACACACTTGGGCTACATATACACACACAGACACAGACTTGGGAGATAGATATAGATACACACACACACTTCCCAGCCTCCAGTTTCTAAGGCAACTCGCGGCAGCGGCATTAAAACCGGACAGACGAGACCTGCTCGGATATGAAACACACTGTGGGGGGGGGGGGAGGGGGGGACTTGAGTAGTCACACTCTCTCAGCCTCAGGGGGAGGCTCCTCTGAAAAAATCTTGCCAAGAAAACCCCTTAGCGCTGCCATAAGTCGAAAACGACTTGAAGGCATACAACAACAACAATAACAACAACAACAGCACTTCCACTCCACCAAAAGCATCTGAGGAAGTAGACTTAAGCCTCGTAAAGCTCATGCTGCCAACTTCTTTCTTTCTTTCTTTCAGTTAGGTCCAAAACACACTGCAGAAATAATCCAGTTTGACACTGCTTTAACTGCCCTGGCTCAGTGCTAGGGAATCCTGGGAATCATAATTTATTGTGGCACAAAAACTCTCTGACAGAGAAGGCTAAATGTCTCACAAAACTGCAATTCCCAAAAATCCCTAGCATTGAGCCAGGGCAATTAAATTGGTCTCAAACTAGATTATTTCTGCAGTGTGTTTTAGACCTCTCACAGGTGCTACAAAATCTCTCTACATAGTGATTCCACAGACTATGGGCCTGAACAGACTACCAGAAATACTCCAGTTTGAGACCACTTTAACTGTCCTGGCTCAATGCTAGGGAATCATGGGAATTGTAGTTTTTTTCTGAGGCATTGAGCCTTTCTCTGTCAGAGAGCTCTGGTGCCACAATAAACTTCAGTTCCCATTATTCCCTAGCATTGAGCCAGGGCAATTAAAGTGGTCTCAAACTGGATTATTTCTGGCAGTCTATTCAGGCCCTAATACAGCTATATCTTTGAATTCAACAACAGCAACAATTAGTTAATTAGAAAACCAGTCCATTAAGAATGGCGGGAAGGGCACCTGAGGGATGCAGAGGCCATCTTTCTCCTATGAGGGATCAGAGGCTGCTGTTTCAGGTTAGAGATGAGTCACAGTACCTTTTAAAAACAGAATTAAGCACTATACAAACGTGACATACACTACAACCAGTGTGGCACAGTGGTTTGAGTGTTGGACTATGACTCTGGACACCAGAGTTGGATTCCCAGCTTGGCCGTGAAACCCACTGGGAGACCTTTAACAAGTCACACACTCTCAGCCTCAGGAGAAGGCAATGGCAAACTCCCTGTGAACAAACCTTGCCAAGAAAACCCCATGATTTCCAACCTTATGGTTTGAAATGACTTGAAGGCACACAACAACACCAAGTTAGGACTCAGAGGGATCCTAGAGGCTGTAGGGCCTAGTAGGTACCTGTCTAGTAGGTCAGTGCCAGTGAAGAAAGGCAGGGGAGGAGGTGGCAGTTGCCTCATGCTGGCTGCCCTTGCATTCCAAGAGGGGCCTGGGTTCCTAACTGATCCTAACTGTCATCCTGAGAGGAACCGGCCTTCTACTATCATTATCATCATCATCATCTTCATCATCATCTATTATTAGAATCATAGACTCATAGAATCATAGAGTTGGAAGAGTCCACAAGGGCCATCCAGTCCAACCCCCTGCCATGCAGGAACTTCCAATCAAAGCATCCCTAACAGATGGCCATCCAGCCTCTGCTTAAAGACCTCCAAGGAAGGAGACTCCACTACATTATTATTATTATTATTATTATTATTATTATTATTATGCACCTGTACAGCTTGCTTGATACCCTGAAGGCACTAGATTCCACCTGGTCTTGGAGGCTAAGCAGAGTCTACCCTGGTTAGTACTTGGATGGGAGACTGCCAGGGGAATACCAAGACTGTGTGCATACCTTCAGGTCACCTGCGGACTTAGAGCGACCCTATGAATCTCATAGGGTTTTCTTAGGCAAGGAATACTCTCACTCAGAGGTGGATTTGCCAAGTCCTGATAGTTTAAATTATATAGGTGCGTGAGAGAGAGAGAGAGCCAGCCTGGCATCATGGTTTGAGTGTTGGACTGTGATTCTGGAGACCAGGGTTCGATTCCAACCCCAGCCATGAAACCCAGTGGGTGACCTTGGCCAAGTCACTTGCTCTCAGCCTCAGAGGAAGGCAATGGCAAACCTCCTCTGAACAAATTTTTCTCAGGAGACCCCTTGATAGGTTCACCTTAGGGTCGCCATCAAGGTAGAAATGACTTGAAGTCACGCAACAACAAATATATAAACACGTCTGTGTGTGTGAGAGAGAGACAGAGATAATGGGTGTTTGTGTTTGTGTTGTATGCCTTCAAGTTATTTCCGATTTATAGCAGCCCTAAGCCCCTATCATGGGGCTTTCTAGGCAAGATTTGTTCAGAGGCGGTTTGTCATTGCCTTTCCCTGAGGCTGTGAGAGTGTGATTTGCCCAAGTTCACCCAGTGGGTTTCATGGCCAAGGTAGGACTCAAACCCTGGTCTGGATGACTGACTAACAATTACAGTGCATCCTTGGTATCTGCTTGGTTTGGTTCCAGGATCCCCATGAATATCATGGACCATAGCACTAATCTCGCATGCAAGCAAAATCATGCTCAAAATTCTGCAACATAGACTCCAGCCATACATGGAGAGAGAAATCCCAGAGATCCAAGTGGGGTTCAGGAAAGAAAGAGTTCCCAGTTGGCAAAGGAGTGAGACAAGGCTGCATCCTTTCACCCTACCTATTCAACTTATATGCAGAACATATTATAAGAAAAGCAGGCTTGGACTCAGAAGAAGGAGGAGTGAAAATAGGAGGAAGGAATATCAACCCCTGGATATATACTGATTTTAAGTACATCTATAGGGAAATTAATCAATACCTAATCAATTTCAGTGTAATTTACTTATGTGCAAGTATGCTTAGAGGTGAAAAAGCCTTAGAAATATTTACAATGGGGAAAGATCCATACAAGAAACGTCAAAACTACTGTCTATTCACATTTGGCAGTTTACCGTCCTTTCTCAGCTAAGTCCTGGCACTTAAAAAAAAAAGGTTTTTATGAGAGTTGAGAGCTGAGCCAAAAGGGCAAACCACAAGCAATGAAGGGGGAGAGCAGAAAGTAGATCAAAAATGGGTTTGTGGTTTGTTTTTATTTGTTTTTGTTTTCTCTTAAGTAAGTAGGCCCTGTGTGATTTAAAGTGCAATTTTTATGCACTCACCTGAGAGTAAGCACCATTAAACTCCCTGTGGGACTTTCTTCTGCAAAGGCTTGCGCTTTCAAATGTAGACTTGTTTTCCCTTCCTTTCTTTGGAACATGAACTGCACTTTGTATCTAGGAAAGAGCTGGCATTTAATTGCAAAATATCCTTATGCCAGGTTCTAATGCCCACATGAGACTGCCACAAGCAAAAGCCACCACACTAATTTGAGTGAACTGATGCAATGAGCATCCAGGGGTAGCTGTATTGGCAATATGGCAGAGTACAGTATTATTCAAAATCCATAAAACAGTGATGCCTTTATTGGGCCAGCCAAAATGCACATTATACATGTTGCAAGCTTTCAGAGCTTCAAAAGCTTGCAGCATATATAATGTGCATTTTGGTTGTCCCAATAAAGGCATCACTATTTTATGGAATTTGGATAACTGTACTTTGATATGAATGAGGTTGCACTGCCCACAAAAAGGCAGGCATGTATTTTCAGTGCCTTACAGCTACCAGTTACCTATGAAAATTAAGTCCATACTTTATAAATGGACTGCTGATTGTAAGTGTTCCTCTAAGAATAACAGACCTGTGTCAGGTAGCCATTCCTTTGTTGCTGTTAACTGGCCTCAAGTCGATCTCGACCCATGGCGACCCTATGGATAAGACATCTCCAAGACCCACTATCCTCCACTGCTCTACTTAATTCCTGCAAACCCATACCTGTGACCTCCTTAATAGAGTCCATCCATCTGGCATATGGCCTTCTTCTCTTCCTGCATCCCTCTACCTTCCCCAGCATTATTGTTTTTTCTAATGAATCCTCCTCCAACTGTTTAGCATGGACAACCCTGAGTAATCCTCTGTTATTCTGCTTTTTTGGTTGCTTTTGAAATGTCCCAATTTTTCTTTTCTTCTCTCGTTTTCTCCTTTTGCCCCCAGTTTACTTCAACTACTGCAGATTGAGTTCAAAGTGCAAATTAAATCAGTAGTGGTGAAATCTTGTTCTTCCCAGTAGGCTCAGGAAAAAGAAAATTGCTGCAGCTTCTCCTAATTTGTCTTTTCTTCCCCATTAATCATTTTTGTCAGTATTACCACACTCTGATGTTTCTTGGCTAAATGTGTCCTGGTTTTCATCTGTGAAATGTTGGAGTGTGTGCTATGTGTGCTTGGTACCAGCATTCCTACATCTAACCTGAGACACACATCCCACCCAGGAGACCACAAGTCCAGCTAATGTCTACAACCTCTTTCTTCACTTACATTCCACCTTAGGACTGTGACTAAGGCAGACTATGGGCCTTTGCAGACTGCTAGAAATAGTGCAAATTGAGTCCACTCTAAGGGTTAGGATTAGGGAATCATGGGAACTGTATTTTATTGTGGCACCAGAGCTCTCTGACAGAGAAGGCTCAATGTCTCAGAAAGAAAACAATTCCCATGATTCCCTAGCACTGCACCAGGGCAGTTAAAGTGGACTCAATTTGCACTATTTCTGGCAGTCCGCAAAGGCCCTTTATTATTTTAACACCACCCCAGAGTGGTGTTGATTTTGCAAATTTGAAAGAATTCAAACAATTCAATTTTGTTCACAACTTTCTAGCATTGTGGTTAGTCTCCCAGTACTGTTGATTTTGGAACTTTTGGAACTTACCTTGTATGTCGGCATGGCTTTTGTTTTGGTTTGGGGCTGTTGTTTTTCCTGAGCAGTTGGCTATGTGACATTGCCCTAGAGGTGGGGAAAGGTTGAAATTATTTTTTAAAAAAGTTTCTGGAATTTACCTCTGGTGATGCAATGTTTTTGTTGGGACACAAACAAGCTATGTTTGAGAGTGGAATGTTATCTATGGGAGAGGTAGTTATAATCTTGACAGTTAGATTTTATCCCAGGACAGGTCAGATATAATTACGGTACTGTAGGTCAGGGCCCCCAAGAAGTTGTTAGACTACAAGTTCACAGCCAGTATAGACAATGGTGAGGAATTCTGACCATTTTCACCTTTATGCATTAAATATATCAAACATGCTTAAATTAATTAATGTTCAAATTAATTTTAAGAAGTATTCTCTATCTATATAAAAACCATTGTATTATACATTGATTTAATTGTATTTTGTTTTTTAACCTATACTGTAAACTGTGTTGGCTCCCATATTGGAAAATACACAAGATATAAATCAAAATAAATAAATAACACTGGGGAATGCTGTCCAAAAACATGAGGAGGACCACATGATACCCATTTTTGAGGTGACTAAACATAAAGTCCGTACAGAAATAGGTGAACTGTATTTTGGAGCCTGTTTACAGCTTCTGTCAGATTGAATCTTTTCGAATGTCATTATGTATATCTGCTGTTCCAGAACCACTTGTTGATATCAAAATTTGTGATGCTCAAATCTGCTTATATAAAATGGTGTCCGTTGTATAAAACAGCAAAATGAAGGTTTATTTTATATACTTTTTTGGTGTGAATATTGTCGATTCATGGTTGCTTGACTCTGTGGATACAGAATTCATGAAGTTACAACAAGAGTTACAACAAACTGCCCAAAAATAAAGGTGACATTCTCATTAATCACTATGATAGTTAAAAAATTGTGTGTCTGTGTGTGTGTGTATTAGTTTCCTTCTGTTTAAAGGTCTGCACTATAAAATCAGTGTTCCTAACTAGCTTAAAACTTTGACCTTCTAGTGAAACTCACACTTGAAGCAACAGAAGGGGTGACACCTGGCAGAACATTAAGATCTCTTAAATTTAATACTGTTTCATTTATCGGCTTGCGCTGCTCAGTAGGTTTTACAAAGCCCAAGTTCCGTTGCTTATCTGTCTTTTAAAAAACAACTCTTGATTTCAACACACAGGATGATAAAAGCACATAGGAATTTTTCCTTTTTATCTCAGCATTCAGGAAGGAAGAAAAAACTCCCCCCTGCTGTGAGCTACAGAGAAGGTGGTTAACCATTACAAAAAAAGTAATTTGGAGGGGAGCTACATTTGATATACTACTGTTACTGGTTAACGCTAGTTGTGTGGGGCTTTTTTTTTTCAATTTTGCTCTAATTAATATATGTGAAAGTGCAGTATTACTACTTTAGGATATACCGCTTTCTAGATTGCCGTCTACAAACGCATTGTGCCAGTGTTACGCAGTTTCATGTGCTTTTGATGTGCCTTATTATCAGTAAATTCAATTGGTTAGTTAGCCCAGTCTTAGTAATTTGTGCTGCCATACCCAACGGCACATCCTGTAACAGACTGTGGATAAAGATGTCCTCTTCTATTAAAGTCTGTATTGTGAATATTACATCGCATGGCACTAAATAGCCATTACAATGCTTTCTAAAGGGACTTGCCCCAAATCCCTTCATGCTCTGGCTATTGCGCACCTGCAAGTAGAATGTACTGCAAGTAGTAGAGGTCTGCTACATAGAAGAAGAGTAGTTCAGTTATTACTAACATCCGATATTATGCACAGCACTTGGCCTCAGACTGGTCTTTACAATGGTATGAAGAACGGTGTCCAATGCTGGCACCTGAGAGTTAGTTCTATAAGCTGCTAACTCATCAGCAGCAGTTTACTAGTTTAGTTTGCTGCTGAACCAGGTTTCATCCTTCCAAGTTGATAGAATCCTAGAATCATAGAGTTGGAAGAGACCCCAAGGGCCATCCAGTCCAACCCCCTGCCATGCAGGAATACACAATCGAAGCACCTCTGAGAGATGGTCATCCAGTCTCTGTTTTAAAACCTCAAAAGGAGACTCCACCACTCTCCGAGGGAGTGCATTCCACTGTTGAACAGCTCTTACTGTCAGGAAGTTCCTCCTAATGTTGAGGTGGAATCTCTTTTCTTGTAGCTTGCATCCATTGTTCTGTGTCCTAATCTATCAGAACATACAATAAACATATACTTACCTAAAGAAGCAGCTACTACACATCAGGACTGAAGCAAACTCTCTAGGATCCCAGACCTTTTAAGGGCCCAGCTGTGAAGTATTTCAGCAGCCCACAGAATAGCTATAATGTCTGTTATAAATGTTGAGGGAAGCCCATTCATGCAGCTTGCCCTGGGCCTATTGCCAGCTCTCAGATGATCTGCATTGAAATATCAAACTTCAGAGTTGTTCCTGCCTTCAAGAATCAGGAGGTGGGAGCTTACTTTAGTCTCACAATTAGTATAATTTAAGACTGAATTTTGTCTATATAGGTAGACAGATCTAGATCTATCTGTATGAACACCCATGACAAGGATGTATTAACATTGGTAAGTATTATTTGCATGTGATTACCATATGTGGCACATAAGACAAAGCATATCAACTCTGAAATATGCAGTGCCGTCAATAAGGAGTTCTCAGTGAGGCCATCTGCACTGCAGAAATAATCCAGTCAGACACTGCTTTAACTGCCATGGCACAATGGAATCCTGGGTTTTGTAGTTTGTTGGGCCACTACAGCTCTCTGACAGAGAAGGCTAAATGGCTCACAAAACTACAAAGCCAAAAATTCCATAGCATTGAGCCATGGCAATTAAAGTGGGGTCAAACAGGATTATTCCTGCATTGTGGATGCAGCCAGTGTCCTGCAAGAGTAAGCAGCAACATTTAAAACACAGAGACAATTCGTGAGAAGGTAGTTGTAAACTATCCACGAAATTGTTCTAATGCTTCATGGGAGGCACCTAGAGTATAAATGAGGCAGATTCAGCTTTGAAGTAAACTTTGTCAGAACAATTAAGTGTCACCATAGATTAATGAACTCAATATACTGTCATCCATTTGTGTCACACCTGAAATTACACAGAGTAATGCAATTAAATAAACATCACTGATAGAAGGTGTTAATTAAAAGGTTCCAGCAAGAAAGATTGAAATGTTTTCTGTAAAACAGAATGTCCACCTATGGTGCAGAATTATGGCAATCAACATAGTTTCAAAGAAAAAACAAGACAGTCACATTTGCTATATGACTCCCAGTAATTTTAGAATACAGGTATACCTCAGTTAACAAAGTAGATGGCATTACTTCCCTAACAGAAAGTTTGGTACCAGAGGCAGAAATAACAGGGAAGGAATAAGGATGGGTTCCTCTGTTGTTGTTTATTTAATTAATTAATTTCAAGCATTTATATCCCACTTTTCTCCCACAATGAAGGTTGTGTTGTTGCTGTGTGATTCCAAGTCATTTCCTACTTATGGCAACCCTAAGGCTTTTCTTGGCAAGATTTGTCCAGAGGGGGTTTGTCACTGCTATCCTCTGAGGCTGGGAGAGTGTGACTTGCTCAAAGTCACCCAACAGGTTTATATGGCCAAGCCAGGACTTGAACCCCAGTCTCCAAAGTCATAGTCCAACACTCAAATCACTACACCACACTGGCATTCTGGATAGGTTCCTACCCCACAAAAAGAGAGGAGCAGCAGTTCAATGTGTTTCAGCATAAGTTTTATCCCAAATTAACAATATGCTAGTGTGAAATGAAACAACCAGATCAGGTAAACCTTGCAAAAGGGAACAAAACTATATTGAACCTTTTAGAGAGCACATGAAAGCTTCCAAAATGTTTTTTGTCCCCCTTTTATCTGCCTCCACTTTTCTTTTGATTTCCATTTTGGTGATCAGGCTTATATAGCTATATATTTTTAACATGCTGCAAGTAGCTGCTGAAACAGGCTAATCTGCTTTACGCATTTATTCACTGTTTCCTCCCAGCATGTTCATGCATGCTTAGCAAGGGATCTTGGAGGCAGCTGTTGTTTACCTTGCCAGTTGTAAGCAAGCACACACAACTACTGTAAGATTGGGTAGAGTAGAACCCCCTTCTTTCCCAGCTCCAG
Source organism: Phrynosoma blainvillii (assembly GCA_026167975.1). Classification (NCBI taxonomy): domain Eukaryota; kingdom Metazoa; phylum Chordata; class Lepidosauria; order Squamata; family Phrynosomatidae; genus Phrynosoma; species Phrynosoma blainvillii. Next base: position 98,115,621 of record JANUYF010000004.1, on the reverse strand, counting down.
CTACAACCTGACATAGAAAGTCTGTGTTTCTGCAGCCCTCTTTCACTGTTTTCCCAATGCTGATGCTGCTTTAAAAAAAAGCTTCCAGCTAGACAGAGGATAAGGAGGAAAAGTGGGACTGGGCAACTGTAAAAATACTTTAGAAATAAGAGCTTCTCTGTCAGAGACTTTGGTAACTGAGGCACGTCTGTAATTTGGCTATTTTCATTGAAAGTTTAAATAGTTCACTATTTGGTGCTTCAACTCAGTAGCACTAATTGGGACAAATGAAATATTTGTGGCATTTTTACCTTTTCAAATCTGTGCCATAGGTATTTGAGAGGCTTATATAATCCCCCATCCAAGCACTAAATTTCAATGCAATTAACATTAACACTGCAAAGATGTATCAGTTTCCTTTTTGTCAACTACAAACAATGTTACCATTTAGCAGCCTCTCTTTGGTAACTGTTAACTAGCAACAAGTTGTTTTATTTTCAAGCTAAGACCAATCTCCCAAGGTATATTTAAGCAGAAGATGGTGAGAGATCATTAGGAAAAGCAGAATTTGCTACAAAACAAACAAACTTTAATTAGAACAAAAGAAAGAAAATGATTTCTCTCTAATACAACAAAACCAAATCAGATAACCATCATTCAAGCTAAATCCTTACTAAGTGTAAGCAAATTCATGAATACAAAGGCAGGTCATCGAGGAGGCTGGGGGTTAGCTATCCTTGCTTCTCTACCTACCTACCTATTGCAAATCAAAAGCTCCTTCCTAAAATTTGTCCTTTACTCCCAATGCTCTCTGTCAGTATTGTGATGAAAAGTGTCCAGAGTTGTGCAGATTCTGGGTCAGCTCTTGATAGATCCTACTGACTTATGCTGCAGAAAGTAAAGCAAAGGCTTAGTCTGGGAGCAGAGGGCAAACTAGGTTTGGAAATACAGATATGACCTATTTGCTTGTTGCTCAGTTGCAAACAGTGATGGGAATGTGGGAGCTTCCAGTTGTTGTTGGACAGCAACACCCACCTTGGGTCCCTTCTAGGAGAAAGGTGGCATACAAATGAAGATAAAATAATCAGTATATCCTATATATAGATAAGGCAGCGGTTCTCAAATAGTGGGGCGGGCCCCCCAGGGGGGGCGTGAGGCTCCATAAAGGGGCCCCCGTTACGGCTGGAGAGAGGGAGATTGTCCCAGCACAGCCCCAGTAGCTCTATCCTGATTGGCCAAACCCGCCCATGTGATTGCGCGGGGGGCGCGAAATGTTTTCTTCTTTCCTAGGGGGGGCGTGACAGAAAATAATGGAGAAACACTGAGATAAGGGTAGGCAACTGTTGAGAACTAGGGGGTTGCATTAGCCACCCCAGGAGACCTCGCCCCCCAAAAAGCATTTTTCCCCTCCAAATGCTCCCAGACACATTCTAAGGGACATGGGGACCATTTTCACCATGTTTTTAGGGTCTCTTTGGACATTTTATGTCCAGAAGATGCCTTTTAGCAATGGGAAATAAGTAGACATCATAGCCCTAGTGGGCCACTTGCAACACTTGAACAACATTTTGAGCTAGACCATCTCTATACTGACCCTTACCCCTAAGCCTGTTGAGTCTTGATTTGTTGCCAACTTCATAAAGATAAATTATAGCCAGCAAACTTTAATTTTTATTATTATGGTTGTCATAATTTCAGGTTTACTGCCACTTCACATGATCAGCCACACTCAGGGCCTTTACGGACTGCCAGAAATAATGCATCTTGAGACCACTTTAACTGCCCTGGCTCAGTGCTAGGGAATCATGGGAACTGTAGTTTATTATGGCACCAGAGCGCCTTGACAGAGAAGGCTCAATGTCTCAGAAAAAAACCACAATCCATATGATTCCCTAGCATTGGGCCAGGGCAGTTAAAATAGTCTCAAGCTGCATTATTTCTGGCAGTCTGTAAATAGCAACCTCTGAGCTCATTTTTCTCAGCCTCTGCTTGTTTAGCAGAACTTGAAGAAAACTTAGAGGAAAGTCTCTAGTCTTCGGCAACCCCAGGAGCTCTATTAACATTTAATTCATAACTGAAGGTTATTCATAACACTAGGAGCCAGATTTCACCTCTACAGACCCATGGCAGGAGGCACTGTCACCAAATTGGTAGAAAATCATAACTGGAAGAAACTAGAAATATACTTCTGGATGCAGTTTTCAGCTGTTTCCAGGTTACTTGGGCAGTGGGAGCATTTTAGGGGGTATTTCTTGCTAAACTGCCAACAATGTTGGTCCTTACAGTCTTTTTTTAGGGTAGGCTTTGGGGGATTGTTTTATGATGGACTCATATAATGTTTAGCTTTTTGAAAATTGTTTTCATCTTTATTTAAAGAATGCTTTCATCCATGCCTCGGGACCCTTAGTGGTCTGAGAGGTGATAAACACATGGTGCAAATAAATAAATACAAGTTGGGAATTCATAATAACGACAAATTCAACTTTTTATTTTCTCTTGTAATAGCTATGATTGTTTTCTGTACAATACATAGGCTTGCAAGGGGCGGGGGGAGGAACAGATACTTCATATCCATTCTGCATAGTCATACTGGTTTTGGATAACTATATCCAAAGAAGTGGGTTTATATCCACAAAAGCTCGTTCAAAAATAAAAACCAGTTAGTCTTAAAGGAGCTGCCATATTCCTTTGCTCCCCTTCCTTCTTCTTTTTTATGCTTCAAAATACTAAGGCTGCTGTGTCACTGCAGAATTAATGCAGTTTGACACCACTTTAACTGGCGTGGCTCCATCCTATGGAGTCCTGGGATTTGTAGTTTGTTGTGGCACCAGTGATCTCTCATAGGGGCAGCTAAATATCTCACAAAACTACAAATCCAAGAATTCCATATCACTGAGCCATGAGAGTCAAAAGTAATGTAAAATTGCATTAATTTTGCAGTGCAGATGCAGCCTAGCATGCCTACCTCTTTGGAAACTCAAGCATAATAAGCACCAAAGTATTTGTATATCAAGGCCTAGAGGAAGCCACAACAAGCACTTTCTTGCTATTATTTTCCACAACCTGTCATTGGTTTCTTTTGTTTGGGATTGTATCCTTGGCTTCCAAGAGCCTCCAATTCTGCTTCTTGGTTTCATATACTGCCACCTGCTGCAAGCCTGCAAAACAATCAGAAAATAAATTGAATTTTGAATTGCTGTAAATACCACAATTTTGCATCCTCCAGACACTAAACTTTCATTTGGAAAGTGTTGCTATACTAATCACAGTGCTGAAAGGCTCTAAATCCTGGCACTCAGACAGATTGAGGGCTTGATTCAAAGTATGTTCTGTCTTGAATCAAAATCAGAATGGATTGTAGACCATGTATGACTTATATCAGCTTGCTTATATATTTAATTTTAATTTTAATTTTGCTTGTAGAGAGATTTTGTAGCACCTTTGTGACTAACTGAAAGAAAGAAATTGGCAGCATGAGCTTTCCTAGACTTGGATCTGAGGAATTAGACTTAAATATATAAAAGCTCATGCTGTCAACGACTTTCTTTCAGTTATAGTCTCAAAGATGCTACAAAACCTCTCTACATACTGATTCCACAGACTCACATGGCTATATCTTTGAATTTAATTTTGCTTGTTGTTTATGTCATAACTATTGTTGCCATTACATTCAGTGATCTACAGGAATTAAGATCTATGAGTATCATCAGTACAAAAAAAACCCATGACTATGGATTCTGTATGTGTGGTGTAGTGGTTTGAGTGCTGGACTACAACTCTGGACACCAGGTTTGATTCCCAGCTTGACCATGGAAACCCATTGGGTGACCTTGGGTGAGTCACACTCTCTCAGCCTGTAGGAAAAACAATGGCAAACCTCCTCTGAAGAAACATGCCAAGAAAACCCCAGGATAGGTTTGCCTTAGAATTGCCCTAAATCCAAATGACTTGAAGGCACACAACATGCACAGTATTGAAGGTTGATGTGTGCATGCGTGAGATGCAACTACACTTTCAGGCATCACAAGCTTTGTTGTGACACAACATCCAAGAATCCCGCACTACACTCTTATAGTGCTGCTATTCTACGTTTACTGTTCTGGCTGCCTCCTATGGCATTCTGGGATTTGTAGTTCAGGGAGGGTAAATTAGCATTCTCAAAAATATAGCCATGTTATTCTGTAGAATTAGTATGTAGAGAGATCTTGTAGCAGCTTTGAGTCTAAGGGGGGGATGCAGGCGGGCGGCTGTGGGCTACTCTGAGAAGTGGCAGATTGGGGCCGAGGCTGCCCCATGCCTCGGCCCCGATCCTCTCTTTCGCCTACTGGGAAAGGAGCGCTAAAATAGCGCTCCTTCCACAAGCTGCAAAAGGGGCGGCCGAAGAGCCGCCATGCGGCTCTTTTCCATCTCTTCCAGCTCAGCGTATCCGGACGCTGAGCCAGAAGGACGTCATTGGAGCGCCCGTCGTGCGGAAGGGCGGGCGCTCCGATGACATCCTCAGGAAGGGGATCAGGTGCCCAGCGTCCGGCTGCCCCTCCCCTTCCTTGGTTTGAAGATGGCGCAAAGCGCCGTCTGCAAAGCCCCTAAGAAAGAAAGAAGTTGGCAGCGTGAGCTTTCCTAGGCTTAAGTCTACTTCCTCAGATGCATTTGGAGTAGACTGAGGAAGTAGACTTAAGTCTAGGAAAGCTCATACTGCCATCTTCTTTCTTTTTTTCAGTTAGTCTCAAACCCCAGAATGCCACAGGAAGCAGCCAGAGCATTTAAAGTGGAATAGCAGCACTATAAGGATGTAGTGTAGTAATCTCCTAAAAAGCTTGGAGTCTATTTTTAATAATAATAATAATAATAATAATAATGAAATTTATTTATATCCCTCTGCCAAGCAATCGGGGCGGCTTACAGCATAAAAATACAGCAAAATAAGATCAATCCCAAAACCCAGCCCTTCCCACCCCTTAAAAATCATTAAACAATCACAGATTAAAACAATGTTTAAAATAGAGCAGCGTGCTGACTGTCTACAGCAGGGCTAGGCAACCTTTTTGAGCCGGGGGCCAAGTCGCTGTCCCTCAGACAATTGGGGGGCCGAAGCACCAAAAATAAATAAATAAATAAATAATTTTTTAAACAAAAATTTAAAAAATTTTAAAAATATGCATGCACACTCTCTCAGCCTCAGAAAAGCCATGGCAAAACCCCTGTGGAGATTTTGCCAAGAAAACCCCAAGAACAAGTAATAACAACAATAATCAATATCATCATGGCGGGCGGCGGCGGTGGTTGCCTACCCCTGGTCTACAGAATAAATGGCAACAACAACGGGTGCTGCGGGGAGTAATAGACGTACAGATGGGCTGGCTCCTGGGACCAGGAAAACTAATTGGGAAAGATCTGCCGGAAGAGATCCGTCTTTACAGCCCTTTTAAAGCTGTTTAAGGTCGTAATATGATGGATCTCATCCGGCAGGCCATTCCATAGTCTGGGAGTGGTCATCAAGAAGGCCCTCTGGGAGGCTGCAGACAGTCTTGATTTTTTTGACTGTAGCAAATTCATCCCAGAGGACTGAGGTGCGCAGGGCAGATTGTACGGGAGGAGGCAGTCTCGAAGATAGGTTGGACCCAAGCCTTTTCGGGCTTTATAGGTGATAACCAACACCTTTTACTGGGCCTGGAAACTAATAGGCAGCCAATGGAGAGACTTTAGTACAGGTGTTATATGGTCTCTCCTAGATGTACCTGAGACCAATCTGGCTGCCATGTTCTGAACTAATTGAAGTTTCCAGACCAAGCACAAGGGTAGCCCCATGTAAAGCGCATTACAGAAATCAAGACAAGAGGTTACCAGCGTATGTACCACAGTTTCAAGGTCCCTTACTTCCAGGAAAGGGCGTAGCTGGCGTATCAGCTGAAGCTGATAGCAAGCACTCCTGGCTGTCGCATTCACCTGATTAGTCATCTGAAGCGATGAATCCAGGAGCACCCCCAAAATGTGAACATAGTCCTTCACGGAGAGTGTGACCCCATCCAGGACTGGAGGTTGTATCCCTACTCCTGGTTTTGGGGCCGCTACTGTGAATACCTCTGTTTTGTCTGGATTCAGTCTCAGTCTGTTTTTCCTCATCCAGTCCATTACTGCTTTAACACAGTCATTGAGAGGAGAGACGCCATCTGAAGTCGAGGATGAAGACCGAGACATGGAGAAATATATCTGGGTGTTATCAGCATACTGATAATATTTTTTACATTTTTTTTATTTTAACAAAATTATTTTTATTGAACTGCATTGCATTGCTTGGCCTCCCTCCTTCCATGGTTTCTGAGCTTTCCTTGGCCCTGGGCCACTTCCACTATTATTATTATATTATATTATATTTTTATATTTTATTGCATTTCATTGCCTTCCTCCTTGCATGGTTTCTGGGCTTTCCCTGGCCCTGAGCCACTTCCTCTATTATTATTATTTTATTTTACATATATCATTTTTAAATATTTTATTTTATTTTATATTATATTATATTATATTATATTGCATTGCGTTGCCTGGCCTCCCTCCTTGCATGGTTTCTGAGCTTTCCCTGGCCGTGAGCCACTTTCTTTATTATTATTTTATTGTATATTTTATTTCATTTTTATTTTATATTTTATTGTATTGCATTGCCTAGCCTCCCTCCTTGCACAGTTTCTGAGCTTTTCCTGGCCTGAGCCACTTCCATTATTATTATTATTATTTCATTTTTAAATATTTTATTGAATTACATTGCATTGCATTGCCTGGCCTCTCTCTTCCATGGTCTCTGAGATTTCCCTGGCCCTGAGGAGCTAGTTCCTCTATTATTATTATTATTATTATTTAATTTTCATTTAAAATATTTTATTTTATATTTTATTGCACTGCACTGCACTGCCTGGCCTCCCTCCTTACACAGTTTCTGAGCTTTCCCTGGCCCTGAAGAGCCAGTTCCTCTATTATTATTATTATTATTATTATTATTATTATTATTATTATTATATTATTTTATTTCATTTTAAATATTTTATTTTATTTTATATTGCATTGCCCTCCCTCCTTGCACGGTTTCTGAGCTTTCCCTGACCCTGAGGAGCCACTTCAGGCCTGAACAGACTGCCAGAAACAATCCAGCTTGAGACCACTTTAAATGCCCTGGCTCAGTGCTAGCGAATCATGGGAATTGTTGTGTTTTTTCTCAGACATTGAGCCTTCTCTGTCAGAGAGCTCTGGTGCCACAATAAACTACAGCTCCCATGATTCGCTAGCACAGAGTCAGGGCAGTTAAAGTGGTCTCTAGAGATGGATTATTTCTGGCAGTCTGTTCAGGCCCTTCCTCTCCTGCCATGATCCGCCTCTGAGTCAGGAGGCGGCCGGCCGGGGCTCCTCCTCCTCCTGACTTCCTTCTCTTGGATCCGGCGGAGGCCTGGCGCTGATGGCGGGCGCGTGGCTTTTTAGGCCCGGCGCGCGGTCCCTGCTGCATGGCGCGCGGCTTCCCTCCTGCTGCCGTTGCCGCAACCGCCGCCTCCTCCTCCCCTTCCAAGCAGGGCTTAACTGGCCCTTCTGCACTGAGGCTGGGGCTGGGGCCTGCTGGGCCAGGAAATGCCGGCTGCTCCTCCTCCTCCTCCCCCAGCCGCCCCTCAGGAGAGAGCCTTTGCTGCACCCAAGTGAGTCCTGGCGCTGCCTTGAGCGAGCGGAATAAGGCCGCCTTGCCTTCCCTCGCCGCTGAGGAGACAGGCTCTTTGGTGCCTCTGCTTCCTTCCTTATAAGCAACCTCTACACTCCATTGCCACACACTACACTCTTATAGCTCCAAAGCACACTGCAGAAATGCTCCACTTTGGCACCACTTTTTTAAGTGTCCTGGCCCAGTGCTAAGGGAATCCTGGGAACTGTAGTTTATTGGGGCACCAGAGCTCTCTGAGGGCCTTTACAGACTGCCAGAAATAATCCAGCTTGAGGCCACTTTAACTGTCCTGGCTCAGTGCTAGGGAATCATGGGAATTGTAATTTTTTGCTGGGACATTGAGCCTTCTCTGTCAAGGCGCTCTGGTGCCACACTAAACTACAGTTCCCATAATTCCCCAGCACTGAGCCAGGACAGCTAAAGTGGGCTCAACCTGGATTATTTCTGGCAGTCTGTTCAGGTCCTCAGAGAGAGAAGGCTCAATGTCTCACAGACACTACAGTTCCCAGAATTCCCCAGCATTGAGGCAGGGCAGCTAAAGTAGTCTCAAACGAGCATTTCTGCAGTGTGTTTTGGACCATATTCCACTTTTCCGGCTCTGGCTGCCTCCTGTGGTATCCTGGGATCTGGAGTTTAGGGAGAGGCTTTTAGAATGAATTCTCAGACAGAGCTCTTAGGCCTCACTGAACTACAAAGCCCAGAATGCAACAGGAGGCAGCCAATGATCCCTCAACTATTCCCTTTAAGGGATTTTGGACTTCAGCTCCCAGAATCCCAGAGTATTGGGCAACGTGGCTGAGGCTTCTGGGAGCTGAAGTCCAAAATCCCTTAAAGGGAACAGTTTGGGGATCACTGGAGCACTATAGGAGTATATAGGCATAGGGCAATAATCTCTCAGGGCAGACACAGGTTGCAGGATTGCTGTCTCCCAAGTGCTCAGGCCGGGCTTCTCCTGCCCAAACCAGGCCACCCTGCAGCGGTGTTTACTCCCTGTTGTTGTTGTTGTTGCTGTTGTTGTATTACTTGGGGCAGCCCTGGCTGTGTGTGTGGTGGATTAAGTAAGGGCTGAAGAATCAAAAGAGTGGTGACCTTCCATGGTGAAACAAATGGTTTCTTGCTTGCTGGGAGTGGGTTCCACTCCAGACTTCATGTCCTTTAACAAATCCCTAGAAGGAGGAACAGGTCTAATTTGACCAAAGCATAGCTCAACATGCGCACAAGTAGGAGTAAAAGTAAAAGAGGTGACTTGTGTTCTCTTTGTTGTGTGCCTTGGAGTTGCTTCCAACTCATGGCAACCCTAAGAGGAACCCTATCATTAGGTTCAAACAAAAATCCATCAGTGATACCTTTATTGGCCAAACAAAATGCACAATATACTTGTTGCAAGCTTTCAGAGCTCCATGGGCTTCTTCATCAGGCAAGAGGTTACAAACCAAACAGGAGAAAAACAATTGGAGATGGTAGTCAGATGCCTTTATGTTGTTTCAGTCTTTAGTTAAGATGGTATATGGTGGGAAGGATATATTTTGTAGGCAGGATCCTCCTCTTCCTGGCCCTGTGGCTATAGGGAGATTGGCAACGTCCAGGAAATTTAAAATCCATTTGCATCTCAAGAGGGACCCCTCTTTTGCAATCCACTATGGGCCTTTGCAGACTGCCAGAAATAGTGCAAATTGAGTCCACTTTAAGGGTTAGGGTTAGTGCTAGGGAATCATGGGAATTGTTTTTTTCCTGAGACATTGAGCCTTCTCTGTCAGAGTGCTCTGGTGCCACAATAAAATACAGTTCCCATGATTCCCTAACCCTTAAAATGGACTCAATTTGCACTATTTCTGGCAGTCTGCAAAGGCCCTATGTCTCCATTCCAGTGAGGCCACAGGCAGACAGACCCTATCATTGGGTTTTCTTGTTCAGAGGGGGTTTGTCATTGCCACCCTCTGAAGCTGAGACAGTGTGACTTGCCCAAGGTCACCCAGTGGGTTTCCAGAGCTGAGCAGGGAATCAAATCCTGCTCTTCAGAGTCACGGTCCAACACTACAACTACTGTGCCACACGCCGGCTTCTACATGTACTCTCTAGCTTTCCTTCCTACAATCATCGACTTAATGTCGTATGTGAGCAAGTTGTGGTTGTTGTCTGTAAGCCTCTCAGAATTTGTCCAGTGGGAATATCCTTAAGTGTTTACACATCTTTACAGCCTGAGGCTGCAGGGGTTTGTGCATATAAGCTGCCCCATTCTGTGTGTGCTTCCTCAGAAATAAGGCACACTGCATTCAGTGTGTGTAGGAGCGTATGCTAAAAGTATCCTTGCCCCTTATTTAGACGTACAGTGGTACCTCGACATACGAGTTTAATTCGTTCCGTAACCTTGCTCGTATGTCAAATTGCTCGCATCTCAAAGCATCTCAATTTTCCCCATTGAAATTAATTGAAATGTAGTGTGCGGTGTAGTGTGCGATTCCTCGTATCTCAAATCTTGCTCTCATCTCAAAGCAAAATATTGCTTGCTCGGCGGCTCGTATCTCAAAACATTGGTATATCAGGGCACTCGTATGTCGAGGTACCACTGTATAACGTCCCTGTAATACAGGTTGAGTCTCCCTTATTGGAAACGTTTGGGACCAGAAGTGTTTTGGATTTCGGATTCTTTTGGATTTTGGAATATCTGTATTTGCATGTATGTACATAATTTACATATGTGTACAAAACCTAGATAGTGAGGAAATCGAAATAGTTAAGAGAATTCCCAAACCTTGGATCTTAACATTGATCAGAATGGTAACTGCAATCAAGTAATAAGAAGAAGGCTAGGATTGGGAAGGGTAGCTATGAAAGAACTAGACAAGATCCTAAAGTGTAAAGATATACAGCTGCCCCTCCGTTCTCGCAGACTTCAGATCTGCGGACTTAAATATTCAGGGAGGGGCGACCTCTTTTGACTTCAATGGGGCACATGCCGGCAGGCACGCATCCCATTCAAGCCTATGGGGCTTGAATATCAGCGAGTCTCCATTTTTGTGGGAACGGATCCCCAGCGAAAATGGAGGGCCGAATGTATAACTGAACACTAAAGTTAGAATCGTCCAAACCAGAAGTAGGCAACCTTTCCCCTTTAAGGGCCGAAGGACCAGCTCCCAGAAGCCTCAGCCATGTTGGCCAATAGTCCCATGATGGCCAATAGCTCCTGGGATTCTGGGAGCTGAAGTCCCTCGGCCCTTAAAGGGGAAAGGTTGCCTACCCTGGTCCAAACCATCATATTCCCCCATCATGATGTACGAATGTGAGAGCCGGACAGTGAAGAAAGCAAATCAGTTCATTTGAGATTGGTGCTGGAGAAGAGCGCTGAGGATACCATGGACCAGTGGTTCCCAAACTTTGGTCTTCCAGATGTTTTGGACTTAAGCTCCCAGAATATCTGTGACTGCTGGCCAAGGTGGCTGGGGATTCTGGGAGTTGAAGTCCAAAACACCTGGAGGGCCAACATTTGCGAATCACTGCCATGGACAGCCAAAAAGACAAACAAGTAGGTCTTATATCAGATCAAGACTGAACTTTCCCTGGAAGCCAGGATGACAAAACTGAAGCTGTTATAATCAGACACATCATGAGAAAGCATGGTTCATTGGAAAAGACAATACTGCTACAAAACGTAGAAGGATGGTATGACAACATAATAAGATGTCTTGGATATCTTGGAGATGGGACCCAAGTCTAGACACAAAATGTTTTTATTTGTGTACTTCTTAAGTTTTGGATGCCTGTTACCCCAATTACATCTTAATATTGGAGGGCATTGAGGACTGGCTGTCGTCCCCCCCCCCCCACTTCTCTTTTTGAAACCTTAAAAGCAGTTGTTTGAAGCACTGAAGGAGGTATATTTTAAGCCTCCAACCCTTGCATCGTTTTTGACATTTCTTAATTACGTACCTTAGTCCAAATCTGACAATTAGCCTAGAAGCAGAAAAATAGATGTTTTTCGTAATTTGCTGCAGTCCATAAAAGCATAATTTAAAAAGAAGATATACTCTAGAGATATCTCCATCCCATTATGTGTTGGGGAATAGCAGCTTTGGTGTACAGGAAAGGAGTTGTAAACTTCCTGTTCCAGTGCTTGGATTGAAATCTGTTGTGGGTGTTCAGCTGATTTAATAACAAAATTTTTGATTCAAAACATTGTAGAATGGGTTTTAAAGAAGTTGGAGGGGGGAAACAGTTTGGAAAGAGGAGGACTAATTAAACAAGTGGTTGCTACCTCATGTTATCCCTTTGAGTTTATTTGCTGGTGGAGGCCAGAAATACAGTATAGATCAAGGGTAGGCAACCTAAGGCCCGGGGGCCGGATGCAGCCCCCGGAGGCCTTTGGACCGGCCCCAGGACAGTCCTGCCCCCGCCATGATGATATTGATTATTGTTGTTATTACTTTTTCTTGGGGTTTTCTTGGCAAAATCTCCACAGGGGTTTTGCCATGGCTTTTCTGGGGCTGAGAGAGTGTGCATGCATATTTTTTTAAAAAAATTATTTTTTTTAATTTTTTTATTTTTATTTATTTATTTATTTATTTATTTATTTATGGTGCTTTGCCCCCCCCCCCCAATTGTCTGAGGGACAGCAACCCGTCCCCTGGCTCAAAAAGGTTGCCTACCCCTGGTATAGATCTATACTTTTTAACATGCTAGGGGCAGCTAGTGAGGCAGACTTATCTTGTATCTGTCTTCCTTTATCTGTCTTTCTTTCTCTCTGTTCGGTTGTCCACACAATCTCAGTAAAGGATTCTGGACTAAGTGACAGTAGAATCAGCTGAGTAGCACCCTGCTCTCTCTCTCTGCTCAAGTTTTGTTTATTGCATTGTTTACTTCAGATATGCTGCTGCAACCCAACACCAAAAGTTTGTATCTCCTGCCCTCCTTTCCCCCCTTCTAATGCTGATGCTGCTAGACAACCTCCAGCTAGATGGGATGAGGAGGAGAAGGGTGGCTGGGGGCATAAAATCTTTTTCAAAAAACTATGTTTTAATATTAGTGTTGTGTATTGTTTAACTTTTGTTATTAATGTTTTAGTCTTATCTTTTTAAAGTATTATAAGCCGCCTTGAATTGCATATTGGGAGAAAAGTGGGCTGTAAACCCCACAAATAAATAAATATAGAAAGGTGTTTCACTGCCAGAGCTTTGTTAGGTTAGGTATACATTGATTTCAGTAACGGTCAACGTACTCATCTGTGGTGGGCTTATAAATTAAGGATGCAGATATTATGCAGATCATTAATTAGGACAAGAATAAACAAATTAGCTATACAGCTGGCCTGCCGTATCTGCATCTATGGATTCAACCACCTATGGCTTGAAAATGTTTTTTTAATAATAAATTCCAAAAACCAAACTTGATGTTGCCATGTTATATAAGGAACACTGTTTTACTACCCCGTTGTATATAATGAGACTTGAGCATCCACAGACTTTGGTATCCAGGGTCATCCTGGAACCAAGCCCCTGTAGATACCAAGGGCCCACTCTTGTTCATGCTAAGTTTTTCAGTGTCCTTGTTGCTGAACAAGCTTTTGCAGGCTTATATTCATATCAGGTAATACTATTTACAGATGCTTTTTTTTCTCTTTCTTCTCAAGGGGATCTTTCTCGACACTTGTCTACAGAGGCATCTCAAGCCGCCCTTTCCAGTGTGGTTCCTGTGTTTTCAGTGGTAAGTTCCTACTGCTATTTCAACCCAGGACAAGTAATCAAGACAAGAAGATTGGGCAAGAGGGAGTGGGTGGAAAGTTGGAAGAAAATACAGTGGAAAGACCTGAAGAAGGGGGGTGGGGAAATGTATCATCAGATATCAGTGCAATATCGGTGGGCCAACACAAAGGTTACAAAATACTGGGCAATTATTTCAGGATCTCAGCACTGTCTCTTAAGTAAAGTGGTAAAGAAAGAAAGAAGGTAGATCGAAGGAGGAAGAGAAGCTGAGGTTAAAGCCACGGAGTCTGCATTTGGTTATAGCCGTGACAGAAAGAACGTACAAGGAGCAGACACTCAAATTAAGCTGTGCTGGGTACTGAGATGATTTCATGTTACTCCTGAGACTCTCCTAAGACTATTTAGAAAGAAAAAATTGACAGTTATCCACTTTTGAAAATATCAAATGTTTGGTGGATTACAAACATTCCTTGGAACGTAGGAATAGAAAGAATTTTGATATGTTTTGTACTGACAAAGCTGGAGACAATTAAATGGTTATTAAGTATATTTCATAGAATCTTAGAGTTGGAAGAGACCGCAAGGGCCATTCACTCCAGCCCCCTGCCATGCCAAAGGTGGAGGGAAGTAGAAAGAGGAAGGCCATATGCTAGATGGACGGACTTTATTAAAGAGACCATGAACATGGTTTTGCAGGAGGTGGGCAGAGCAGTAGAAGGGGGGGGCTGGATACGTCTCATCCATAGGGTCGCCATGGGTCGAGATTGACATGAAGGCAGTTAACAACAACAACAAATATTTCTACAGTTGCTTACCCTTCTGTAAGGTACTGTCTATAGTAGAAATGCTGCCTCTAGAAACAGTGCAGAAAATTCAATGATAACCACTTTATTACATTTTCTTACAATATGTTATTGTCTTATAAATGGAAAAACTCAATGCTGATCATTTTTTCCTTCTTAGATGAAATTTGATAAAGGTGGCACTGTAAGCTCTTACGGTAGGTAGAATTCTAGACTTCTTTTACTTCTAAACACTCAGAAATATGGCATCTTACAGCAGAGATCGGCAAGGTTTACTTACCTGGGGCCGGTCGCTGGTCCCCAGGTCTTCTGCCGGGCCGGAGGGGGGGAAGAAATGGCGGCATGCACGCGTGCATGGCCCCTGCTGCCACGCGCATCGCGGCCGCCATTTCGGCAAACAAAATGGCAGCCACAACACGTGCGGCGCCGCAGCAGCGGCGTGCGCAGCGGCGGCTGGGGCCGGCAAGCTGGGTGTGGCCCGCGGGCCGTAGGTTGCCAACTCCTGTCTTACAGGAACAGTAGAGCCTTTGTACTGATGTCGCAGTGTCATTGCTTACAATTTAATTGCTGAATTAAATAAATGAAATTGTTCAGAATATTCATATTCTCCCTTTCTCCCATCATGGAATAGAGCCCAAGGCAGTATGCATGGGGTTTTGCCCCCCACTAGATTTCTTGTATTTATTTTTAATTTTTATTTATTTAATTTGTATCCTGTCTTTCTCTCAGGCCAAGATTCAAGATGGTTCACAACCATTCTAGGTACCAATCAGGCCAAAACTGTTTGGCTTTTAGCACTGAGTTTGTATGACTTGCCTCAGATTATTCACTTCTCTGAATCTTGAGTATGCAGTTGAATCTCCCTTATCGAAAATTAAGAAACCCAGAATACTCCAAAAAATGTGGCATGATAGTTATATTTCAATATACACAAACTTTGTTTCATTCAAAAAATATTTCAAAAATATTATATACAGTTATCTTCAGGTTAGTGTCTAAGGTATATATGAAACATAAATGAATTTCATGTTTAGTCTTGGGTCCCACCTTCAGGATATCTCATTATTCACATATATGCAAATACAGGTATTCCAAAATCCAAAAAGATGCAAAATATGGAACACTTCTGGTCCCAAGCATTTTGGATAAGGGATATTCAACCTGTATTGGGGTGACAGTTTTGAGGGTCAGTCTGTTAGTCCATTGTAGCCTGTGTTCTTGTTTTACATCACTTTACAAACTTCTTTTGGCAGAAAGAAAAAAAACAGAACTTTATCAGGAACTAAACCTTCAAGCACGGGATCTACGATTTCAGCATGAAGTAAGCATCTCACCCAGGAACAACAGTATTATCATGAGAATGGAGGTGAGTGGGAGTCCCTGTGTCCTATATCTATTCTCACATGTAATAATATGCTTTGCTTTTCCTGCAGGTATACATCTGTGTAGAAAAGTCATTGTGTATGAAGCACTACCTCTGTTACTTCATATAAGCTGGAGCAGGGGTAGGCAACCTAAGGCCCAGGGGCCAGATATGGCCCCCTGAGGCCTTTGGACCGGCCCCAGGCCGGTCCTGCCGCCGCTGCCGCCACCCGCCATGATGATATTGATTATTATTGTTATTACTTGTTCTTGGGGTTATCTTGGCAAAATCTCCACAGGGGTTTTGCCGTGGCTTTTCTGGGGCTGAGAGAGTGTGCACACATATTTTTTTTAAATTAAAAAAAATAAAATTTTTAATATTTATTTATTTATGCTGCTTCGGCCCCTCAATTGTCTGAGGGACAGCAACCCGGCCCCCAGCTCAAGAAGGTTGCCTACCCCTGAGCTGGAGGCATTTTATTTGTGGAGATCAGCATATTGTCTTATAATTAAACAAAGCAACAGAGTGAAAGTCACAAGAAATAGGAGTAAACAACTAACATTATGAGAGTATACAGGTTGAGTCCCCCTTATCTGGAATCCTGAAATCCAAAACATTCCAAAAACTAAACCTTTTTTCATGGTGGTTCAGATAGTGACACCTTTGCTTTCTGATGGTTCAGTGTATACCAGATTTGTTTAAAGCACAAAATTATTTAAAATATTGTATAAAATTACCTTCAGGCTATGTGTATAAGGTGCATATGAATTTTGTGTTGAGACTTGGGTCTCATCTTCAAGATAATCTCCTTATGTATATATGAATATTCCAAAATCCAAAAAAATTTGAAATCTGAAACACTTTTGGTTTCAGAACATTTCAGAGAAGGGAGACTCAACCTGTAGTGAGATATGCACACGTGATAAAAAGAACAAAACAGAAATCAGATAAATGCAAACCGTAATAGCAGAGAATCTGAATAAACAAGGAGAGGAGGATAACGTATAGTGTATAGGAAGCAGCAATCCAATACATACTTATCTGGGAATGTTATATTGTATTCTGTGGGGTTTGCTACTGAGTAGAGACCTATGTATGATTGTACTGTCAGCCAGGTAAACCCTACCCCAAGAGCTATAACAAAATGAGATCAAAGTTAAGCTTTCTAGTGGAAGGAATTTCACTGAATTGGGACAACAGCTTAAAAGATCTTAAAAAACAAAGGACAATATCACACTACACTGTTATAGCACTATTATTCAATTTTAACGGCTATGGCTTCCTCCTGTGAAATTCTGGGGTTTGTAGTTTAGTCAGGCCTAAGAGCTCTGGCTGAGAATTTGAAATATCTCTCTAAATTGCAAATCCCAAGTTTCACAGGAGGCAGCCATAGCAGATAATAATAGTGCTTTAATAGTGCAGTGTGATACTGTCCAAAGTGCACTTGTATTACAAATCACTATCTGATTTTATTCTCCCTTTTTATTTAGTTCTTGAAAGCAGTGGTAACCCCTGAATATCTTCTGATTCTGGACTATCGTAATATAAATCTGGAAAATTGGCTGTTCCAAGAACTGGCACCTCAGCTAGCTGGAGAAGGTCAACTTGTTACATATTCTTTACCTTTTGAATTCAGAGCTATAGAGGCAATACTACAGTACTGGGTGAGCATGCTTTTGCTGTAATGAGAATAGTTTGTTATGGTCATGTGCTGAGGGAAGCAAGTAGAAACCAGAACTGTGATGAAAAAAGGCAGCCACTTTATCTGATAATGCAGTCTCAGTCCACTGGAATTATCTAGATACTTCAGGTGCTTGAAAGACTAACCTAGAAAGTTGTTTCCACCCCACCCACCCCCCACCCCGGTTGTCTTCAACAGTCCTATGCCAGGAGTCATCAAACTTTTTAAGTATGGGCAGGATTTGCTTGAGACAAGGGACACACACTCAGCCCAGAAATTACTTTTGAAACCAGACCAACACAAATCTTTCATTCCTCTGTGAGCTCCACTTCCATTTTTCTTGATCTTAAAAGGAAGAGGAGATTTTTCTTTTTTTACCAATACTGTTAATTTCATTAAAACCCTTCCAATTTGCTGCATTTCACTCAGTTTTCCAATAGGAAGGCATCCTGATGCGGGTCATTCCTACCAGTCCCATTGGAGCAACTCTCCTGAAGCCATTGAGTAGAACAGGTGGGACTCAAAACCTAATTGAACATCACTTGTGGACTAGCGTCCAAACGTATGTAACCCATAAGACAAATAGAACAGATAGAGATAATTCTGTATCCCCAACATGAGGATAACCTGATACGAGACATACCAGAGCCAGCCATATGAGGAAGAGTAGCTGCTGGCAGGTCCCCAGTTTGGTTAGGACTGGACCACTAGTTGGAGAAAAGGTGTCCATCTTGTGGTGCCTAAAAAAAGGCAGACACTGAGGTTCAGGTGGTAGCTCAGCAGAAAGCAACAAGAGGTGCATTATTGAAAAAGGCTGCAGAAGTTGCTGCACTCTGGTGAAATGAGTGGCAACCTTCCCAGGCAGAAATGGTGACTTAGCAGAGTGAAGGCAAGCTTTGCCCATCATAGTTAGATGGCAGATTTTGCTGGAGAGGGCTTGTCCACTTCAGGAATTCCAGGAACATGTGACTATTGCCTTCTTTGTTCAGCAGCCCAAGGCATTCTAAAAAGATTGTTCTGATTCTTATGAAGGATCATGTTGTTATCTAGATTGGCTACCTGCGTGGGAGACTTCACTGCCTGCAGCCTCAGATTCTTGAGACGCTAGATGCTCTAGTGGATCCTAAGCTTTTGTCATTGGATAGGAGCAAAGTTCATGTCCTTTTACAAAATGGTAAAAGGTAAGAAATCCTCCCTACCCCCTCTTTCTCTCTTTTTTTTTTTTTTTGACTTAACAAATTATACATGTCTTACACAATTTGATCCTTGAGCTATATAACAATTGAATCTCATGCTACAACACGTTGCATGTAGTATTGGCCTGGGATGCATTCTAGTCCCAGTCCAAAATGGGCTTGCTTAACCCCAGTTCCTCCACTAGGAAAACTCTAACCTCCTTGTTCTGCTGGAATAGATTAACACATAGCCTTTGGAGACTTCCAGAAATAGTGCAAATTGAGTCCACTTTAACTGTCCTAACTCAGTGCTAGGGAATCATGGGAATTGTATTTTTTTCTGAGACATTGAGACTTCTCTGCCAGAGAGCTCTGGTGCCACAAAAAACTACTGTTCCTATAATTCCCTAGCACTGAGTCAGTTAAAGTGGACTCAATTTGCACTATTTCTGGCAGTCTGCAAAGGCCCACAGTTATCCTTTTTGTTCTTTCAGGAGTATCTTTACCAAATACTACCTAAATTATATAGAGATAATAAAAGATTGATATACCCAGCTGTAAAAGGTGAAACTTTACTTAGGGCCTTTACAGACTGCCAGAAATAATGCAACTTGAAGCCACTTTAACTGTCCTGGCTCACCGCTAAGGAATCATGGGAACTGTAGTTTATTGTGGCACCAGAGCTCTCTGACAGAGAAGGCTCAATGTCCTAGAAAAAAATACAGTTCCCATGATTCCCTAGCACTGAGCCAGGACAGTTAAAGTGGTCTCAAGCTGCACTATTTCTGCAGTCTGTAAAGGCCCTTCGTCTTTTTCCAACTCCTTTGAATAAAAGAAACACCAGTAGCTCTGATAGGCTTAATTAATTGATTTAAAATGTTTACAATTCACTTTTCAACAGAATGGGCCTATTGAAGCAACTCTCAGTCAAAATTCATAGATGCCAAAATCCCAACAGAGTCATAAAACAAAAAATAGCGTCTTTAAAACCAAAAATTACTAGTTGCAGAACCATAGAGTTGGAAGGGGCCTTATTGCCATCAGGTTCAACCCCCTACTCAGTGCAGCATTTTGAGCTAAAGGTTTCCCTAGAAGATGATAAATATTAAATTGTCACTGTGGTGACAACAGTTTGAACATAGTTCTCAAAAATGTTGATTCCCTTATTTTGTAAGAAATATTACTAGCCTCACCAGCTAATGTAGGCAAACTCCTTATGCATATTTTAACAATCAGGCAGACTCATGGAGAAAAAGTTGTTTCCAGATAACCATGCCCCAAGCCATATACAGCTTTAAAATTTAGAACAAGTGGTTTCAGTTGTAAGCAGAAAAATAATTTATTTCATTGAAATTATGTAAATGTTTATAAAACATTGTGGATTGTTTAGGCATCCTCCCAAGCCATGGATATATATGTATTGTTGCAGGTTTTAGTCTTCTTTTCCTTATTCCTATTTTCTTTTGTTAGTTTGTCAGAACTAGAAACAGATCTCAAAGTTTTCAAAGAGACAATGCTGGAAATCCTAGATGATGAAGAAGTACTAGAAGAGTTGTGTCTAACCAAATGGACAGACCCACAAGTTTTGTAAGTATGTCCTGTCAGGAAAGTTCTAGGAGTGTGTGTTTGATTGTTCAAATCTCACAGAATTATTTGGGGATGAGGTGGAAAACTTCAGAATATTACAGAATTTGTGGTATCTTTGAGATTAACTGGTAGAAAGACATTTGAAGCATAAGCTTTTGTAGACACAGTCTGCTTCATTAGATGTATCTGTTGAGTCTCTGAAAGCCCATGCTAGAAATTTCCTTTTCCCAGTTAGTCTCAAAGGTGTTACAAATTTCTTTGTATGCTGATACAGACAAACTTGGCTATGTCTTTGAATATTGTACAGAATATTGTTGTTATGCAGCACAGTTTGAAACATTTGAAGTGCTATTTTATCAGCAACTTATGAGACCCTGTTATCCTGTGGTGTGGCAACAATTTCAGTTAACTGCCTAATGAAATATGGATGAAACTAAATTGTCTGAAGAGTTGTATAGCTTTTACAAAATATGGAGGCTGAAGGGTCCCTACTGCTAGGGTAACTACAAAGTATGTTTCAGCGTGACCTAATTCCAGTTGAATTCTACCATGAAGTACATTTCAAATAGAACAGATCTTGATAACATTCTTTACCAAGAGAACAAGTAGGAAAAGACAATTAGTAAGATTCCTTTTTAAAAAAATAAATTCTATAAAATGAATAAAATATATGTGGCAAAATTTAGTTAGTTAATAATTTCATATTCCATCTTTTTCTCAATATGGGACCACAGTGAGGAGGTTTAAGGAGTATTTTTGGGAGAGAGACTGTGCCAGGAGGTGTCCTCTCCCAACATCCAGGGAAAGTATACAGTAGGCCATTCTCATCTGTAATTCTGGTCCTCCTCCCTGCAGATGGGAAAAACTGTGAGCTCAAACCCATATTAATCAATGGGTGGGAACATGCATGCAGTCATGGGCACACGTTGCCATTGGCTAATATGGGGTGGGGGAATCCGTGGAAGCTCCAGTCCATAGATGGCTAACCCACCCATATGGCAGATTCACTGTATATTATGATAGGTGCTGCTATTTCATTGACTCAGGGTAGGGGTGTTTTGTATCATGGCTCTTCAGTCATTTAAGTGAGAATCACTGCATAAAATCTTGTGGTAACAGTATAGAATCAGTGGACTTTACACTTCTAACATCTTCCTATGTAGTCTGTTAATATGAGGTGCTGATGAAGAAGTTTAAGGGCAAAGCATTATAGCTTAGGCAGTTCTAACCAGCAGCGGTTGAATTTGTGGAGGAGCATGCAAAGACCTTCCCAGCAAAGCAAGTCAACTCTTGTTGCTTGCAGTTCATGAAGTGTGTCAGCAAGGGAGACCTAAGGTAGTCAGTCCTGTTCATGGAAGGAGAGGTTTAAAGAGGGGAGGCAGTGCCTGCACATATGACTTGTTTTCTTTTTAAAATAAACTTTCAGCCAGTAATGGGCAATAGTGTTGTTTCAAGTTATTGCACAAATACCCTGAAATACAGAGCCAGCAGTGTAGTAGGTTGGGTATTGGACTAGAACTCTGAAGACCAGGGTTTGAATCTCCATTGGCCATGGAAACCCACTGGGTGACCTTGGGCAGTCACACTCTCTCAGTCTCAGAGGAGGGCAAAGGCAAACCCCCTCTGAATAAATCTTGCCAAAAAAAACTTGTGATAAATTCATCTTAGAGTCAGCTTAAGTCAGAAATGATCTGAAAGCACACAGTAGGAACAACTCTTAAATGCATATTCTGGTTTCATTTACACTATCTAGAGGCATTGGGGAGCCAAGGACTAGCTGGAATAATCTAGCCACAGTAGTTCATTCACTGGTAACTTTCCAATTGGATTACTATAATATGCTCTGTGTAGGGCTGCTATTGAAGATGACTCAGGCTGTGGCTAGTGCAAAAATTAGCATCTAGACTGCTGCTCAAAGTGCCATTTAAGCATCATATAATATCAGTCTTAAGGAATTGCACTGGCAGCCAGTACGCCTCCAGTCTGAATTCAAGGTGCTTGTGATGACATTTAAAACTTTAAATAGCTTGAGTTCTTGATATTTAAGGGAGCAGTTCTGCTGATACATGCTTACATGAGGACTGAAATTTGCAGGAAGGGCCTACCTCTGTTTTTCACCAATGGGGGTAATACACTATGGGGGTGTGGGTGAGATGGCCAGTGATGTATTCAAGTCTTTTACTCCCAAATCTCAAGTCAAGTAATAATAATAATAATAATAATAATAATAATAATAATAATAATAATAAAATATCCCATCCCTCTGCCATGCAATCGTATCAGGTCTCTATCCTTTAAGTCTTGAGTCAGGTGTCAGGTCCTTGCAAGATACTTTCAAGTCAAGTCTTAAGTTTGGGAGCCAACTTTTTACAGAAAAAATAGGTAGTGGTGCATGTATGTGTAGTTTTAATAAGTAGACAGTCAAGAAGATGTCCACCAAGTTAGGTTTAAAAACTTACATTATCATAAGCATTTGTTTCAAGTTATTGCACAAATACTCTGAAATACAGAGCCAGCAGTGTAGTAGGTTGAGTATTGGACTAGAACTCTGAAGACCAGGGTTTGAATCTCCATTGGCCAAGGAAACCCACTGCATTTTAGAAAAATGAGGTCTACCCAGCAGCCTGTCCCCGCTGCAGAGCTGAGCACCCTTCTAAAGCTTTTCCTAGGTTCAGCAGGCAAGACTCATAGTATGGGGTGCATTTCTTGGAAGGGAACAGCAGTGGATTTGTAGCATCATAATTACAAAAAGTCATTATTGTCCACAGTGAGGAGAGTCTCTCTGGAATTGACCATGCAGAGGAGATGGAGCTACTGCTGGAGAATTACTACAGGCAGGCAGATGATCTTATTAATGAAACTCATGAACTTCGAGTATTGATTGATGATTCTGAAAGCATCATTTTTATCAACTTGGACAGGTTAGTTATGTGTAACATACTGTATGCTAAAATGTAAGATAATTCCTGTGGAAAGCATTTGAAAAGTTGCCTTAGTATCATGTTTGTTTATGGAGGTTGTTCTCCATTCAGCTGGAATGAATAGACTGAATTTTATCCCCGTAATATGTTTGGGTTGTGTTAATTAATTGCCTTGAATACTATGTAGCCATTCCACTGTGAAGGCTAAAATCAACATGACAATTCACTCCAGACTAGAATATCATCACAAATTTCACTGAGCATTGGGCATAGTGGTTTGTAAACTTTGGGTCTTTGCAGAATGCCAGAAATAGTGCAAATTGAGTCCACTTTAACTGCCCTGGCTCAGTGCTAGGGAATCATGGGGACTAGTTTATTGTGGCACCAGAGCTCTCTGACAGAGAAGGCTCAATGTCTCAGAAAAAAAATACAATTCCCATGATTCCCTAGTACTGAGCCAGGGCAGTTAAAATGGACTCAATTTGCACTATTGCAAAGGCCCTTAGTTCACCTAGATTTGGGATTAAAAGTAGAAACCTGGTGCCTTCCAGATGCTTTGAACCACAAGTCCTACAATCCCTAGCCAGCATGGCCAGTGGTCAAGGATTATGAGAACTGCAATGCAACACAGCTGCAAGTCACATGGTTTCTTGTGACTTTTAATTTAATGCAGTATTCCTCTGCTTGTGACTGGTAATTCTGTTACTAGTGAAGTTATTTTTGTCTTAAACTGCAGTTAGGTGCAAGTCACCTATGCATACCAATGTAAAGATTCTTTCTCTCCCCTAGAGGGGCATTATGTCAGAGGGAGTGCTGAATCTGGAAGCCAGAAAACAGTCTTAAAGGAAGAGCTGAATACCAAAAGTGACATAATGCTCCTGTCTTACACACTCCACAGCCTTTCCTGATCCTCTGATCCTTTTTTTAAGTATTGTTGCACAGTAACAGTAAATTAGCTTGCCATCTATTTTAAAAGCTGATTGTGAAAAGAAAACCCCTGTGTAAATCCATGAATTTTTACTGTTACTCTGTCAGTACTTACCAAAGGAATTGGGGATGGCAAAGAGATGGTGACTTTTGCAGAACAGAACCCGGTTCTCACAAGTGCATCATGCAGTTTTGTAAACAAAATAAAAAACAAACATCCTGTTTGATTCAAAAAGTGACTGTTTCTCCACATCCCATTTTGTAATTCTTTTGTTGTCTGAGTGCAAGTTATTGTGTAGCACAAGGAAAGTATACTGATTTTGTTTTCCTATGTCAAGGCTAACTTGATATTGCTTTTTTTTCTCTCCCTATGAACATGATTGTACTGAGCCAGGCTAGGATGATGATGGCAAACCTTTTAAGAGACCGAGTGCCCAAACTTTAAGGTGTTCTGGAACCGGGTGTTACCCAATGCTGGAGGGGGGGACTTCCAGGGCGAGGGACTTCTGGCGGTTGGACTTCTACCTTCCGCCTTTAACTGTCCTTTAACTGGAGAGGCAGTTGAAGTGACTAGAGGGCAGGGGAAGAGGAGGAGCAGGCGCGTGCCTGTTCCTCCTCTTCCCCCACCCTCCTGTCTCTCCATATGCCCTCCAAAATGGCTTCATGTGCCAGAGATGGCACACGTGCCATAGGTTTGCCAACACAGGCCTAGGACATCACACATCCCATAATCATTTCTTGACATTTCATAGCATAAGCTTCCCTTCTTGCTAACTCTACCTTCTTTTGTAATTAACAGTTATTTGTGCTTGCTGGAAAAAGTATTGTGAAAATCTCACGAGTCAGACAATGTGCCACCCTAGGAAGACAATTTCATAGAATGAGCTTTTGGTTTCTCCCTACCTGATATCAGAAATCAAAAGATGGGCAACTGCAATTTCTATAATCCTTCACTCTAGACTAGGGCTGATAGTCATTGCCATACAACATCTGGATAGCTACCTTTTGCCCACCCTTGTTTTAAACTGTATAAGCCTTTTTCAACAGAAATACTCTCTGAGTTCTCTATTGCATTCCCTCTGCATAATCTGGATCCTATAAGCTTGTTACTAGAAAGAAAATTTTCTTTAGAACTGATTGCTTTGGGTGCCTTGTTAGTCTGACCTATTGACTGAGAGACCATGGTGTACTGTGGGCCACATCTCTGGCAGAGAGATGAAGTGGAAGATTGATTTTAGGATTGAAGAACTGATTGTATTTGTGCATAGATGACAAATCTTTCTGATCCAAATGCTATCTTGAACAAGTAGTAAATTAAAAATGTTTTACTTCTATTTCTTTAATGAGCTTCTAATTGTTTAGCTTTTGTAATATGATAATTTTATGTAAAAGTGTCATTTGTTTTAAACACAATTCTGTTTGAATCTGGGTTGCCTTGAATAGGCTCAGATAATCCACAGTTATATTGTATTTCAAGAGGTAGGGTAGTGTAACTGCAAGATTTAACTGTACCTCTGTAATCAGGCATAGCAGGCTCAATACAGACTAACAGTTTCTCATAAGTAGTCTAAAAACACTGGATGTTTGTTTATTTTGTTTTACTGTGAAGTGACCAAAATTTTAAATGGGTAGCAACACAGTTAAACACTTGGTCTTTTAGGACCAATGGTAAATTTCAACTCAATTCTATTATAACTGTTGTTCCTCATCATATTTAAAGCTAAAGAGAGTAGTAAGTACTCCAGAGAAGCCCAAACCTCTGAAATGAATATAAAATTGCAAGTGACCTTTTGCTTTGATATGGTTACATTTCTCTTTAGCCACCGGAATGTGATGATGAGACTAAACTTGCAGCTGACCATGGGTACTTTCTCGCTGTCACTCTTTGGATTGATAGGAGTGGCTTTTGGCATGAATTTGGAATCTTCATTTGAAGAGGTGAGGCACAGCTCAGAAAAAGAAGTTGTCAGAATAAGTGAAAAGAAAGATAGTTCTAGCCTCTGCTTGAATATGAGTCACATCAATGATACCATTTGTTCTAGAGGGGTGACTTCTCAACTGCAACCATATAAAAGAGGAAAAGATTGAAATCCATTGTGTGTAGTTCTAATGTACTAATCTTTTCCATGTTTTCTCTGTAGTTAGTCTTCAAGAAAAATGTAAGACCTTTCTTGAGTCTTACAAATAGCATTAAATCTTTTTTGTCATGGCAAGAGCATGCAGTGCAGTTTTGTACAATCCTTACTTATATCAAAGGCTTACCTTACAGCAGGGGTAGGCAACCTTTCCCCTTTAAGGGCCGAGGGACTTCAGCTCCCAGAATCCCAGGAGCTATTGGCCAACATGGACTATTGGCCAACATGGCTGAGGCTTCTGGGAGCTGAAGTCCCTCGGCCCTTAAAGGGGAAAGGTTGCCTACCCCTGCCTTACAGATTAGTAGCCTAGGTTCAAATGAAATATGCCTGCATTCAAAGCAGTTTGCTACACCAGCGGATGGGTTTTTCTGAAGAAGGTGATTTTCCATGTCCCTTTTCCCACTTCACTGTAATGTTCCTCATTTTTCAGATCAAGTTTCTGGTTAGACTGGGAGCTTCATTATAGGTAAGGAACTGAAAGCATGTAGCCGAGCAGCAAACAAAGAGGAGACAAGCTCCACATGCTAAAAGATGTTCAACTGTTTATTAGTGTTTTTAAAAATCCATTGGGTTTCAGCCACACTAGGCCTTCCTCAGGGGCCTTCAAAAGAATTCGCTTTATCTGCGCTTTATCTCTGTGGTCCTGTATTTTGGAGAGTGTTCACAACTCCAGTGAATTCTTTTGAAGCTCCCTGAGGAAAGCCTAGTGTGGTCAAAATGTGTTGGGCTTTTTAAAACACTAACAAACAGTTGACCATCTTTTTAGCATGTGGCACTTGTCTTCTCTTTGTTTGCTGCTAGACTGGGAGCTTCAGCCAAGGGAATGAGAAGAAAAGAAAGGGAGCTAAAACAGATATTTTTGAGGGTGGGGAGAATAGAAACCCCAGAGAGGGAAAAGGAGGAGGGTTCACATAAGCAGGTACATCAGGGAATACTGGCTGTGTGCTATCTCAGTTCTTGATCACAAGTTTACTAGAAAATGTAGTTTCTAGGTTGAAAGTCTCTAGAAACATCTTGAAGAATATTCCTCTTTAAAAAGAAGTTAAAAATGAGAACTGTGATGAATGTTTGAGGGATGGGAGATAATCTCCGAAGAAAGGTCTGCAGCATTCATTATGTTCCTTAACTTGCTAGGATCGCAGAATGTTTTGGCTGGTGACTGGAATTATGTTCCTGGGCAGCGGCCTAATTTGGCGGCGTCTCCTTTCATTCCTTGGGCGGCATCTTGAACCTTCAGTACCTCCTCCAGTAAGTACAATCTGACTAAAATTGTACACTGAGCCCCTACTTCCCTATCATCTTTCCCTCCCATCTTCTCGTGATTCTCCCATGTGGCACATCTCTGTAGTGGCAATCTAAGGCATAAGCATGCAACAGCATTCAGCTTGAATGACTAGGATGAAGCCTTGAAATAAAAGAGGCAGAGTGTGACTATATACAGAAACATTAATGTGTTATGTTCATTACATGGTAAGCCACTGAGCTGTAGGGGCTTTGTTCCATAAATGTGACCATCTCTCATGTTAGGGAACATCCATTAAGGATGTCACATTTTAAGCACCATTTCTTTCCCTAGTGGCCATAGCTACCAGGGCAGCAACCCACTTTGTTTCTAAACATGGAAAAGTTTCACCAAGTGACTCTACCATCCTTTTGAAAAGTTCAGGCTGAAGGACCAGCATCAGGAGCTAAGGGAAGGTCAGATCAACAATAAGCTGCTTGAGCTGAAAGCAGTTCTTCAGTTGTACGCAAATACACTATCTAAGTACCAAAAGAAGGAAGTTATTCTCTATGTTGCTCAGTATTTGTCGCAGGCTTCTATAGCCTGGTGCTGTGTTTGACAATTCCCATCAACCCCAGCCACTACCCCATAGGCTGTATGGCTGATGATGATGATGAGAGTTGGGGGTTTTTTAAGTAGCATGTTAATAACACATTACTTATGGGTAATCACATACTCTTCTGCATTTTTAATTTTTGCAATGGTGTTTCCATATTCTATTCCCAACAATACTAGCTTGGTTGATATAGGAAGGGACTTCTCCTATATAAGCTCAATTGCTTTAATAGTAGTTGCAGATATCTTGACAGTGATTTATGTATTACTGAGAAGCTATTATGTTAGGGTTTTTATAGTTTTGATCATGAGAGCATATTTCAGGTCTGTGTAGTTTCAAAATGAAGAAGTAACAAGCTTACTGTCTCTACCTTAGTTTGGATTGGCCCTGCTCTCCATTAGTTCTACTTCCTTATCTTGAAATCCTGTCCTAACTCAGGCATTATTATTTATACTAAGAACTAGGGATACATATGTAAAAGGTTACATATTTCTAATCTTTGAAAAGATAAGCATAGACTGTTCGGGTTTGGTGGAGTAGTGTATTTGTAAATCCAGCAGAACCAGGGAGCAAAAAAAAAACCACCAAGCTTCTAAAAGTTGAGTTTTATTATTGAAAGAATAATAACAACATGCAAAGTAAAATACAGTCCACTATAGGATCACATCTTGCAGATGTGGCTACACAAGAACAAAACTACAGATCCATATTTCCAGATCTTAAGGCTACATTGTGAAGCAGTATAAACATATTATAGATCCATCGAGAAGTAAAGAGAAGAAAAAAAGTGTGATCCAAAGGAAGCAAATAATAATATCAATGCCAAACACAAAGTTTCTCAGCCCAGCCCCTCTCCACCTTTTGGGTGTTAACCTTCAGGTTGATTGGATGATCTGTATGTGATGCATGCTAACCCAACCTCTTGTTGTTCATCTTCCACCATGTGATCTACTTTCCCATAACAACTTTTTATTATTGTTTCCTTATGTAAACAAGGACACTTTCCCATCTAGTGGTTCTCTATTGTTTTGTCTTTCTTGCCATCTGGACTGAGTTGTTTGTGTTCTGCCTAGAAGCATGTTCTCAAGTGGAAAAATACAGACACACACATCTTTACATTTCACCTTTGACTGCATAGCCCATCTATACTCTGACATAGACAACTAACCAACCCATTGTATTCACTTTTTAAAAATACAGGCTGGAATTCTCTTATAAGCTACATAATCATCATATTTACATGGCTATGCAGTAAATCCTGGCCATCCCCACTTACTGGGCAGCAGTCATTGATCGACAGGGATCTATTCCCCAGTGAATTAAGCAGCTGACTGACATTTCCCCTCCTGTGAGCAATCTTCCATTGCAACAGGCAGAAGTGGGGTCCCTGTCACAATTCCTCTGGAGATCACTTGCCCAAGGAGTTGGAATATCAGTCAACTGCTTCCCAATCACCAGGCGAACAGACCCCTTTTCATTACAGCAGCTGCTGCCCGGTAAGTGGGGATTAGGGGACTTCCACAGTCCCTGCATATTCCTTAAAGCAGGGAATACCTGAATGTGAATACAAACTAGTTACAACTTTGTAACTAGGTTATGCCTTCATAACTGCCTTAGTTAATTCAGCCACTGTTAGTAACGTAACACATACAGAAAGGTACTACAGACCTCTAGGCCAAATATGTACAACCAGTCTTTTTTCAGTGATGTCAGAGTTCCTTTGTGCTGATTACTTCACTGTTTTCCTGTCCCACTGTATCATGTTGTTGTTCCATAGATTCCAACTTTGCTGAAAAGAGCTCAACTAGCAAATGGAAAAGTGGAATTGAAAAGTGACTCTAAAACAGAACCACTTGGGTCAAACAGAAGCACATGACCAACCTTTACAGTTGGACTTCAGATATCACTTGGTCCTCTAATAAAAAGTAGAGTTGTTATTATATGACTTTAATATATGCCAAAGATATGTGCTCAGAGCCAGCACAATTTCCAGCTTTGGTGAGACAAGCCCTGTGAATTTCTTTGCACCAGAGTAGAAAATCTCAAGCACTTCCATGAAATGCGGACTGTGTTTTATCAGATGTTTCCTCTGTACACCATGGTTTAGTAAATACAAGGACAATGCAGGTATACTTCAGTTGATGAAATAGCCATGTTCCTACTGCTCTAACAGAAAAATTGGTACCAGAGGCAGAGATAACATAAGAATAGGGATAGGTTCCTATGCAACAACAACAAAGGAGCAGCTGTTCAACATGTTTCAGCAAACTTTTTAATCCAGTAATAACAGTATGCACATGTGAAATGAAACAACCATGCCAGGTAAGCCTTGCATAAGTAAATAAAAATGTTCTGAATCTGCTGAAGATCACTTAAAGGCTTCCTCCAAAATCCATCCAGGGGTGACTTTTTCTTTCATTTGTTTCCTTTCTTTAATTAGCCTCTAGTCTAGCTCTATATTTTTTTTAACATGCTGCTGATGAGACAGGCTTATCTCTCTCCCTTTTCTTCATGTTTTGCTGTTTGGCAAGCGGTTCTGGACATGGCTACAGTAGGATCGGCTAGAGTAGAATCCTGGTGTTTCCCAACTCAAGTTTTGTTATTGCATTGTGACATATTGCAGCAACCCAGCACCAAGTCTGTATCTCTGTAGCCCTTCTTCACCATCTTCCCAGTGCCAATGCTACTAAAAAACCTTCAAGCTAGGCAGAGGATGAGGAAGGAGAGTGAGGGAGCATATTAAAAAGAATGCAGATGGGCATATTTAAAAAGGTTTATTGTGAGAGGCTTTGTTAACGGAGTATTATTATTATTATTATTATTATTAGATTTCTTACCTGTGGGTTAGTGTTAGGGTTAGGCAGGGAACAACAGATTAAAATACAGCAACAAATAGACTGATAACACAATTAAAAATGCATAATCAGAAGAGCATAACATCAGGTTAAAAACCATACATATTAAAAGCAATCAATTCATAAAATAAAAACTTGTAATTTAAAAAACATCTGGTTATGCCTGCCAGAAGAGATTATTTTTAAAGCTGTTTTAAATGCAGACAGAGTATCCAGTTGTCGAAACTTTTCCGGGCAGTCTTTCCAAAATTTAGGAGTGGCTAATGAAAAAGTCCTCTGGTTAAGAGTTCCCAGCCTGGTCTTGGCTGTCTGAGGTAAATGTCCCCCAGAAGACCTGAGTTTATGGGGTGGATTATACAGGAAAAGGCACCATGTGAGGCTTTAAAATTAACAACCAAAACTTTGTAGCTTGCCCAGAAACTAATTGGCAGCCAGTGATTTTAATATAGGTGCAGTAAAATCACTCCTAGATGCACCAATAACCAGTTTGGCTGCCATGTTTCGCACTAAATGATGCTTCCGAACATGGTACAGAGGTAACCCAATGCACAGCACATTGCAGGCATTCAGTCTTCAGGTTCAGTGCATGTGCTACCAGCTTTAGGTCCTCCAGCTCTAGGAAGAGATGAGCTGGCATATCAGCTGATGTTGATAGTAAGCACTCCTGGCCGTCATTTGGAGCAACAGATCCAGAAGCACTCTCAAGCTGCGAACAATATTTTGTGGGGAGTGTAACCTCATCTAGGATTAATTGGCACCCCTCTAACCCCAGGTTAGAACCCTTAATAGTAAACACTTCCATCTTGTCTGGATTGTTTGTTTGTCTCCCCTCATTCAGCCCATTGCCTCCTCCAGGCATTCAGAGACATGCTATCCTTAGCTGATGCTATTTTTGAAAGCATGGAGGAGTGTATTGGGGTGTCATCAGCACACTGATAGCACCTTGCCATGTGCCTCTGAATGATCTCCCAGTGGTTTCATGTAGATGTGAAACAGCATTGCAAACAGAATGGCAGCTTCTGGTTTGCCATGTAACAGCTGGTTTGAGGAGCAGCTTGTCCCCAAGCACCACCATTTGAAACTTACCCATGAGATAGGACCAGAACCCAACGCACAGCACTCCCAATCCCCAAACCCATCAGGCATTCCAGAAGGACACCATGGATGATGGTACTGAATGCCACAGAAGGTTCAAAAGTACCAATAGGGACACAGTCCTCATCAATGCTCAGGTGAAGATCATCCACTAAGGCGACCATAGCTGCCTCAACTCCTTTTCCTGTAATGAAGGCAAATACAGTGGGCCCTGCACATTCACTGGGATTAGTGAATGTGGATTCCCCTGGTGAAAGTGGAAAAATAGCAACTAAAGAGAATACTTTTTTTTTTACCTTAGAGAACACCTCCCTAGGAATCTAGGTCCCCCAGTGCAACTCTGTGGTCAACATCTAGCAGATGTTAACCATAGAAACGCACTGGAAGACCTAAAAATGTCTTGAGAATTATTTTATTTAGGAATCTCTAGGTCCTCCAGCATGATTCTATGGTCAACCTCTGGCAGAGTCATACTGGAGGACCTAGAGTGGTGTTGATGAACCTATGGCAGGCGAAGCCATTTTGGAGGGCACGCAGAGAGATTGGGGGGGGGGGGGGAAGAGGAGGAACAGACGCATGCCTCCCAGGCCTTCAGCTGCCTCTCTGGAGACAGCTGAAGACCTGGGACAGCAGGGAAGAGGAGGAACAGGTGCACAGGAGTTTTTAGCTTTTATTACTTGCATTACACAGTGGCCAAGTGAAGAAAGAATATAGCATTGCCTGGTGATTTTAAATGAAGACAGTACAATAGTTAATCATTAAACCTAAGCAGCAAAGAGAGAATCTAAAATTCTGATATATATATAAAAAAAAAAAAAGAGGCTGCATCTGCTTAACTGCCATGGCTTAATGTTATGGAATCCTGGGATCTGTAGTTTTGGCACCAGAGCTCTTTGACAGAAAAGGCTAATCACAGAAAACTACAGTTCCCAGAATTCCATAGCATTGAAACTGCATCATTTCTGCAGTGTGGATACAGTCTGAGACTATGGGCCTTTACAGACTTCCAAAAATAATGCAGCTTGAGGCTACTTTAATTGTCCTGGCTCAGAGCTAGGGAATCATGGGAATTGTATTTTTTTCCTGGGACATTGAGCCTTCTCTGTCAGAGAGCTCTGATACCACAATAAACTACAGTTCCCATGATTCCCAGTCTGTAAAAGCCCTGTATTTGATTGAACAAGAAGAGAAGAGGCTGTCTTGGACCTTACCAGGCTGTTTATTCTTTTAGTCTAGCACTGTCCATAATGACAACAGCTCTTCAGGATCTTCAGTATGCAAATCATGTGGTACATCACTGAGGAACAAACTATTTATATAGGTGTATAAACTCAGGAAATTTCAGGTACCTAATATTCTTGTGAGCCAAATTCTAAATCCTGCTGGATTTATTTAAACAACTGTGTAATTCCACACTGTGTTTTTAAGTAGCCTTGAAAATGACTTTAGACTGGAACTTATTCATGTCTCTGTTTAAGCAGCTTAACTTCCCACAGACTGGGAAACAGCAGCATCTACTGGTTACTTAGCAATCTTAGAAGGCAGTCTCTTATGCCCAAAATAGTGTTCAAAGTGTGGTAATACTCCAAGCTTAATGACTGCACTTGCTGACAAGTAAATGTTAGTGCTTATTCCAGACCATTATAATCCAACATCGGGGTGGAAATTATGAGGCCTTCCAAATGTTGTTGGCAAGTCCCTGCAACTCTTGCCAGTGTACCCACAATGGTGAGGGCTGCTGGGAGTGGAAGTCCAACAGCATCCATCAGGCCACATCATTCCCACTCCTGATCTGTGCTGAAATTAGAGTAACATGTCATCTGACTAATTTTCAGGAACTGTAACAATTGTATCTAGATATATTTGATGTAATACCATCCTTCTCAAATTATGAAATCAAAGTAGAAGTTTGTTGTTTATGCCAAACTAGTACTCACAGCTCTACTCTGCAACTCTGCAGGGGGTTGACTGGATGGCCCTTGTGGTCTCTTCCAACTCTATGATTCTATACTTTTGCAGGATCTGTTTGGGCTCTTTTCACCAGTATACTAAACTGTACTGCATATTGCAATAAATAACTTTTAAAATAAGGTTCCACGTATGTGTAATGCTTGCTCTCATATCACTGTTGAGCACTGTTGATGGTCAAAAGAACTTCTATCTATTGTTAAAATACTTTTCATATTGATGTTTAAACATATCAATACTAATTTCAGAAGTGGAGCCCAGCTTTCACAAATTAAAAAAGTTAATGCTTTTCATATGCCAGTTAGTAGTGTTTCTGTTAGCCTCTTATATTTTCAAAGAGTGCAGTACTCTGGTAGTTAAGAGTGACTCACTGTAGATAGACTTAATAAAAAGTAGAATGAAAATTAGAAGGTGTAGACAAAAAGTCTTCCACTGAGCCGTGCATTTACTGAACTTCTCTCAGCAGCTACTATAACGTGATTCTGAAAAGAGAGAAAGCAAGATGTCCTGGAGAATCCACTTCTAGCTAGAGCAAAAGACATTGTTACCTTAAGATTTTTGAGCAGACCATTTGTTAGCAGGCCAAAATAGAATGGCTGCTGTCACTTGCATTGCTCCTTTAGTTCATCATGATATACAATCATCCATTGCAGGAAAACCTATTCCCTAAGGTACATATCTGAAGAATGAGAGTTTCAACCAAGCTACTGTGTACTTACTACTACAGCGGCAGACCCCTACATCCCCTTTTCTATCTTCCTAAAGCACTTAGGTAAAATATGCACATTTGCTCACTCCTGCAACTTGCAGCCAATTCAATAGAGTGTGGATAATGAAACACTCTGGCAGGAAGTCCTGTTATGCGGAGAGGTAAAGGCTACCTTTTTTAGCCATGGTTGCACATCAACTAGCATACAGGTCTGGCCTCACACTGACTGTCATGCAACTGGGCAGACAATTGATCGTTCTTTCTTCACCCAAGAAAATACAGTCGTCCCTTCCGATTCGTGGGGGATCTGTTCCGGACCCACCCACCCTGCGAATCAGGAAAATCACAAATATTGGGGGCCCACTGTTTTCAATGGGTGCGGGCACCATTTTATCCCTCCCCACTTGCCAGTCTGCGAAGGACCTAGACCACGGACTTCAAGTCCATGAATGGGGAGGGATGAGTGTAAATGCAATGAGATTAGGATGGGGTCAGCAGCTGAGGGAAGATATGGAAAGGGAATTGGTTTTCAGTTACTTAAAAGTTCTGTAGCGGAAACTTTTAGACAAGGAAATAAGCCTCGTATCCACCAAACTCATTGGATAGTTTCCCTCAATACCATACGTTCCCTCAGAAAACAGTTAAAGAAGCCAATTATTCATCATGACTGGCCTTGGGGTTTTTCCTTTGCAACAACTAGCAGTGCATGTTTGCTCACCTTTTGTCCTGATTTTACTGTAATCACAGCACTCCCAAATCTTGACTTTTCCTGCAATATTGAAAACCCTCATTATTCACAGAGAATGTCTGAAACATGTGAATGTTTTAAAAGCTGCATGTTTGTCTTCATTGTAGACAGTTTCATAATGAGATGAAGAAACATCCATAAGCAGGTTGATAACCACTCTGCTCCCACCAGTTCCCCTAACAGATTAGCCAATATAATGCAGACTGCTAGAATCAGAGAACAACTATGTTGCAAAAAGATGGCTTCTGAGGGAGTGAACACTCATATGCTGTAGAAAAGGGAAAACAATGCAAGTCTAGTCAATTTGAAATTATTGAGCAAACCTGATACTAAACATGTTTTTTTCAGCTACAAATCCTACTGAATCCAATGACATGAATATGCTTAGGAACAGATTATAATCTTTTAAAAAAGAAATCTATAGTAGCAGTGGGCTGGAGCCAGACACCATCATATTGAAGAGTAAACTCATTGTAGTCATTAGCTGGATCCAATTGTGTACGTAAGCTGGACTCTGCTGGACTCCACTGCTTCCACTAGAACTGACTGCCCCCTCCCCACATACACTGGAAACCGGCTCCAGAGGGCTGGGAAAACTCCAGACCAAGTTTTTAATGTTCACAGAAATCCCTGGGGGAGATAATCAATTCTGATGCAAGCAATGGGATCCAGCTGAAGTATCCAAATGCATCCTGGCCAAAGGAACTTTTATTAATCATAATTTAAGTTAGTCATAACTAACAAAAACCCAAAGAGTTCATCGAGTCTGCTTTAAATTCAGTCCTGCAATTCCAAGCCATTCAGTATTCTGTCCCTAATTGTTTGATATTCAAACATGGATCCTTCCTGTTGCCAATGAATGAAGCTGAGGCAATAGAATCCTTCACAATGGAATCCAGCTCTGCTTTAAAGCAAGAGCAGTTTGTTCTAATAATTTCTGGTAAATCTGAATAAATGCCTGGTGTTAAAAATATAAAGTGCCAATTTGTGCTATTTGTTTTACCTACAGGTGTTTTTTTTAAACTTAAAACAGAGCTATCCTTACAGAATTTGATTGCTTACCTCAGGAGAAATTATGACGTACTGGGCCTGTGAAAGGAAAAAGAAAAGAAAAAACACTACAATGTATGTGTTTTCCAGTGAATGTTTAATAGCAATTTTTTAAAAGGTTTATGAACTATTAAGATGCATCTGGCACTAGGGAAAGTTATTTCAATACGAAGACTAAAGTCAGTCTCAGTGATGCAAAAATTCATACTGCCAAAGAGAAGCAACCAAGGAAATTCTTAATACAAATACATTTTAGATCAAAGTATTATTACTTAGAGTGTAACCCTCATCCCATCCCATCCAACACACCAATAACTGACCATTACAGTACCACCTGTTATTTTTGTTCCTAATGTTTGCTTACCCAGTCTTCAGGACAAGGGGAAATCCATGATTTGCAGTGGTTTGTAACATTACCCGAGGTGGTCTGGTTTCCACTATATATATAAATATGTGCTTCCTCTCCTTCAAACATTCCAGCCATGATGTCTTTACTTCGAAGAGGTGATGTCACAATGATCTCATCTACAAACATAACAGGAAAAGATAATGACAGTAGCTGGTGATGATTTCTTCTATTTATCTGGAAAAGTCTTATAATAATATACTTTACTGTTCTTATTTCTTACTTTTTAATGGATATTAACTAACACTTCCAATTATATTTTAATTATACAGTGGGACCTCAGTATCCGCGGACTTGCTATCCATGGATTTATACATTCGTGGATGGCAAGCCCCCATTGTCCCCAGAGTTGGCGCATGCCACGTGGTCACACCACCATTGGGGACAACGGGACTTGAGCATCTGCAGATTTCAGTATCCGCAGAGGGGTCCGGAACGGATTCGCTGCAGATACTGAAGTCCCACTGTATTTGTGTATGTTTACACTAATGTAAACTTTATCTGTTTTTCTTTCCCCCAGAACTAGGGAAAAGGGAGAAAACATAAAAAGAAAACATTACACAATGCAACAAATTATTTTGGACTGGTTAAAAAAGATGCCTTTTTGTAACACTAACCCATACACATCCTTTGACCATTTCAAGACCTAACAGAATCTAGATACAAAATGGGCAAAATGTTTTCATTTGTTACAATGATTTAGGAGTATGCAGAATTTTGAGTTACGCAGAATTATTCATCAGTAATAAAGGAAAAGCTGAGAGTATGTGACTTCCTCCTCTAGCCCCCCAAGTTGTGCGTAATTATAGATGGAGAGTGATGATGGTGATTAGTATCAACCAATTTATTACAAAATAATTTTACCTCATCAATCCCTTAAAATTTAGTATGCTGACAAGTGGGAGTTTATTCTGGATTAAAGCCAGCAGGAATGTATCATTCTCTACTGGCTAACATAACTCATTACATATAGTTTGTTTAAAAAAAATTGCAAGTATCCACATGAGGTCTAAGCTTGAGGACTAAGGTTAACTAAAATACTTGCAGTATTAGCAGCTGATAATTCTCCTATCTATCTATCTATCTATCTATCTATCTATCTATCTATCTATGCTATATATATATATAGCTTTGCTTCTTTCCAAGGCATGGGTTTGTCTCTTTCTTATTTTCCATATGGAAATGTACTATGTATGTTGAAATGCTTGCTTTAGAAAGCTCTCCCAAAGTTAGCACTGTCTAGACCTGACATATTGACTTGCTACAGGAAAGACACACTCTCACTTATTCACTGTGGTTTGAATCCTAAGAACTGTCAAGTTCCACAATCACAATGAGCTATCATATCTCCTCCCATTGCCTTCCCAACAGCCATCCTTCATACTGATGACCCTCTCGTGTAGCTACAGGTCCAAATCCATTTGCTAATCCCAATTAAAATAGACCCATTGAACCAAAGGGGCTTTTGTGAGTTGTGACATTTATGTGTGTATATGCCTTCAAGTCACCCATTGATTTATGGTTACCCCATGAATTACATAGGGTTTTCTTAGGTGAGGAATACACAAGATATGGTTTTGCCAGTTCCTTCCTCTGCTATATAGCCTACAGCACCTGGTATTTATTGGAGGTCTCCCATCGAAGTATTAACCAGGACTGACTCTGCTTAGGTTCCAAGATCAGATGGGATTTGATGCCTTAAAGTTTAGGGTATTTAAACAAAGTGACTTACCATTCAGCAATTGTTTCAATAGCTCTAGTCTAATTTGGACTAGCAATTCGATTTGGGCTCCAATTAAAACCATCAAGGTCAATTAAGACTGCTGTCCCATTATCTCAGAGGTGGGAAGTCTTTTGCTCTCAGTTTCTTTAGAGAATGTGAGAACTCTCCTCCAGAATATCTGGAGGATCAAAAGGTCCCCAATCCTGCTATATATACTTATTTTATTGAACTCAACAGTAGCTACTTCTGATTAACTGTTAATTGTAGTTAAAGAATTTTTTTTAACAATACAACATATGTGATGCTGACACTGAATTATGTGTGTATGTATTTTAGCCGTGCATTTCTCTGCTTCTTTAAGACTTTCCCCTTTTTTAATTTAAAGGATTTGCACTGTCTTTTTTTGGGGGGGGGGAAAGCTGTTAAAAGTCTTCGCTCAAAGTGTATGGTTTCACACTACCTCTTGCACCTCTCCGTTTATACTTCTAAAGATGCAAACTTATGCATAGAATTTTTTTAACTGTACAACATTTGGTAATCCTAAGTATTCCAGAAATGAAATATGATATAATGATGATCTTGTTTTTACCAAGTCCATCATTGTTCAGGTCACTTAAGTGCACATCTCCTCCAAAGCGTGAAAAACTTCTGTCCCCACTGAAACTGCTGAGCAGAAGAGGTTTGGCACTCTCTGTCAGATCATACATCAAAGCTGTTCCTGCTTGGTGTAGCACCGAGGGTATAAATACAAACTTAGATGAACTGTCTGAAAGAAATCAAGCAAGATGACAGGATCACAGTACTGTTTCTGGGAGAGGACTTGTATTCACTGGTATTAGCAGATGGGTACTGTCCATGAGAGAATGTTAGATTTAACAGCTTTGTCAAA
Organism: Phrynosoma blainvillii; assembly: GCA_026167975.1. NCBI lineage: Eukaryota > Metazoa > Chordata > Lepidosauria > Squamata > Phrynosomatidae > Phrynosoma > Phrynosoma blainvillii. The sequence goes on along the minus strand of JANUYF010000004.1, from coordinate 98,076,380 downwards.
TCCAGCTGCAAATGTGAAACAATGCATTAGCTTTGCAAATATAAAGGTCTGCTTTTAGAATGATAAATGTTTAGGTCTCACATTGTTAATGTCAGCAGTATTCTCAGTTCAGTTTGGTGATAGTCCTTTGTCTCAAAGCAGCATGAGATTAGAGTCACACAACAAGGTCAGAATTCCCAACTATTACTGGGGACTTAGGCTGCATCTACACTGCAGAATTAATCCAGTTTGACACTGCTTTAACTGCCATAGCTCAATGCTATGGAATTCTGGATTTGTAGTTCTGTGAGATATCTAGCCTTCTCTGACAGAGTGCTCTGGTGCCACAGCAAACTACAAATCCCAGGATTCCATAACACGGAGTCATGACAGTTAAATACCGGTAGGTATCAAACTGCAGTGTAGCAACAGCCTATACCACCACAAAGAGCTGCATGGTATTACTGCCTCTATATTTTTCTCTATGAATGCAGACAAGAAGAGACATAAGTGTAGCAAAGGAACATGCAAGGCACCTCTCTGCCTTCAAAACTACTGAACATAGTGGCACCAAGTTCTTGCAGCTATGACAAAGCAAACTTTGATAGTCAAATAAACATTACTATGACTTTTTGCCTGATGGTATTCACTTTATGATCTGCTGTATTGCTAAAACTGCCAAGAAACGTTGCCCTAAGTCCAGTTTTACATACCTTGTGTTGGTGCGCCAACTACCAAAATTTGCCTTGGGATTCCTTCTACAGAAAGGAAACCCGTTGCCAAAGATGAACCAAAATTGCCCATATCCTGTGTGTTAATTACAAAAAGAAGTTAGACTCAATAAGGTGGGTCCTTACTTGTATCTTTTAATATTTGCTACTTCAAAGAGTAACAAAAAGACCTACCATATCTCCAGTTAAAGTAAACCAGCTGCGTGTGTTTGGTGGGATATAGCCATATACCCTTCCAACAGCCTGCCTGGTATCTTCAGAGAAATAGCAGCCTATGCTAGAGCAATAATTAAGTAAAACATTAGGAAAAAATACTGGTGGGATTTTAAAAAACACTTTATGTGAAGAAGCCACTGAAGTAAAGTACAAGGATATTTAAATATCACTATCTTAGTTCAGAAGTTCAGTTTTGAGCATGCGCATCTACTCAAGAATGCTTAACGGACTTAAGCCATGCAATATGTGGCTGCTTCTTTCCAATCACATTTATCTGGAAAATGGAAACTGCAATATTACAGAAGTCCACAGGGATAGGAGTAGCCTCAATGGGCCCAGAAGGCAATTTTGGGTCCTCAGATTCAACCCACCTCCATGGCTAATATACTGCCAACACTCAATAATGTGCAACAAACAAGTGGGAAAACCTCCCAGTCTGCTGAGAATCACTGGTGTTTTGTTGTTTTTTTGCTAAAACAAGGGCCTCAGGGAACAGGAATATTGGTCAAGAGTTAGAATCATGCTTCCCCCACTGATAGGATTGTTTCTAAATTATTGCAGCCAAGCTGTAGAGCCATTTAAATTCTTTTATATTCCAAGGTGCTGAGGACATTGATACAATTGGGTTAATGACTAGAGCACAAATGGCAGAAAATCTGAGGCAAAATGCAATCAAACACAGGGTAGCGTCCACTTTAGGGCCTACGAAAGCTTGCTTCATCACCATGCTTTAATTTGCACAATGTTAGCCAGCTGGGCTCTTTTGAATAATGAGATATCCCCTTAGTGCATTGTTGGTTAGTGTAGGTAGAACTTCAGGAGGCCTGTTATAACCAATTTGCCTCACACTTTACAGATAAAATTAAATTCATCCATTCTGACTTGAATCATACTCAGAGATGGCCATCTGGCCAATTTATTAGGGATATTTTTCCAGCTTCTGCAACTTGAGGATTTGTATAGGCTATTCGAAGGGTTAAGGACTATTTCTTGCTCCATAAGTTTGCCTTTCCTAGTTATGGAACTTGATTGATGCTGAGCATTCAGTCTGAACTTCTGTGAGAGGAGGTAAGTTACCTACAATCCAGAAGACAGTAGCAATTCAGTCTGACAAAACCACGACAGACTCTACGACTTTGAATACTTTTTGCCTAGTATTTTAATTTACAAGAGCCAGTGTGGTGTAGTGATTTGAGCAGGCACACAACAACAACAATCTTAATTTACTCTTTTTAAGAAAAGTATTAGAGTGGAAGGTGGTGGCCTTACCTCCAGGCAGTCTTGGAAGATACAGATTATTTGGACCCACTCCAATCTGGCTCTTCACCTAGCAATTAACTTAACTGGGAAATGGGGGGGGGGGGTTTGAGGTGTAAACCTATCAATTCTGGACTGCTCAGTGGCTTTTGATATCATCATCTGGTACCACTTTCTAAATCCTTCTCCCAAAGTTCAGACTCTAGGGACATGTTGTTATCTTGGCTCCATAACTTTCTGGAGAGAAGAATTTAGAAAGTGGTACCAGAATTCTATTCTTTCTCATGGCCATTTGTTTTGGGTGCCCAAAAGTTCAATCTTGTCCCGTTTTTTTAATATAAACACAGAAAGTCAAGCTGTGTGTAATCACATATAGGTTCATGAGATTAAGTACAATATACCCTATACAGCTTTTCCAGGAAGGACTACCAATAAGCAACAGTGTTTTATTGTGAAGCTGGATACTGCTGAGTGATGATCCAAACCAGGCATAATCTCTTTCTCCTTTGACTATCCAATCAGCATCTGACACAGACAGTTGCCCTGAAAGACCAAACAATAACAAATAATGAATGAAAGGTAACAGAACTGTTCAGGTAACACACCACATATTTTGTTTTGTTAGGTCTTTCTCTGGAACATGGATCTCTCTCTCTCTCTCTCTCTCAAGTAAATCTTGAATTTTGTTGGTAGAGTAGTCAGTTTTCTAAAGTATGACAATGGGTGCTGGAACATTTGGTTTAACATGTCATTTCTTTGCTCTTCTTGCACATGTGATGTGAATATTCCAGTTATTACACATGAAAGGTCTTTTTGAGGCTTTATGCTTTTTGTCACAAAGAACAACAGAAGGGTGTGTGTGTGTGTGTATGTATGTACCTTCAAGTCACCTGTCGACTTATGGTGAGCCCCTTGAATTTCATAGGATTTTCTTAGACAAGGAATATTCAGAGGTGGTTTTACCAGTTCCTTCCTCTAAAATATAGCCTACAGCACCTGGTATTAGTTGGAGGTCTCCCATCTAAGTACTAACCAGGACTGACCCTGCTTAGCTTCCAAGATCAGACAGGATCTAGTGCAGGGGTAGGCAACCTTTCCCCTTTAAGGGCCGAGGGACTTCAGCTCCCAGAATCCCAGGAGCTATTGGCCAACATGGGACTATTGGCCAACATGGCTGAGGCTTCTGGGAGCTGAAGTCCCTCGGCCCTTAAAGGGGAAAGGTTGCCTACCCCTGATCTAGTGTCTTTAGGGTATTTAGGCCCTACCACAGAAGGTAGCCTTAAATTAGCCAAGAAATAATCAGAAATACAGCCTGATCCTATGAATATTCATTTGTTCTGAAATGATTGTGCTGAGGAATATATTCTCTGTAGGGGCCTGTCAGGTGTACTCTGTGCACCAAGATCATTTTGGACCCTCATCCAACCACTTTTTAAATAGTATTGAGAGGAAAGACTGAGTGATTGAACAAAAGAGATGAACTCAATCTACAGGTCTACTAACAGCTATGTTACTCTCTTCTACTGAATTCACAACATTAACAACAAATACAATACTGTATTGGCACAGTGGCCTGTGCAACCTGTGCTCCAGTTGTAGCTTGAAAGTCTCTTTGGATTGTCACCTGTCATATCTGATATTTGTATAGCACTAGATACATAGATGCCTGAAAATTACAATTACAATCAACACAATCACTTTAAATAGTTACTTTTGGAGATAACAAGGTCAGAGCTAAGTTACTTTTCAAAAGTTAGTTAATGTATAAGAGTGACACTACTTTTTGAGGTGCTAAGTCATGGTTTCTTGTTAATCCAGAAGTTCCTTTTAAGGCTATTTTTAGAGGAATTTCAAAAAGTATCTTTCAAGTTTTATGCCATCCTCTTATCAAACCTAAAGTGTTTTTCTCTCAAAACAGCAATGTAAAATGACAGAAAATGAAGTACAAGAAGTACTCTAACATGCTATTTTCAAACACTGTTACAGGTAATGGTAATAGGCTACTTTTCAAACACTACAACAAATAGGAATGAATTATTTGTGATAAATAAATAAATAAATAATAACATGCCAAGCTCTGATACTGACAAATAAAATAAACAAACTAGTGCTTTTATACGTATTCTGAGCAAGTTACCTCCTCAAGTGAACACACATCTCTTTCTGTACCTAGAACGAATGGACTTTCATTGAGTAAGTCCTTCTAGGCCACAAGTCTGTATGGCCTTCAGAAGCTCCTACAAAAACCACTGGACTTAGAAAGCTGGCTTCAGTCTTACAGTCCAGGGATTGCATCTAGACAATACTGATAAGTCCTTTGAGAGGAGGGTCAATAACATTTAGGATACTCTTTTCCACACATTGGACAATGAGATTACAATATCAATTCATCTTAAATCTTAGGCCCATAAGATGCTAGCATTAAAGGCAGCATCTGGTGTTTATTACCAACAGTTCTACATGCTTGCTCAATGAAGATGTTTTGTTTTATGAAGGATTGAAAAGTGAGCTAAAATAAGACACAAGAAAAACTACCATATTAAATGAGAAAGTGATTTCTTAACAAATGTCACCTTGGCTGCTTCTGTTGAAAAATGAGTAAAAGGAAGCCACAAATCCTCTTTGTTTTCCACTGCCAGGTGCGTAAGGAGAGCCTACCACAAGATCACTATTTCCATCTCCATCAACATCAGCTGCCAGTAGTGACCAGCCAAGATTACAGTATATTTCCTGCAAAAGGAATACAATTGTTTGTGGGTAAATCAGTATGGCACACTGCTGTTGAAATATGATTCCACTACTAGAGGAAGAAAGGATGCTACTTTCTAAGGAAGAAGTAGTCTCTTTGGTTCTCTTGCCCTAGTGCTATTACAAAATTTAAACCTTGTAAACCCACTACACACTACAACAATTCATAAAATAGGGAGATACCACCATATAGGTAGGTACCTATATTTCATCCCTGTTTTCCTTCATTGATCAAACAGGCGTCCTTCCATACAGTTGACTCTCAGTTGTGGTGTTTGCCCTCTATTTAAAAAGGCCCTAATTCTAGAATAGTTGGAATATTAGTATAAATGCTTGTGTGTAGTTCTATATATTCCTTGAGAAGGGGGTGCATTACACAGGAACACTGATGTATATCTCGATGGTCATTTGGTCAGTGTTGCTTGTGAAGAGGTCACTTCCCATACCACTTCTTTATTATTTAACATAATAAAATTTTATGATTATTTGTTTGCTAGCACACTTTCCTCTCTGCTCTTACCAAGGCTTTGCTCCTAAAGATAATTTTCTTCTTACTTGCACACATGGAGGTCAGCTATCTAGGGACCTCTGTACCAAAGTAGTTTTCTGTACCAATTAGTTATTTTTATAGAACCTAGGTGTAACAATAAAATAAGTTTCTTTTTACCAGCAATGTATCCTGTTTATTTACCAGAAGCTCATATCTAGTTGTTTTTACCAAATACCTGTGAAGTACACGCTTGCTGTTGCTGCTGCTGCTAAACTGATTTAACCACAAATTAACCAAAACCATAATTCTAACAGGTTATGGACCCCAGATAATCTCAACAAGGTAATTTTTTTTTATTGTGGCTTTCGAAGCCAGAGATTTTGGATCTTTGGCACAAGTGAGGTTGCCAGTGCATTTTGGGTTTTTTTTCCTAAGCTTTATAAACAAGGAGTTTTGTTTTGTGTGGGCAGAGATGGCACAAGCATCAGTGGCATATGGCCGGTCTTTGATACCTAAATTAACTAAGGATAATTTTAATATTTGGCTTCGACGAATGACACTTCAGATGGATAAAGAAGGAATCCTATATATTTTGGAAACGCAACACTTGGATGCCAGCATTCTCTGAAGATGTCAGCCACAGATGCTGGCAAAATGTCAGGAATAAAATCTTCCAGAACACAGCCACATAGCCAAAAAAAACCCCCACAAAAAACCATGGATGCTGGCCGTGAAAGCCTTCGACTTCACATATAAAAATGTCTTTTTATAATTTAGAATAAAAATATTTTTATACATTTCATATTGAAGAGTCTTCTAAATGTATACTACTTGCAAAAACACACACATTTATTTCAATATCTTAAAGAGATCATTTATATTTTCCATTAATCCATTTTCTCAATATTTGCAGGTTTGATAAGGAGGAAGAAGCTCTTGCCATAGCAAATTCAGCCAATGTGGGTTTAGCAGGTATGTATCATCTTAATAGTCTGTTACTGTTAATTAAAATTAAATCAAATTACCAAAAATATAACTCAAGATAGCTAGCAATACTTAAATTCAAATAACAAAAATACAGTTAAAACATAGAGACAGATTAAAACAGATTTTAAAAAATGCTAAATGGCCAACACAACCACCCTGAATCTTTTCAAACTATGGTTATATAACAGCCATCTCTTCCCATCTTTTTTCTTGCTCTAAATCTTCTTTTGCTCCAAGAAATGTGAATGCCTTCAGAAAATGGGCTTGAATGAGAGATGTGCTAAGCAAGGGGGAATATTTTTCTCACTGCTACTAAAGTCTGCCTTCATTAACATGATAGTGATTTGTGATATGTTGATCCTGGATAATCTTTTTTTTTAAGGCTTAATTACTGATTTTCAGGTATTCATTTTTTATTAGCATACTTACTTGACAAAAAATAGTAATATTTGGTGATCTGTGGAAACCTCCTCCTCCTCCGTTGCCAAAATATATATATACAGAACCCTAAATAACGGAAAATAAAACATTTACTAAGTTATAAGTCATAGTCTTTTATTTTAAAATGTTGACTCCATGTTCATCTCATTTTTTCATCACATTAAAATGCCTGTCCAGACTCTGTTGCACTTCTGACTAATCTAGTCAGTCTTTTCAGATTTATAGTGATTGCCAGAGACAAAGTAAGTAGGTCCTAAGATGGCTAGTCTGCTGATGCATTGTTTCTTCCTGTCTTTCATAGTTCACCTTGAGAAATGTGAAAAAGAGTGTCCTTCTAAAACACTCATATTTATTGCAACCTGTATTGCAAACTAACTTTTTACATCAGCATTTTTTTAAACACAAAGGGTCTTACCCTGTAATTAAGCTCCTGTGATCCTACAGATGGTGCTCCCACTGCAAGATCCATTATACCATCCTCATTGAAGTCCAAAACTGCTATGGCAGAACCAAACCTCCCTGAAGGCTAAAAACACAACAATAGAGCAAAAACACACATTATTCTTGTAATTATTTTTTAGGCATTTAAAGAATATTTCAAAATTCCTTACTTCAAAATACTTGACTTTTTAAAGAATTCCTTGTTCAAGTAATGTCCAATGGGCATCTTTGGGGGTTTTAAACACTGTTGGGTTTTGTTTTAATTGTAATGATCTGGGACAAATGGCGGCAGCGCAGTCCTGATATGGAGCTTTTGCACCAACTGCTTTGGCCCCAAATGAATTTTCTAAGTGTTGCTGTACCAATGACCAACCAATCCAGTGGGTCTATTCTAATCAACTAACAATTAGATTTAAATCTAAACTTTCCATGTAGCTGAGTGTCAGAAGATACATCTGCTTTGTTACTCTTTTTCAACAGCTATCCCTTTCAGTTCCCAGTAGTTCCTTCTTCCTTTCAAAAGCTCAGGCTAGTTTTCACTGCTGCTCTTCCTCCTGACTGCCTATTCCTCCAATACAATCCTTATTTCTGGTCTAATATCTCTTAACTTAATCATCGGCCTCAGCTCCCGCTGGCGTCTCTCCTCTCGATGACTGTCTTAAGGCAGTAATGGACTGGATGAGGAAAAACAGATTAGGTTGAATCCAGACAAAACGGAGGTGCTCACAGTAGCGGCCCTAAAACCAGGAATAGGGTTGCAACCTCCAGTCCTGGACGGGGTCACACTCTCCGTGAAGACTGTGTTCGCAGTCTGGGGATGCTCCTGGATTCGTTGCCCCTGATGACTAATCAGGTAAATGCGATGGTCAGGAGCGCCTGTTATCAGCTTCGGCTGATACACCAGCTGCGCCCTTTCCTGGAAGTAAGGGACCCTAAGACTGTGGTGCACATGCTGGTAACCTCTCATCTGGACTTCTGTAATGCACTCTACATGGAGCTACCCTCGTGCTTGGTCCAGAAACTTCAGTTGGTACAGAACAGCCAGAGTGGTCTCGGGGACATCTAGAAGAGACCACATAACACTGGTATTGAAGTCTCTTCACTGGCTGCCTATTCGTTTCCGGGCCCAGTATAAGGGGTTGGTTATTATCTTTAAAGCCCTAAATAGCTTGGGTTCATCCTATCTTCGGGACCACCTCCCCCCATATAATCCACCCCGCGCACTCCGGTCCTCTGGGAGGAATTTGCTACAGCCAATGAAAACTAGGCTGTCTGCAACCTTCCAGAGGGCCTTTTTGGTAACTGCTCCCAGACTATGGAACGGCCTGCCGGACGAGGTCTGTCAGATTACTACCTTAACCAACTTTAAAAAGGCTGTGAAGACTGACCTCTTTCAGCAGGCCTTTCCTGACTAGAATTCCCGGCCTCAGGAGCCTATTTATTTTACCTCTCCTATTGCCGCTGCCCTTGCTTGTTTACTGTTTGTTTCAGTCTGTTTATTTTAATTTTGATGTCTTACTTATGTTGTTTTAATGAATATCTGGTTTAATACTTTTTTAAGGGGTAGGTGGGTTCTGGGATTTTCGAGTGTATTTTGAGATAAGTATGGAAATTTAATTGTTGTAAGCCGCCCCGGTTGTTCAACAGAGGGGCGGGGTATAAATAAATTATTATTATTATTATTATTATTGAAAACAAAGTGAACAAGTGAGAAGAGCAAGCCATGATTATACCCCTAACTCCTACACCAAATTGGATATGCTTTTTATTTTGTTTCTGTAACATGCTTTTAAAATACTGTCCAGGAGTCATATGAAGCTTTTGAATGCATTTGGATATTAAAATACAGAAAAAGTTTCATACACACACACACATTATCCTGCTTATGATACACCAAGCATGTGTCATATTGATTTCAGTAAAGGGTCAGTGAGTCCTCATTGGAAATAAGCAGCAATTATGGGGACCAATGATGAGGAACCTTTGGCCTTTCAGATGTTTTCCTCATCAATTCAATGAAGCCCTAGCATTATGTGAGTTGCAGTACAAAACATCTGGAGGGAAGACAGAAGATTTCCACACCTGTAACAGAGCATGGTTTTTAAGTTAGAAGGAACTTTGTAAAAAAGAGAGATGTTTTAAACCCACACTTTCACACAAATAAGTTAACAGCACTACCGTAAATGACAATGATCTTTCAGATGACACAAAATATAAACTTGGGTCTAAAACAAACTACAGAAATAATCCAGTTTAAGACCGCTTTAACTACCTTGGCTCAGTGCTATGGAATCATGGGAATTGTAGTTTATTGTGGCACCAGAGCTCTCTGACAGAGAAGGCAAAATGTTTCACAAAACTACAGTTCCCAGAATTCCCTAGCATTAAGTCAGGGCTGTTAAGGCAGCCTCAAATCGGATTATTTCTGCAATGTGTTGTGGACCTAAATGTTTTCAATGACTAATGTTTAACTTTTTTCCCCTACCTTCATTCCTTCCAATATTTCATCTGCTTCCTGGTCTAGGTCCAAGTTTGTATGAGGTAAACCTGTTTCATTTCCATAAACAATATATACACGTCCTATCTGAACGTGTCCCGGACGGCTATATCCTGGTGCTCCAGCTACTAGATCATTGTATCCATCCTGATTGAGGTCAGCTGAAGTCATTGCCCTGCATACCAGATAATATAATTCCAATGGTTATTTGGTTTCCATTTGTTGAAGTAGCCACATTTTGCTTTGAGGATTTCAAACTGACTTGCTACAAGAATAATTGTCAATGATCCTGAAAAAAAGATAGGCTGGACCCAAAATGGTTCTGAGTAGTTTTTATTGTATTGACAGGATAATAAGCTTTTAAGCTTCAAAGAACTCTTATTTATCAGAAAAAAATTCTGTGCAAATTGAATGCTTTCTGGTTTATTGGCATAACTCAGGGGTAGGCAACCTTTCCCCTTTAAGGGCCAAGGGACTTCAGCTCCCAGAATCCCAGGAGCTATTGGCCAACATGGGACTATTGGCCAACATGGCTGAGGCTTCTGAGAGCTGAAGTCCCTCGGCCCTTAAAGGGGAAAGGTTGCCTAGCCCTGGCATAACTGATCTGAAGTGAGCTGCATTCCTATACACATAAACTTAAAAGATGATATCAGCGGAGCTTACTTCTGGGTAGATGAAGACATGCCAAGGACAAAGACATGGCAACCACTCAGAACTGCTCTGGTGTAACCAGTCAGTTGGGAACTTGGGGATTTAAGAACAAGAGTGTGGATTAGAACTAAATTTGCTAGTTTACTATCATAGCCTAAATAGTTTATTTCTGCAATGCACTTCACCTTTATACAAAAATGGCCATTCATTATCCTTTTATTTTAATGTCAGATGAAATTTGGCAATGCTAAGTTTATTTGGTGCCAAGAAAAGAGTGCTGAGACTGCCAGAAATAGTGCAAATTGAGTCCACTTTAACTGCTCTGATTCAGTGCTAGGGAATCATGGGAACTGTAGTTTATTGTGGCACCAGAGCTCTCTGTCAGAGAAGGCTCAATGTCTCAGAAAAAAATACAATTCCCATGATTCCCTAGCACTGAGCCAGGACAGTTAAAGTGGGCTCAATTTGCACTATTTCTAGCAGTATGCAAAGGCCCTAACTTATTGAAGGGCATAGCAGAGGTAGACATTGTATTTGAGTTATAAACTGAAAACTAACTGACCTATTTTTTATGAAAACACCCTGGACAAGTTCATAAATTCACTGATTTACTAGAGAAATTACATTTGAACCAGTGAAAGCATTATATTTCTGAATTCCTAACAGTGTTAGCAAATCAATGCAAAATGACACAGAACACAAACAAAAAATCAGCACTTGCCAGCCAAGTTTAGCATATGGCATCTTCAGAAAGTATGAAGCAGTGGGCTTGGTGATGTGCTTGGAGGACTCTTGCTGTGTGCCCATCAGCACTCTCCTCAAACTCTTTGCAGCAGCACTATTTTGGAAATGAAGATAATTCTGAAAAAATGCATAATGAAATAATAGGGCTCATTAACAATCATCTGTTGGTTGCTAGTCTAGTGAGAGCCTGAACTATTGGGTGCAATGTATTAGATACTGCTCTTGCACAATAATGAATGGATCTGGTACTGTTGAATCTATGCTTCTATACAATTTACTTAAAGCATCATCATTTGTTGTTGTTAACTGTTGTTGTTAACAGTGTGAACGAAAGTCCTCAAAGTCACCCTGTCCTCCGCTGCCCTGCCCAGGTCTTGTAGATTAAAGGCTGTGGCTTCCTTGATTGAGCCTATCCATCTGGAATGATCTTCTTTTCCTACAGCCTTCTACCTGGCCAAGTATTATGGTCTTTTCAACTGAATCATGTCTTCATATGTACGGCCAAAGTATGACAACCTCAACAAAGTATGGCCCCGATCCTCCTTTTGGGGGAGGCAAAAGGCCGCCCTTAGAGCCCCTGCCGCAGCTCTTTTGTGCCCTTTTGGAGCAGCATGTGTGCATGCTGTGCCAAGACAGAGCCCTGACATCGCGCACCATGCGGATAGGCATGCGGCATCAGGGCGGCGTTGGGGTGCAGTCGGGGTGGCCAGTGTACAGTTTTCCCGCCCCAACTCCACCCCCAGGCCGGTCTATAGTGCCAGTCTGCATCGGCTCTTAGTCATCTTGGCTTCTAGGAAGATTTCAGGCAAATCCATACCACCTTTCAAAACAATGCCCCCCCCAGCCAATTATAAAATATAACTAAAACATCAGCATAAAACATTTCAAACAATACCATCAGTAGGAGTTCTAAAAGTGGGCATTCATTTAATAAAGTTTGGGACTGCATCTGCACTGAAGAAATAATGCCATTTCACAACACTTTAACTGCCATGGTTCAGTGCCATGGAACCCTAGGATTTGTAGTTTTGTTGTGGCACTAGAGCTCTCTGATAGAGAAGGCCTAATATCTCACAAAACTACAAATGCCAGAATTTCATAGCATTGAGCCATGGCAGTTAAAGCAGTGTCAAGCTGCATTATTTCTGCAGTGCAGTTGCAATCTGGAACAATCAGAATTTTAAGCCCTGTTTTAAAACAGGGAAGAAGCCATAGCCTGCCACAGAACATTTTCTATCTATGGGGCCATCCCAAAAGGCTGTTTCATGTACTCACTCACTAACAGAACTTTCCAACAAGCACATGTGCCAGGCTTCCATGGCTGTTAGGGACAATTGCAGTTTTACATAGGTACAGATTGTCTTTTAAATAACTTGATCAGGATTTTAAAGGTTGATGCCTAAGACTGTAAAAAATTGTGTTCTTACATATACTGGAGATCAGGGTAGGTTATATAGAATCAGTGTTTATATGTCTAATCGCATTATTCCCACAAGGAAAGGGGCAGCTGCATATTCAGTACTTATTAAAGCTTGAAAACTGTCTCAAAAAAGGCAGCTAGGTCCTGAATGCATTACAGTAGACTAGTCTGGATATGAACAGGATGTGAAACACAAGGTCTGCTTTTTCCAGCTAGGGACATAGCTGGCAAAGCAAGCAAAATACACTCTTGACAGTGACCACAGATAGCATAGAATACAGGAAGATCCTCTAAATTTTGCCCTTCAGGAGTCCAACACCAGTCTCACACCTCTATCCAGATCACCAGGCTTCCCACCTCACAGTACTTCCATTTTATATGAATACAGCCTCAGCTTAATTGCCCTCCTCCATGTGAACATTCCAGGATTTCCACTGATATCATCCCTGGGACTTGGAGGTGAAGGAAACAACTACTAAAGCTGTAGGTCATCTACATATTGCTGAAACCTTTGTCCAAACTTCTGAATGACTTTTCCCAGTGGCTCCATGTAAATGTTAAAAAGTGTGGAGACAAGCTGGAATCACCTAGCCTAGCTAAACTCTTCCAAGGTGATGGTGATGGCAGTAGTAAAAAATCTAAACACTTTTCAAAATTCTGAATTTAGAGTCATAGTAAATTATACAAATGAAAAAAACAACCCTACTTAATTATATAATTTATGTGTGCAATATTTTGGGATACTAAACATGTGAAACCATGCTCTTAGCCAACAAACAACTCACTAAATTAACAATATGTCTTCAAATATGGTCCTGTTTCTCACTATTAATGTCTAGGTGCCAGAAAGACTTACGGTTGCCCAGGAAGGCATATCAAAATAAACTCCTCTCTCTGTGTAGTTGATTTTCTTTTCAACTGATTTAGCCAAGGAAGAAGTTATGTTTCTGTGGTGCTCAGTTTTAGACTGCCTGGTCCTACTAAATTAAGAAAATAATAATCAGAGAGTTTGTTTCTTTGTTTTAAAGCCTACCTTTCCCCAGCACCGAACTAAAGGCAGCTTAAAACATCAATTAAACAAGATAGAACTAAAACCCAGACAATGAAATCATTGAAGAATAACAAATAAGCAAAACTAAGCACAATTCAAAAGTACTTAAAACACACAGTGAGGAAGGAGGGGAAGGTACAATCCCTTCCCTTTACAAGACTCTTCCTTAGCAGCCAGTTAACACCCAAAAAGTTGTAGAAATAAAAAAGGGAAAACTAGGAGGACTGCACTCGCCTATCATACTCGCTTCTGCCCCTCAAAATGGTAAAATGCCCACAGATCACCCCAAATGCTATTTAGGGAACATGAGAGGGATTTTTACCATTATTAACAATAAGAAGTGAACAGAAGTCAAGGTTTTTGTGACCCCCTTAGGGCCATGGCGGGGGGGGGGGACACAAAAACACACTGGGGGCTGCATGCAGCCTACAGGATGCACTTTCCCCACCTTGCTGTAAGGTGATGGGACCAAGTACTTTATCACATTAGGTTATAAAAGTAGAATTTTAACAGGACAAAAGCATCCTTGGCTGGTATTTATCACACAATGTCATATCCATTCTGCTGCTGTCTTGCTTCCCATTCGTTATTGCAGTGCACCTTTTCACTGACAGGCAAAATCCATCAATAGGATTTCAATTTGACTGCTATTCCATTGCATCCTTCATGCACCCTTCTGCTGCAGTTCCACTTCTCAGGCACTCACATGGTATGAGTGGCTATGGTTCTGCTCCTTTCCCTCCTCTTCCCTCTCCTCCTCACAACAATTGCAGCTGCCAACACCTTCCCGGTGCCATTCATATAGCAACCACTTTGGGAGGTGTTTGACAGCCATGATCACTTGTCCCTCACCCCCAAAGTGCAGGGCCACTGTGTAGATGTGCATACAGCAGCCCCACATTTCAGGAACAGGGAGGAGAAGTGATCACAGCTGCCAACATATATTTGACAGTGAAGAAAGCAGATCACATGATCTTGGATCGCCAAAGTGCTATCATGGGGAAAAGTATGATAAGAAATGATACCAAACCAGTATGTTTCCATTCTTAAACTAGCATGATTGTGGCAGGACAAGGTCCCAAGAGAAAGCCCTCACGCAAAGATCTCAAAATTCAGGCAGGCTCAAACAAAAAGATACAATCTTTCAGGTAGTCTGGGCTCAGGACTTTGAACTGTGTCGAGAAACAAACCAGTAGCCAGTAATGTTGTTATAAAAAGGAATTTCTGCTCTCTGAGTAACCAGGGAGAAAGTTTGCTTATTGATTTATTAAATGTATTCATTAAAATGCTTCTGTCCAATCCTACAACAAAAGATCTCAGGGCAGCATACAAGTTAAATCAATGCAAGCAAGTTAAAACAATTTAAAACAATAAAATAATTTAAATAATAATTTCAATAATTTAAACTAGTTCTGAAATGGGCAGCAAAGAAATTTTAGCACATCAGCAAATAGCAAATAGCTGATCTAGATGGTTCCAATCCAAATACAACAGCACAAGATAGAAGAGGTAGATGGGCTAAATTTTATCTAATGGAATGGTCAGATAATATAAATCTCAGATATTATTCAGAGAACTAAGCAAGTTAGTTTCCTACATGAAATTTATATTTACCCTGTAGGATTCCTCTGCTTGTCCTTACATTGTATATACAAAGGATTTTCAGGAATAAAACAACCACTAAAGGAAAACATATACAAAGAATTATACTTAGTACAAAATTTTATAACTTGATAAATAATAGCTCTTCTCTCCCTCAAAATGACTTGCATATCCTTTAGCTCATTTCAAACATAATTTACAACCAGGCTAAAGTTAAATGTGATAAGCAATTATTGCTTGCTAAAAAGCAGCTAAAGATTATATGCTAAAGATTATAAATTATTCCAGTGCCTTGCAGAATTATTCATCCCCTTTGACTTCTCTACAGCTTGTTGTGTTACAACTTGGAACTGAAATCAATTTAATTGTCATTGCTACCACTTGACATACACAAGATACACAACACTGTGAAGGTGCAAACCATTTTTGATGTGGCACACATGTATTTGTTGGTTGCAAAAGTTAATACATGCTATAAACACCTTTGGCAGCAATTGCAGCTACAAGTGTTCTTGGGTAAGTATATCCATTTTGCACATCTGGATCCTGCATTTTTTAGCATTTTTTTCAATATTGTTCCGTCTCTGTTGGTTTGGATGGGCACTGTTGGTGAACAGCAGCATTTAAGTCTTTCCATACATTGTCAAACAGGGGCCATTCTAAGATACTCGTGTTCTTGTTTTTAAATCACTCCACTCTTACTCTGACTGTGTATTCAGGGTCATTATCCAACTGGATGAGGAACCTCTAGCCCAGTGTTTTGAAAAGGTTTCTTCTAAAATTACCTTGTTTTTGATTCTATTCATCTTGTCCTCAACCCTGACCAGTTTCCAGTGCCTACTGAGAAAGAGCATGATGCTGCCACCACTATGTTTCTTGGAGATGGTGTTCTCAGGGCAATGATCACTTATGGCTTTGAACCACTCAGCATTTTGAAGCAAAATGCAATAGTTCAATTTTGGTCTCATAGGAACAGAAAACCTTTTTCACATTTGTTATTATCTCCCATAGGCTTTTTTGCAAACCCCACATGAGTTTTGATATTGGTTTATTTCAGCAATGGCTTTCTTCTTATCACTCTTCTATAAAGCCCAGCCTTGTGGAAAGTCCACCTGACGGTTTCAGATTATTTTCCCTCTCCGCTGCAGATCTCTCATGCACATTACCACTGACCTCTCAGTGCTTCTCTGATGAATGTGCTCCTTACCTGGTTACTGGGATCTGGTAGATGGCCTTCTCTAAGCAGAATTACAGCTAAAACTTATTATTTCCATTTTGTAATCATGGATTTAATAGTACTCTGAGGGATATTCATAGTTTGGGGATTTAAAAAAAACAACAACCTAAACTTGATTTATAATTCCACACAATGCATAGTTGGGGATTTTTTTTTTTTAAATAACACATCCCTGATGGATGATTCTGCACAATTCATAGTTTGGGGACTTTTTAAAATAATACGACCCTGATGGGTGGTTTTGCACAACTTTATACGTGACTTGTTTTACTATTTGGTCTTCATTATATTGTTTGCTTAGATATGCTTTTCTCTGGGACTTTCCATAAACCAGTATATTTAATCTGAGACTGTGTGGAACCAGAACTGTACAGAAGTGTATTCCACTTAACTGCTTATGTTACTTCTGGAGGTAGTGGGTTGCAGTGGGTTTATTCAGGTATCTCACAGCAAATGGGGTGAATACTTCTGCAACCAACAAATGTTGGGGATGCAGGGTTTATATAACTTTTGTGCCGCAATAAATATATTTTACAAGGGACTGTAATGTCCAAATAGTTCACCATCTATTAGGATCTGTGTTCTGATATGAATGTGTCTAATTCCATTCTTGTTTCAGGGCACTACACCTTATTCGAAACATTAAAACCAGCACTTTACCTGGTCCCATTTGCTAACATTTGACCTGTTAGCTCAAAAATGTTGTTCGATGCAAATGCCATATCATCCACACCACCAAGAAAATATTCATGGAATTTATCGACCAAAAATGGAGACTTCCTGGCATAGAAAGGGTATAGCTATGGAAATCAAAGAGCAATTTTATTTGGGGAATGGGCATCTCAAGAGTAAACAGCAATAAACTTTTAAGAATATACATTACCTTGCCAACAGCAATAATTTCACCATACCTATAGAAGAAAAGAGATTATTACTTGCCATCTCCATAGAACTTTTTAGTGCACAAAATGCTTCTTAAAGTAAATCCATATATCTTCTTTGGCTTTGTGTACTGTCTTAAGTGCCTCCATACAAGACAGTTGACATCAGTGTTGGGAATCAAGTGCCCCATAGACCCCATGCAAACCCAAGGCTGTTTTGCCGTCCTCTGAAACCCTAAAAAAACAACCTCAAATTTTCCCATATTTTTGGCAAAAAAAAAAAAAAGCCCTGGAAAAATATGTTTATGAAAAACACAGTGAAAGCTACTCAAAAATCAATGAATGTGTGTGGATGTAACAATAAGGTATAGTTTATCATTATGGGAATAAGCCACAGCAAACCTTGATGTCACGTGTTCCAAGCTTCCCTCTTCTCTGGCATAGTAATGAGAAAATCAGACACTTCTACTCTTGCTTTTGATTAACTGCAGTTTAGCATTGCATTGCTGCCTAGAGAAACTACCATTAATCAGCTATGGTTTACTGGAAAAAGCCAGTTTCACACCTCAAGCTTCATCGAAGTTCAAACCTAGCAACAAGTTGTGGGCCCATGGCTAGTAAAAAAATGAAAGCAAAAGCATTCAAATCCCTTGAAGCTCTACCAGAGAAGGGAAAGAGGAATGCATAAGCCAAGGCTCACAGTGGCTTATTTGCATATCAATAATCCAGTGTTTACACTACTCTCCAAATGAAACTTTTATGTAGCACTATACTAAGAAAGCATCATGAGCTATCAGACAGACAAAAAAGGATACCAGTTAGCTGAAACTATTTTGATTAGGACTCTTTCCGTGTTAATAATCAACTGACCAAAGTTATATTTTAAGGCTACATCCACACTGCAGAAATAATGCAGTTTGACACCAGTTTAACTGCCATGGTTCAATGCTATGGAATTCTAGGAACTGCAGTTTTATGAGACATTTAGCCTTCTCTGTCAGAGAACTGTGGTGCCACAATAAACTACAATTCCCAGAATTCCATAGCATTGAACCATGGTAGTTAAAGTGGTGTCAAACTGGATTATTTGTGTAGTGTAGGTGCTACCTAAGAAAAGAAGCCCTATAGCATCCATTATGTTTTTGTGCAACAAATTAAAAAGTCTGTCATGAGGACAACAATTTCCCGCACACTTGGCAAATATTAAAGTACATCCACATCTTCCTGACTTCTCTTCAGTTCCACAGTGTTGGTTGTTGTTGTTTTTTTTGGGGGGGGGGTTCCAATGCATTAATTTAATTAAAATATATAAACATATCTTGAATTATATGAAAAGAACACAAAGACATAAAATGTTAATAAAACTATTTTTCTGTTTTAACATGTCAATTTCTTCTTACCCCTCCTCCAGCACCAAAGTGCATTTTAAGAACACAAAATTTCCACCAACTCCTCTTGCCTATCTATGGAACATCCCTCCTCCAGAAGATAAAAGGACCTACCTAATTAAACTCCTGTTTCCCACCTGACCTTCTCAAAAACATTTTAAAGCATTTATTCTGTATGCCTACTCAACTGATAAGTGATTTCTCCTGTCTAAGGAAATTGTCACATGAGACTTCTACAGTGCAGTAGTCACTTTTTTAAAGTACATGGAAACATACCAGTCTTGAAGTAATCTTTATCACACCTCTGCTTCAATACTGGTATGGTGCTGCTCTGTATGGGGCATTGCTATCCACACTGTCCCACTCGCTCCCCATTATTGCCCTACTTAGACATGTAGATCGTTCTGCCAGTGTGGGGGAGAGAGATTGGGAAATGTGGGCAGGGGAAAGAAAGATCAGATAGTGGGGCGGGGGGAAGAGAGATCAGTCAGCGGGGGATTGGAGGAAGAGAGATCGAGCTGTGGAGTCTGGGGGAAGAGCGATCAGGTAGTGAAGGGAAGAGAAATTGGGTGGTGGGGGACAGGGAGAAAGGATTGGGGCAGCGGAATAGCGGTCAGGCAGTGGGGTGCAGAGGAAGAGAGGTTGGGCAGTGAGGGGGCAGGGGAAGGGAGATCAGGGAGGGGAAGAGAGATCAGGTGGCAGGAGGACAGGAGAGATCAGGTGCCGGTGCAGCAGGGGAAGATCAGGTGGCAGGGGAAGAGAGGTCAAGTGGCAAAGGGTAGGGGGAAGAGAGATCAGACAACAGGGTCGAGATTGGGAAGGTGTTGGCAGCCAGAGCCACTCCTCGTCCCTCCTGAAGGATAGGGCTGCTGTGTGCACATTCATGCAGCACCCTGAGCTTCAGGAGGAAACTGGGGAGGGGAGGGTACAAGTGATCCCGGCTACCAACACCTTCTTGAATCCGGCTGTAGTGTGAATGTGCACACAGCAACCAGCTTCAAGAAAGTATTTGAAGTCATTAAAGCTGTGAGAGGGGAGAGGAGGAGGAGAGCAAAATCACTCCGTTTACACCATGTGATTGTCTGAAAAATGGAACTACAGTGGAAGGGACCTACTATATCAAGTCAGAAATGGAACAGCAGCAAGATTGAGAGCCTATTGATAGGTTTTGCACATCAATGAAAAGGTACACAACAGTAATGAACAGAATACAAAGCAGCAGCAAGATGGACATGGTATTGTGTGATAAATACCAGCCAAAATGCTTTTATTCTGTTAAAATTCCATTTTTGGCCTCATGTGATAATCTCTTTAGTACTTACTATTGGAGATTACCAAGCATAAAATCATCCACTTTTTTTTAAAAAAAAAATGAAAATAGAAAAGTTCCAATTCACTTACAGTTCAAAGAACTGTAGGTAGGTGCAGTCGACAACAGTCTCTTCAGTTATTACTTCCTGACCATAAAGTTCCTTATAAATTGACAGTAAATCCTTGACAGGTACATACCTATGAAGTGATAACACCAGAGTTTCTGATTTAAGCCAAAAAAAAGAGTTAATTGATATCATGAAACATCTAAAGAAAAACCCCATCACAGATTCCCTGATAAATATTCAAAACATCATAACAGTAGAACACTGGATGAACCTATGAAGCATACAATGTGTACTGTGTGAAATGAAGTGCCATAACTCAGTGGTTGAGTACAGGCTTTCTGTGCAAACTGTCCCAGATTCAAATGCGACATCTTCAGACCTGGTAAAAAATTCCTGACACATTACAACTTTTCCTCCAAGGGACTGAGATGGCATACACAAGGGTTTCCCTTGTTATCCTCATAGGAACCCTGAAAGATATGGGTGCCAAAGATTACCCACAGAAGAAGGAGGTTCAGATGACCCCAGCTTAATGGACAAGAACATGTGTAGCATGCAAAATGTCCCAGATATAAACTCTGACATCTACAGGGCTGGGAAGATTTTAACATTCAATAGCTGTTATCAGCCAGTCAGAGTAGGAAATAATGAGCTGACTCAGTATAAGATAGCTTATTACAGTCTTGTAAGTAGCTGAACAAAGAAAGTGAGGCATTCCAAAACAAAATTCTGTTTTACTCTTAGAGTAAAAGTAATAAAGATTGCTGCAGCAACTCAAAAAGTAATAAATTGATTATGGTATGAGCTTTCCAGGGAGACTGATGGCTACAAGGTCTTCTTAATCCTGGTGCAACACTATCTAATACCCAACAATTTTTCTGGAGCACCACATCGGAGAGGAACATCATGGATCTTTAGGAACTCTCTCTCCTCATCAGCTCAGCTTTCTGGACCTTTGCACCATTATAGGCATGTGTGTATTAGTGCAAGCATTGAAAAGCAAACTATTGTTGTAATGTCTCTTACCAGCTCGGTACCAGATAATCAAAATCAAGTTCAAATTGGCTTAACACATCACCTCCTAAAATTACAGTGAAAAGAACCATAAGACATCAAAATACTATAGGAAAAAAAGACACTTTTGCCTCAATTTTATATTATTAGAGAATTTTCTTATGAACATAATCCAAAAAAAATGTGACTCCATAGATACAATAGGCTTGGGACTTGGATTACCTTCTTCTTTTTAACAGATACAGAGAGAACCACAAGATAACCACTCCTCTATGATGTTATCCAGTGCAGATAGGAGATGTGTGTGATTAGTGCAGTGATTCAGTTAAACCTATCACATGGACTTTCCCTATTCGAACGTGTCCCCTGTGTCTGCAGTTCACTTATATGTACACACACATCATAGCCATGACAGGACAGAACTAGAGGGAGACGGACAGTATCCATGTGAAGGGCAGGAATCTTAATTTTCCAATGGCAGCCTCACAGCATCACTCATCAAACTGCTTTTACTATGATATTTGTAATATTCTTGTTTAGTATAGGCTGACATATATCATTTTTATACTTTGCCTGCACACGGTGTTAATTTAAGCAAGATTTTCTTATTATTAAGATAATTTTTATTAAGGAATCAGTATAACCAGCTGGAAAACCTCCATTTCATATGGATACTGTGTCCCTGACTGTGCAGAGACAAACAAATTAATTAGTTTACTTATTTCAGTACACTTAAATCCTGGAAAATATGTGATGATACTAAATTATTCCTATAAGAATCCACTGGTAATTTTGGGGAAACCTTTTAAAATTCATAATAATTACCAAAATCACCAGCAGCATGAGCTTTTGTATATGAGCCATGAAAATCAATCTAGAGACAGAAAGAAAGAAAGAAAGAAAGAAAGAAAGAAAGAACTATGATTTATTAATCCATAACAACTACTACAACTTATTATTAGTAATAGTATATTTATTTATATCCCACTTTTTCTCCTAAGTTGGAACTCAAAGCATCTTACAATTTAAAATACAATTTAAAACATACACAATAAACTTTACAATGAAGACATACAATTTTTCCCCATTCTTTGATTGATACAAGATAATAATAAGGATAATAATAATAAATTTTACTTTTTCCCCGCCTCTCCTGAAGGCGAGGTACAACACGTTAAAATAAAAAACATAATTAAAAACACATAAAACCAACAGTTACAGTACTATAAAACCAATAAAATACATTCATATAATACATTCATTAAAATATACCAATTTAAAAAAAAGTCATGATTTAAAATTGACTGGGTAGTCATGAGTAAGAAGGAAATAATTTGGATCCATGGATATCCAGATGACAGATTTGGATCCACAGACATAGGTCTGTTTCAAAATTGTTGGAAAATTTATGATTGCATTCTTCTGTTCCACTTTATTTAGATAGGGATTTCCTCCCTTCTGCTTCTCTCATTCTGTCAATCATAAGAGGCAGTTTAATTGACTCACTGAACATTGTAAATGGCCAGTAAGCAGTCAGTAACTCCAGTATGCAGTCTGTCACAGTCCTCTCTGAGGGAGGTTAACATCTCACTTCCTGCTTTATAAACTCCAGTTAGATTAGGTTTTAGTTTGTTGTGTAAATATTTATTAAAGCCATTATTGTCTGTTTTTTAAACCACAAACTACATGCTTGTCTTTTGGAGTTAGTCTTTATTCTTTAGGAAGGCATATTAAAATAACAGTGTGACTCACATTTTTCTGCTCTGCTGATGAAAGTGAACTCTAACAAGTTTAACTTTCATCCCTGCATATTTTAGTTTACCTTTAAAAGGGTTAACAACCTGGAAACTAAAATTGCACCCCACAAAAATAAGCTCCACTGACTCTCACTTTGACTAGTAAGCCTGCATCCCACCCCTCAATAAAATATGAGATTACTGTCTAAATATGAATGTGGTAAGCTTTAGTCATGATGGAGAGGAAGCGCTATGCCTAATAAATATAGGAGGGTCCACTTACTGCTGCCATGGCCCGTAGAAATCCTTGATCAATCCCCAAACTATGCCAACTCACATCTGCCACCATATGAGAAGCAATTCCAAAGAGGAAAGCCACCAGTTTCTCTGCAGCCTAAAGAATTAACAAGAAAAATATGATTTAATGCCAACTTCACTGAAACAAAACTCAGAAAACTATTCAAGAAAAACAAAATAATGATGATGATAATTTTTAGCTGGCCTGATTGTTGATGAAAGCTTGCTGTGGGGTTTTACTGTGGTACAAGTTAGGAGAACCAGCGTGGTGTGGTGGTTTTAGTGTTGGACTATGACTCTGAAGACCAAGGTTCAGTTTCCCACTTGGCCATGAAACCCACATGCCACATGTCACATGCTCTCAGCCTCAGGGGAAGGCAATGACAACCCTCCTGGGAAGAAATGTTGCCAAGTAAGGCCTTAGAGTTGCTGTAAGTCAGAAAAAACTTAAAGACACACAACAACAACAACAAAAACAGCAGCAGCAGTATCCATATGCATTACACCTTACAGATTAACAGTAAAAAGACAGTTCCCTGTTCCTTGTTCCAAAGAGCATACAAACCAGAAAATCATCACAGCTCAAGGGAAGCAATATAGAAGAAAGTGAGAAGGAGATGAGGGTAAACAAGGACAAAATACAGGTCTTTGTTCATATTGGTTATATGTACTTAGTTTAGCTTCATCGGACAAAGAGATGGTGTCAAAAACCTTTGAGGGAAAGGTACATTTTGAATAGGGATGTGAAGGAGAGAAAGCCATCATCACATGGAAAGGGGACCTGCCTAAGTTTTGTGGGCTTTCACAATAAATTGCTAAAACATCTAATAAAGATACTATGAGCATTTCCAGACAGAAGGCTCTTCAAATGATCAGAAGGCATTGTGAAGCTTTACCATCTTTCCCCCTTCTAAATGGATTTTCTAAGGCTGCTTGCCACACTGCAAAATTATTGTATATATCATGTATAGGTCTAGAAATTTCAGTTTAAAAAAATCAACCCCAAAAAACTGAGTGAACTTATCCACAGGTCAGTGTAAGTACTGTACTTTAACTCTTTTTTAAAAAGAACCATCCCCTGGTGAAAGGTAAGAGTGTAATCTGTCCTGGAAGCACCGACTCCCCTCTACTCTCTCATCCATCCAGCCTTTAGGGTGAGCTTGCTAGAATTTTGTAAGTTCTTTGGCATCGTTTTCCTTTGCTTTGTCCTTTAGATCCTTTGTTACGTGCTTATTCACAACTTATCTACATGTCATATCAAAATCCATGATTTTGGCTCCAAACCCTGCCCTTGACCTATATATGAAGTCGACTTATAGTTGAGTGTATATGGTAATGTAGTGTGACACCACTGTTAACTATCAAGGATCCAGCCTATGGAACCCTGGGATTTGCAGTAGGATGTGGCACCAGAGCTCTCTGACTGAGAAGGCTAAATATCTTACAAAATCCTAGAATACCATAGCATTGAGCCATGGCAGTTAAAGTGGTTTTGTACTTTTGTGAGCCAGAACACAGAATGGAAATAAACTATAACATAAAAACAAATGAGAGTCATGAGTTTAGGATGATGGCATGTTAAAATCTTCACCTAATAAGACTGGTCCAAATTATTTATATATATATATATAATTTGAAAGGCCCCTTAGAAGTCTTTATTAAGGGATGGCTGCTGTGTTTATTTTTCAAGTAATGTTTATATTTCCCCCAATGAATTCATGTATTCAGTTAACAGTGCACATAAATAGCACCTTCACAAATCAGACAGAGGTAGGATAGAATCTGAAGGCAGATATCCTGCTCCATTTTAATAATTTTTTTAATAATAACATCAGAGCCTTCCTTGAGAAACTGATTGGGGAATTTATTACCTTTCCCCAGGGCTGTGGATAGTTCTTTCTGATGAAGTGGATGCTGGCTTTAAGAAAAGGTGACCAATGAGTGTCTTCAGATACTTGATGGAAAAGGCCTGTAATGCCAGCAAAAAAGATTAGATTATAGAGAGAATACCTTAGTTCCCCCATGTTTTCACTTTATTTAGTGGAATATATCTAAAGGATATGACATTTGGCAGCAGTTTTTCTGGCAAATTTCTCAAGAAAAATCATTTTTGTATATTTAATAATATTAACATAACATAAAACAACAAAAATCACAAAATTACTGAAAAAGCCCATAACAGAATCCTGAGTGAAACTCTGTTTACTCTGCAGCCATTTTGTTTAAAGTAATAAATACGAAAATCTTTATTACAGATGGAAAACAGAATGCTAACAACCAAGTGGCCTGGTTTTTGTATAACTCTTTATCATATATTAGTGTCACATGCTCCCCCACCTCTGCTGGCATGGGCACAAGCTGAACTAGACATATTGAATCAGTCGGATTTATACAACTATCGACTTCCATTTGGTTATGGGTGATTGAATGGATCTACTCATTACTGGGACTGACAAGCCAATGTACATATATAATGATGGAGTTCTATCTATTTATAAACATGTTGCTTGGCTTTAGTGCCAGAGGACTAAATGGCAGTAAGTGAGACTGAATCACATGAGTTCAGCACACCTAGTTGCTTATCCTCTTGACCATAAGCAATATAAAATAGCTTCTCTTCAAAGGAATCACCAGAATTAGTTTGGATATTGGGCTATGTCAATTTCATGAGCAACATGATTTATTTTAAAATGATACCCCCAAGTTACAAATGGTCCTCAAGCTGTATTTTATAGATTCCACTGCCTCCACTCCCCAAGATTTTTTAAAATCATTTATTCAATATCCCATGCACTCTGGAGGTATGTGTGAGGCAGTTTTGCAGTTCTCCTGTCCAACTATGGGGGGTTGCAGACTGCCAGAAATAGTGTGAATTCAGTCCACTTTTAGGGTTAGGGTTAGTGCTAGGGAATCATGGGAACTGTTATTTTTATGAGACATTGAGCCTTCTCTGTCAGACAACTCTGATGCCACAATAAAATACAGTTCCCATGGTTCCCTAACTCTAACCCTAACCCTAAAAGTGGACTGAATTCACAGTATTTCTGGCAGTCTGCAACCCCCCTATGTTAGACCAAAGGGAAACTTTTTACCAAAACCAGAGGTGATTTCTAGTTCAGCTTGTCCAATTGAGAAAATGGCTCTCCTAAGCCTAAAACAGCTGGGTGTTTGTTTGTTTTTGCAAAATCATGGCAAAATTGTCCCCCACACCCCCCACAGTGTGCAGTGAGGCAAAAATTAGTGGTGTCCCTTCAAGGTCTAGTGAAGGATGTGTGCAGCTATCCACTTCTTGTGTACATGCTTGTCATTGACCTAAACATCCAGTTGTCCTTGGTCAACCTCCTTTTTTACCCCTTCATTTGCTCAATCACATCTATCTGCATTGACCTCCAGCCAGTTACACATGCACTGAGTATCAGCTTGTTTTTCAGAAGTCTCCTTGGGGAGGGCAAGGTAAAAATAATTTCTTTTACTATTTCTTACCATTCTTGCAAATACCAGAATAAAAGGCATCAGGATAAAGGCTTCCAGCTTGATATGCATCCTGGTGGGTTAATAATAGCTGGACACAAGGAAAAAGAAGAAGCAGAAATCAAAGCATTAAAGCAAAGTATTACTTCCAGCCTTTTGGGGCACAAACAAAAGATAGCACTAAACTTGTGAAATCAAAACCCCTGCTGAATATTGAAATTGATTAGGTGACCTTGGGACAATCTCAACTGGACCAACCTCAAGGAGGTTATTGTGAGGATTAAATGGGAAGACCATGTATGTTACCTTCAAGAAAATCATGATGGAGATAAGACATCCTATATGGTTTGTCTCTTCCATCCTATTATGAAACGTATATCGAATCTGAGGTCAAAGTTTGAAGCACCTTTGATAATTACATACATAGAACCATTTTTCAAGAATCTATATATATTTCTAAATCCATGCATGTTAACTAGTCACAAAATGTGTAAATTGGTTATGTTCTGTATTTTAATTACAAGTGAAATCAGCTGCCTGCTGGAATCTCTCATCTTTTCTCTCCAAGCAACAAGCAATACCTCTTTGAATGTACGGTAAGTAGAGTGATACAATTTAATTAGTGATGAGTGCCACACGTTAAAAAGGAAAGACAAAGCAGAAAGACTCTTCTTAGATAATCTCTTTTGCCATATGCATATTCTGTGCAAAACATTCCATTCAAAATTAACATTTGTCCCAAGAGCTACAGGCAAAAGTTCACAAGAAGGATTCACATTCACAATGTACAATGATGATTGTGATTATTTGAAAAATAAAACCACATTAGTCTCCATCTTAATGCCATTTCACATTCCATCCTAATGGCATTTGAGCAATAATTAATGACAATTGTTCCATGTTATAACTCTGTAATAGACAAAAAGTCAATGTTCCTTGTAGTAGATGAAGATGGTAGGTTCTGCTTTGAACAACTGTATCAAATAGCATCATAATAATTGTAGGTTGGAATGATATACAGATGACAAATTCCCTCATATATTCCACATATTGAATAAGGTGAGCATAAATCCCAAATCAAATGGTAAAATGGTAAAAATATTGTGCATTAAAATGCTAATGAAAATTATAATAAACTTCCTACCTCACGATAGTCAATATTTCCTTCTTGTTTGCTCAAAAATTCCTGAGCTCTGTGAGCTGAAAAAAGTTACATAAGATGTTAAAAGACTACTTAAAAAGTCCACAATGCAAAAATTACATGGGGCAGTATATGGTGTGGTATGCACCTGTGTCTGATTAAAAGAAATTCTGACAACAATAAAACACAATCCATTTAGATCACCATGGAAATGGCTCCACAATGTCCCATATTTCAGATAAAGACATCATAAGCCATGTCTTGGTTTGTTGGAATCTGATTTGTTGTGATGTACAAATCAGCCTCTACTATCAAGCTATATAGGCAGCCAAAATCTGAGCAGCGGCAACCCGAGAGCTGGGCCTGGGCAGGGACTCACCATCTTGCCCACCGGCCCTTCTAACACCTGGGACCGGAGCTTCGATGGCGCGGGGGGCTATTTAGCCCGCCCAATTCTTCAACCTCCAGCAGCGGCAACCTGAGAGCTAGGCCTGGGTGGGGACTCACCATCTAGCCTGCCCAGCCCCTTTTACTACTGGGGTGACCACAGCAACAAAGCCAGACTCAGCCCAGGAGTGGAGCTGGTGTAGGTTATTTAATCCACCTTATTCTCTGTCTTTGGCCAGCTTATAGATCCCGCTGAGTATAGTTGCTAAGGACTTAATTTTCCTGAATTGTGGGGAGGGAGGCTTTTGGGCTGTTAACATCTCACCTCCTATACTGCCCGGGAATGATCTGGGAGCAGCAATTGAGGTTGTGCGGGGGAAAGGGAGGTATGGTGGGAACAGAGTGAGGCGATGTTACAAAAGAAGGCGGGATCGATGTTTGAAAGCTATCCTGCCTTCAGCTCACTCTGTTTCCCGGAATGGTTTGGAGAGCGTACCAACCATTCCGCAGAACCTTACCTTACTCCTCTGCAATGCCAGGTTGGTTAAGAACAAGATTCATATTATTTATGACCTCCTCCTAGATGAGGATGCCGACCTGGCTTGCTTTACAGAGACCTGGCTGGGAGACGATAGCGCTATAACTTGGATGCAGGCCCTCCCAGCAAGGAACTTTGTTAGTGAGCAGGTAAGGGGATGTGGGGGGGGGAGTGGCCCTGGTTCATAAAAACAATCTGATCTTGACCAGGATACCTGTCTGGAACACAGTCCACTTCGAGTGTATGTACCTAAGTCTGAGGACCAGGGATAGTCTGAGGATTCTGCTAGTATACCGACCACCCCGTTGTCAGCTCACCCTAACTGAGCTGACACAGCTGGTCTCAGAGTTGCTGCTGGAGTTGCCCAGACTTCTAGTTTTGGGCGACTTCAACATCCCACTCAAGACCAGTTTGTCAAATCTCACAGGTGCGGCTCGGGAGTTCATGGAATCCATGACAAACATGGGCCTATCCCAATTGGTCGTCGGGCCCACTCATTGTGCAGGTCATACCCTCAATGCAGTCTTTAGTACAGAACAGTACTATCCATGGGCGGAGGTTATTAAAACCACCGCATTGTCATGGACGGATCATTTCTGGTTAAGACTGAAGAGCTGCTGTCTGCCCCACTGGGGGTGGTGGACCTATTAGAATGGTCCTCCCTCGACGGCTGATGGAACCAATAGGATTCCAGAAAGCCTTAGAGGGTTAATGGTTGGTAATGCCGGTGAGTCTGTTGAAGCTTTGGTTAATACCTGGAACACCGATCTTGCCCAGACTATCGACACAATCGCTCCGAAGCGTCCTTTCCAGCCCACTTCTAATCACCAGCAATGGCATACGGAAGAGCTTAGAAAGATGAAGCGGACTGGACAATGACTGGAGCGCATCTGGCAGAAAACTCGACTCTTATCTGACAAGACTCGTCATAGGAACTTTCTTTGGTCCTATCGAGAAGCAATACATGCAGTGCAGAGATTTTTCTGCTCTGCACATATTGCGTCTGCAGAATCCCATCCAGCAGAGCTGTTTAGGATAGTAGGGGAGCTGACACAGGTCCCACCTGTACAGAACCCTTTACTTAACCCGACAACGGCCTGCTGTGGCATGTTTAACACCTTCTTTGAAGATAAAATCTCTCAGATAAGAGCCAACTTAGATGCCAGGGTTCTGACAGAATCAATTGATGAGGTGTCCAGCAACTCCGTTAATGAAATTATACTGGATCAGTTTCAATCTGTGAGTACCAATGGCGTGGACAAGCTCCTTGGCAGAATGAGGAAAACGACCTGCCCTCTCGATCCTTGCCCATCATGGCTGGCCGTACATGGGGGGATGCACTGAGGATGTTCCTCAGGGACATCATCAATGCATCCCTCAGGCAAGGTCATGTTCCACCTTGTTTGAAGAAAGCGGCGGTTAGGTCCCTTCTGAAAAAAACCTTCCCTGGACCCCCTGGATATGAACAACTATAGGCCAGTCTCCTTACTACCTTTTTTGAGCAAAGTGATCGAGAGGGTGGTTACTCTTCAACTCCAAGCTGTCTTGGAAGAAACCGATTATCTAGATCCATTTCAAACTGCTTTAGGACAGTTATATTGTATGAATTTTAATGTTGTAAGCCACCCCAATTGCTCGTCAGAGGGGTGGGATAGAAATAAATTTTATTATTATTATTATTATTATTAACCCAGGTTGCTGGTTTACAAATGCTGGCTTGTTTAAACCATGGCATGTCATGACCTCTGAACCCAGATCCATGGGTTATTCCTTGGCTTTTTCTTAAGCTGCCATCCCAGAAACAAGTCAGAAATGGAAGATACAGTGGTTTGTCTTACCTTTTGCTGTGCTGCTCATAGCTTAAACAACAAACAACGATTAACCAAAAAAAAAAATGACATGTGAACATGCCGATGGGCTAACCAGAATTCTAGACAATGTGGTTCTGTAAGAACACTGTTCCATTTGAGTGACACCTTCTTTCAACAATAAGTGCTCACACTATTAGGCAACTGTAAGGTATAAAGTACATTAAGTTCAAATACCAAAAGCTTCCACCTCCCAAGTCCATGGGATGGCGACTTCACTAGTTCCTATTCTTGTGTTCTTACCTTCTGTCCCAGATCATAAACAGAACTAATAATTTGCTACTATGATTCTTTATAACTATGCTTTCCACAACTTTCTTGTGCTTTTATTTGTTAAAAGGGAGAACTGAAGTGTGGAAATATTTGTAATAAAAAACAACAACTATTGTGACACAAGCTGCAAGTGTAATCAGAGCAAATACAGTC
Source organism: Phrynosoma blainvillii (assembly GCA_026167975.1). Classification (NCBI taxonomy): domain Eukaryota; kingdom Metazoa; phylum Chordata; class Lepidosauria; order Squamata; family Phrynosomatidae; genus Phrynosoma; species Phrynosoma blainvillii. Next base: position 98,045,362 of record JANUYF010000004.1, on the reverse strand, counting down.
ACCTCTCCTTTTTCACGGGGGATCCGTTCCGGAACGACCCTCCCATGAAAAAGAAAACCATGCATATTCAAGCCCCACAGACTTGAATGGGGCGCGCTCCCACGGGAGCACACAGGGAACGCGCTGTGGCTGCATGCCCCATTCATTAAAACGGAGGTCACCCCTCCGTGAATAATCAAAACCACGGATCCCAAGTCCACAGTTTTGGAGGGGCAACTGTACACAGTCTTGCTACAGTGTGCAGCAACTTCCACATTTGCTGTAATAATGATGAATGTACAACTCGTGTGTCATAAAAGCACTATGCAAATATGGCAATCGTTAGTTTTCTAGAAATCATTTTATGTTGCAGTTTTACAGCTTGGCAGACAGCTCCATCTACTTTTCAGAATTATAACATACTTTAGATCAGGGGTAGGCAACCTAAGGCCCGGGGGCCATATGCGCCCCCCCGAGGCCTTTGGACAGGCCCCAGGCCGGTCCTGCTGCCGCCGCTGCTGCCGCCGCTGCTGCCGCCCACCATAATGATATTGATTATTGTTGTTATTACTTGTTCTTGGGGTTTTCTTGGCAAAATCTCCACAGGGTTTTGCCATGGCTTTTCTGGGGCTGAGAAATATGCATGCATATTTTTTAATTTTTTATATTTTATTTTATTTATTTATTTATTTATTTATTTATTTTTGATGCTTCAGCCCACCAATTGTCTGAGGGACAGCAACCCGGCCCCTGGCTCAAAAAGGTTGCCTACCCCTGCTTTAGATAATATATGATTTACTGATTTTACTTTAAAATATCTGAGGGTTTCAGAATTCTCTCAAAATCTTAGGGCTGCCCTAGATGTAACTAGTGTGATGTAGTTATTTGAGTGTTGGTTTAGGGTTCTGGGGTATCAGGGTTGGAATCCCTGCTGAGTCATGGAAACAAAGGGCCTTTGCAGACCGCCAGAAATAGTGCACATTAAATTGAGGCACTGCCCTGGCTCAGTGCTAGGGAGTCATGGGAATTGTATTTTTTTCTGAGACATTGAGCCTTCTCTGTCAGAGAGCTCTGGGGCCACAATAAATTACAGTTCCCATGACTCCCTAGCACTGAGCCAGGGCAGTGCCTCAATTTAATGTGCACTATTTCTGGCAGTCTGCAAAGGCCCTAAGTCTACTTTAACTGTCCTGGCTTGGTGCTAGGGAATCATGAGAATTGTATTTTTTTCTGAGACACAGCCTTCTCTGTCAGAGAGCTCTGGTGCCACAATAAACTACAGTTCCCATGATTCCCTAGCACTGAGCCAGAGCAGTTAAAATGGCCTCAATTTGCACTATTTCTGGCAGTCTGCAAAGGCCCAAAGTGGGTGATTTGGGGGGAAACAAGGATAAACCTCCAAATAAATCTTGGCGAGAAAAGGTTTAAAATATAACTCAAAGCATACAAGATAAAAACACACCACACCACTTTTAAACACCCTGCTGCCATATGATTTAAAGTCAAAGGCCTGCCTAAATAGAAAAGGCTTAACCCAGTGGTGGCAAACCTATGGCATGCGTGCCAGAGGTGGGACTCAGAGCCCTCTCTGGGGGCACGCATACCGTTGCCCCAGCACAGAGTTCGCCAGAGTTTGTTACTAGAAAGCCAGAAGGATGTGGCACTTTTGATAAAATAAGAGGATTTTGGGTTGCAGCTTGGGCACTCAGTCTCTAAAATGTTCACCATCACTGGCTTAACCTGTCAATAGAAAGAGAGCAGGGAAGGGGCTAGCTGGATCTTTAATGAAAGGGATACACTGTAAGTTTCAAAGTATTTATGGCTGTAACACTGGCACTAGTCATGTTGTGGATTATCACAAATTACTACAGCCCCAGAAATTTCTTGAGGCTACAGTTCTGCATTAGATCCTCATCCTGGCAAAATCCACCAATTCATTCCTAGCTTTGACTGGGGATGTTTCCACCACAGAGGCCCCGGTGGGGTTTCCCAAAAATTTCAAAGCAGGGCAAAGTTGTAACTATCAATGTGGTTTACACCATAATCTGCACTGTAATGTTCAAGGAAATTAACAGAGCACAACACTGTGAAACCTGCACACTCGCTCCTTTCATCTTGCAATAGAGAGGTACTGAAAGCTAGAACAGAAATGAGGGAGTCACAAAAATAACATTTGCTAGTGCAGCACTAAGACACAGTGTATGGGGGCAAGAAAATGATTATATGGGAAAAGAACGGTTAGAGCATGCAGGAATTTGGAAAAGGCTGGAGCCACCTGTGTGGGGTAGTGGTTTGAGTGCTGAACTATAACTTTACTCAGCCTTGGGTGAGACACACATTCTCAGCCTCAGAAAACCCCGTGATAGGTTCACCTTATGGTAACCGTAACTCAGAAACAACTTGAATGCGTGCGCGCGTGTGCACACACACACAAAGGGGGGGGGGGCTGCAGTGAGGTTTCCAATGAATTATGCAGGCAGTGGATGACCATCCCAAATAGATATGATTAATAATAGTTAAATATTTAAAAGAACAAGACAATTATAACAATAAAAGATAAAGAAACACAATGATTTTGCTTTGCTTTCCAAATCCTCACAAAACAGTTTCTGCAAAAACAGATGTCTCAGTTATCATCCTTCTCTGGCACACACAACATGAATTCATTTGATTACAGAGACCATATCTCTTACTATGAGTAACACACCACACCACTATATTTATCTTAGGAACAGAAAACACTGGGCTGAAGGCCACATGGAGCTCACAGGCTGCATGATTCCCATCCCTGGACTGCATTCAGTAGCTTTTCAGACTGGAGTCTTTTCCAGCCACCCCTGGAGCTAAAAGAACTGAACCAGTAATCTTCTCCATATAGCACATGTACTCTACTGCTGAACCACTAGTCTTCTTTCATCCTTGTGTAATTGTCATCCTTGCAGCAACTCACAGTGAACAATCATTTCCAAATCCTCTGCCATCATCATATCTTTCAATCAGCCAATGAAAATGGAGAAAACTTCCAATAACATTGTCTTTCCAATAATTTCTTTAAGGGTGTGAAATAATAATTGACAATATACTGGAATGTTTTGGGGAGGGGGGCTTAAAATTGGTTGTGATTGTTGTGTGCCTTCATGTTCGACCTATGATGACCCTATCATGGCAAGATTTGTCTGAGGGGGGTTGCCTTTGCCTTCTTGCGGGGGTGAGAGAGTGTGACTTGCCCAAGGTCACCCAGTAGGTTTCCATGTCCAAGCAGAAATTCGAATCCTGGTCACCAGAGTCATAGTCCAGCACTCAAATCACTGCACCACATTTTAAAATTGGTACCAGGTTGTTATAAATTTGCAGTACAGTACTTGTAGGGGGAAAACAAATTACTTTTTCCATCCATTCTTACAGAAACATGAAATATGAACTCTTACAAGCCAACTGTATACCTAAAAATAACCTCTGTGGAGCCAACTCCCAAATATGCCAAGATCAGACAGCCTTTATTATTCCTAGGAGGGCTCTCCAACAACAGCTGTCTTAATCTTTTTTAATGCTTGATAATTTAGTACACTTCCGATTGATTATTCCTAAGGAGGAGTTTTAGTAGTCTATGCTCCCAGATCATTTCAGGGGGGTTCTGCTCCCCTGGTCTAGTCTACAGGGAGGCTCATGCCCCCACTGTTCCCAATTCTGTTAATAATAAGTTTAACATTCTTTTTACAAAAAAAGGACAAAACACAAAGAGAGTAAGATTTAACGCTTGTCCTTCATATATCCAACCAGAAACACTAAATGTTATTAAAAAACAAAACAACAACTTCAGTTTACATTATCATATCCCTTTCATTTGAGCTTCCAGTAGGTAGCAAACATATCATTTTTCATGGCCTTCGCTTCTTAAAACAAAGGGTGGCTGCTCAGGCTGTTATGACCATGTGTGGTTTTTAAACTAACAGGGGTTGCAGACTGCCAGAAATAGTGCAAATTGAGTCCACTTTTAGGGTTAGGGAATCATGGGAACTGTATTTTATTGTGGTACCAGAGCTCTCTGACAGAGAAGACTCAATGTCTCAGGAAAAAAACAATTCCCATGATTCCCTAGCACTAACCCTAACCCTAAAAGTAGACTCAATTTGCACTATTTCTGGCAGTCTGCAACCCCCCTAAGCAAGTTTTAGTTTGTTGTTTTTTAAAAATATATATTTAATATAATTTGAAATGGTTTTATCTGTTGGTGGGCATGTTGTTTCAGAGGTGATTAATGTTTCACTGAGTGAAATGCAATATATAAAGTAAGTAAATAAATAAGGTTAATGCAGTAATAATTAATATTTATTTCTCATCATCAATTACGATTAGAAATTAAAATCCAATAATTTCTCTAAATGGACCATACATTCAGAATAACAAACATGAAGCATGTGTAAATTAAAGTATTAACACATCTCTTTTCTCCATTCCCCAACCAGTAAGAACCAGCTGATCACAATGCTATCTTGTATTATATCCGATAAATCTGTAACATTTTGTTCTTCCCACAATTTAATGTTTCCAAGCACACTCCTGTCATTAATTTCCCTAATTGAATGAGCTGGCTATGTTAGAGGTAATAAACCTGGCTGACGTTCAACTGAAACTTCTCCTGGACTTAATCAAGTGCTCCATAGATGGGTTAGATTTACCTCTGCTTTTTCTCAGAGCAAAAAAGATAATGCATTGTAAAAATACATGAAAATCTTCTTGTTCTAAATGAACATCATTGGTGAAATATGCCTTTCCCTGATAGGTCCAGGCATTCCTTATTACTAATGTATCTCTTATTACTGGGAAACACCAAACCACCTTTGTAACCATCTACTGATTGACAAAGAATATTACCAAAGATCCTTCAATGTTTCCCTGTCCAATCCATAAATGAATCTAATACTACTTTTTTTTCTCAAGATGCTACAATTTGGGGGAAAAGAAAAAATGGAAATTGTTAAACAAATAACCTTGGTTATACAAATAACCTTTTAATTTCTTTTATTACTGATAATCTAGCCAGACGTCTTTGTTCATCTTTCCTAACTCAATTTTACCTAATTGAACCCCAAATTATTTTAAGCATCCTTATGCAAATTGCTAGTACAAAAGCATGATTTCAAAAAAACTTAAAGCTTTATATTCCTTCCTACTCCATAACCTTAACAGCAAAGCCTAATTGTAAAATGGTTTGCAAATTTACTTGCAAAAGGAATAGTAACTGAAACATCCATAATTGTAAAAGGGATGAGACATTGAAATAAATGTTTAATTTTCCAACATCTTTCCTGTTTGTTTTCAGAAATTCTCAAATATGAAGCATCTAACTTACCAGATGCATACAGTTGTCAAGAGACAGCTGTAGAGCCTTAGGCTGCATCTACATTGCAAAAATAATCCAAACTTTGCTCTGGTGCACCACCAAACTACAATTCCCAGAATTCCACAGCAGAGCCACGGCAGTTAAAGTGGTGTCAAAATGGACTATTTCTGCAGTGCAGATGTAGCCTTAGAAAACATTTAGTGTCTACAGCATGCACACACAATGAAATCCTGAAGGTTGAGATGCAACAAAGAATTTTAAATATGACTACTCAGGATATGCACATTTTCCTTTTTGTTAACAAGATACACTCAGTTTGCATTGTTAGTATCCATGTCTGTTTAGCCACTTCTAGATACTACCTGCCCCATATGTGGAAACAGCTGAAAATGACTGTGCTACCTTTGCATCACTGAACGTACCCTTACCTAACATCTATCATTGCCACCAATTAAAGAAATCTGTTATAATATTTTTCACAATACTTACACCTCTTACTATATCTTACCTATTTCAATATGTGTTGATAGGCCACACGGTATAACGCTTTGGCAGAAAGTACAAAGTATAGCCAGGATGGACCACATCTTGAGGCTTTCCATGCTGTTGATATTCTGGACTATAAATCATGGTTTGAAAATGCTGTCAATAGAACTGTGACCTTTGAAATATGGCCTACAGTGCATTTCTTAATCAAATATGTCACTAGCACAGATGCTAAAGTTCTCATGTTTGAAATGTCAGCTGGCCCGTTTTTTCTGTATGAACGGACAGATTATCTTGTTCTTATGGACTGGAATGGGCCCAGCAGAAATATAGTACTTTATTTTCCATTTGTATCTGTGAAATCATTCCTAGAACAAAGAAAAGAATCTTTATTTTATGTTGTTCGGCAATATTACTATTCACTGAACCCTTAGATCCTTCCAGACAGGCAGAAGCAACCAAAAGACTGTGAATCTGTTTGGTTTTTCTCCCTCTTTTATAGATTTCCTGCTGTAAAATCCTTTTTCTCTAGTAAGAAAAGACAGAAGCTGTGAGGAAATGGTCTGGATGTAGGACTTACAAAATGAAAATGACATCAGCCCCCCCCCCCCCCCCGTAAGTTCTACAAATGAAGCAAGACAATTAGACCGCACAGCTATTTAGTATTTTCCTTTTATATTGATTTTTCTGTGGGAAAATCAATTAAAAAAAACATTATTGAAAACATCTTAGAACAAAACATCAAGAATGACAGCCCGTAAACGAAAAAAGCAAATGACTAACACGTGAATATCATAAATGTACTTTTAAGATTCTGCCAAAGTCCAGCCAGGAGTATTTTTAACGATTCCAACAAATATAAGTTGTGAAATGAAGTATTTGTTACATAGCAATGCGTTATTATCCAGAAAATGAAAGTAATTCACCTGTTTTTATGGGTTTTTCCCCCCTCTTGTAATATCTTCAGTAAGTTGAACTTCAATTTAAAAACTGTTTTTAAAATTCTTACTATAAGTTTTTAAATCTGTTATCTTGTGAGCTGCCTTGGGTCCTATTCTGGGAGAAAGGTGGCATAAAAATGAGATAAATAAATAAATAAATAAATATGAAATAAGTTTGAATACAGTGTCCCAAAACGCCTTCACCTTTGGGCAATCTAGCTACATGGGAACCAGCATGCCCCACATCCCCTCCAGCAAATTGGTTGAACATCTTTCCAGAATAGGGAAAGTTTTGAGGGACAGTAATGGCACCTACATATAATTTTATAAGCATTTTCCCTCATATTAGCAGAAATGGAACGAAATGGTGGGCTGGTCCATAATCTTGCTCAACTCTCATCTAGAATAATTAAATTTAGATTGCTCTCCCAGCAAATCTTACTAGGGTTCATACCTTTTTAATCTTCTTTAACTAATAAATTATAAATTTTGGAAGTCAATCCCCTTGTCGCTAGTTGGGGGATAGTACAAGTTAACTTGAATTCTGATCATTGCTTTAGAGGCTCCTGCACTTTGACTCAGTTGACGATATATTTCAGTCTTATCAAATCTACCCCAGTGAGTTTTGGTACTGGACAATTTCTATTTAACTTCCAAATCGTAAAGTAGATATTTGATTGATAAATAACCTGTCTTGTGTATGATCTCTGTTATTCTACTAGACTTGGAGTGTCTGACCTCATCCCTTGGAGAAATGAATCTTATGGGTTTAACTGCCATGGCTCAATGCTAGGGAATTCTGGGAACTGTAGTTTTATGAGACATTTAACCTTCTCTGTCAGAGAGCTCTGCTGCCACAATAAACTACAATTCTCGGGATTCCCTAGCCTTGAGCCAAGGCAGTTAAAGCAGTCTCAAACTGGATTATTTCTGAAGTGCATTTTGGAACATAGACAAGGGGGGGGGGGGGGGAGAAACCAACAGAACCCATTTTCTCCAGCATTTCTACACTGCAGATGCAATGACAAACCAGCCCCAGGATAGCACGTTGGTCCCAAACACACTGCAGAAATAATCCACTTTGAGACTGCTTTAACTTCCCTGGCTCAGTGTTAGTGAATCCTGGAAACTGTAGTTTATTGTTGCACCACAGGTCTCTGACAGAGAAGGCTAAAAGTCTCACAAAACTACAGTTGCCTGAATTCCCTAGCACTGAGCCAGGGCAGTTAAAGCAGTGTCAAACTGGATTATGTCTGCAGTGTGGGTGCAGCCTATGTGTCCCCTGGTACTCAGTGGTGTCACAAGGAGGGTGCGGACTGCACCAGGTGACACCCTAAGAGGGGGATGACACTTCTCCTCAAACACCTATCTTTGGACAGAAAGGGGCTGTGGCATTCACCTGCTTCCCTTTAAAGTGCTTTAACAGATGGTGGGAATGGGATGAAGCTCAATTGGAGGAGAAAGGAGAGGACCCAGAGTTTTTTAAATCAAAATTTCAAAATTTTTAATTTAAAAAACAATGAAATCTTTTTTAAACAATTTTTTGATTTTTTTCCCCTTTAAAAAATCAAAATTTTAACCCAATCTTCACTATGCATATGTAAACGCATTTAGATTGTGCATATGATATTGTAATTTGAAGGTATATAATTTTTAATTTTGCTAATTGTTTCATGTCACAAACTATTAGCATGACATTCAGTGGTATATATGGGAATGACAACTGACGAGTAACATTAGTGCAAAAAAGCATTGCGGTAGTCCCTCCACATTCGTTGGGGTTAGCGGCACAGGACCCCTGTGAATGTGGAAAAACTTACAAATAACAAAAACACACTGTTTTTACCTGAGAGAACACCTCTCTAGGAATATCTAGGTCCTCCAGTGCAACTCTGTGGTCCATATCTGTCAGACATTGACCATCATAGAACTGTGCTGGAGGAGCTGCAAATGCCTAGTGGAGTGTCCTCTCTAGGAATCTCTAGGTCCTCCAGAGCAACTCTGTGGTCAACATATGCCAGACATTGACCATCATAGAATTGCGCCAGAGGAGTTACAAATGCCTAGCGGTGTGTTCTCTCTAGGAATCTCTAGGCCCTTCAGTGCGACTTTTGCTTAAAGTTGACCATAGAGTTGCGCTGGAGGACCTAGATATTCCTAGAGAGAACGTATTAATAAAACCCGTGAATAACCAAAAGTGGAGGGAGGAGTGTACTATGGATTCTGTATGGGGTGAAACGGGAGGAGGTCCATGAAGGGGTGGGGAGCTAACGCCATGAGTCCCCACACCGGGTGATACCAACCCTAGAGACGCCAGGGGAGCAAGGCCAGGGCTCCCTCATGATGATGATGATGATGATGGCGGCGGTGCGGACTTACAGCGTGGGGCTGAGGGGACTCTGCCCGCCCCGTGCTCCACCTTCCCTCCCTCCTTCCCTCCCCGGCGGTGCGGCCATGGCGAGCCGGCTGGGCTTCCGAGGGCCTCTAGGCCTCCCTCGGTTACTACTGTCGAGGGCCGCTTCCCAGGGCCGCCTCAGCAGCACCAGCACCAAGTCGGGTTTGGCCGCTGTGGAGGCCTGGCTGCTGCGCTCGGGAGGCTTCGTGGGAGGCCGCTGGGTGGAGGCGAAGGCCGCCTTCCCCGTCAGGGACCCGGCCAGCGGCGCCGAACTGAGCCGGGTGGCCGACTGCGGGGCGGCGGAGGCTCAGGCCGCGGTGAGGGCCGCCTACGAGGCCGGGGCTGCCTGGGCCAGAGCCTCCGCCAAGGTGAGGGAAAGCGGCGAGCGGCCCACAAAATGGCGGGGGAAGAGCGCAGAAGGGGAGGGTAGTAATGGTAGTGGTAATAATAATAATAATAATAATAATAATAATAAGGCTGCATCCGTACTGCAGGAGTATAAACCCAGTTTGATACTGCGTTAACTGCCCTGGCTGTGACCTATGGGATCCTGGGTGTTGTGACTTCTCTGCTAGAGAGCAGCATTATCATCATAAATGCAGTTTGACACTACAACAGCCACGGCTCCGTGCTATGGAATCCCGGGATTTGTAGTTTGTGGGGGCAACTTTGAATGCTTTGCTAGAGAGGATGGCTGCCACATACCAGAATTAATGCAGTTTGACACCACTTTAATGCTACGAGGTTTGACTACACTTTCATGGTACATTTTGTGAGTTACAGTTTTCTAAGTACCAAAGTGCCAAATCAAATTATTCAGGACAAAACAAGTGAAGCAGTAATTTCCAATTTATGAGTTAACATTCTTGCAAGACGGGTGACCTGAGAGAGTAGGCACACTCCCAAACTTGACGCAGCATGGTTTTATTCCCTTTTCCCGTAACTTTATTGGCCGAGGTCATTAAACTGTATAACAAATCCCAAATGCCTAAAATGACTACATGATCTCCGCCCCTGTTTCCACCTCCCCTCTGCTCAAATTCAGAAGCCCCTCACCCTTATTTACAGATCTCCTTTTGGGCTGTATCTTTGGCGTGATTTTCAACATAAGTGAAATGTATACAATTAACACAACTGTGAACTATGAGATTTTACCCCAAGCCTCATTATTAACTGTCCATCCTTCCTTTCATGTTTGCTTTATCTTTCTTTTACCTCATTAACTACAAAAAGCTTCTCTGCCAAAAGATGACTATATGTCTACCTAAGGAGTGTTCTACCTTCTCTGCGATGTTTCTGTGGACTTCAAAAGATAACAACCTCCTTTTTCACCCAGAAAAAGGGGCCCTGGAGCTTAAAACTCCTTACAGCGGATGTGCGTGTGGTGTGTATTCCAAAAAACATTCCTGTCTTTTATTTTATGGGGCCTTATCCAAACTCTTCACTTTATTTTCTACTAGCTTCACACATATACAAATACATTTTTGCTTGTTGCTAGCTGCCTTTGCATTGATCTTGACCCATGGCAGTGACCCTATGGGTGAGACATCTCCAGGTCCCTCTGTCCTCTACTCCTCTGCCCAGCTCCTGCAAACTCTTATTTATGGTCTGCTTAATAAAGTCCATCCATCTAGCATCTGAATATGTGTAAGTTATACATATACATAACATATATCTATATAGTTTTGTGTGTGTTGAATCCAAATTGTCAAGTCTATCACACTTTAATGCGTTCCTTGCTATGGAACTGTGGGATTTGTAGTTTGTCCTGGCACCAGAGCTCTCTGACAGAGAAGGCTAAGTATCTTACAAAACTACAGAACCCAGAATTCCCTAGCATTGAGCTCTGGCAGTTAAAGCGGTCTCAAGCTGGTTTATTTCTGCAATGTGTATTGGACCGTAGGTATACTTCTCTCCTAAAGAGCAGCGGCTGTCACACACCAGAATGGATGCGGTTTGACACCACTTTAACTGTCATGGCTGCATGCTATGGAATCCTGAGATTTATAGTTTGTGGGGGAACTTGAATTGTTTTGTTAGAAAGCAGCAGCTGCCACACACCAGAATGAATGTAGTTTGACACCACTTTAATGCTACACCTTAATGCATTCCTTGCTATACAATGGTGAGGTTTGTAGTTTTCCCTGGCTATACAATGGTGGGATTTGTAGTTTGCCCTGACACCAGAGCTCTCTGACAGAGAAGGCTAAATATCTCATAAAACTACAGAACCTAGAATTCACTTGCATTGAGCCCTGGAAGCTAAAGTGGTGCCAACCTGGATTACTTCTGCAGTGCGATGCAGCCTGTGAATTGGTATAGCCACACTGGTACATTTGTATCAATTTGATGCTGCTTTAACTTGCCTTGGCTCTGTCCCATGGAATTCTGGGAAATGTCATTTGTTGTGGAGGAACTTGGACTTCTCTGTTAGAGAACAGTGGCTGCCACACTGCAGAATGAATGTGGTTTGACTACACTTTAACTGCCATGGCTCCATGCTGTGGAATCCTGGGAGTTGCAGTTTGTGGTGGAACCAGAGCTCTCTGATGGAGAAGGCTAAATACCTCACAAAACTACAAATCCCAGGATTCCATAGAATTGAAGCCTGGCAGCTAAAGCAGTGTCTAACTGCATGAATTCTGCTGTGTAGATGCAGCCCTGGTGCACTTTTCTCTGAACTACAGCATCATGCTCTCTGCCAGAGACTTCCAAGTATCTCATCACCAAACTACAAACCCTATGATTTCATAGGTTGGAACCATGGTAGTTAAAGTGGTATCAGAGTGCTATAACTGTGCAATGTGGACATACCCTGTACATCACCTGCCTGGATCAAAAAGGGTTAAACTGCAAACTAAAAGTCAGGATGAGAGATGAGTAGGCAGCAGAAGTCTCTTTCTTGTTGTAGATGAAGAGAAGTTGTCTTAATCCAAGAACTTTCTCCTCGGGAAAGGGAGAAATTGGAGCCGAGTTTTGGTTCCATGTAGACTCTTGAGAATGTGGAATGTAGCTTAACCTGCATCTTCTGTGCACATTTTCTAAAAATATGGGCCACTGTGTTCAGTGCGGTTTAAGATTGTAGCCTTAAAACATATGGGTTTCAGAGGTTTTGTTTTGTTCAGGCTGCATGATTTCAGAGCAGACTTACACAATAAGATTTGAGAAACTATTGCATTAGTAAAATAAAACACATTCATTACACAAGAGAGATACATATTGACTCATGAGATACAAAGGCAAGGATTTCACTGCTCTCTTGCTTTATGGGAAGTTCAGCTTTTTTTGGCCAGATTTACATTTGTAAGGAAAGTGTACATGTATTCACTGTGATAGTAGTGTGTGTTTTAAATATTTGTTTTGAACAATGTGTTTGGAGAGGGCTGCAGACAACCTTCAGCACTATTATTCCAGGCACTTCCCTGATTTTCAGTTTTAATATGGTTTTGGTGTTTCTACATCTTTTATTGATAATGATCTTTTTAAAAAACAAACTACAGACAGTATTCTTCTGCTTGTTTTGATTTGTTGTAATTTATTATAATTTACAAGAAATCATGATAGAGCAGACATAGATAAGGCACAAGTAAAATACTATTTAGGAGGGATATATAAGGATGTCTAACAAAAGCACAACCATATAAATATATTATATCATTATTATTATTATTATTAGTCTTCCGTAAGAATTCTGTAAGAACTCTTTTCCAGAGATTTAAATGCTGTTTGGGCAGTTTTGGCTGACAAGAATGATTGTTAATGTACTCTAAAAAGGGGCACCATTTCTCTTCAAAAGGAGTGTAAAAGAGGTTATTTATCCTGTCTGACAATTTTTCCATTAGTAAACTGTCCCATAACCTAAGCCACCAGTTAATCATTGTTTATCCATTGTGGTTAAACATCTAATAACCAGCTCTCTAGTGAGTCAATAAACATTAAGGCCTAAATCTAATTGATAGTCCCACTTAAATAGACCCATTGAACAAATAAAACTTAGATGCTGATCTACTAAGTTTGAGTTGCTTCAATGTGTCTATTCTACTTGAGACTAACAATTGGATTTAGGTCTAAGATTTTAATTTGATAACACTAGAAAGTAATTCCCACTGACATCTATGAAACTAACTTGTAAATAGAGGTGCGTAGATTTCTACTATCAGTTACTACAATCACTTGCCTCTTATTTTTATATTAGTGTACTAATAACTAAGTAATTGACTTAAATACCTCCCCACCACCAATATTCTCCTAGGCCTCACATCTGACAGATTTGGCTTGTGCTCTTGTCGATTTGCTTGTGCTGCTGTGGATTACGGTAGATTTGATTTGAACTTGTATCTTGCTTACAGGATTTCGAGACACCAAAGTCTTTTAAGAGTTTCTCACAAGTTATAGTAATATTGATCTAACAGTCATTTTGTTTTCTGACATGTTTGTTGTTATCTGACAAAGATATTCCTGATAAAACACTATTTCTTGTTCAGGAAAGAGGTGCATTACTTCGTAAATGGTATGATTTGATGATAGAGAATAAAGATGGCCTTGCAAGGATCATTACAGCAGAGAATGTAAGTATTTAAAGAAGAAAAATCTATCATATATACTTGACTAAGGGGGGTTGCAGACTGCCAGAAATAGTGTGAATTCAGTCCACTTTTAGGGTTAGGGTTAGTGCTAGGGAATCATGGGAACTGTTATTTTTCTGAGACATTGAGCCTTCTCTGTCAGACAATTCTGATGCCACAATAAAATACAGTTCCCATGGTTCCCTAACTCTAACCCTAACCCTAAAAGTGGACTGAATTCACACTATTTCTGGCAGTCTGCAACCCCCCTAAAGGTGTTTACAGACTGCCAGAAATAGTGCAACTTGAGGCCACTTTAACTGTCCTGGCTCAGGGCTAGGGAATCATGGGAACTGTAGTTTATTTTGGGATCAGAGTTCTCTGACAGAGAAGGCTCAGTGTCCCAGAAAAAATACAATTCCCATGATTCCCTAGCACTGAGCCAGGACAGTTAAAGTGGCCTCAAGTTGCACTATTTCTGGCAATCTGTAAAGGCCCTAAGTCAGCCTCATGAATGAGTTGATGTCAGGCTTTGGTGCCAAATTAATGGATTTTGATATGACCTATGGATAAGTTGGGTAAAATGTAGAGGTATGCAATAAAGGATCTAAAGGATGAAGCAAAAGAAAATTATGCCAAATAACTTACCAAATTCCGGCAGGCATAACTGTGCTCTCACTAAAGGCTGGATGGATAAAAGTGTGTGTGTGGGGGGGGGGGGGTCAGTGCTTCCAAGACGGTATGTACTCTTGCCTTACACCAGCTGATGGTTCCTTTTTTAAAAATAAGAGTTAAAGTACAGTACTTACACTGACCTGTGGATAAGGCTACTCAAGGGTTTTTGGGTCATTTTTTAAACTAAAATTTCTAGAATTATCCATGAGTGTGTGTGTGTATACATATACATATACATATACATATACATATATATAAATGCAGAAGGCCAGATTGTAAGGGATTTACTTCTAAGAAAGTTTACAAATCTGTTCATTTCTTTTAAACCATTTCCGTTTGGTATTCCTGAGCTCAAATTTTTTTACCTGACACTTAAACAATGCATAATCTGTTAATATTAAACTGTAGATGTGGTTATAGGTTTAATTATTTCAGAAATAAACATCAATAACAGTCTTCTAAAATAGAAAGCTGAAGAAGAAGAACAGTTTTTATTCTGTGGGGAGGTTGTTGTTCCATAGACGCAGGACAATGAAGTCCCTGTTCCTTGCAGTTGATGTTCTGACATTATAAAGTAGTAGAGTCTTGGAGCAGGGTCCAATTAACACCATGGGTAGTCCTGAAGGCTCATGATAAACCGGACATTTTGAGAACAATGCAAAGATATGTGATAACATTTCCTTCAAAACACCTTTGTAGGAGTGGACAATGCAGTAATGTGCTTAGCCTTTCCCTTCCTATCAGTTACTTGCTGCAAATGTGACACTTACACAGTATTTAACTTTCCTCTCACTCCCAACCAGGCAATGAATGTAGAAGTAACCCCATTTTTACAGTACTGGTTGTGTATCCTTATCCAGAATTCGGAAATACCCCAAAATTGTCCACATGAGGGGCTGAGATACTGACACATTTGCTTTCTGAAGGTTTAATGTACACAAACTTTGTTTCATGCACAAAAACATTTAAAATATTATGTATAAAATTACTTTCAATCTATGTGTATAAAGTGCATACAAAAATTTTATGTTTCAACCTGGGTCTCATTTCCAAGATATCTCATTATGTATATGCAAATATTCTGAAATCCAAAACACTTCTGATCCTTATCATTTTGAATAAGTGATTGTCACGAGCACCGCTTACTTTTCTTGATGGGTATTGTTATCCCACCGCTGCCCCAATATGTGATGTACCAGACCACTTCTATGTATATCTATGGGTTTACTCCCCAAACTTGGTTTCTGTATTTGTTAGTAGCGTGGATTTTCAATCCAGATTTAGACAAGCTTGTGATTAAACAACAATAAAACTTTATTTGAACGATGATTAACAGTGTTTCATTTTTTACGATGTTGCATTCACTTGTTCTTCTTATACTTTGTTACACACTCTTTAACTTTAGAGAACACCAGATACTATTCTTTAGGACTGTCACACCGTCCTTATTTATGGTTATCCTTTTAACCTTAATTCTATAATAGCCCTCAGGGTAACTAAATTCCCAGGAACGCCCTCACTTTGAGTTCGGTCTTAGAACTAAGTCTCTTCCTTCTGAGCTTTATCCCTCACAGTCCCTGACTCCTGGACTCTTACACAACCAGACCCAGACTGACTTCAACTGTCAGCAACGGAATTCTTTACCAGCCCACAATTCTATTGGCTGGATTGGCTGTTGCTAGCTGGGCATAATTCTGCCTGCTCTCCACACACCTCCCCCCTTAAAAAGGTCATTGACACATACAAGCTTCTTTTCAGGTTGTGTGTGACAATGAGAACAATATATCATTCTCAAACATCTTAACTAGTTTCCATACTTACCATTTTCCTTAATACCAGTCATAACATTACATCCTATTTTTATTTTATTTTATACATTTCTTACACTTACTTCACCATATATATATATATGGTGAAATAAGTGTAAGAATGCATAAAATTAAAAAAAATCACTATAGATTTATAGGGGATCTTTAAATATCGCTTTAACGATTGAAAGGAAAAATTATATATATATATATATATATATATATATATATATCCTTTCAATCGTTAAAGCGATATTTAAAGATCCCCTTTAAATCTATAGTGACTATCACTTTAATATATAAGTTTCATCTTTTATTTCATCTATTTGAGCAACACTTTTGTTTTATCAGTAGCCATTACCGAGTTAAGTATTTTTTAACTTCTTTATCAACCAATAATATTTATGTATTTAATGTTTGTTCTATTTATTATAATCTTACCATACTCCTTTTAGAAATTTAACATCTTAGGGTCTGAACAGACTGCCAGAAATAATCCAGTTTGAGACCGCTTTAATTGCCCTGGCTCAGTGCTAGGGAATCATGGGAACTGTAGTTTATTGTGGCACCAGAGCTCTCTGGCAAAGAAGGCTCAATGTCTCAGAAAACACTATAGTTCCCATGATTCCCTAGCATTGAGCCAGGACAGTTAAAGTGGCCTTGAGCTGCATTATTTCTGGCAGTCTGTTCTGCCTTTAGTTATCTTACAGATACAAACCATCTCAATAGTTTATTCTCAACACTTTAAATACAGTCCAACCTAAATTCAGTTTTTTAAATACACTCCTCATAAACTCATCTGGCATTCCCAGATTGATAGACAGACTCTCCAATGTCCCATAACTGTGGTTGCTCTACTCATCCCACAATGCCTCATTTTAACGAGGGTTAATTTTAGATTGATTTTAGTAAATTGATTGTAATTTATGATGTTTTCTATTTTAATTGGGGATTAGAGAATTATGTTTAATTAATGTCATTGTGATATTTTATTACTGTTATCCGCCTCGATCCTTCGGGCAGAGGCAGGCTATAAATAAATTACATCATCATCATCATCATCAAATATTTTCATTTCAGTCTTTTACCTCTCTGTCTTACTGTATTGAAGAGTGATGAAGCATTATCTCTAATCACTTTTTCATGTTCCCAGTACAGGTTTGAAAATTTCCCCATTACACGAATGGCCTACAGCAATACATTTGTTTTCCAATCTATTATCCCATTTATACCATTGTGTCTTTCTCAGGAATTCTCACAATTCTGTTGGCTGACGCCAGCTTACTCCTGATTAGCTGTTGCTAGCTGGGCATAATTCTGCCTGCTCTCCACAGTGATTCTCAACCTGCAGAAGAAAACTGTATAGGGGCATGATGTTTGTAGAGGAGAATCACTGGACACAAAGGGGGCTAAGTACCCATCTAGGACCAATTTTCTCTTACATGTCATATTTAATTTGCATTATCCTAGCAGCTAGTATAGATCTGGGAATAGCAGTTTTGAAGTAAACTAATATAAAAGAACGGTAGGATGTCAGATGAAAAGGGAAGAAAAGATCAGGATGAAACGACCAGGTTGACCAGACTGCAAATATATCAGCAGAGGAGATTAAGACAGAGAAAACTGCTAGGGAGAACCAATCAAACTTGACAGAGAAAATCAGTTGCTAAATAATAATAATAATAATACACTCGTTCTTATAAACAGGGTAATAGAACATATTGCAAAATACAGAAAACTGAGGCAGAAATGGCAGTGTCTCTCTTCTAAATAATAAAACTTATCGTACATCTACTTTTTTCATGGTGAGGGTTGTGAAACAAAAAATCAAATAAAAATAAGGATTTCTCAATTACAAGTTAAAGAAGTAAATTGAATGTCTGTTTTCATTCATGAATTATTGTTCAAAAGCATTAAGCATTTCAGTTTATATATGCAAGCCCATCCTGCTCCAGTGTGGGAGGTTATGACTTCTTTTAACGTTTGTACTGGAAAGGGAAATGCTTTAAAGAAAAATGCTAGTATTAGAGCTATCCATTGATTATAGAATTTTTATTACACCTTGAAATGAAATTATTTGATATGTGCATTGCAATCATAGATGTTTCTGCAATTTACTGTGTGTGAATTTTACCTTTCTGATTCTATCAGGGGAAACCACTGAAGGAAGCGCAAGGAGAGATTCTGTACTCTGCTTCCTTCTTGGAATGGTTTGCCGAAGAAGCTAGACGTGTTTATGGTGATATCATTCCATCTTCTGCAAAAGACAGAAGAATTCTGGTACTGAAACAGCCTGTGGGGGTTGCTGCCATCATTACACCTGTGAGTTTTGGCTGATTTGTGTGTCAGACCTTTATTCTTAATATGCAGAAAAGGCTAAATTAGCAAATTTCTTAGCTCAGTCATAACAATGAAAACCCAAATCTTAACTACTAAATATTTGTAAAAATTGGGGTGATTTGACTTCTCTCTGCTGTACCAATCTAGAAAGTTAGTGCTAGGACTCAAGGATAAATAAAAAGTAAACCACTCTAGTAGCTATAAATACTAAAGAAGTGCCATTTTTTCCTGTCTACTAGAAGCTCCATCTCTTTGTTTCACAGTTTTCAAGCATCAAAAACTAGCATGTTGAACATGTTCAACTACATCTATACTATACAAGGTATATTGCTTGTAAAAATGAGGTTTAAATTAAAACAGCCACAATTAAAAATGGCTACAACCCATTAAGAACAGCAGCAGCTAAAATACAAAAACAGTATAATAAAATCAACAAAATTCGATAGTGAGCTGAGCAAGTTTTCTGTAAAGTTAAAGATGGGAACATATGTCCTTCCCAAGGTAGGGAATTCCAAGAATATGCAGTACTTATGGAAAAGGCCTTTTTTGTAGTAGTGTCTGCTAATCTGGTACCTCATAATGAAAGGCCACTGAGGCCAATCTTTGGAAGTCCCATCCTCAAGCAGGTAGTTTTAGGTGCAGGCAGTACTTAGGACAACATGGTTGCAAACTTTCCAGGACTAATTCACTAAATGTAATGGGTTTCAGATGCCATTTTTGTTGCTTGGCAGAATGGCTTTTATATCTGGTTCTCATAGATAATACAGCCACTGTAATAGATGGATCAAAGAGCGAGCAGCCTATGCCATTGAAGCATTCTGTCTGTAGTAAAGTAACATGTTAGTTTCACCAACATTTCACACCTTGCCAGTAATTTTAGTGTGCCAGACATTCTGCTGAATGTACCTGTGCTATATCTGTCTTTTCAATGTAGTGGAATTTTCCAAGTGCTATGATTACACGAAAAGTGGGTGCAGCTTTGGCAGCTGGCTGTACGGTGGTGGTGAAGCCAGCAGAAGATACACCTTTATCTGCATTGGCACTTGCTGAGGTGAGACTTTTTATACTGATGAGCCATGACTTTTTAAAAAATTGATAATATTCTTGGAGGTAGGCAGTTTTGCCAGCTCCAGCTATTTCTCTCTGCCAGTTCTTTATTAAAGTACAAGTTAAACTTAGAGGTGAAAGGAAATTATCCACTAATACATATTCTGGCCATAAAGAGAAATACTGGTCAGTATTGACTTCAGTTTCTTCTAAATGTTTTGAAATATGGCTTTTGTGTTCCTTTTGTTTGTAATACAGTCAATGAAAGACAAGGCCTACACTGCATCATCCCTTAATGTTAACAATAATACATGGTAATTCTCTTGTGCAAGTTGGCACTTTAATGTCACATTCGTTTTTTATTGCAGCTTGCAAACCGGGCTGGCATTCCTGCTGGAGTATATAATGTTGTTCCATGTTCTAGACAACAGGCAGCAACGGTTGGGGAAGTGTTGTGCACAGATCCTTTGGTCTCCAAAATCTCTTTTACTGGCTCAACAGCCACAGGAAAGGTGTGTCTGCATGTTTAAAATTTTGCATTGTAGGGTTTTAAATCCTCACAGAGTTGGAGTTCAAATCCATCTAAAAAGGCATTTGGAATAAAGGTGGCATAGTGTATCTTTCTTTAATAAACAGGAAATGTTTTATAGGATCATTTTGTTCTTGGGTCTTTTGCTCCTGATTTTACATGCAAGCATGCTTTAACCCTGGTTTTAAGTGCAGGTTGCTGGGTCTGGAGTGAGTGCAGCCATCTTCCTGCAATTTTTCCCCTCCAGCTATTGCTATAGGGAAAAGCCCTTAAAACCAACTAGAATAAAAATCATGATAGGGCATGGCAAATCAGCAGCAGGAAGCAGTGACAATAAAGTATGATTGCCCATAGATCTGTGCTGATAGGAAAGCCATCCTGCATAGCTTTGTCCAACCAGAAACAACAGAAACCAGGGCATGGTCAGGATATTCAAGAGCTGCTTATTGATTACTCATCCTATAGCTGTATCTACAATGCAGAATTAATGTAGTTTGACTAATTCCTCTTCCTACAGCTACATCTACAATACAGAATTAATGCAGTTTGACACCGCTTTAGCTGCCGTAGCTTAATGCTTTGGAATACTGGGATTTGTAATTTTGTGAGATATTTAGCCTTCTCTGTCAGAGAGCTCTAGTACTACAACAAACTACAAATTCCAGGACTCCATGGAATGGAGCCATAACAGTTAAAGTAGTGTCAAATTGCATTAATTCTGCAGTATGGCAGCAGCCATCATTGCAGTAAAGCAGAGGAAGAATCCTACTGCAAACCTCACATAGAAATAAATCTACATCCTCAGGAAGGTAAGGAAATGGTTGATCTGATCTAGAAGGAGATGAAGGACAATATGAGACTAATAACTCCATGGGCTGAAATTAGAGGGATAGCTGTCAAGTGTTGCATCCTTGTAATAGTGCACCTTCCCTTTCCAAGGAGCCAAGAGCAGCATTAGTACCAGTTTTATTGCATGCTGCCCTGAGATCTTTGGATAAAGGGTGGGGTACACATATTTTAATAAACAAAATAAATAAATTAGCAAAAACAAAACAAAACCATGATCTCTACTTTGCATGCACGGTGGAAACGACTTAAGTAAGTTCATTGCTTTTTACTAAGGGCCTTTGCAGACTGCCAGAAATAGTGCAAATTGAGTCCACTTTAACTGCCCTGACTCAGTGCTAGGGAATCATGGGAACTGTAGTTTATTGTGGCACCAGAGCTCTCTGACAGAGAAGGCTCAGTGTCTCAGAAAAAAATACAGTTCCCATGATTCCCTAGCACTGAGCCAGGGCAGTTAAAGTGGACTCAATTTGCACTATTTCTAGCAGTCTGCCAAGGCTCTAAGTCTTGCTGCATGAAGTGAAGTTTATCTCAAGGAATTTTAAAGAAGAAAAAATGTACAGCTGCACTGGTTTGGTTTTGTAGTAAGGAGAGAAGCCTTTAATATTTTCTTCACTAATGTTTGTAATCAGTTGTATGTTATTTGATAACAAAAGAGGGTTTTATTGTTCTGTTGTGTAACTCCCAAACAGCTTGTTAACTTTAGTGCACAAGATCCTTTAATGCTCATCTCATTTGGGGCCCTTTAAGCCTTTCCTCAGGGACTTTTAGGTTGCAGTTTGACACCATTCCTCGAGTAGGTTCTAATAAGGATTGCTTTGCAAGAATTGCTTCAGTGATAGGCAGTTTCCTCCCTCCAGTAAAACCGAACCTTCTGTCCAGTTGAGCACACAAGTCAATCCCAGTCTGAATTGTAGTTACATATGAAATGTATGCAGAATGTTCTTAAGCACAGTTTTCTTGGTAAATTATCAAATATTCTATGATCCATCTAAGACCTTCATGCAAGTTACTTTTCTAAGCACATGTGAGCAACCATCGCTGTGAACTGACTGAGACATATTTTTGAGTAATGCATGAGATCAGTCTGACTTGTGTATGGAGATGTCAACAGGTTGTAGAGTAGAGGCAGAGAGGTTGTTTTCCAGTGTTTTGTGATGAAGCATGCCTGCTCAAATGTCTACTAGTTTGTGGGAATGCCCATCACATTTTCTTCAATTTCCTAATCTGCACACAGGTCCCAAAATGTTAGGGACCTGTTTTAACCCCTCAAGGTATGCATACTTTACATTTTTCTACTATTTACATAAAAGACCGATCTTTTGCAGTGGTCACGGGTGGTCAGGCTTCGTCCTCTGTTCCGTTATCTGTTGGAGTTCCCCAGGGCTCTGTTTTGGATCCCCTACTGTTTTCCCTTTACACACTGTCTCTAGAAAAACTCATTAGTTCTTTTGGCTTCTCCTATCATCTGTACGCTGATGACACTCAGCTCTATCTCTCCACCCCTGACCTTTCTTTGGGACTTGAACAGCAAGTTTCATCTTGTCGTCCAGCTGTATCTCAATGGTTGCGCCATCGGCACTTGAAGCTCAATATGTCCAAAACGGAGCTTCTAGTTTTTCTATCAAAGCCTACTGTTCAATACTCTTTTTCTGTTTCTGTTGACGATATTTCTATTTGACCTGTCCAGGAAGCCTGCAGTCTTGGATTTATTTTTGATTCCTCTCTGTCGTGTATTCCCCACATTCAGGCCACAGCCAAGGCATGTAGATTCTTTTTGTATAATATTGCTAAAATCCGACCATTTCTCTCGGCCTCTACTGCCAAGATTTTTATCCATGCCCTAGTAGTCTCATGACTAGATTATTGTAACCTTCTCCTGGCAGGGCTCCCTCTTTCTCACCTCCGCCCTTTAATTTCAGTTCAGCATTCTGCTGCTCGCATTATCACATCTGCTCACTGTTTCGACCATATTTCTCCTTTATTGTCATCCTTTCACTGGCTCCCCCTCCCTTTCCGTATTCAGTATAAGCTTCTGTTGTTGACTTTTAAAGCCCTGCATGGATTGGCCCCTCGTTGTTTATCAGAGCTTCTTTCCCCCTACTGTCCGATCCGTGTCCTCCTCTCTGGTAGTCAAGGTCTGTTGTCTCAGGCTAGGATTTTGACTGCTCCATCCCAGATCCGTCCCTTTTCACTTGCTGCCCCTCATTCCTGGAACCTCCTTCCCCCACAAGCACGGGGCATCACTTCCTTAACCAGCTTCAAAGCTGAGTTAAAGACTATACTGTTCAGGGAAGCGTTCGCTGGCATTGTATGATAATTATTTGATATTTCTAATTTGTTGCCTTCTTTGTATTAATATGTATTTTATTATTTTGTAGAATGTACGCCATTGGCAGGCTTTTTTATCTATTTTTATCTATTTTATTGACTGTATGTACAGCGCTGTGTAAATCTGCAGCGCTATATAAATAAACTGTAATAACAATAATATTTAAGATAGCAGAAATAACACAACACTCAGGGATAGACAGTACTATGATGATGATAGGGTTTTATGAAGTTACTTACAAATCAGAGTGGTCTAGTAGGATTAAGTTTGAGTTGATTAAATTCTGCTATTGGAGGGAGACAATGCACATTTTCTCTACACTAGTCCTGTGGACTTTAATAGGGTGTCTTGGGGCTCATTCCCACTATGATTTACATCAATTGCTGATCGCTGTATATGTGCCTTGTCCCCATTGCAAACAGCTTCAGATGTGACTGTGATCGTTTGGACTCGCTTAGAAGTGAGACAAATGCAAAAAAAAAAAAAAAAAAAAAAAAAAAAAAAGAGCTCTTTTCAGACAGTAGTTTTGGGGCTGTTCTTTTGAAAAGAATTTATTCAGAACCGTGTTCAACAAGTGTGAATGATGGATCTGATTTGCATCCTGCCGCTCACTCAAGTAAAGCTCATGACCAGCTGGCTCTTCCTCCCTCTTCTTCTTCCTTCTCCTCCTCCTGTGAGGGCAAGGCATTACAAAATGTAGGGCCATCAGAGGAAATGGAGGATGTGCCCTCCAAAGGGGGGGGAATAAACACGAAACCCTCCTAGAAAGATACATTCATGCTTAAAATGGAGAACCCCCTCCTGGACGGAAGGCTGGAATAGAGGATAGGTCCAGGGAAAGGAAGACCTGGTCGCCCTGCCTGGAGCTGAAGCGCTGCAAAGGTGAGCCAAGGGACAGCGGCCCATTTGCCCTGAGGGAAAAACAGTGGCTTCTTTCACTGCTGGGCAAGGAGGTGGAGGAAAAGGTGGCTGGAGAGATGCTCCTGCCGGTGATCTGAACCTCCTGGCTTCCTGCACTCAAGGAAGCCGAGCCAGCCACTCAAAGGGCCGCCATGGCTCTTCAGGCCCTGGTGATGGACTGGCTCCCTCCCCATCGTGCCAGGAGCCAAGCTCTCTCTGTGCATGCTTGGCTTTTGGGCTAGTTAAAGGGGCTGAGGATGAGGCTGTAGACTTGGGCTGCATCCATACTGCAGAAAGAATCCGTTTTGAGCCCACTTTCATTGCCATGGTGCCATGCTCTGGAATTCTGGGCATGGTCATTTGTTGTTTGGTTGTTTGTGTGCTCCTCCTGCTCCTGCCTAGATCCTCTGCCGCTGGTGATCTGAACCCTTTGCACGCCTCACCTCGGGAGGCTTGGCTTCCAGCAGCCAAGCCCCTTCCTAGTGAAAACTACATGGAATAAGGGCACAATTCGCTTCCATAGTGTGAACTGCGCATCAGCATCAATTGAACCTGTGACCCTGTGTCAGGGCGATTCACAAATGTAAGTGGGAATGAGCCCTTGGAAACAGTAATTTGAGTTTTTTCAGTATACTGGAAAATGTTGAGGAAGAGCTAGAAAGATTTTTAAACTCTATCCTATGACAAGCACCCACTGTACATTCTTGGAATTCATTCCGAAGCTCATTGAATCAATCATTATCATTCACTTAAATAATCAGATCTTTGTCTGAGAACAGTTTGAGTGTGTAGATAGTGGTGTTGAAATGAAAAAGGTAATTTCAAATATTCTTGTATATTATTTCAAAGAACATTCCTTTTCATCAGACCTGTTTCCAAGGCAATAAGCATTAAGAAGCAGTAAGAAATATGATAGTAAGATTAGGTGAGTTATGAACTCAGATAAATCCTGGGGCCTTTGTTCCTTATGAAGATAAGCAGATAATTTTGTACAACTGGTAATGTTCTGCTGCAGTGTTTACTTTTCACTTAAGGAGAACTGAGTGTGTATGTTCATCTTTGTAGGTGTACAGCTTTCTGTGTCTCCTGTGTACTTACAGATACTACTGCGTCATGCTGCTAGCACTGTGAAGAGGGTCTCCATGGAGCTTGGAGGACATGCTCCATTCATTGTGTTTGACAGTGCTGACGTAGACAAAGCAGTTACAGGAGCTTTAATGTCTAAATACAGAAACTCAGGCCAGGTGAGATTAATGTTTTGTTAATTGGAGCACTGCTTTTTAATATATATTTGAATGCATCTTGTACTTGAAAGGGGGGGGGGAACTGCTCTATAAAATGTTTGAGGAGATAATCTTTGCCTAGTCAAACTATAATTAAATCACATTGAGTAACCCGTACTCTTGAGCCAGCATGTCATAGGAGTTTATCACAGCTAAATCCCATGCAGAAACAGGATTTAAATCTGAGAAATCCTGCAAAAGCGGGATTGTTTTTAGACAACATCAGGGGCGTTGAGCATTAATGCTACATTAACCCGCACAGAAAGTTGACAAAATTGGCTTTTGGGATTTTCCTGAAAGTAAAAAATGGCCAATTTTGTCCATGTTCTGTGTGGGTTAATGTCGCATTAATGCTCAATGTCCCTGACGCGTCTGAAAATGATACTGCTTTTGCAAGATTTTTCCAGAATTTAAATCCCATTTCTGCGTAGTATTTGGACACTTATCCTCCCATGTGATAAACTCCACAGTGGTTTGAGTGTTGGACTATGACTCTAATGACCAGGGTTCGATTCCCAGCTTGGCCATGAAACCCACTAGGTGAACTTGGGCAAGTCACACTCTCTCAGCCTCAGAGGAAGGCAATGGCAAACATCATCCGAACAAATGCCAAGAAAACCCCATGATAGATTCACCTTAGGGTTTCCATAAGTCAGAAATGACTTGGAGGCACACAGCAACAGCAGCAGCACATACTCTTAACTTGGAAGACAATATTTAAACCATGCATTTCTAAGCAAAGTCTTCTTTGTATTCCTCTTATGTGGCTGATTTTGCCTTCCAGGGATCACTCTGTCTTCAACATTTCTAGAACTGGTTCTCAGTTTAAACTTCATCTGTTTTGTTTATTGAAGGCAGAAGCCAAAACCTTTACATCTAAACAGCAGTAATTATATTGTGAACACTGTTCAGGATTGTAGTTTCTAACACTGAAACTGATTGTAGTTTCTAACACTGATTGTAGTTTCTAACACTGAAACTACTCAAGGTGATTGATGTTTCAACCTCTTCTTTAGAGGTATATTGCTAAAGAAGTTCTCTGCTGATAAAGGTAATTTACAGTAATATATATATATATATATATATATATATATATATATAAGAATAGCTTGCTTAAAATGGTCCCATGAATCACAAAATGTAAGTGGATAACAAAAATGTTCTTTTTGTTTCCAGACCTGTGTATGCACAAATCGGTTCCTAGTGCAAAAAGGGATCCATGATGCATTTGTGGAAAAGTTTGCAGAAGCCATTAAGAGAGAGCTATGTATTGGCAATGGGTTTGATGAGGGGACTACACAGGGGCCACTAATCAATGAAAAAGCTGTGGAAAAGGTAAGAGGTGGTTTTATTGTTTGTTTTTTGAAGAATGCTAACCTATTTTATAATAATCTGTAATCCTCAATGACTATTGAGGATTACAGATTATTTTGAAAAAGATCCTGGTTTAAATCATATTTGCTGTGTGCTTCTTAGGTTGAAAAACACATTCATGATGCAGTGTCACAAGGTGCTTCCATTATTACTGGAGGGAAAAGACACAGTTATGGAAAGAATTTCTTTGAGCCAACTCTACTCAGCAATGTCACCACAGGCATGCTGTGTATGCAAGAGGAAACATTTGGTCCTGTGGCTCCAGTTATCAAGTAAGAGAGACTTATACAAATCATACACAGTTACTTCCCATTTAATAACAACTTCCAATTTAAAACTGTCTTCTCTGTGGAATTACTTATGTTTTATTAACATACTGATCTCTCTGATTGATCTCAGAGGGGCGGGGTATAAATACATATTATTATTATTATTATTATTATTATTATTATTATTATTATTATCGTACTGGAAGACATGTTACATTATGATAATCATGTTAATATGTGTTTAGTCCAGATGCAAAGCAAAGCAGCTTCATTTATATACCGCTTCATATCGTGCTATAGGATATCTAAGCGGTTTACAACCGTAAGCTCATTGCCCCCCAACAGTTGGGTACTCATTTTAGCGACCTCGGAAGGATACAGGCCTGAGTCTAGCCTGAGCCCTGGCTAGTATTGAACTTGCAACCTTGTGGTCTATGAGTGAGTGGCTGCAGTACAGGCGTTTAACCACTGCGCCACCAGGGCTCAGGGGATGGGACTTTTCCCACTCCCATTCACTGTACCGGGGCTCGCTGTCCATGTGACCTTGAGCCCTCATATAATGAGCCACAGGCGCACTGTATTGGGAAAGGTGGTATTTCTCCTTCTGTCCTTGTGGCTATTGGGAAATTTGCAAAGACTAGGAAATTTAAAGTCCATTTGCATCTCAACAAGGACCCTCTCTTGCAATCCAATATGCCTCCATTCCTACGAGGTCACAGGCCTCTTTGTGGCAGAGGACAATGGACACCTCAAGGAATCTTCATGTTTTTGCATCAGGAACATTTTGGTAGGTGTTGAGGCACTCTTCAGGGTTCCCCTGTTGCAGCTACAATGCATTCATCAGGTTTATTTTAGTTGGGACTACCAATAGGATTCAAGCCATTATATATGTAAGGGGCACAATCTTGTCATTTTTGTTAACATTCCAAGAAATCTGTTTTTTTAATTCATAGCATTTAATCACATTCTTTATTTTCTAATCTGTTAGTACTTCTTACAGTCTGTCTTTTTAAAAGTTAAAATTTAAATTAATCTGCAAGAGAAGATGTTAAATTTCTTCCTGGAAGGTTAAAGCAAAGCAAAGCAGCTTCATTTATATACCACTTCATATCGCGCTATGGGATGTCTAAGCGGTTTACAACTGTAAGCTCATTGCCTCCCAGCAGTTGGGTACTCATTTTAGCGACCTCGGAAGGATGCAGGCCTGAGTCTAGCCTGAGCCCTGGCTAGTATTGAACTCACAACCTTGTGGTCTATGAGTGAGTGGCTGCAGAGAGAGACATACCCCTTTCAAACTGAAACTTCTTTGAGTTCCCATTCTAGCAAACTGGTTCTGGCTCAGGGTATTTATTTTTTTTAAAATAGGCCTACACCAGATAGTAGTTTAATAATTTTTCCCAGTAGGGTTATCGCAAAAGAAATAGTGCTTAAGTGCTACAGTACATCAGATATTTGTTCACTGGGAGACCTTCCCTGATTAGTTTGAGAATTTTCTGGTGGGTTCTATTCCTGATGAAGCACAACAACATCTAGCATGTTGTAGCTTTTCTCATACATTTCAGAATTTCCTGGAGTGACCTAGATATGAACATATCCCAATGGAGACCAGGATTTGAATAACCATACTCTGCTATCTGTTGAAATTATATCTATGCTTTCATAGATATCCAACTGTTATTCCTTGGACAATTCTTCCCCTAAAACAGGTTGTGACCTGATTAAACCCCTCAGGAATTACTGGTCCTCCCAAAATGTGTCATTTTAAAGTCTGCAAGTACATTAACAACATTAACAATAAAGTACAAAGTGTATTTTATAGTAAATTATCTCATGACAAACTATTAAAATTTCATTATATATATATATATATATATATATATATATATATATATATATACTGTGATCGTTGGTTAGGAGAAGATGATTTACAGTCACCCCTCCTTTTTCGCAGGGGATGCATTCTGGAACCCACCCCACAAATATTCAAGCCCTATTGGCTTTAATGGAGGTGCGTGTCCGCAGGGGCAAGTGGGCACACACCCATTTTGTGAACTTCCATTTGTCCCTCGCAGATAAGCGAGTGTTTCAGACTTCAAGTCCATGAAAACGGAGGGACAACTATACCAATCTGTGTGTTGTTCTGTTGAATGGCAAGGCCTCAGAGTGGGAGGATATGCAAGGAGGCATTGTGTCTATTTAATTAGTGATCCATTGTCTGCTGGGAAAACCCCTGGCCCTGGGTGGTTTTCATTTTCATTTGCGAAACATCAGGAATAAAATCTTCTAGAACATGGCCACATAGTCAGAAAAGCCCACAAAAAAAAAACATGGATGCTGGTCATGAAAGCCTTCGACTTCACATCTGAAAATTTCTTTTTATAATTTAGTATAAAAATATTTTTATACCTTTCATATCGAAAAGTCTTCTAAATGTGCAAAAACACACACATCTATTTCAGTATCCTAAAGAGATCATTCATATTTCCCATTAATCAATTTTCTCAATATTTGCAGGTTTGATACAGAGGAAGAAGCTCTTGCCATAGCAAATTCAGCCAATGTGGGTTTAGCAGGTATGTTACTTTTAATTAAAATTAAATCAAATTACCAAAAATATAACTCAAGATAGCTAGCAAAACTGAAATTCAAATAACATAAATACAGTTAAAACATAGAGACAGATTAAAACACATTAATAGAGAAATAACCATAACCAGCCAAGTAAAATCTTCAGCAGCAGGCTCGCTGAAATACAAAATGCCTGTCTGAATAAAAATGTATTTGTTTGTGAGCAGGCCAACAAAAAAAAGGGCTTAAGCATTCATTGGCCAGTAGTTTCAAAGTCTGTGAGAAGCCACCAAGAAGCCTACAGGGAACATGCTTCAGATGGTGATGGAGGAAAGCCATTCCCTTGGTTCTGAAGATCTTAAAAACTGGCCAGGTTTTTAATTTTATCTTTCATACATAGACAGTATAAATCTGAAATACTAAAAACTCAACTAGGGGTGGCTCATTTATTAATTCAAGGCATTTATTTATCTTCCCTTGATCTACCAGAATGCCTGAGACAATGCACAATAAATAAAAACACTTTAGACTTCCGAGGTGCATCTTTTTTCATCACTCAAAATTTGAAAACGTACTGTTTTTTCCAAAACAGTGTTTCTATTACAAATTGTTTTATTAGTTTGTTCTATTTAATGACCCAATTTGCAGGTTATTTCTACTCTCGGGACCCTGCCCAGATTTGGAGAGTTGCAGAGCAGCTGGAAGTTGGAATGGTTGGTATTAATGAAGGAATTGTGTCTGCTGTGGAGTGTCCTTTTGGTGGTGTAAAACAATCTGGGCTAGGAAGAGAAGGTTCAAAATATGGTATACATGAATATTTGGAAATGAAGTATGTTTGTTTTGGAGGATTATAATAGCCATTTGTTATGTGTTTTATCACCACAGGGCTAGGAAGCAGATGTATTAGAATATTCATAAGCTTTGTATAGCAAGATTATCTGTCCTTCATTCCCCTTTTAAAATAGATGTAATCATGTTTATATGTAATGATGCCTTTGCATTACCATAGTTTTAAGTATGTAAACCAACACTGGAATACATTTCTGTGTATACACTCTGTAAGAATATAGATGTACTTATTCTTAATGGTCTTAACCATAATGCTGGAACAAATCATAATGTACTTCAGAGGAATGTGGAACTGTTTACTAATTGATGTATTTTTGAAGGCAACAGAGCAGAAAAAAGGTACTTTTTAACTGGTTTTAATCCAGATTGTGAAAGTGGCAATACCTTGAATAATTGTGCCAAATATTGAAGTTGATCCTCTTTCTAATGAACTTCTTCTGGTTGCCTAATGTAGGACTTCTAGGAGAAATTAATACTATTAGGTTAAGAAATATTCCACACTTTGGTATTTTTTTCAGCTGTTGACTGGAATTTAAGTGCCTTTGAAGGCATATGCGTAGTTCTGAAATAATACTTTACTATTTACAAAAGGATTAGGACATATTTGAGAAACTTTGGTTTGTGCCTAGCAGGTGAAAACTGTGACCAAATGTTATATTTGCACAATAGCACAAAAATATGAGCATCAACCATAGTGTCCTCTCACTGAAGAAACTGTAACGTATTCTAGAACCTCCCAACTATTCCTGATGGTAGAAAAGGGAAACTTTTCAGTTTTAAGGAGGCAATAACTGTATCGATGAGCACAAATGCAGAGTTAAGTCCATTCAGATTTGTCATCTCCAGCAGTCACATGAGAAAACAGGTATTTAATCAGAATGCTTCAGTAAATAGGCTCACCTTTCCCTTACCCCAATCCACCCATTGCACTTACTGCCAAGTACTACTTCCTTTCTGCCTCTCTGTGGTCCTCACACATTCTAAAGTATGAAGAGTTGACGACATAGTTTTAATCTCAGCAACAAAGAAATCTTGTAATATCAGGAGGTTAAAAAAACTCCTATGAATTATATATATAAAGAAAATAATTTTTGTGATTCCACTTATTTTGTCACGGTTTTGTTGACACCTACCTGATGTTATGTCAATGTCCTTCCTGTTTGTTTTGTTGTCTGCAGAAGTTGGTTATTCTTATTTGGATGTTCCATTAGGTACTCTTTGTATGATTATGAATACATTTGATGAAAAAGTATAACAGTGGCACATAAACACTGCTACATTGGATTTGCACTTTATCCACACTGCAAATCTTCATGTGAGGTTCTGCACAATATTTTTGAGAGATCTTGGCTACTTTTGAAAAAATAAAGTATGTCCATGATCCAAAGAGCTGCTTTAGATGAACCTAAAGGCTTGGATACATGAAAGTTTCTACCATAAACTACAAGCCTCTGCAATATGTCAGACTGCTTCTGAGGCACAACAGTACTCTTCAGAAGTGATCTGCAACATCAGCATTTACCATTCAAAAAGTATCCTTTTGGACATATATACCTAGTGTGTGTGTATGTGTCACTGGCTTAGCTAAAGCTTAGTGTGAACGAATTTGTACTACTGTATGTTGTTTCTGCTCTGATGTCTTAAGGATGCATAAAATTGTGGTACTTCTGATAAGCACATTTTGTAGCACTAATTGCTGCCTTATAAAAGAGCAAGAAGTACCTAATGCTTAGTCTATATGTCAGCAAACAAAATAGTTCATGAAGAAATCACTGTGCCAAAGGAGGCTGAGGACAAGATCTGTAAGTAAGTGTATAGCATAAAGGCATTTTTTTTGTGATCCTTTGTGCCCTTTACCACAGTCTGCAGAAAAACTTGAATGGATGAATCTGTTCTGACTGAGCAAGCAACTGGGACAGGGGAAGAATAACTTTACATTTCTTTTTTTAAAATGCCATTTTAAAACATCCTCAAATTTTGGTGGGAAAATAAAGGGAAAGAATTTATGAGAAGCACAACTAGTTTATCATGTGTAACAGGATACTACTAGCCTACTGGTCTAAGAAATTTCTCTGGTGTTGGTGTAAATTGGCTAAATACATATGATTTGTATGTTTCCTGTTTTTTAATGTAACTGTATTAAAATTGTTGTATACAGTGATACCTTAACAGAGGAAGATACTTGAATTTTTTTTCTTTAGCTATTTTACCAAGAAGTGTTTAAAAGATATAAGTGTTAAAAATAGAACAATTAATGTAATAAATGTTTAACTTTCAAATTAGTATTTGCATTAATTGTCAAATCGGACAATGTACAGGCCTGTTTCCTCTTAAATCTTCCATATGTCTTGTGAACTTCCCTGAAACTAAAGGTGAAAAATGTATTCCCTTTCAGTGGTCTAACTTCTGTTGGTGAAAGACATGCCTACACACATGGTTCTTAATAACCATGTTTTATTATTTTTGATATCAAAATAAGTTTTGTTCCATGTACGCTCACTACAGGTAGGAACCTCCAGAAAATGAGAACATTCTTCCAAGACTCTAGTAAATTTTATCTCTTTTCAGTCACAAGGGGAAAAGGGTAGATAAAAGTGCTCAATCTACCTGTAAACTTTGAACAAATATATATATATATATGTTCTTAAATTTCTTTCTTTTCTTACTTGGCCAGTCTCTTCCCTACAGTGGATCTTCTTGGGATAAAACTGCACAGAGTAAGGGCAACTACATTGAATGTTTACATTTACCCCATTCACTTGTGAATCAGGCAAATGCTATTTTAGCCTGCATTAATAGAAGCATAGTTTCCAAGTCAGAAGTAATAGTCTCACTATATTCTGAGCTGGTTAGGTCGTATCTAGAGTATTGCATTCAGTTCTGGATATCTTATTTTAAGAAGGATACAGAAAAGTTGAAGCAGGTTCAGAGAAGGGCAACAAGAATGATAAGAGGAATGGAGAACAAAACATGAGAAAAGGTTGAGGAAGTTGGGCACTGGCAGATCCAAAGCCACTCTCCCTTGATGCATGCCAGCCTAGAGCTCACATAGAAGTTTGCTAGAGGGGAAAACAGAAAGACCAATCCATACCTGCCTCTCCAGGCTAGAGTGAGCAAGAAGAGTGTTGAATGGTGCAGTAAACTGGCCACTTAATTCCCTCCAAGCCTGTTTTGGATTGTGCTGTAAGTGATGACCCTAAAACAGTGTTTCTCCATTATTTTCTGTCACGCCCCCCCTAGGAAAGAAGAAAACATTTCGCGCCCCCCCACGCGATCACATGGGCGGGTTTGGCCAATCAGGATAGAGCTACTGGGGCTGTGCTGGGACAATCTCCCTCTCTCCAGCCGTAATGGGCCCCCCTTTATGAAGCCTCGCGCCCCCCCTGGGGGGCCCGCCCCACTATTTGAGAACCGCTGCCCTAAAACAACACACATTTCATTTATATAACACTTTCCAAATATGAGCTGATGTCCTTACTTCAGCCATGCTGTTGTATGATATACCTTTGAGGACTTGCCTTATTTGAAATGCAGTGCCTTACTAAAGTGAAGTTTAGCAGCAGGAGTATCGTATTGCACACTCCTTCCCTTTCTCTCTCTCTCTCTGTCTCTCACACACACACACATTCCACATTCTATGTTCAAATGAAAGTAATGTAGCCACACATTGCTTTTAATAATTAAGGTAAATTTGCATACTGACATTAGTGATGTCCGATAGATGCACAGCCACTGTTTTCTATTGGAGACAACAACATAAGGAAGCTTGTATATGCAGTCCTCTTAATGTAACAGTCTTAATTTGGCCAACTCTGAAATGTCCATGAGATATTACAGGAACACCACCTCCAGTAATTTAGGCACCCCACCTTTGCCAGATGGCAAGTTATTTATTGAAAGAACAATCCATTTTGTGTGTGTTTCCCTCCTGCTATGTTGAGCGCTCACCATTCCATGTGTGACTTGTACAGCTTTAGGAAAAGAGAAGGAGGACCAGCCTGTCCTTTCAGTGTAGCTAACTGATTTATCTGTCCTTTGAACTGTAGCTGAAGGAGACACCATTTTTAATAGAGCCATTCATGCTGTTCCGTGGGTTCTCTCTTTCAGTCTTCTCTCTGCTGAAGATGGTGTCCTGGTCACTGTCAAACTCAGACTCTGACACCATCAGGCTGGAATTGTGTTCTGTACTTCTATGTTTTATACCTGTGGGACAGTGAGAAGTACAGCGTTCTTTGCATATCTATTTAATATTTAATTTAGCCAGTCCTTATTCATAATATTAAGTTCAGGAAGCCACTTTATGCCTTGATCTGCCATAAATCAATACTCACATCCAAAGTGTCCAAGGCCTTCAGTCTGCACAATAGAGTCCTACTCCTCTTTTCAAAGGGAAACAACACTTTTCTTGCAATTCTCTTTAAGAATCTGACTGAGCTCTCTTGACATATTTCCCATTCAATAGACATATTCAGACATTATGCCTAAATAGGATATACATATGTACATGTATGAGAATGCACACAAAGGGCATAAGCCTCTGCATGTTGGCCCCAGCCCAAGTAGTCCCTGTGCACAGGTGAAATCTCCATCTCCAAATTTCCAAAAGCACAGATCTCCTTTCCTCTCCAAATTTCCACTATTTTAGTGGACCTATTCCAGTTAAGAGCAGCAATTGGATTTAGACAAAGGAGAGTAGAGGCTGTGGACATGGAGTGCAGGGCCACCATTCATAGTCCTGTTTCCTTGTTTTACATATCCTCTTCAGGCATAAGATCTAGAAATGGCTAGTGGTTCATCAGACAAAGGTGAGAATATAATTTGATGTTCAAGTTTCATAGAGCTCTCCTTCCTCTGCCTTGGTTCAACAGAGGAGGAGAAAAGGAAGGAGGATAAGAGGCTGTCTCTCACACACCACTCACACTAAACATTGCCAAGAAACAGAAATTGCACATCTCTAAAATGCAAGGAAGCAGCTCCCATTCACCACTGACAGGAATCCTTATTTGCCTTAACTGAAATTTCTCAAAAGACATTTTTCACAGAGCTTGGAAATCTTACTTTTTTGTACTACAACTTCCAAAAGAAAAGGGCAGAGAAGTGGGTACACTAATACAGCAACCATAGTCACTTGCTGAGGGTGTCTGAGAGCTGCAATCCAAACAATATTTCCAAATTCTTTTTTCCCCCTGGGGACAATTTATGAGATTTTAATTCTTTCCCCATCCCAGGGCCACACTGCAGATTTTTCTGTTCCTACTGTTCACTTTTTATTCACTCTCTTTCAACAGTTGCCATTCCCCTCACCCCACCCCTCAAAAATATTGTGGAATGATACTAGATCCAGAGCATTGTGGAAAATACAAAACCAACACGATTGCTATGCTATTTGCAAAAGCAAACAAGATGGGCAGAAAAGAAAATACCCCGTGGTTCTGCCACTGGTTATGGCAAGCCCTATCCCTCAGATACTCCACTCTTGGGAGGGGGATTTATTTAAATGGTCTCCCCAGTTTATTCAGCCATTACAATGGAATAAAGTGAAGAAATCAAGAGGCCATTTACACATAGCCCTAAACCTGTGATGGACAACTGTGGAAAGCTAAGGGGGCACACTGGTCCGCAGGAGACCACATCCCTCCAACCACACCTACTTCACAAGAAAAAAAAACTAAAATGTTTTCTACCCTACATGCCCCCCTGGGGCATTTTCACCTTGTTTTTGGACCCTCCTGGACTTTCTTTGGGCCTGAGGACTTTTTAAACAACAGAAAGTGAGTGAAGCCACTTCCTTTTCAACAAAGTCTTCTCTGGGGCCTAGATTTGTCTCCAAAATGTGGTGCAGATGCCCCCTACACTCCCAAGAGGACATTTTGGTGGCAACCCCCCCCCCTTTTTGGAAAACGTTTTGCACTTTTTTTTACCCCCATGGGCCAAAAAAACAGCTTTGCCCAGCCTGCCATAGACTGACCCACAATTAAAGCAGATGGACTCCAGTTGATTCTACACTCAACAAGTTTGAACTTTAGTACAGAATGAAGGGACAGAAATCATTGGAAACAAACAAAGCAGAATTATTTAATGGTTGGATGATTCATGGGAAATGCAAGAAGTGCTATAACGTTACTGAGATAATTGGCTGATCATGGCAGGGCCATTTGTAGCTGGTTTGTTTCATCAAATGCAATTCTCTCCCCTTAAGTAGAAAGTCACTATTTATATTTACAAAGACAAATTAGAAAAAAGAAGTTTCATATGATTTATATAGCTTCTTACTTTAAAATAAACAAGCAAACAAACAAAACAAACAAACAAGAAGAAATCATACCATATTTGGGCCTGAGTTCCATTCTCTCTTGATCATCTATGTTATCCAAAATTGTATATTTTGTTTTCTTTCTTATTTTGGTTCTCTTTCTGCTAAAGATAAAGTGGGAGGAAGAAAATGAATTTCCTATGATCAGTTAGCAAACCAAACACCTTTTTGTCCACTCCCAAATATTGTTGCCTTAACAAAAAAGACACCATCTCCTTTTAGACTAGTTCATACAGGCATGCCTAGGCCCCACTTTGAAAATGGAGCCAGCCACAGGTGTGACCATTCATAACATAACCTTTTGAATGAAAATCCACAGGAGAATATGGCCAGAATGAAAACGACTGTACTGGTATGGTTACAGTTTTGACTGTGTAGGTGGCCACATGCACAAAAACCCACCATGTGAAGCTCTGTTATACACCATTGCTACAAATATAGATGAATGTTCACTGAAAAAACCCCAGACCATTTTAGACTGGCCAGATACTCATTAACCACGTGCCAGAAATGTATCCCTTATCCAAAATGCTTGGGACCAGATGAGCTTTGGATTTTTCCAGATTTTAGAATATTTGCATATAATGAAATATTGTGGAGATGAGACCCAAGATTAAATACAAAATTCATTCATATTTCATAAATATACACATAGCCTGGAGTTAATTTTATACATAATATTTTTTAATGATTTTGTGCATGAAGCAAAGCTTTTGTACACTGAACTATCAGAAAGCAAAGGTGTCATTATTTCCCCCCTCCCAATGTGGGAACAAAGGAGAGGGCCTTCTAGGTGACTGCTCTCAGACTTTGGGACTCCTTCCCTAGAGAGGCCAGGATGGCCCCATGCCTACTCTCCCTTTGGGGGTAGGTAAAAACATTTTTGTCCCATCAGGCTTTTGCAAACTGACAAGGGTTAGTTGCTCAGATTTTAAGGTTTATACATAAATTTTTAAAATATAATTTTAACATTTCAAATGTTTAATGTTCTTGCTTTATAAATTATTTATTTGTTATTTAAACTTTATACTTTTTAAATGTGTTTGTAATGTTTTTAATTTATATTGTTTTTACATTTGTTGTTAGCCACCTTGAGTCCCTATATTGGGGGAAAAGCTGGATATATATAAAGGAAGGAAGGCCTCCCCAGGAGATCTCAAAACATGAGCAGGTTTGTAAGGGAAGTATGGTCCCTCCAATAACCTAGACCATAATCTAGACCTGAGCCATATATGGCTTTGTCAGTCAAAAGTAACACTGCATTGTATTCAGAAATGAACTGGAAGCTGGTGGGATTGCTGCAACAAAGGAGTTGTGTGCTCCCTTTATCCTGCAGTAGGTAACAATCTGGCTGTAGCTGTTTGGACTAGCTGAAGTTTCTGAACATTCGTCAAAAGTAGCCTCACGTAGAGCATGTTAACAGTAATGAAA
This sequence comes from Phrynosoma blainvillii, assembly GCA_026167975.1. Classification (NCBI taxonomy): domain Eukaryota; kingdom Metazoa; phylum Chordata; class Lepidosauria; order Squamata; family Phrynosomatidae; genus Phrynosoma; species Phrynosoma blainvillii. The sequence goes on along the minus strand of JANUYF010000004.1, from coordinate 98,007,088 downwards.
CCAGGATGTAACTAAGATTATTGCATTGCCTTTTTGCCACTGGGCACGGGCGGAAACCAGGCTGGGAACATGTGCTATTGCACAGCTCTGTGCCCAGATCGTTACCATCCCATCCCCAATTGTAACATCTCCCATAACAGAAAACAAGCGTTTTTAACCTAAGGATGGAAGAAGGACAGGATGGTAACATCTAGGCACAGAGCTGTGTGATAGCACATGTTCCCAGCCTGGTCTCAGCTCATGCCCAGATCAGGAAAGGGCCGCTAGTGCAATAATCTTATAAGGCATGTGTCACCATGGCCAGATCTGATGTCTCAAGGAAAGGACAAAGCTGGCACACAAACCTTAGTTATGAAAATGCATTCCTGGCCACTTCTGAAAACTGAGTTTCCAGGTTCAGGGTCAAATCCAGGAGCACATCAAGGCTGCCAGCCTGTGACTTTAGGGGAAATGTAACCCCATTCTACTTCACAGTTGGAAATGTAGACACATCAGGCTCTGCACATGCTTATGACAGGGATTGCAGAATAGGGGCTCTAAACTTTGATTATGATTTTGAGTGTAGAAACAGTATATGTTGGTATCCTGCACTATTATAAGTACATACCTTTTGCAACAGCAAATGCACAGCCAGCCTAACCCCACCATCAGCACAATCAAAACAAAAGCAGATAGTGTCACATAAAGTATACTCCATTCTAGAAGATAAAAGCAGAACAATTAAAAATCAGTGAGAAAGGCCATTAAAATATTTCCACGTTCAAGATACTCACTTTTCCAGATCTACTCTATTGAGCATCCATTCCTGGAACCCTTCACCCACTTCCCCAACTTACCGCAATTACTCTCCCCATCGTCTAAGTACCGCTGTATCAGGTTTTCCATCCACAGTTGATAGCAATTACACCGCTTGGTGATGGGGTCACAATGGCCATGTCCAGAGCATTTTAACAGGCAAGCTATAAGAGCAAAACAATTGAAATTACAAATATTGCAATAGGCTTTGACATTCAAACAGTGGGGTTCTAGTCCATCACACAAATGCATACCAGCTGTGTCAACACGAAGGACTTTGAAAAGTAGAAAGTCAGGTTTCTCCTTCAAGAGTTGCAGACGTAACATCTGGGCTACATCTGAAGCCTTTATCACTCTGAAAGGATGCCCATTCTGAACATAGAACACAACAGCTGTGCTGAAGAGAGGATGCATATATTAAAGACCCTCATTTAGAGTACCCAAAATGTGTTAGCCTTTTGATTACAAGAACTATTTCTTTGCAATCAAATCTTCTAATTTGGCCTACATATTGAGTATGTTGTATGAAGGATTCTCATCATTACAATGGCATCTCATTCTCAATATATAGTTATTTCCCTACAAAACTGCTAAGTCTTAGCCCCATAAAACAAAAGAATGCAATGCAAGTACAATTCATAAATCACAGTTCCACCGACCTAAATTTTATTCAGAAAGTGTTCTACTGCAGGGCAAGATGGTTTTGATCTTTATTTTAAGCATTATGTGTACCAATTCTCTACTAGAACTGCAGAAATCAGCTGTAGTCTTCAGTTGCCCATAAGTCAGGGAAAGTCTTAAGAATCATGACTTCCAGAGCATCCAGTTCCAGAGACTGGAGCCACCCCATTTTTCAACCATCCCCAATCCCCACAGGTGGCACTTCCATTTTTGTTTAAAATGGTTTTGGAGTAAAATAAAATCTGAGGCACACACACCTTGTGTTACCCAATAAAGTTACCCCCTAGTGATTTCTGGAGGCACAATTCCCCATTTTCTTTTTAATTGTGATGAGAGACTTCTGGAGCCACAAAAAGGTGCCCACAAGCCTTAGAAATCCCACCCCTATGTTAATGCAATTCTGTACAATGAACTCTTTGAAGTCAGTCCTATTTAGTATAATGAAAATTACATACATGGATGAGTTCATAGGTCTGCATTCCTTATAAAATGGTGCAGTGCATGATTGCAGATACAATCTCTCTGCCTACAGTACTTATCACTAAATTCTAATCTGTACTGATTTGAATCATATTCTGCTGTTGGTATTTCTCTGTACCTGATATCAGAGTAAGCCTGTATCTTCTGAACTTTAATATCTGAATCTAGAACATTGAGGAGCACTGCTAGCTGTCGTACAAGAGTGTCTTTCTGTTGTTTTGTCAGCTGGCCCACTCCAACTTCTAAAATCAGTTCCACAAGGCCATTTTTCTTAGGGTCTGTGAAAGAAAGAAAACAAATCACACACTATCAGAACATGGCAAGTGTTTGGTCTTGATAGAAGTGCATCACCCTTCTAACTTAGCATTTACTATGAATCCCACAACTGATTGTATGAAAAGAAAAAAAAAAGAAAGAATATGAAATATTTTCCTGTGCAACTTGAAGTACTGTGGAGTCTTCTTGACTGGGTTCCCAGACACTCCATTTTATTCCCCATTGTCCTAACAACACCTGTGTTTTTGCTTTGCTCCCCCACATACACCCAAAAATCAATCAGTATTCTGTGCCCACTAAAGCACACTCACTGCAACATTTTGGGGAAAGATGTTGCCCCATTAGGTCTCCCCCACATACATGATTTTCTGTAATTTTGCAATCGTCCAAGGATACTTGGATCTTTTTGACATCTTATGCCCAAGCAAAGCCATGCTACACAAAGGTTAACATTCTGATCACTATTAGTTTAAAGAGTGGCCCTCCAAATGCTATTGGACTGCAACTCCCAATGCTTCTTGCCATTAGTTAAGGCTGGCTAATGTTCATACAACTTGCAGTGCAACATCTGCTTCATCATATGTTGCTCATCCCTGACATATTATTATTATTATTATTATTATTATTATTATTATTATTATTATTATTATCATTTTCCCATCTGTATTTTCCCCTCAACAGATTTTTTTAAAATTTTCTGTTCATTTAGTTATTTAATTTGTGGTAAGAAGAACGAGAAGAGGTTTTGGATGGAAAAGGTGTTGGTAAAAGGTTCTAATTCAAACATAACTTCATCTGAACCTCTTGTAAAATTATGGAAATGAAGCAGCTTGATTACCCAGTAAAAGTCTTGCCTGGAAGCACCCCTCAAAACAGGTCCATCTGTACCACATTATTCTTAATATTGCAACCATGCGTACTAGGATGACATGAATGCTTTACATAAGAGGCTTCCAAAAGTGTAACTCTCCTCCAAAACAAGGTGTGTGCATACTCCATATAGACCTTTGCTTTGCTTTTTAAAATGTATATGTTAAGTGTCATATTGTTATATCAACAACAGGTGACAGTAGGGGTTTCAGAAACAGCCAGGATTCACACAAATGCTTCAGCAGTTCACCATGGTTATCACTCGCCCTCATTTTATAGCAGATATGAGCAACTGCCAGGGGTTACAGGCTGCACTGGCCCCCACACAAATTTGGATGGCCACACATCTTCCCCATGACCCTTATCCTATGAAAATATTTATTTTATTTTTAAAAATAAGTTCTTGGGTTTTTGTTTTGTTTTGTTTTGTTTTTACTAAAAATGCCACCATTCCCTGAGGCAGAAGTGGGGAAAGTGTAGCCCATAGGCTACATGTGGCCTTTGGACAACACTTTTATGGTTCCTGAAGCCCCTCACCAGTCCCCTCAAGATCCCTGGAACTACCCCAAATTTAATCTGACAAAGATCGCCTCTTAAAAAAGTACATCCAAAGCCCCTCAATGTACACAAATATAAAAAACTACCTCACCAAAGCCTCTCAGAGCCCCCCCCCCATCAAATACATTATTTTCTCTCCATTTCTCATTCCAATATGGTCACCATTATGAAGGTGAAACAAGGAAAATAAGTTCACTCAGGTCCAAAACACACTGCAGAAATAATCCAGTTTGAGACCATTTTGACAGCCCTGGCTCAATGCTAGGGAATCCTGTGAATTGTAGTTTATTGTGACACCAGAGCTCTCTGATGGAGAAGGCTAAGTGTTTCACAAAATGACAGTTCCCAAAATTCCCTAGCACTGAGCCAGGGCAGTTAAAGCAAACTCATACTGGATTATTTCTGCATTGTTTTGGACCTCAGTTTTGGTGCATTTGATTGGGGATGTGACCCACAGGGAGTTGAGGGGTAAAAATTGCCATCTGGCCATTTGAGTTACTTATCCCTGGCCAAGAGACATGTATCCTCTGCCTGCACACTATTTTAGCTCCAGAAGAGGTCTTTTGTAAACCAGGAACATGAAGTTGACCATGGAGGATGGGGTGGTGGCAGCAATGGGGGAATCATTTTTCTCCAAGGGCTAGGAGGATCTTGGCCTACTTTATAGCTTTACTGATAAATGCTGCATTATATTTTCTTCAAAACATGGTACTATGAATTTGGAAGACCACCACAACCAAGAAAGCATTGAAAAGCATATCAACAAAGGCAGTAAGAAGAAGAAATCTTGAGTTGAAGATATGGAGAGGTTTGCCAGGTGTTGATTTGATTTATAAGCTGCTTACAGATCCGCATCTTTAAAGAGTAGATTTCAGGCAGTATTATTCAACCTGTAACTGGAGAATCCAGAAAATGCATCAAGATTTCTGCTAAAATTGTTCACATCAGCTTTTGGCACTTGCCCTGAACTACAATGGAGAGTCAGAACAATGGTATGAAACTGTAACAACTGGGGCGTAAAGAGGAAACATGCCAAGAAAGTTTTTGAACTAGGATTTCATACACTGGCTTTGGCTATCTAGCCTGACAATATGGTTGTTAGACTGCTTGTAGAAGTGGAGGAGCACAGGACATGCTATAAAATGTTCTCAAATTATCATACCAGGCCGCACTTCCACCACAGCTGTGTCGATGTCGGAATCGCCTTTATCATCTGTGACTTTCAAGTGAAAAATATAGCTCCCTTCTACAAGATTAGTTAGCTGCAATATAGCCTCGTGGTCTGAACCATGTATCACATCCTGCAAAAGTTAAGACCAGTTTAAAAAAAAAAATCAGCACTGGATATATTGCTTCATGTTAATTTTGAATGGAGGGCAGTAATTTGGTAAGTGCCTTCCACAAAATTCTCTTAGCACAGAATGCAAGTGATGCATCTGTCCTCAGATCAATGCATCTCTTTCATCTATTACTTAAGACTGGAGAACTAAACCTCAGGAGGACTTGTCCAGGGACGTTTCCACACTTGGGGTCTCAAAGCCGCCTGGAGCCATTCCAGAATGGATCCTGCAGCTTTAGACCTGTGAAAGCAGCATTATTCCGGAATGGCTCCGGCAGCGGCAACTTAATTCCTTTTTGAAAAAGGAATTACAAAGACCGGGGATGATGCCGCCCAGCCCCGGGGATGGCGCTGGATGGGGCGGGGTGGGGCTTGCTGCGACGTAAGTGTGAACACTCGGAGCAAGGACCTGGACTGACGCTGGCTAGCGCCGGGGATGGCACTGGATGAGGCGGGGCTTGCTGCGACGTCGTGTGAAAACTTTGCAAAGGAGCCGGACTGGGGCCGGACAGAGGTAGGATAGCGTCTGCCTTAAGCCCCGTGTGAAAACGCCCCAGGACTACCCACTCTTACGCAGCCTTTCCAGGAGCACAAGGACAGGGGAAAGCAACTTTGTGGGATGAAGGGCAATTTTTGGTCCCCCAAATGTCCTGCTAGGATGCACCCAGGTATTCAGGTGCACATCAGGCAATGCTGCATCACTTCTAAACACCATTTTTGGCCTAACCATGGGGGACAGGATGAGGGCTTGAGCAGTGTTGGGAGTTCTGTAGTGTTAAGGATAATCAACACATTTCACAGGCTGTGGGGCGGTTGCACAATTTTCTAGCAGAAAATTACCTAGAAAATAATCCTGATCTTTTTAAAAACAGGAGTGATCCCTGGGGGCTTTGGGGGGCACAAAAGTGGGGTTCAGGGACTATTATGTGGTACACTTTTATCCACCCCTGTGCTTCAGGATACAGAGCAGTGCAAAGGTGATGCCCCAGAAACTAGCTTGCTGCTCTCAAGTATAGTGTAGGATGCTATCCTGTCATAAGATTCAACTACTAGTACAGTCAATTCTTATATTTAGAAGGTAAATTAATGGAGCCATCAATGGTCCTATAATCAGGACAATCATAGGCCATATTCAGTATGTCTATATATGTTTGCCTATGGGGAATGTGAGCTGGAAGGTGCAATTGTGCTCATGTCCTGCTTGTGAGCTTCCCATGGGCAAGTGGTTGGCTAATGGGTATACTGAATATTGGACTAGAAAGGCTTTTGGTCTGGTTCCTATGTTCTGATGTAATGAGGTGGGTCTGAGCACCATCTTGTCCTTTTCTTCAAGCTACAAAATTCCTTGGGCTGGCCCTGAGGCAAATTCACACCAAGGCAAATTTTCTTGCCAGTGTACCTTATTCCCTTCAATTATATGACAACAGTACAAATAAAAGGTATGCAAAGTATTTTAAAAAATCTATTTTTTAGTGAAGCTGTTAAAATACTTACTCCAGCTGCAGGGCTCTGGCCATCCCGAATCCAGAGATAAGACACAATTCTTTGTTCATCAGTAGATTGTGACCCATCCAAAGTTATTGAGTTATTGGGAAGAACAAGTACATGTTTGCCCCCTGCATGTGCCTGGGGTGGGTGGTTTCTTTCTGAACAATAAAAGAGTAAGAGAGAGAATATTTTTACTTTAAAAAGAACTGGATCATCAAGGATAAATTACCTCATAAGGATAAATTACTTCATAAACTGGAGATAATACTTAGAATGTAGGCGGTGTTTTATGGGATTATAATCAACATTTTAGTAACTGCCTACTCATATGTGTTGGACATAATAAGCTACATTATATTAACTTGAAACATGAGTCCATCTAGCCAAGTATTATTTACTTTGGCCAGTAATGGCTTTCCAAGAAATAACTTTCCCAGCACTTGGTACCCAATCATACAACTTGAGATGCCAGAAACCGAACCTGTGGCCTTCTGCATGCTAAGCATATTCTCAACTGCTGAGCTATGATCCTACTAATGGAAGTGTTGGGTCTCCCTTAGAGATAGTAGCAAGACTGGAGTGTTTGGGAAGAGGCTTGGCATACCAGCAGCTCAGTTAGTACAGCCCCAGCTGTCGTCCACCATAATAATGTTGACTTCCCACTCTGTGAAAGACTTCCAAGCCAGCTCAGAGTCTCTGCCCTGTTTGTGAATCCAGACTACTCTTCTGCACACCATGCTGTCTGTTCTGGTTCCCCAACTTCTGACTGAAACACTGGTTCTTCACCTCTGGGCTGCTAATCAACCACTCATCTCATCAGTTCCTTTTGTAAATTACAAAAAGAGACCAGTAACTCCCAGCTTGGTGGGGTCTGCTCCAGGTTTTAGTTTAAACACTTACAGTTCAGAATCCCACCCCCCAAAATAGGTTCAGGTCCTTGGATTGCTCCAAATTCACTTTTCAGTCTTAATCCTGGAACAGATTAACTGCTCCACTGACATCAGGACAACAGATCTTCACAGGGTCCTTGTCATTGCATACTTAGAGTCCTAGGTCCTCAGTCCTTTGAACTCTGGCTCCACTACACCATACCACACCACTAGTGTAGAGCAGCAGTAGGCAGCCTGATGCCCTTCAAATGTTTTGGATTACAGTTCCCTGGATCCAGGATTCCCCATGGCAGTTAAAGTGGCATCATGGTGCTGTAGTTGTATAGTGTGAAAGGTTTCTAAATTTTAAAACTTAAATTAGATCTTCAAAAAAATTTTTTTTACAATGAATAGGAGTTCTTGGTATCCCTTCTTTATTCCGTTCTCATTTCATTCCCCTCCAAATGTAAAAAGAAATAACTGGAAACACACATTCATATTTTAAAACAAACTTTATGAGTTTTTAAAGCACACCGAGATACACAAAACAAGATTTTCTGATTTTTTTTAAAAAAAAGATATGGGGACCCACATATTGGTTTAAAGGAAAGTAGTGCTCCTGGAGGTGTGGTTCTCTCAAATTTACCTTTTCCACCCTGGGGATTTCTTTTTATTCTGGTGGGTGTTCCAGAGGTCACAAAAAATGGCCTTGGACTACTTCTGGTATATAGAAGAATAAGGAAGCAATAGGATTCTAATTTTTTGGTTGTGTGGTTCTTTTTTAATATATGTTCTATCATAGAAAACTGAAGCCTAGATATCAGTTGCTGACAGAGGACAGTAGTTCTTTGCCAGAATGACAGAAACACAGATGAGTAGAGAGAGTAGAGAGAATAACCATCAGCTAATTACCACCAAAGCTTTTCACAAGAGCTATTCAGTTGACTACACAAGGCTGAAAGAAATGCTAATTACAGCACTCTTTTATTGCCTTCTTAAAAGAACTCCAAAGAAGGGTAGAGATGATAAGCAAATTAATCATGATATGCTCCCCCACCACAAATCCATTTATGAACTACTGAAGTTGTACCGGTATGCATAAAATCAAAGTAAGAGCTCTAAATTATAGAGCCACAATCATAACCAGGGCATGGTCTGAGAACACACAAAGCAGCCATCTAGCTGAAGCTAAGAGGATGTATGATCAGGTCCTAGGTGGGAAACTCAGTGATGGATGGGAGACTTACATATGGATTCTGTCTTGGTTCTGCTATGAAAAGTGGGATATAAATGTACTTTAGAAATAAGGTTTAAAAGATGCCTGTCAAAACAACTATTTATCCGTAATGATTGGAGCAAAATCTATGATGTGCAATCTTAAAGATATTTACAGAAAGTTTAAACACCACTGAGTTCGATGGGGTTTACTTTCTAGGCTTACGATTCCATTGCAACTCATAAATATATCTCCTGCAGACAGCAGTGTCACAGAACAAGGAAAGGTAGTTAGCATTACAAGCAATGTATACATTTCTTTCTAGGGCATCTTTCCCCAACCAAGGACTGACTCACACTACAGAATTATAGTGCTATCATTCCACTTTAACTGTCATGGTCTGTACTGTGGAATCCTGGGACTGGGAGTTTAGGCAGGAGCACTTAAGACTTCTTAGCCAGTGAGCTATAGTTCCTCACCAAACTACAAACACTAGGATTCCATCTGATGGAATCATGGCAGTTAAAGTGGAATAATAGTACTATAACTGTGTAATGTGAATGGGCCCCTGGTGTGCCCTAGGCGGTTTGGACAACAATACTCTTATCATCAGCCTTGCTGGCTCTGAATCAGAGTTATTATAGTCCAAAATATCTGGAAGGCAGCAGGTTGGAAAATGCTTGGCTATAGGGAGGATAACATGAAAAAAGGAAGCTTGAATCCAAGAAGCCAGTACAGCTGCACATACCAGATGCAAAGATGTGGAAAACAAGTATGAAGAGTGAGAGACACTGAGAGAAAGAATAGAAAGGAACAGGCATGTAATTGTATGCATTTAGATGTTTTTAATGTTCACAGTCAGCGTGGAGGAAGCTTCAGAAAATGTAAAAACAAACAACAAAAAACAGAACAGCATGAAAAGCAAGTGCATAAGACATGAAAGCACATCTATACTATGTAGCCCACCAGCAGGCAAAGTGCAGCCTGTCAACACTGTTTTTGTGGTTCCTGAACACCAATAATGCCCCCACTGGGGAAAACTGCAAAAAAAAGTATTTCCTTACTCCTAGAGGCCTCCAGTAGAGCCTTTTTGTGGTGACCCTCAAGTCCTTCGATGTTCAGAAAAATCAAACCAGGATTGGACTTGCAGCTAATTCCAGTTTTGTTGGAAGGGGTCATTTTATTGTTTCTAATACTAGTGCATCACACAGTTCATCCTGAGGATGGAACACTGGGCCTTGGATCCTCCAAAGTTGCCCCCTGATAAGAAACCAAAAAGGGTTCCAAAAATAGAGAGGTCTTAACCATCCTCCAGAACCTGTATAGAAATCCGACTAGACATGACTCCTTGAAAAAAACGGTTCCAACAAAGGGATGCTGCTACCTCACATCAATATTGAAGTGAATGAGGGGAATCTAAGAAGACCCATAGAAGACTTTAAGTGGAAGAACAAAATAGAGGAAGAGCAGGTGGAGACACAAAAATGACTGAAAAGAAGATCCTGGCAGAGAGAAAGGGAAGAAGACAAGATTGAAAAGCTATATAGGGAGGTTATGAGTGGTTCAAACACAGAAGAGAGACAAGTGGAACTGTTATAAACTATTTGCTGTTCAGAATAATTCCTTTATAACACACGGCAACTAGTGTCTTACCCTCCTTAACAGTCACAGAAAGTGTGGCACTGCTGCTTAGTCCTTGACCATCTTTTACTGTCAGCCTGAAATAATAGGTTCCAACCTGCAGTCCTGTGACAGTGGCTATGGCACTGTCAACATTTTCCATTTGCAAAGAGCTTGGCCCACTGCAACAAAAACAAAATAAGACATAGCCCTTAATCCAGATTCAATGTGGACTAAAACCAAAAAGTACTATATTATTATTTGCAATTAAAGCAAATTCCACAGTGATGGCAGTATTTTATTTGAAGCTTCAAGATAATTTATTTCCTTGTATTGAATGGGAGATTTAACAACCATGATCTCCATGCTAAATGTTAAGAATGGGAAGTAGTGCAAATCCAGCTTGGTATTTCTGAGAGTTAAAACTAGCCTTCCCCAACAGTTTCCATCAGATACTTTGGATTACAAATCTGCACAAAGCCTGGATGCTGGCTGGGGGATTTGGGGAGCTGTAGTTCAGCAAAGTTACTTTTGCAACCTTTGCAACCCATCATTGAGATGAACAAACAGCTTGATACAGTTAAATTGCATTTAATGTAATGTATGGTTTAGCCTTCAGTAGCAGATGTTTGGTTGGTGCCATCAGAATTTCCATCTGCCTTTGAGAACATTCCCAGTAAAGTTTCCCCGTTCTTACAAAATACCTGATATTCTCCCAATGATAGTAAACAATGCCAAAGTCATCTGTGCTCATGCTTCCATCAAGAATAGCACTTTGGACAGGAAATGTAAACTCTTTATCTGGACCAGTCACTGCTCTTGGTGGGCTATTCTTTTCTGTAACAATAACAAGAAATTAAATGTTTAAAGTGTTTTCTAGCCAGTCACAGATTATGCTTATCCCTTCCTTCTTGCATTAAATGTAACCAGAACTTGGACTTGTTTTAGGCAACAATTCCCAGAGTTCCCCAGTCAGCATAGCTAATGGGAGATTCTGGAAGCTGTAATCCAATAAAGCAGGCCTGCACAACATATGGCCCGGGGGCCACATGTGGCCTGCCAAAGGATTTCTGGTGGCCCACAAGGATATGGAACGATTTCAAGGCTCCTCTGCTGCTTGGCTTTCTCCTGAGGAGAAGGCCAGGCAGTGGAGGTGGAGAACAGGGAAATGCTTGCTCTGCAAGACTCCTTCACCATCTGGCTTTCTCCTGATGAAAGGGCCAGGTAGAGGAGGAAGAGGATGGAATTAATATTTAATTAAAATCTATCTGCGGCCCAAAGAAGTTTAGCCTATTTTAATTTTGGCCCCTTCCTACTGCCAAGTTGTGCAGGTCTGCAGTAAAGCAACTTTCCCAAGCTCTAAAGGCAACTTGACACTAGCAAAGGGAACACCAGTAACATGAAACTTGAGCCAATCTCTTTTCTTGGCCACAAGATAGTCCAGATATCCTTATATGAAATAAAGAGCCATATTTAAGTATCCAGCCATCCTTCTCCCAGCGGCAAAAGATCTCTGCAAAACTCTGCACAATGAGAGATCTGTGATACCACCATTGCCAGTTCCAGCTTCCAGCAAGCTAGTAGTCAAAATAAAAGGACCAGAGAGACAATTCTTCAGTCAGATTCTTCACAGCTCTGCTACAACCAGCTTTTTGGGCTTAAAAACCAACAAAATATCCTTATGCTATCCCACAAGGTATGAAGCTACTACGTCTCTACAGTTCTACTTCCTTCTCTTATTGCTTGAGACAGGTGGCTGTTCACAGCAATCACATCCTAGGCTAGGACCATGAGCAGTATACTCAGGTCCTTCAGAGGACATTTACTTCAACCAGCTTGAACTAGATGGGCAGCCATCACCCAGAGAACATTTTCATCAGCGCTCCTAGACTGTGGAATGACCTGCTGGGAGATTCTACAGCTAAACATGTTGCCGAAATTTAAAATGGTATTAAAGGCTTATCTGTTCCAGAAGGCCTACCCAGTCCATTTTAAACTATTAATTTTAAATCAGTATATTAATATGGATGTTTCTAATGTGTAATGGTCATTTTAATCTTATGGTTTTGTGTTTAAACCTAAGTGCTTAATGGTTAGTTATATATTCTCTTTTAATCTATGGAGACTATCGCATTAGGATATAAAGCAGCTTACCTGAGCCGACTTAAAATTAGAAGCGGGTGGCATCCTGGTAGTATCAGATGCATTTAGCCATCAAAATCGCTGCCTAGGTGCAGCCCGGCTCCATTGCCGCTCAAACGGGTGCCCCTTGCACCTCTTTTCGAAGCCAGTTTTCCAGCTTGAAAAAATGGCCCCGGAGCGCCCCTCTGAGCAGCAATGGATCCGGGCTGCACCCAGGCAGCGATTTTGGCGGCTAAATGCATCTGATAATATCAGGATGCCGCCTGCTTCCAATTTTAAGCCAGTTCAGGTAAGCCGCTTTATATCCTAATGCGATAATCTTCTATGTTGTACCCCACTTAGAGCCATGGGAGGGGCAGGTAAGAATATCATCATCATCATCACCATCATCATCGCTGGGATGTACAAGAATACATCACCTATGGACAGAAATCGGTCTGGCAATCCAAGAACTTATAACACTTATAATATGTGGCCTTCTCCTGATAACCTACAAAATCATAAGGGATTTCCTTTCCTTGGAGGAGGCAAGTAGAAGCGAGAAGCCCATTTTGGTTACAGGGCTCTATCTTAGGAATGCTCTCTTCTGGGGTATGAGGCTAACATTCTGTATTGATGGCAGGTGGAGATTGTTTTAAAAAAATGTCTTAAGTCTTTATAATTCTGATTAAATTGGTTTTATACTGCAGTCATGGTTCTGTGTTGCTCTGTTGCTATTTCATTATTATTGTTATTTATGATATGACAATGAGGACAATAATACTGAAGGATTTAGTAAATAAATTAACTGCCCACACACTCTCCCTCACATTCAGCAATATTTTAATGTATTCTTACATGTGTATCACACTTCCTAACTAAATGGCTCATGTTCATTTCAAGCCCCACACGAAACAACATCAGGGAAATACAATACAATTGGGAAATGAAGTTTTTGGACTACAAAAAGTAGTTTAGTTGTTTGGGAGATTGTAGGAGCTGCAATTTGATGTAGCATTTTTTTCTAGGCTCTGTAATTTTAAATTAATGAAACAAACAGAGAACCTCCCACATATAAAGAGCAATGACATCTTCCAAATATGGAGCATAGAAGGACAGAGAACATTTCTAAGCTGATCCAACAGCAGATACCTGATGACAAAATCCCACGTTTCGCTCCCACAAAGCAGTTACATTACTATCTGACTGGGAAGTGATACAGGTATTCAGCTCTCATGGCCCAGCCCATCATGGAGACTACTGGGCTGCTGACTCTCCACATTTGTTCATTATTATCATTTTAGTTAATAGTGAAATTCTGTCTTCACACGCCAGGATACTGCCCCAACCTGCCCCCATTACCTGGCCCTCTATTCGCATGCCGTCGTGACTGTCTGCAAGGGTGGTCCATCGAACCACCTGGCACATCCATCACCATCATGGGGTACTTGCTTCTGAGGCCAGACCAAAGCACTCACCAATGCTCACATGGCTGACCTCAGAACAAGTTATGCAAAAGTGCCAGGTAGCTCAGCAGGATGCCCATGCAGACAGCTGCTGTGGCACAGGAATGGAGCAACAGGCAAATGTTGAAAAATCATTTTAAGGCTATTACCCCCTGGTTCTGGTGTGAAACATGCCAGATATCATCCAGACTGTTCACACCAGCACTGGGGTTTGGGATGTATGTCGTCCGAACAGGACAACACCAGAACAGGAGGAGGGAATGGGCCTTTTAGCCCATGCAGACAGGGCTTGAGTTTCTTGGGATTTATAAGGAACCAAAGCAATCCCACAGTCTGCGGCAGCAGGAGAGATGCCACACTGATCCTCCATTGTTGCTGGTACATCCCCTCATAATTACTGGCTCCTTCTCCATTATCTCTGGTCACTTTCTGGAAGCTTCTCAGAGCAAGAAAGATTTTGGGATAAAACTGGGCAGGCAAAACTGACCACTTCCTAGCTGCAGCAGTTGCCGCAGCTAGAATGGCTTTCTGAGGTGAAACTTCTGGGATGAAACTCTCACTCTGCTTAATGGGAGGGCTGGACCTGGGATTTATTCCCAAGTAAGATGACAGATGTATTTGCTATGTTACCATATCCAAATTTGTTAGCATGTTCAATGTGAAGTCGAAGGCTTTCACAGTTGGCATCCATAGGTTTTTGTGGGTTTTTTGGGTGTGAGGCCATGTTCTAGAAGAATGTATTACTGACATTTCAGAGAAGATGTCAACCACAGATGCAGGTGAAACGTCGGGAATACATTCTTCTAGAACACGGCCTCACAGCCCGAAAACCCCCAAAAAACCTATGTTCGCATGTTGTTGCTGTGTGCCTTCAAGTTGCTTCCAATTTATGGTGACCCTAAGGCAAAAGTATCATGGGGTTTCCTTGCAAAATTTGTTCAGAAGGCCATCCTCTGAGGTTGAGAGAGTGTGACTTGCCCAAAATGGATTTCCATGGCCTAGCGAGGATTCAAGTCCTGGTCTCCAGAATCATAGTCAAGCATCAAGCACTCAAACCACCAAAAGCTATATGGTAACCCTTGGTTAACATATAAAGAACATATTAGATTTGTATGTTTATGTGCAAAGATGGTCAAGATAGCACCATCTAAAAGATGCTCAGCAACATCACCCACGTGAGAAATCTACCTACCAGCCTGGACAACTACTGTGACTTCAGCTGTGGATTGCTGCTCAGCAGAATCAGTGACAGTCAGTTGGAATGTATAGTCTCCTTCTTCCATTGAAGACAACTGGAGATATGGACTCCTCACTCCCTGTATAATGAGATTGGAAAGGAAAGACAAAATGAGGAGATATGTTAACAGTGCAAAGCATTTCTTCATTTGCAAACATATTCCCCACTGAAAGCTATGGGAAACCTATGGCCCTCCCAGTGCTCTCAGATTACAGACCACATAATCTCTGACCATGGGTCAGTGTTGACTGGGGCTGAGAATAGCTGCAGTTCATCAGCATCTGAGGCTTGCCATTCCTGATTTTTAAATCATATCAATAAATGATGACACAAGAGTTGTATTCAAATATCAAGAGGAGGTGTACTGCTAGTCATGTGATGTGTATGTGGCAACAGAATCTGTCATTATTTCAAGATAATGCTCATCGTTTCTTGCAAACTGCTTCTAACTCCAGCACATTTTGAGCAAGCACCAAATAGGCAAGTACAGGAAAAGATTTGATGTTCTCCATTTACCTCCATTGTGACCAGCTTGCCTTTACTTTTGGGACTCAGGGACCACTCATAACCAACAATCTCATGATCATCTTTGCTCTGGCTTCCATTAAGTGTGATAGTGTTTTGAGGCAAGCTGATTTCCTGATTTGGTCCTGCATTGGCAACAGGAGGAAAATCCACTTGTTTGTTGACTCTCAAAAAAGCTAAAGTGGAGTTAGCTGCTCCATCAGAGTCAACTACCATTAGCCTAAAAGAAGAAGAAAAAAGATGTAGGCAAATCATACACTCGAGCATATATTAAATATAATTCACTTGTATTGGGTTCATAATAATTAAGCATACTAAGGAAGTAATATATATTTGGGATTTCAATCCTATGCTCAATATTCCTGACAGTAAGTCTCATTGAACTCAATGGGGATTCCTTTAGAAGCAGAAATGCACAGGACTATGCTATCCATTTTAGTTTTGACAACAAATGGGTAACTAGACAACATCTGGTCATCCTACAAATTTTATCTGGCAACCCCCCCCCTCCAAAAAAACATGAATCAAAATATACAGCATACCAATTTGCTCACAAAGGAAACACAATCCACAGTGCATATTCTGTGAAACAGAAACAATCTCAGACCCGGGGGGGGGGGGGGGGGAGAGCACTTCAGGAAACATATTTACTCCTTAGTTCTCCATCTGCACTGATAACCTAATGTAGGAGTAAACAATTTTGGCTGCTCTCGACATAAATTCTTCTTCCCATCCTATACACTGGAACCCACTACAGGTCAGTTTTCATTCTGCTACCACTGGATGCTGGTGAATTTTGGCAGCAGAAGTGCAGAAAGCTGCAATTTTGTTATAGAAAAAGATCCTGTCTCCCCTTCCATTAAAATAGTGAAACTCATGAAGTGTGCAGGCTCCACATGACTTCCCAAGTCTGTCTGTGTGAGCTACGACTCCCATCTTCCAAAATATTTTCCCCACTCAAAACAAATGCAAACAACACAAACATGTGCAAACAAATGCTCCAGACTAGCATGAGTTGTGACACAGGAAGCTGTGAGGGAAAGAGGTAATCAGCAAAGGTTGTTTCCCTGCTTTCTACCTCTGGTTGAGAGCCTTTGTTGGACCTTGATGTGTTCTGAAAAAGGAAGGAACCAGTTATGGAATAGCCATCTGGAACCAATGTAGTGACCATGTTCACATGTCATGCTAAGCTATAACTGATGTTAACTACTGTTTATTGTCGAAGCTGTGAACTCTCTCACAAACTAATAAACCACTGTTTGTTTTTGCCATTCCCTGTGTTTCTCTCATGTCCTTTTTGTCAGTTCCTGTCTCAGGGCTGGATAAAGAAGCCAGGGAGAAGTCAATTTTCTGGGTTTAAGAGCAAACATGCCAGAATTCATAAACCAACAACAAACCACAGCTTCTTATTTTCATTTCGGGCTGGTTAACAAACCACAGTTTGGTTGCAGGGAGGAGTTCAACCACAACCCAAAATTAAACAAACCACAACCTGGATTAGCATTTCCAATCCAATCAATATTTATTTCCAGTTGCTCCTGGAATTACAGAACATGGCCATTTTTGGATTACATTGTAGATTGTTGAGTCACATGCAGACAGTAATATAGTCATTTACTACCTGAATGTATAGTTCCCAGGAACAAGGTTAGACAAGTGTAAAACAGGTGTATCAGCTGATGCCTTCCTTTCTCTTTGGGGACCCTCAGTTTCCTGCCAGTGGTAACTCACTATTTTGATATCATCTGTACTTTCTGTATTAAAGGGAAATACCAGAACAATAAATGAATAAATTAATACAACTGAAGCAATTCTATTTAGACTGCATGTCAACATTTGCCACCTGGTACTTACGAGTTCCATCAATGAAAGTGGAAGTGGTTGGGAAGGAAATCTCCTGTGCTTTGGGAGACACAATAGCAACAGGTGGCTGATTTATTCTGACGGCTGTATAAAGTGGAGAAAAAGGAACACTACTTTTAATCAAATAAATCCATCCCATCCAACTGAAGCATTTATTGTACAACCAGAAACCATGCTCTAGCCACTGAAAAAGATTAAATCCTTAATACAAGTTATAACCCAGAACACAGATTTTGAGAGTTTCAACTAGCTATCAAATAGATAAATAGATCCTTGTAAATAACTACAGCAAATGCATTTCTAGTAGAGTCAGAACTAGATAACTCTACTGAGGTGGGAGAGGTGGAAGGAAATGTAAAAGTTAACCTCGGTTTGTTAATTA
The DNA here is from genome assembly GCA_026167975.1 of Phrynosoma blainvillii. Taxonomy (NCBI): domain Eukaryota; kingdom Metazoa; phylum Chordata; class Lepidosauria; order Squamata; family Phrynosomatidae; genus Phrynosoma; species Phrynosoma blainvillii. The sequence goes on along the minus strand of JANUYF010000004.1, from coordinate 97,989,302 downwards.
ATATGTTAAAAGAAGGCACTCTGGACAGCTAATATTTCTACAATTATTGTTACTATTACTATTAGTATTATGTTTACCAGTTATCTACTCAATCCATTGAAAGCAACACATAATTTACAACAGTGATTCCCAAACTTTGGTCTTCCAGGAGTTTTAGACTTCATCTCCCGGAAGCCCTAGCCAGTTTGGCCAGCAGCCAGAAATTCTGGGAGCTAAAGTCCAAAATATCTGGAGAACCATAGTCTGGGAACCACTGATTTACAAGAATATATCATATATAATGAAACATACCAATAATATTTAACACCAAGGATCCAGAATACATAGCAAAGCTAAGGTGACAGTGGGACATATGAAGCAAGTAGAATTTGCAGCTTTAATATCCCACTTAAGAGTAAGTGCCCTTGCCCAACACAGGTGAGCAGGAATAGCAAATTATAGTATCTACAAACTATAGCTTGGAAGCAAGGAGATACAAGCAATGTATTTATCTGTAACCAGGGACCCTGTAACTATTTTTAAGGGGAGTAGAGACTCAGGTCTGGTGGCCTGGCCACTATGAATTATGAATTGCATGTACTTGCATGTAAGGTTTTTTTTTAAAAAGTAAAAGCATAGAATACATTGAATAATTGCCATGAAGAAGAATACCACCAGCAATTAAAGCAGTTAATAATGCACTCAAATGAAGACAATGAAAAAATAGTAAATTAAATACAAAATTGTTTAAAGCATAATGTATCAGAAAAAGGGGAAAATATATAAGAACCTACTAAGTGAATACAAAAAATAGCTATAAACTAAGACAGTGCTGCTTGGTCATTTCTCAGGGGAATCAACTATGCAGGAGTCATGGTAAACCTGATCCTTGCGGCCTGATCATTTCAGGGGTAGCTTAGCCCCACCTCACCCCAGGGTTATAGGGGGCTCAAGACACCTTTGCCCTTCTGTTACAGGGTCCATGTCTGCAACTTGTTGTTGTTGTTATAGTAAGAGTAAAAACGTATACTTCAAAAGTAATGCAGCGGCAATGAGTGCTCTTTTGTAGCTACTTTTTAAACTTATTCTTACAGGGTTTTGTTGTTGGTGTTTTTAGGTACCTTTTGAGTGGAATTGCTCACATTTTATGCCATTCTCTTATCAGTCCTAAAACATGCTCCAAAAGGCATTTTTCCAACAGAAAATCATATAACAAGCAAGTGCAACAGGAGGGGAAGGAGTTTAATGGTAATGAATCACTGGAGGAGATTTTAAACAAGTTACATAATAGATTACTGTATAAAAATAACTTTCCAGATTCCGCTAACTAACAGCTCCTCTCTAATGAAAAAAGGGAGAAGAATTTGAATCAGACAGTGGAGCTTATCGCATAAGCAATTAAAGTGGCTTACCTGAGCTGGCTTTAATTTAAAACAGGTGGCATCCTGATTTTATCACAAGGATTTAGCTGCCGAATCACTGCCTGGGTGCAGCCCGGGTCCATCGCCACTTCACGGGTGGTCCAGCAGCCATTTCCTTAAGCCAGAAAACTCCCAGCTTCAGGGATGGATCCAGGCTGCACCCAGGCGGCATTTTCGGTGGCCAAATCCTTATGATAAATCAGGATGCCACCTGTTGTAAATTTTAAGCTGGTTCAAGTAAGTCGGTTTAACTTACTTATGTGATAGTCTCCAGTATGACAATTCATGAAGCACAGGAACACCAAAAGTACTGTATCATGCATTGAACTGGCCTGCTGAAGACTAGGAGATTAGTTTAATTGACTGAAAAACTGATTTACCTGGTTGAACAGTGACATTTACAAATCCTTCTCCAAATGCATTTTCAGCAGTAACAGTCACTTGGAAGATATAGGAACCTACTGACAACTGGAATAGAAAGGGTTGGGTTTGTTTTTTTGAAAAAAAAATCCAATTATATATAACACTTCACTAAAACACAATGTGAATAACAGCAAGAAAAGTGTTACTGTTCCTATGAAACCCAAAGTTAAATGAATGGGTATCCTTTCACATCTGAGCCATTACCCAGAATGATTCAAGGAAAAAAGCTGTTCCAAAGACTGCAGATATGCCTACCATTAAAAAGACAGGGGTGTAATGCAGTGGGCATAATATATCTATGAAGCTTTAAGCATGTATGAGAGTCTTTCCAAGATGGTAACTGAGTATATGAACTGATTGGCCATCACCATCTTGAGCTGCCTATGAAATTACTTCATACATCTGGTTTAAGTATCTTTAGCTTCTACCAGCTGGCAGTTATGATATCGTCATAGGCCTGGGGTGTACACTTGGTTTTAAAAACTGCTGCAAAAGCTACTCTGTTTTCTCTGTTGAGGACTATCTTCATGCATTACTTCAGCTCAGCAGTTGATTTAAACAGATAACATCTCTAAGCCAGCCCTAGACATTTTGCTGCCTGCGACAGCACAACAAATGGTAACCCACACCCACCCAATTCAAGCTTCAGAATACTCAAAGCCAAGCAAATTTTGGCATCTGATGTAGAAAATCCCACAGGTTGTTCTCCCTGCTCCATCTGTGCCAGTAAAAATACAGTAAGAACAAATTAAATAATACTGCAAGTTCATGACATCTAAGGTTTATTGTCAATAGCTGCTGTCTCTTATACTGCCCAACTGCAAGGATAATTTTAGTTTCACCACATCCTTCATGTGATAATTCACCACATTTTGCCATATCCTTCATGTGATAATTTCCTACAGTGCTTTTACATGGAGAAGGCAGGCCTATGTCCTCAGCATCATACAGCCCAGCTAGTTCTGTCTTCTCACATCCATGCATTAAATGCAGACATCTGAAGACAGAAACCCCTGCACCTGAGCAACTGCTCCTGTACAGTGCGTTCAAAGTAATGAGGATCCCCAGTTGTGTGAGTGTCCCAGTCATGTGGAGCAGGAACTGTTCATCTGTTGACATTTTTCAACATGTGGATATGAAAACCAGTAACATAGTTCTGCTCTTTCTATATGTGAGAACCCTCTATGCAAGCAGAATAAACTATGAAGAGAAATATAAAGTTCCTACAGTATACACAATATATACAGCTAAAGGTGCAGCATGTGAAGCAGTCCTCAGAAACACATTAGACTGGCTTCAACTCAGCACTGATGCTGACTAACAGATGCCAGCACAAGTCCTTTTTAGGAGTCTGGCTTGTTTCTAGCCACCATGCAGCAGATATCATCTTATCCTGGGGACAGATACACCTGTTGATTCCAAAATTCATAGGAGATTGTTCCCATGTTACTTATATATAGGGCATTACCATGTTGGAAGAGAACCAGGGCTATACATTTAGCCTCATTCTTGACACCATATCCTTTCCTCCAATATTTGCATATTGGATGCAGTTGTTTGTGCAAGCAGAAAACAGAATACATTGGACATTTTATTCATGTAACAGGCCAGAGTTACCTTGTGGACTACAACACCCAGAATTTCCCAGTCAAGAATCCCAAAAGGATTTTTGGAATTGAAGTTTTGCTTTAAAAACATTTCGGATATCTTATTAACAGAAGCCAAATATGTACACTTCAGAATACCCCACACATGAGTTATACTTACTTTAGAAAGTTTCAGGGTCGATGTGTGCCTGCCTTCCATCTCACCACCATAGTCCTCAGGGTGACTGATCAAACTCCACTCATAATTATAAGCTGTTTCTGAAAGGGGGAAACAGCACATCAATTGGTTATTTTAGTTCTTTAGAATGAGACATGGCCTCACTTCAGACATTCACCTGGCTTTCATGGGGCAAAGGAGGAGTACGCCCCTAATTCCCACTATCTTAAGGCAAGGCAGCAAAGGGTACCTGCAGCTCCTGTTGCTCCCTGCAGCCCTTGACAGCACAGCCAAAGTCCAACAGCATCAAGAGGGCTGCATCTCTCAGGTTTGGGATGAGCATTTTATATGGATGTCTGTTCATGCAACTGCTCTTTCTTCCCCCTTGAAAGATAACCCTTATTTGGGTTACTTATCTGCACTGAATCAACACATCTAGCCCTGCAACCTCCATCATCACTTTCTTCATGTAGGAAGTGAGAACCCTGAAGGGGAGAAGTTTTCTGTGTTGCTCTCCATATGAAGACAGTGAGAATGGAGTGGCTGTGGCTAGCAGCTTCCCATGTCAGCGCATTGGATAAGTACAGTAAGCCTTCCTTATCCATGGATTTTTTTTATCCACAGATTCACGGCTTGAAAATACTTTAAAAATATTCCATAAAGCAAACTTTGATTTTTCCATTTTATATAAGGGATACAATTTTTCTATGCCACTGTATTGAATGGGTCTTGAGCATCCATGGATTTTGCTATCCGCGGAGAGTCCTGGAACCAAACCCCAGTGGACAACAAGGGCCCACTGTAACATCTAAAGAGGGCTATAGAAATTGCACGTGTAGAGCCTCCAAACAAGTAGGCACTACATGGCATCATCTGTGTGGTGATAAACTTAAAACTCCAATATCAATTGAAACTATATTATTATCTGAACTAGCTGTGCCAAGTCACAAGATAATTATGGGGTGTACAAGAAGAGCTGGCAACTAGCCCTATTTTCCAAGACAGTATCAACCAAACCAGAGGCCTGAAAAGTTACTGTTCAGAACTACAACTCCCAGAACATCCTAGCCAGAATGCTTACCAGACTTGTTGACTAAGGGACTCTGGGAGTTGTGCTACAAGAAAGTAACTTTTCCAAGATTTGAACTAAATGCATGAGTTACTGATAAGTCTATAAATTCTCAGATGAATGGAGTAGATCTGCTCAACCAACTGGTATCCATGTATACAACAGGGATGGTTTTACTGTATCATAGTTGTATGATGAGCCATTTTCATATCAGTCCAATATTTAATTTTTTAAAACCATTTATCCTTATTTTCCCCATTTGTTTCTCCTGAGCCTTCCTGATTCTCTCTCTCATTGTAACTACAAACACAAAGCTATTCGTATTTGTCTTGTAAAGGGAACAGTCCATGTCAAACTCACAACTGGTACTCAACAGAAGCTATTCCACCTGACAGCAGTTATATAAATTTCCTTTATTGCATACATTTCTCAACTTCACAGATTTAATACCTGCCAAATTTAAAATCTTATGCAAATGCACAGGTCCAGCTCAGATTAAACTAGAAACCAAAGTTTTGTCAACCACACTTGGGTATGTTTTGTATGTTTTTGTATATATGTGGTTTTTATCTATTTATTTTTTTTACTGTTTGAAAGTCACCTGGAGTCCCAGTTCTGGAGGAGAAGGAGAAGGAAGAACCCTTTCTTAAACTTTATGTTTACTCTACACCTAACAAACTGCAGGTTCCTATTTCATCCAAATTGCAAATACCAAAACAAAGTTGTGCAAATCATAATTTTTTCACACACCAGAATCTGATTTTGGCAGAACCACCCTGCAGATTTTTTCAAAACATACATCCACTTAAATGAGGACTAGAAACATGTCCCTCCCATCACACTAACATGAAGAACTCACCTGAAAGGGATGGTCTAACTACAGAAGCATGCAATTCAACTTCACTTTTTGGTAAAGTGATTTGCAGATTATCTCCAGCTGACACCAGGAGTTCTTTTACTGCACAGATATAGAGGAAAGAAAAGTGGACAGGGGAGGTAATTTGAAAACTGAAAGACAACTTTTATTCATTAAGTCTGATGGCTAGCATCTATAAGAAAACTGAGTAAATCCTAGCAATAATCTTCTGTCACTGGAAAACAACATTAATAATAATGATCAGGGAGTGATATTTCCTCATCAAGACTTAACAGATTTTCCTCTGAAAACTGGTAATGCAAAATTAACAACTGAAATGCACTCCAGTTTTTCTTTGAGCTCATAGTTGTCTAAGGGCCTTTGCAGACTGCTAGAAATAGTGCAAATTGAGTCCACTTTAAGGGTTAGGGTTAGTGCTAGGGAATCATGGGAATTGTATTTTTTTCTGAGACATTGAGCCTTCTCTGTCAGAGAGCTCTGGTGCCACAATAAAATACAGTTCCCATGATTCCCTAACCCTAACCCTTAAAGTGGACTCAATTTGCACTATTTCTAGCAGTCTGCAAAGGCCCTAAGTTACTTTACAACAATGAAGAATTTTCCATCTGTAGGCATGTGGTCATACCTCCTATATGTATTCTTCTCTTGGGCCAGGAAGTCTATGACTGAACATTGTCTAATTTGGGTACAATACCTGGGCACCTTCACTATGTTAAAGGCAGTGTTACCAAGAGATCCACAACAGTTACTAGCTAACAGTTTTACCGACCTGTATTCACACAACCCTTTAATAACCACTTGTGACCTTTAAAAACTTCCAGTTTGTCTAAACTAATCTTGTTTGGTTGAGCTATGGCAGAATTTAACAAGAACATGATGGCAGACCTCTAATGTCACTTCAGAATGTAGGCTATGGAAGTAAAATACGAAGATAACAACTGGACATCTTTGTAGCATTACAAATCTACTCTCAAAATTTCACCCATAAAGAATTCAAATTACCTGCTTTGGCGGTAGTTGTAGGATATGATAATTTATCTGTAGCAAGGGGCTGAGTGGCAGAGTCACTGGTAGAAAATGATGTGGTTTCATCTTGTACAAGATTATCTACATTTGATGTTTGAGTTTGTTCTGTTGTGGTGGAGAGAAATCCTAGGATGTCTGAAGGAGGAGGATTATGGGAAGGTGTTAGAACCTACAAGATGAATTGCAGGAATACACAATTACTGTGAATAATTCACCCTCTGATGCATGAATGTTACAAAAGTATTGGCGAACCAAGTGCAAAATTTAGTTATATTCAGACTTAAAAACATTATCAACAGCTATGAAAAACAACATGTCAACATCCAATATTAAAGTATTTTGGCAAACAGATGTCTTTATCTCTTATAAAAATTGACAATAGGCATGATGAAACCATTGGAGATACAGAAATACACAGCTATGCAAATCCTACAAAAAATTCCATCTTCAGGCAATGAATGCAAGAGTTGAGATTCAAGATAGTACATGCAGAGCATAACTGCTCTAAGTATACAGCTCTGTGTCTTCCCCTCAGCTGTTGTCAACCCCTCTTGGGACACTGCTATGGCCATTAAAATGTTGGGAAGGGAAGGGAGATGAGCAGTCAAAAAGGATTGCCTCTTGTCTCCCTGCAATTCACTTTAGAGAGATGCAAAGGAACAAGGACCTTACTCTCTTCCTCTTTCTTTACCAGACTGCAGCCAAAATGAGAAGCAGATCGTGCTGTCCAGTGCCATCCTCTCTCTCTCCCCCCCTCCATTGAAGTGACAACCCCATAGGACTTGGCAACTGTCTGAGCCGGTGGTTTTGGACACTATTCCAAAGGCTAGAGAACAGCCCCTTGGACTTCATTCAGAGCAGGACACACACAGTATATGTATGTCATTAACAAAATTCTGGCCAGTATATGGTGGCACTATCCAGCATCTGCAAAACCATAGGTGGGATCACTAGTTACATGGTATATGACAGATTTTAAAGATAAAATGCTTATAATCATACAGTGTGAGTACAATAAAATCTCATCGAATATAATTGTCTACAAGATACATAAAACTGGGAAGACATCAAAAAGTTAAGATAAACAGATGATCCATTAACCAAAGTTTTCCATCTTTCACAAAGGAAAAAGAAAAGATTACTGATAATTTTTCATGTTAATGTAGGTTACATAGGTGAGAACCCCAGTGGAGTAGATGAGAGATTACCTTGTTAGATCAGGCCAAACATTTCATCAATGGAGTGCACGTTTATCTATATATGCACACAAACGCACTTCAGTTACTTTTATTCCAGTGTAACTGTGTTAGCTTTCCCATTCCTAAAGCATGCTAGAAACTTTAATTTGATGAGGATATTAAAAGTTCCCTAAGGAGAGACCTTTCAATTCACCTCACAAAACTATTCTCAGCATACCATGCAAAAAAAGGATGTCAACTATTGAACCTGTTTGCTCTGTAAATTCATTAATTCATTCTCCCATTTTTAGTAATTTTGTACATTTTGATTTTATTTGTTCTTAACTATTAGGTTCAGTTTCTTGTGAAGAAAGGCAAGAGAGCAATATTTTAAAGAGACAAGCAAAATAATAATAATAATAATAATAATAATAATAATAATATCTAATGTTAGTCTGCCACAATATATATTCTGCCACAATAGCCAGTTAAATTACTTTTATTGTGGTGTGCCTTCAAGTCGTTCACCGATCACAGGGGTTTCTTGGCAAGATTTGTTTACAGGGGGGTTGCCTTTGCCTTCCTCAAGGAGAGTGTGGCTTGCCCAAGGTCATCCAATGGATTTCCATGACTGAGAAGAAATTTGAACCCAGAACTCTAGTCCAATGCTCAAACCATTACGCCACACCGGCTCTCCAAATTACTCTAGGAAGCTGATAAACAAAACGTAATATTGACTATTGTAAAGTGGTGTCATGAGGAACATGTTAGTGTACATGGTTGGATTGCTCCAAGATGGCTCTTTCCGCCATCAATAGTAATAAAACTAATCAGAAAGTAATCAGGAAGAAACAGCTTTAGCGTTATTTCCAAACCAGGACTCCATGTTTATCATTCCAAAACAAACCAGAAATAAAACAACAACAACAAACAATGGCTTTAGATTCTTTTCTTTTTTATTTAGGGAAATGATAAACCAAGGAATCTCCATCTAGATATAAGGCTAAACTTTTGTTTCCTGGTGCAGTTCAGCTGTTTCTAGTACTTTTCAGACTATCTGAAATCATTTAACAACAAACTGGGAGAAAAAGCTTAAGATGCACATCTCTCTCCTCTACTATGGTCAATGACCTGAACATCTCCACAAACCAAACCCAGCGAGGGGGGGACGAGACACAAACCGCTGCTCTCTTTCTTTCCTCTATCACTAACTAGTAGAAATCAGATCATCTTTATATGATACAGTTGCAGCAGCCAGTCAAAAACTTCTTGTTGAGGCAGCTGGAGTCCAGCAACATCTGGAAGATCAAAACATCCCTCCCCCGGCCTCTAGGTTTAGCACTGGCTTAGAACAGGGATGGGTAACATGTGGGTCTCTGCATAGCAATCGGGGCGGCTTCCAACATAAAATAGAAACAATAAAAATCAATCCCAAACCAACTCTCCCACCACTTAAAAAGTTATTAAACAATCCTCAGTTAAAACAGAATTTAAAATTTAAGCCGAATGCCAGCAATTTACAATAACAGATCAATAGCAGATCAACAGAGATGGCTGTTAAGGCAATTAAATGGAAGAGGAAAGAAAAAATACAGTTGGTTAAGCTCTTATGACTGGGAAGACTAATCAGGAAAGGCCTGCAAAAGCTTCACTATTCCCAGTGCTTAGAGTACCAGTATGGAAAGAACCAGCTGTAGCTGGCTGGCCGCTACGGAAAACTGTAACTATGCCGGAATAGATGGGCCTTGAATCTAATGCAACAGGACTCTTTCTCTTAAATAGACTAATCCTCATGCTTACTTCTATATGTCTATATGTATCTCATTATGAGAAGCACTAGGAGGAAAAAAGGAAAACATCCAATTGGGTCCCAAGCAGGATGAAGTTCCTTCCCATCCTATCGCCAACCCGAAGATAAACACTAGGGAGGCCCAAACACACCCCATTTGTTTTAAATTTGCACAGATTTCTGTGTTGCTAAACAAACAAATACTGTTGTCATGCATACCTCTTCCTGCCAGGTGTTGTTGGCTTCATTAGAGTGTTGAAAATCTAATTCGTTGATAGATTTTTCCATAAGGCCTAAAGTAACCTCTGGCAACTCTCCAGGATGTTCAGTGGCAGGATTTCTCTCAGGTTCATTTATATTTGTTGGGTTTTCCAAAGGCAATTTCTCTTCCTCGTTTTCTGCTAGTTTTTCATGCTTGTCTCCAGGACTGAGCCCTGAAGCATTGATCCCATTTTCTGTGGTCCCCATCAAGCCCCAGTCAGCATAGTTGAGACCCTCCTTCTCTTCATGCTTGAAGCTTAACTGAAAGGGGTCCTGCTCTACCTCGCCATATTCCTCTGAGTAGTCCTGTACCTCCTCAAGACTGTGTTCTTTGGTGAGGAAAGACAGTTCCTTCAGATTACTAATATCTTCTGAGGGGTCACCTTGCAGCGCAAGAGAGTGGATCATGTTTGATGGCATCTGCCCATACTCCAGCAATGCAGCTGTCCTCTGGGGAGGCCTCAGCACAAAGGTCAAATAGGACTTCACCCTCTCCATTTTCTTGGGCTCGCAATTCCCTTTGTGTTGGCAGCTGACGATGTAGCAATGCCGCTCAAACATCCAAGACAAGTCGCAGTCAGAAAGGTCACAACAGGCCGCTGAGCAGTCTGACATTGAGACAGCATGGGGGACCCGCATAATTTTAGCAGTTTCTAAATTGGGAGATATGATGGCATCGGAGTACTTGGCGCCTTCCCTGCACTCCGCACAGAAACACCCTGAAAATAATAGGCATAGGTATCAAGAAGAGAACAATAGTGTTGCACTCACAGACCCCATAAATTCCTTTTTTTTTTTTAACGCAGCTTTTTTATTTACTTGTTTATACCATCGGATGCAGGGGGAGAGATTATGAAGGGTTCAGGGACCACTCTGGTAGGCAATAGCCTTTTAAAAATAAAACAGTCCCAAATAACCAGAAATGAGAATCAGAATAGTGTCATTTTTATCTGATTTTCAGCCTTTCCCCCTTGTTATAGGAGAGTTGCCAGGGCTGTTTTTGCTACATGCCATTCCTGGAAGTATCTAGGAGTGGCAATGTACCAATTTTGGGTGAGTGAGGCTCAAAAACATACAAAACCCTGAGGGGCCACATGTATGAGTTGCAGTCTCCCCACTCCTGGTTGAATAGCTTTCTTATAACAACAACAGTGCTCTGTTTGTAGGGAAAGTCTTCTGCACAGAGACACAAATCTTTTCTAACAACCCCTGTGCAATGTATGTCACACAACCTTCTGTGGCTCAGGATAAACAGTGATTCATATCTTTCTCCCCATCACTAGCAATAGCAGGTAATTGTTTCCTTCGCAGTGCCATGTACTCTGGAGAATAGAGAAAAGACAGAAAATGAGAAAGTAGGGAGGAGGAGAGGGGTGTTCAAAAGAGTTATAAAAGTACCACCATACATCATGTCTTGAAACATACATTGGCAGAGTGTGAAGAACAGAAGTGGTACTCCCCCTGTTTCTGAAAGGGATATATTATTGTATCCAGAAGAAAGTAAAATGATAATATTCTTTCTCTTTATTGAAGCCACAGAATTCAAGAGTAGCATCATCAAATGAGCTAAGTAGGCAAGGCAGCCTGCTAAGCCACCGTAAAAGAGAGTATCTTGTTTGCAAAAAAAATAAATTTTAAAAAAATCATGAAGCTTACATACATGGCTCTTTTTAAAGCAAGAAAATCTCATTTGACCCAGGAACTGACAAGAATAAAATACCTGCGGTTTTCCTAAGCAAAGTACCTGCAGAAGTGTAAACTGAAATAGGACCAAGAGACAGAATGCTGTGTATTATTATTTTAACATCATTACACATGCCTCAGTCTTGTTAATTATTCAAGGTTTTGGTGTCAAAATCTTTCTCAGAATCAAGCTTCCTCATCTCCGGATGAGAGAGGGATGAATAAGAGGTTAATCTGGATCAAGCTGTCAGTGTCCAGGTGATCTGCACTAGATCGGAAAGTGTTTCTGGCTCCCAACTAAATAACAGCAGAAGTAACAAAATAATTCCTCCTTGTTCAGAATTACTGCCAAAACATAAGCTGCATCTGCACTGTAAAAATAATCTGGTTTGACACCACTTGAACTGCCATGGCCCAAGGCTAGGGAATTCTGGGAAGTGTAGTTTGTTGTGGCACCAAAGGGCCTTGAGCCTTGAGCCATGGCAGTTCAAGTGATGTCAAACTGGATTATTTCTACAGTGCGGATGCAGCCAGAGACAGCCTGTGAAAACTAAGAATGGACCATGTCCAGGAGTATTGTGAACTCTGTTCAGTTTTAATCTTTAATATAATTCCTTCCCTCAGAATTCTGCAGTTCTAAGTGTATGCCTTTTGAACTAGCCTTTGACTGGAGGATAATTCTCAGAGTTTTATTATCGATATCCTGACTGTCCTCCCATGAGTTCAAGGCAACATATGTAGCTGTCCTCCTTCCTACTTTATCATTACAATTACCCTGTCAGGTAAGTCAGATCTGAGAAAATCAGATCTGGCCAAAGTCACCCAGTCAGTTTTATAGCAGAGTTGAGATTTGAACCTAGACCTCCCAATCCCTGTCTAACATTCTGTCCATGCCATTTCTGCTAGCCTGATGTTTCTCCATTTCTGCCATAAGACATCTCATGTTTATCCATATGTGACCACATCAGTGTGGAAGCCACTTCCTTATGTTGTGAACCATTGCCACATGGTAGTGTGCGTATGTATAAATGAAGGAACCATGTATGTGGAGCTCATGTTCTATTCCAGCCTATTTTGGTTCATCTTGCAGATGATGATTCTGTGGGTCACACAACTCACCAATTTAGTCATTTTAATCACTCTTTCATATGCATACACAAGCACATACGTGAGACCCATGCAGATTTTTATCAGAGGGACATGAATTTTAGGTTGCTCTTGATCCATGCAAATATGACAGAAGATCAAACTCAAAAGAGTTGTTCAATGAAGTTAGTAGAGGGAAGATGCAAAGAAAAAAGGTGCAAGGTTGTATGAAAAAGGAAGACAAGGAAACAGAGAGCTGGGCACTGCCCAAGGCACTTCAACACCTAGAACTACTTCTTACTATATATGTGCCCAATATATTCAAATATGTTCTACACTGTAGAATCTACAGTATACTTCCTGAAATAATTAGGAGAAAGCAGCATTGCAAAACTAAAAGACATTCAGAATTTTCCCTAGTGAAAATTAATTCCCAGCAACTATAGCAATACTTTTTTCCATGGGGAAAAAATCTATACAGCCAAATTCACACAGTCTAGTCAAGATCAAATATTCTCTTCCACGCCAAACTTTCTCTGTCTCATCCAACATCTATTCCTTAACTGTAAATGGTAACAGAAGCCTTGTCAAATTATATAAAAGTTTCATCTATCCCTTCAGATTGTTTCCAACAGAGAGGAGAACACCAAAGGGTATTTGTGATGTTGGAAAACAGTTATCATAAAAGCCACAGTTTCTACACAGTCTCTTTAATATTTTGTTATGTGTGAATCAGTCAAATTTCTGTATTTTCAGTATGTTTGAAGCAACATATTGAAAAGGGCATTATTTAGGCCATGACTGCTTATCTATTAAACAAAAGTCATCAGCATTTTCCCTTTGGGCCTTATAAAAATGGTGTCTCAATCAAAATACATGCCTGGTTCTCTACTATGAATTTAAAAGTTATTTGTAAAGATACTGTAAACCAGGGGTAGGCAACCTAAGGCCTCGGGGGGCCGGATATATTCTGGGGCTGAGAGAGTGTGCATATATATATAATTATTTTATTTATTTATTTATTTATTTATTTATTTATTTTTGGTGCTTCGGCCCCCCAATTGTCTGAGGCACAGCAACCCGGCCCCCGGCTCAAAAAGGTTGCCTACCCCTGCTGTAAACATTTTCATGACAGCTTTTAAAACAGTACAGAATTTGTAGTATCACCAAAAAAAAATAAAAAAAATTAAAAAATCCTAGCAATATCTGGGAAAGAAGAAACATGGAAGGGGGTCAACAGGATGAGAGAGCAATAGCTCCAGTGCTACCCAAGTTTATTTATGGCCCCATCAACCCATTGCCAGTGCCTTCTTGCCATGCCTGTCATGAATTACCCCTAAGAGAATACCTCCGCAGAGAAAAGGTTACACTTCCACAATAGTCCAAATGTTTCAACTACAGCCAGCCTTCCATATCCACAGATTCTTTATTATCTATGAATTCAAGCATCCAACGCTTGAACATATTTTTAAAATATGTAAATTCCAAAAAGCAGGCCTTGATTTTGCCATTTCATAAAGGGGACACCATTTTACCATGCCATTTATTTAATGGGACTTGAGTATCCACAGATTTTGGTATCCACAGGGAGTTCTGGAACCAAACTCCAGCTAATACCAAGGGCTCACTGTACATACAATTGTCGATCACAGATTTTTAAACATCTGAGCAGTTTATGGGGTGTGCATATGTTTATGTGAATATTTTAAAGGTATTTTAAAGATTTGTAAATCAAATTCTGCCAAAAGCTTCTCTCAGGTATCCTTTGAAAGAAAGAGCTTATGAAAATTTTCCCCTCAGAAAATTCAGAAACTCATCTAAGTCACAGTGTTTTGCTATAAGCTTCTCTGCATAATGAATATGATTTCATCCTCTCTGTGGCTTACTTTCTTGTTAGAAATATGTACATCTTCTTCTTCCCTTAAGTACTGCAAGCCTGTTGCACAGGGGAGGGATAGCATTTATCTCAAAAAAATTGGGTGGATGAGAAAAAAAACAGAGGGAGGAAAAGCAACAGTCCAAGGATGTGGATGTGTTCCACACAAAATGCATAATGCACTCAGAAGTGTTCCACATAAAATGCACAAACTGTTGTCCATAGAGTTGGAAGGGGAGAGTCAAGGAACAATTCAGGTACCACAAGATGCTGAAAAGGACTGTGGGACAGTAGCAATGATATTTTCACTAAGCATGACCAGCGCATTCTAGGACACATGTGGCTTTCTTCTATCACTCTCTTCATTTCATGAGCCATTTGAGAGTTCTCTTGCAAGGGCTGGTCTACTCCAGTGAAAAACGTCCATAGTCACCCCAAAGCCAGTACTGGCAGTCCTGACAGCGTATGGCTATTTCTGGGGTGGATCCATGGATTTTTGCCCTCCACCTGACTTTGCTGCAAACTAAGCAAAGTCAGGAGAAATCTGATTGTTTCCTGGAAACCTCAGTGTAACCTTGGTTTCTTTTGGCATGTGCACACCTAGATCAGATGTGATTTGGCTCAATCCAGCTGTCCACACACCACAACCCACTGGAGGCAATGGGGATGGCCTGCTTTTGGTGCTGTCACCACCACTTCCCCATGAGGAGGAGCTCTGTATAAAGCCTGCTGCTTCTTCTGCTGAAGACAGAACAGGTACCTGGACTCCTTGTTGATCGCATGCCTGGATATCCATTTCTGTCCTCAGCATGTTGGGCAGGCTTTACATTGAGTTCCTATCTGGAAGGAAATGGTGCTGGTGGTGGCTCCAAAAACAGGGGATGGGCCAGCGAGGTTGATATAGTGTCAGCCCAATTGGCCAGTGTGCACAACATGGCATTGCACTGGATTTGTCCTAGTGCGTGTGATCACTATTGTGGTCAGTCCAGGACTGATCCAGGGCACAATGCTCCCAACTGGCCCTGGATTAAGTAGCTGATGTAAACGCACCTTAAACGCCGTTTGGAGGACTCTGAGGCCCCAACCAGCCCCCCCCCATCTCTGGGCTCCCGGGCTCACCTGCGGCGAGCGGGGAGAGGCGGATACAAAAACTCTGCCCGGACCATCTTCCCCAGCTGAACGCGGCAGCGGCGGTGCCTGGGCCATTTGGAGGACTCTGAGGCCCCAACCAGCCCCCTCCATCTTTGGGCTCCCGGGCTCACCTGCGGAGGACTGTTTTACTATCTGCAGTCCTTGAAACATTATAAGAAATTTTTATATCTAATATTTTGTATATTTTTATTAGTGTTATTGATTTTATTATTGTTATTGATTCTGTGTAATATGTTGGGGGACAGGTGGGTGGGTAGGTTCTGGGGGTGGGGGTGGGAACTGCTGTAATCTGTTTTGCCATTTGTTTGGGGGGTGGGGGAGGGTAGGAGGGATGGGATCTGTATTGATTTTATTTGTTTGATGTTTTGAATTTTGTATACATATTATTGTTGTTCACCGCCTAGATTGGCTTGCCAGAGGGGCGGTATAGAAATAAACCGTATTATTATTATTATTATTATTATTATTATTATTAAATCAAGAAATATCCAGTTCCAGATTTCTTCCTTTTATGCAGGTTGCTGAGATTTGGTCCACAGTGGAAAATCTTTGCTGTCCACTATTTCCCCACATAGCACTGGAAGCAGCTTAACAGTGTGTTACAGCACAAACACGGGTACACAATCCTACCTGTGAAAGCTCCCAAAAGTAAGCAGAGGGCTCCTAGTCTTCTGTGCCCAAGAGACATTCTTCCTTGAGCATGCAGTGCCAATCCTGGTTCCTGGCAGCAATGTGGAGACTTTGCAGCCTTATTTTAATTTTCTTCTGAGACTGTCCAGTGTCCTACTGAGGGCCTGAAGGGCTGGTAAGAGAAAGAAAAGGAAAAATAGGTCTGGCGTGAATATTAATGAGAATGTCGCAGTGCATGCAGGTTGACAGGAGGGTACAATTACCTGCCTGTCTGAAGTGGCAGAAGATTGAATGGGTTATGGGAAGAAACAATGAAGATTAAAGGACAAATTAGATGGTTTACTTGTACCTATCATTCTTCAAATCTGCAAAGGAAGTGCTATGCAAAGGAACGCCATGGAAACATTCCACAGATGAATACAGGTATGCAATTCATCACTATTACCATGTCATAAGGATTGCTGATTGCCGCCTGGGACCTCAACAGCTTCATACAACAAGTGTTTTCCTCACACAAAGGTTGTCTTATTTGTGTTGGTTTAAGTCCATTGTTAGCCACAAGCAATTTAGAAGGAAAGAGTCAACATGGTGTAAGTAAGGGTTTCAGCATTCGACTGTGACTCTGGAGACCAGGGTTCAAATTCCCACTCAGCCATGGAAATGCACTGGGTGGCCTTAGGCAAGTCACACCCTCTCAGCATCAGAGGAAAGGAAAGCAAATCGTGCCAAGAAAACACTGTGATAGGTTCACCTTAGGATCACCATTGGTCAGAAATTACTTGAAGGCATGCAACAACAAATTTAGAAGGGAACAACTGAGGAGATTACCACACAATAATAACTTATGTGGCTTTTAAACTGTGATTTCTCAGGAACACGGTGACCAGAGGTCCTCCTTTTCCAGGACATGTCCTACATTTCAGTCTTCTGTCCAAGAGAAATGTCAAAATGTCCTCCATTTTGAGCATGACTAAGAAGCATGAATTTATATTTATATGAGTGTTTAGCTTTTATTTTGCAATGTCCCACATTTTCCGAATGTCCTACATTTTGCAGTGCCTTGTCCTCCTTTAGGGTCATAACATCTGGTCACCCTGCCTGTGAGGGAAGAGGCTTTGGCGATGCTGATTGCATGACAAGGCCTCCCACCCATAGTTGTCCTGTCCCCCAGCCGTCCCTTTGCATTCACAGGGGAAACCTATGAATGAACTGGCAAACATGGAGTGCCACGGGTGCAAAAAGTCATCCCCAGGGAAACTGCAGAATTGCCAGTCACGTGTCAGGGCCCCCTCCTCCTCCCCTTCCATCCTTGCTAATCTCCCCCCCCCCCCCCCAGTTTTTCTTGCAGTTCTGGAGCTCTGCAACTCTGCAACCTCAATTTACATTTTTTAAACTTTTTAAAGCTTGAATTGTGGTTGCAGAGCTCCGGGACTGTGCAAAACCAGTTGAAATCCCCACCCCAAAAGCATGCTGAATAGCAGCCCTAGTTGTGTGAATAAAAGAAGAGTGTTGGTGGTTGCTCTACAAATGGTATTTTATTTTATTACTGTGACTGAAGCAGGAAAGAGGCTGGTATGATAATCTAATAAGCTAAAAATCATGGTTTGTTTCAGTGGAGATGTCTCCCCACTTAGAGACCTGGAGAGGCACTACTGTTCCCAAACACCAAAGTTCTGGACCGTGCCAACTACTCCCGGGTCAACATGCACAGGGAGGCCATTGAAATCCACAAACATCTGGACAAAGTTCAACAGAAAAGAAGAAACACTGAAAGTAAACTATATGGACCTTATCAAACGCTGGCCACGAAGCAAAGAAAAAGCGAAGATTAACCGAAGTAGGAATAAATTCGGAATAAATTCGGTTCCATAGCGAAACGAAGGGAATATCGCCCTTTTGGCCATTTTGCAATTAATACCAAGGCTCCCTTCTCTCCCGTCACAAAAAGCCGGGAGGAAAGGCAGCCATGGGAACCGGGGAGGAGGAGGAGGGCTGGAGGACTGGAGAAGGGAAGGCAGCCCATGGAGAGAGAGAGAGATCGCCTCCCTCTTCCCTCTTCCCTCTTCCTCTCCTCCTCTTCTTTCCAATCCGGTTTGCCTTTTGCCAAGGCAATCCCTTCCCCTCGCTGGGATTTTCGCCCTGCCCACCAATTCGCAATGAATGCGAAGGCTCCCTAAGTACTTCCTCTACAAACCGAATGTCAAAATCTCCCTACTCCTTACGGATTAGCTCCGTATTCTGCCGAGTTCTGGGGCAGCGTCGTGTGTAAACACGGGGGAACAATACGGATTAGCTCCGTGTTCTGGGGCAGCGTCGTGTGTAAACACGGGGGAATAATATGTATTAGCTGTGGATGCCCTTTGGATTAGCTCTGCTTCAGACCCCATGTGATAAGGGCCATAAGGTTTGGCTACCAGTCCTGAAAAATACCAAAATTAAGAATCAAGACAAGCAAATGAACACCACCCAGGCTCAAGGGGTTTCCCCACAGACAATGGATTCCCAATTAAATAGACACAAATCCCTCTCACATATCCTCCACACAACACACCTCGAGGCTGCACCATTCAGCACAGTACAACATACAAACTAACTCCATCATGAATATGTAAAAACCACTTCCTCCCAAACAAGAGTCCCACAGGTATATATACTCTACACACTTCCATGCCACCAGTCTCTGAAGATGCCAGCCATGGTTGCAGGTGAAATGTCAGGAATAAATTCTTCCAGAACATGACCACACAGCCCCCCAAAAAGCCACAGAAAACTATTCACAAAGACTTTGGCTGGCATCCTGAGGAATGGCAACCCTACCTGAGTTCCAGATGCAGAGCAAAAAAAATTGAACATCTGTTGTTCATTAAGCCCAGTGTCCTGCTTTCCTTGGTGCGTATTTTATGCATTCAATAGAATCAAAGCTCCTCTTGGAAATACCCTTTCAGATGAAAAAGATATGCTGCAGTCTCTCTTTGTGTCTCACACAGACACACACACCAGCTTGCACACATACAGAGAGCACAGATCTGTTGAGAGTGCTTTGATTCTATATTCCTGCATGGCAAGGAGCTGGCCTGGATGGCCCTTGTGGTCTCTTCCAACTCTATGATTCTATGTGCATATCAGATGATGACATTTGAGTTTACTGTGAACACCTGGATGAGCTGCACAAAGACTTGTTGGATAGATTTCATAATCATTTTTTTGCTTAAAATACCAGACCAAGTTTCCTAGATATCAGCAATGAGGAAATAAAATAGTGGCGGAAGAACAGATTTCACTCCAAAATGACAATAAGTTGAGGCCAAATTTCATAAATTCAAGTCAAGATTTTTGGTTACCAAAAATAAATACATAAATTTTTCTACCCACTATTCTGAACTGTGGAACAAAACCAATATGTACTTTATTGCTTTCCCAACATCATATTTAGTAGAGTGAGGCTTCAGTGCAGTCATCCAGTTTCTTTCCAAGCAAAGAAACAGACTGAAAATTGTTGAACGTGGGGATCTAAGACTTCTTCATTGTGCCTTCCAGCCTGATGTTGGGAAACTAATTTCCCAGCACGAAATGCATCCATCCCATAAAAACTATGAATACAATGTTTTACAGATGAGATGTAATTTTTTTTCCAAATTCATAAAAATATTAAATAAATTGTTTTACAAAGTTAAGTTTTATTTGTAGAATACATACACTTATTTCACTTCATAGTGCTAGACTTGTTGTTTTGAATTTGCAGTAGAACAGTATATTTAATATCGAGAAATAGGTGTGGGGATGCTAGGGGTGTCACCAAAGAGGGCCTGAATAAGTTTGGGGACCAATGAAATGGATCAATACAAAAGAATATACAAGTTGTAGAGTGCAGTCAATAAAGCCTATCAAGAAATCCTTACAACCAGCAAAATAACCAGCCTGTCATACAAAGCCTTGAAGGATAAAAATATCTTAAGCTAAAATCAGAAACAATGCCACTCAAAAGTGATGGTCCCTAGACTGGTCTTGGCTGCTGGTCCCTGGCCATGTTTCCAGAGAAGAAAAGAAACAAACAAGTGTAGTAAATGATCACAAATAAGGTGGAAAATTATAATTGCTGGCCCCACACAACCAACACTGATCTAAAAGACAATAATGTTGTACTGTATTTCTGAAATCCTGGGGAGGGGGTATCCCATGAACTGGACCTACCATTGACATAGACCTTCACTTCCAGGTCATCATTTCCCTACTCTTGGAAAACATGTGGAAAAGGGTCTCTGAAGCAGATTTTGGAAAGGTTTTGTGCTGTTGGGATTTTTTGTTCATTTGGATTACAAATCTCAGAATTCCCCAGCTAAAATAGCCAATAGTCATGCGTAAAAAAGTAATGTTTCCAAGATTTGCAAGTATTAGTGATAGAAGTCGAAGGCTTTCATGACCAGCATCCATACTTTTTTGTGGGTTTTTCAGGGTGTGTGGCCATGTTCTAGAAGAGTTTGTTTCTTACGTTTTGCCAGCATCTGTGGCTGGCATCTTCAGAGATGCTTCTCTGAAGATGCCAGCCACAGATGCTGGAGAAACATCAGAAAGAAACTCTTCTAGAACATGGCCACACAGCCCAAAAAAACCACAAAAAACTATTAGTGACAGAATTGACAATATGGATTCAACACACTCACAAATATATAGATATATGTATGCATATGTATAACTTACAGACACCCATATAACTTAAACATAATCACATGCTAGATGGATGGATTTTATTAAGCAGACCATGAATAAGAGTTTGCAGGAGTTGGGCAGAGGAGTAGAGGACAGAGGGACCTGGAGATGTCTCACCCATAGGGTCACTGCCATGGGTCAAGATCAATGCAAAGGCAGCTAACAACAAGCAAAATGTATATGTATATGTGTGAAGCTAGTGAAAATAAAGTGAAGAGTTTGGATAAGGCCCCATAAAATAAAAGACAGGAATGGTTTTTGGAATACACACCACACGCACATCCCCTGTAAGGAGTTTTAAGCTCCAGGGCCCCTTTTTCTGGGTGAAAAAGGAGGTTGTTATCTTTTGAAGTCCACAGAAACATCGCAGAGAAGGTAGAACACTCCTTAGGTAGACATATAGTCATCTTTTGGCAGAGAAGCTTTTTGTAGTTAATGAAGTAAAAGAAAGATAATGCAAACATGAAAGGAAGGATGGACAGTTAATAATGAGGCTTGGGGTAAAATCTCATAGTTCACAGTTGTGTTAATTGTATACATTTCACTTATGTTGAAAATCACACCAAAGATACAGCCCAAAAGGAGATCTGTAAATAAGGGTGAGGGGCTTCTGAATTTGAGCAGAGGGGAGGTGGAAACAGGGGCGGAGATCATGTAGTCATTTTAGGCATTTGGGATTTGTTATACAGTTTAATGACCTCGGCCAATAAAGTTACGGGAAAAGGGAATAAAACCATGCTGCGTCAAGTTTGGGAGTGTGCCTACTCTCTTAGGTCACCCTTCTTGCAAGAATGTTAACTAATAAATTGGAAATTACTGCTTCACTTGTTTTGTCCTGATTACAATTGATTTGGCACTTTGGTACTTAGAAAACTATAACTCACAATTAGGCAGGCTCAGATGGGAAAAGGCAAATGCTCAAGGACTCTGGTCCCAAGTTAGTTGGGGCTTTATATTATGTTACATTTTAATTCTAGAAAATGTAAATCAATCATACAGAGCAGCAGCAGGCAGGCAGCAAAAAATCCTGATCATCTTTTTGTGAGGCAGAATGAAGTAGTAAAACATTGAAGAAATCAAGCCACTAAATTAACAGAACTCTTGTTTTATTCTATTCAAATGCCTGGCCAGTCAATTATGCTTCAAATTCTCAGTAACTAGATAATAACAAAAAAAGAAGGAAAAAAAGGTGACGCTTCATATAAAAGTCCACCTTGCAACAGAATTAAGTAGCCATGACATTTGCTGACTCAAATGCTTGCATTAACAATTGCTGAAGCTATCATGAATAGCAAGGGGGGGGGAAATAAGAGGTTTTAAAAGGTTGTACAGTTCCAAGAGCCAATTGCACTAAAAGCCAATGAAGAGTGTAATTGTCCCGGCGAGATATTAAAATACCATTCTCAAAAAGATGACTTATATCATCTTGTGGCACACACCTTAAATGGAAACAGACCCCCCCATTGCGCAGGATAACTTGATGCTTCTGAAGCCTTCCAGCCTGAAATGCATTTCCAAGGGTAACTTAACACACATGTTAACAGATTACTGGTCTGAGGCCAAATGGTATGCACAACTACTCCAGGACTCAAAAATTGCCAAAACCCTTTTGTGGCACATTTAATACATGCTTAGTAGAAAGTTCCAAAGACGAAGAAACATCAGTATTCCACCTTAACTGGGTGATGGTGTTTGAAGACAACAGGAATTACAGTTTGTTTTATCTTTTTTACTTACTCTCATTTGTAGAAACTTCATTACAGTGCAAAGCCAAGCACTGTTGGTCAGTGTATTTTTCATGTCTTTTATCTTGTAAATTGCCTTGAATCCCAGATTTGAGAAAAAGGTAGGATGCAAATAAACCACAATATAATATGTCTAATTGAGGGGGGAAGGCAAATCCAAAGTAGGCAAGCCACTGCTGATCAGAAAGATAGTACTCTTTCACTACTATCCCACCATTACACCCTGAACACAATCATTCTCTTCTGATTTTGGAAGTCATGCAATCCCATGGACCACAGTTTCTCCATTCGTGAATTATAGCTAACAGTATGAAATATAGAAAACACTGGGCTGGGAACTTCAACCAAGGTAAAACAATTTTTCTTCTTCTTAAATTTGGACTGAATTTGCATGTTTTACCTCTACATCCACCAAAATATTCCTGATGCAAACACATGGAGACTTCTTGAGAAATCCATTGTTCTCTGCCACAAAGAGGTCTGTGGCCTCACTGGAATGGAGACATATTGGATTGTAAAAGAGGGGTCCCTGTTGAGATGCAAATAGATTTTAAATTTCCTGGACTTTCCCAATCTCCCTATAGCGCAAGGTCCAGAAGGTGGAGGATCCTGCCTACAAAAGATATCCTCCCCATCATATACCATCTTAACTAAAGACTGAAACAACATGCAGGCATCTGACTAACATCTCCAATTGCTTTCTTCTGTTTGGTTTGTAACATCTTGCCTAATGAAGAAGCCCATGGAGCTTCGAAAGCTTGCAACAAGTATGTTGTGCATTTTGGTTGGCCAATAAAGGTATCACTGTTTGGTGGATTTTGTATTTGAGTATGAAATATTCCAATTATAAAGGGATTATAAAGTTTCAGGGCTATTCCTTGGATACACAGGTCTGAATATGCAGGGAAGCATCAGTAACCAGTAATTCCATTGACTTAAAAATTTGTTCTCATTGCACTTTGAGAATTGCCTTGCTCAAACCACAATATAATAGCGGAAGGGAGTAGATTAAGGAAGGTTATTCTGGATGATGCGATTTGACAAATACCCTTCCGGTATTAGATCACAATTCCAATCATTTCCAGATTTGGCCAAGCCAGCTGATGAAAGTTGCATAAAAAACATCTTGAGAGAGTATCCTTTTGGGAAAGACTGATCTAGTTTCAGAAAATGATCTGTAGAGACCTGGGGCAGACTCTTGCTGAAGCTAATCAGGTTTAGGTCTGGTTTGTGCCTGGATGAGAAATGGTCTGAGTACCCCATATTTAGTTGGAGGATCCTATTGATTAGTTGAAGAAAAGGAGAAAGGCAGTCCTCCAGCTTGGCTTCAGCTGAGAGCTGCTCTTCATACAGCTATCAGCTGAGGCTATCAGACTGAGTGAAAAGAGCAGCCCTTCCGCTGCACTTATGTAAATCCAGCTTTAGGTACTCTTGAACTCACTGTCTGCTGAACTTTGTAACCAAGAACCTAGTCCTTAAAGTAGACCTTTCCCTGCATCCATCCTATTCAAGCGCAGGAATAATGTAGCCCTTGGGTCATAAACAGCCCCTGCATCCCAATGCCCCCAAGCCATTTCTTTCTTTTTTTACATTACATGTTTTTCAGTCAATTGTACCCACAGAGAGTGATAGAAAGTCCCTCAATGAGTAAAAATCCATAAAAATATTCATATCCCACCCCCACAAGCACCAAAATCCTGTACTACCCCAATACCTCCATTGTCGTTTGTAATTGCTCTCAAAAACGGAACAGGACAACATGCAATATTTTACTTGTCTAAAGTAAAAACACGCACATAATAACTGTGGACAGGATTCAATGGGATATTTAGACTAGATTTATTTGCTTCCCCCAGAATCCATGACATACACACTTAGGGTACATTTACACTATAGAAATAATGCTTTTTGACACCAGGTTAAATGCTGTAGCTCCACTTTAAGGAATCCTAGGATTGGTGGTTTTACAAGGTCTTTAGCCTTCTCTGTCAAAGAGTGCTGGTACCTCACAAAACTACAAATCCCAGGATTCTGTAGGATGGAGCCATGGCCGTTAAAGTGGTGACAAATTGCATTATTTCTACAGTGTAGATGCTCACGTAAACATACCAGCAGCCTCCTGTTCTCTGAAAATCTACTTGGGGGTGAAGTCCCTTGAGAACAGGTTTGTAGCATGGATTGGGTGGGTGGTGTAGGGTAAGGTGGGGTTATGGATTCTGGTGGAAGAAATAGTACTCGGTTTAAATACCCAATTCAATGTTCGCTTGTATTCCTGTTCATATACTGGAAACCTGCAGGGGTAGCTGCATTGACCATTTAGCAAATTCAAGCAAAAATCCAAATGCAAAAAATGAGGCATCTGACTAACGTCTTCAATTCTTTGCTCCTGTTTGGTTTGTAACCTCTTGCCTGATGAAGAAGCCTGTGGAGCTGCGAAAGCTTGCAACAAGTATACTGTACATTTTGGTTGGCCAATAAAGATATCACTGTTTGATGGATTTTTGTTCACATCCTGTTAGCCTCTAAATGGGACCCTAAGGCAACCTTATCATGGGGTTTTCTTGGCAAAATTTGTTCACAGCAGATTTGCCATTGCTTTCCACTGAGGCTGAGAGTGTGTGATTTGTCCAGGGTCATCCAGTGAGTTTCCATGGCCAAGCAGGAATTTTGAACCCTGGTCTCCAGAATCACTGTCCAACACTAAACCATTATGCCACACTGGCTCCCTAAAAATCACCAGTCTTTAATTCTTCTTTAATCTGTGACTCCCACAAGCATTTGGATGTATTCAAGTTTATCCACTGCTAAGCAGGGAAGAGTATATATATTTCATTCTGTATTCAGTTTACTGGTTCAGTCATGTTTCAAAGATTTGTGCAAGGAAGGAACCAGCTTCGATATCACCGAATACTCTGCACCCAAACAAAGCCATCCCATTGCTATTGGTATCTCTTAAGACAACAGGTTGCAACATACAGCAGACTATTACAGAGATGCCAGCCCTGTCTCTTCTGAAAGACATTTTCATTGAATGTCCCAAATCTGTTCAGCTTTTCTTCAACTTGGTCTAGTGCAGGAGGAGGAGACGACATAAGCCTCTGTTTGCTCTTGTGGGCATTTTATTTTGTGCTGCTGCAAGATGAATGCAATGGCATGATAATGACTGATATTGCTCTTATTGATTATGATGCCAATGATATCGACATCTTCCACGTTTCAGAAATAAAACTGCCAACAGGGATTTATTTATTTTTTTGGTGGGTGATGCAAGATGCACCAAAAAACAGGGTGACCAGACATCCTCCTTTTCCAGGACATGTCCTACATTTCAACCTTCTGTCCAGGAGAAATTTCAAAATGTCCTCCCTTTTGAGCATGACTAAGAAGCGTGACTTTATATTTACACGAGTGTTTTTAGCTTTTCTTTGGCAACGCCAAATGGTCCTCCATTTTCCTGGAATGCCCTACATTTTGCGGTGCCTTGTCCTCCTTTGCGCTGAGGCCCTCTGCTCACCTTGTACCCGGCATCAGTTCCCTCTGTCACCACAAATAAGATGCAGCAAAATCATTTTTAAATAAAACAAATAATAATAAATTGCTAGGCAATAAAGGGAAGGCACACATTTCTCCCTCACTCGCTTACCCCCCTTTTTTTTTTTTTTTTGCATTGTATGTGCGAAGGAGGGAAGAGACCAGAAGCCTGCCATGGCTAACAGCTTTTGCATTTTCTATTTTCCTCCTATGCATTTGTGAAGAGATCAACCTGGAGATGGCTTCATAGAGGATCACCATATCTGCCAGGGCTGGGAGGGGAGGCTGGAGGCAAGGCTGAATTATTGCCAAGAGAAAGAGAGAGAGCGAGAGAGCTAGATAAAAAGAGAAAAAGAGATAGAAATAGAAAGAGAGAGAGAGAGGAAGGAAGATAGAAAGAGAGACAGACAGAGAAAGGAAAAAGAAAGGGAGAAAGAGAGGTAGAAAGAGAAAGAGAAAGGGAGGTAGAAAGAGAAAGGAAGTAGAGATAGAAAGAGGTAGAAAGAGAAAGGGATGGAGAAGGGGAAAGGAAGGGGGGATAGAAAGAGAGACAGAAAGAGAAAGGGAGGGGAGAGAGAAAGCTAGATAAAAAGAGAAAAAGAGATAGAAATAGAGAGAGAGAGGAATGAAGATAGAGAGATAGAAAGAGAAAGGGAGAGAAAAGAAAGAGAAAGGAAGGGGAGATAGAAAGAGAAAGGGAGGGAGAGAGAGAAAGCTAGAGAAAAAGAGATAGAAATAGAGAGAGAGAGAGAGGAATGAAGATAGAGAGATAGAAAGAGAAAGGGAGGGAAAAGAAAGAGAAAGGGAGGGAGGGAGAGAAAACTAGAGAAAAAGAGATAGAAATAGAAAGAGAGAGAGGAATGAAGATAGAGAGAAAGAGAAAGGGAGGGAAAAGAAATGTAGAGAGGAAAAGGGAGAAAGAGAAAGGAGAGATAGAAAGAGAAGTAGAAAGAGAAAGAGAGGTAGAAAGAGAAAGGAACTAGAGATAGAAAGAGAAAAGAAGGGGAGCTAGTAAGACAGAAAGAGAGATAGAGAAAGAGAAGTAGAAAAAGAAAGGAAGGGAAGATAGAAAGAGAGGGAGAAAGAGAAAGGAAGGGGAGATAGAAAGAGAAAGGGAGGGAGAAAGAGGAAGGAAAAGGGGAGACAGAAATAGAGATAAAAAGAGAAAAGGGGAGATAGAAAGAGAGATGGAAAGAGAAAGGGAGGGAGAAAGAGAAAGGAAAGAGAAAAAGAGATAGAAAGAGAAAGGCAAGAGAAAGGTTGATAGAAAGAGAGAGAGAGAGAGAGAGAAGGAGGTAGAAAGAGAGACAGAGAAGCCCTAACCCCCCTCCTCCCTCCTTTGCAAACCTTTCCCAGCAGCCAAAGTGCCCCCCTCTGGTCTCCTTTCCTTACCTGGCAGCAGGTGATGGGGCAGAAGAAGAGGCAGGTGGGCATCAGGCGGCCCTAGTCGGGGCCAGGATCCCTCCTTTGGTGCCCCAGTTGCTTTTGCAACCCTTGTCCTCCTCCTCTTTGCCGCCTTTCTGATGATTTGCAAGAGGAGAGAGAGAGAGAGGATGGTGCAAGAGGAAAGAAAGGAAACCAACCCTCTTTCCTAAAGGCGAAAAAGGAAAACCGAGGGGCTCTGGCTGGCTGGATCAAACTGGCCCCTCTAGCAAAGCCTCACCGATCGCTGCCTCGGCATCTTCCTCCCCAGAGACCCATAATCCAAGCAGTCCCCCTCCCTTTTTCTTTTGGCATCCTCTTCTATCTCTCTATCTATCTCTCTATCTCTCTACCTGGTTTGCAGCTGATGCCAGGAGCAGCCTCTCTCCTCCCAGCGGCGCTTCCTGTCCCCGTCGCCAGGGGGCGCTGCGGGGCTCCTCCTTCCTGCTCTCTGCAATGCATCGCAAGGAAAGGAAAGGAAGGGCAGAGGACAGCCTTCCTCTCTCCAGGGATGCTCAAGGCAAAGCTCTTCACAAAGCAGCTCCAAATTTGGGGGGCAGCGTGGCCTAGTGGTTTGAGTGCTGCACCCAGGACTCAGGAGACCAGGGTTCGATTCCTGCTTTGGCCATGGAGACCCACTGGGGTGATCTGGGGCATAAGTCACACTCTCTCAGCCTCAGAGGATGGCACTAGCAAGCCCCCTCTGAAGAAAAACCCATGATAGTTTATGCAAAAGGGTTTTGTAGCATCTTTAAGACTTTGGTTCAAAACACACTGCAGAAATAATCCGGTCTGAGACCGCTCTTAACTGCCCTGGTTCAGTGCTAGGGAATCCTGGGAGTTGGAGTTTGTTGTGGCACCCAAACTCTCTGACAGAGAAGGCTCAATGTCTCACAGAACTACAGTTCCCAGAATTCCCTGGCATTGAGCCATGGCATTTAAAGCGGTCTCAAGCTGGATTATTTCTGCAGTGTGTTTTGGACCTAACGGAAAGAAAGGAGTTGGTAGCATGAGACTTCATAGACTTCAGCCTACTTCCTCAGATGCGTGAAGGTTGCCGTAAGTTGGAAACAACTTGAAGGCACACAGCAACAACAACAAACAAATGGGCGACTTGCAGGCCATACGTGCAAAACACAAGGGGGGATTGGCAAAACACCCAGTCTTGCATTGAGGGAGGCTACACAGATGGAGAAATTATCTATACCATATGTAGAATAACCCAAACTTAATTCAGTGGGCTACAGAATCATCCAAAATCCACAAAACAACGATACCTTTATGGAGCCAACCAATATGCACATTATACATGATGCAAGCTTTCGAAGCTCCACTGGCTTCTTCATCAAGCAAAAGTGCTGAACAACATACAGGAGAAACGAGGGGGGGAAACAAATTGACCATGTTAGTCATAGCCCTAATGTTGTGATTGTTGTCCTCAGTCCAGATGTCATGGAAAGGTATTCATGCAGGTGGGCCCCTTCTCCATTTGGCCAAGTGGGTGATGGGAGATGCAGTCCAGGAAACAAACTTTAAATTCCATCAGCAAGACAAAAAGCTAGCGCCTTTGAGATCCAGTTTGTCTTGAATCCTTTGTGAGGAGGCTACAAGGTTTACATCTGGGTACACCTGGATAGGTTGTTGTTGCTGCTGTTGTGTGCCTTCAAGTCACACAATCATAGGGTTTTCTTGGCAAGATTTGTACAGAGGAGGTTTCCTCTTGCCTTCCTCTGAGGCTGAGAGAGTGTGACTTGCCCAAGGTCATCCAGAGGGTTTCATGGGAATCACACCCTGGTCTCCAGAGTCATAGTGCAACACTTAAACCACTGCCCCACACTGGCTCTAGCCACACCTGGATAGGACTGTCCTGGGAAAGTCCCATTATATAGATCGGGCATCTTTTATCTGGCATTCCAAAATCCAAAATACTCCGGAATGGTCCACATGGTGGCTGAGATTGTGACACTTTGGCTTTCTGATGGTTCAGTGTACACAAACTTTGTTTCATGCACAAAAGTATTAAAAGTATTATGTATAAAATTACCTTCAGGCTATGTGTACAAAGTTTATATATAAATGAATTTCATGTTTAGACTAGAGTCCTATCTTCAAGATATCTCATTATGTATATGCAAATATTCCAAAATAATAAAAAAAGTTTAAAAATCCAAAACACTTCTCATCCCAAGCATTTCAGATAAGGGAGACCCAACCGATCATTCATTTTAGGAACCATTTGTTTTTACAAGGCCCTCGATCTTCTCATATGTGCAGAGTGATCGAAATTCTATTTGACGAAACCAATTTCCAGAAAGTGAAATTAGCTTAGATGAACTAAACCAGTGGTTCCCAACCTGTAGGATCCCTCATGATGTTTTCGAACTACAACTCCTACAATCCTTCATCATTGCCCATGCTGGCTTGACCAGAGCTTCATGAAGATGATCCAACAATATTGGGAACCACTGAACTCATCCACAGTGGAATGAATGGGAATAATCTATTGTACAGGACAATTTCTGCATACCCAAAGGCCTTTCTTTTCGCCCTGAAGCCCTCTGCAAGGGTCACACAAACCACACAAAATGTTAAAAGAGGGGAGCAGAACTGAGTGGAAGTTCACTTCTGGCTTTAGGGGGGGAAAAGTTATTTTCATGTTAAAGTTAAACAGTGCAAGAGGGTTCCGAGGCAACAAATATGAGCTTTAAAAAGGAGGAAGGAGTGAAATAAAAGAAAGTGGCAGCACCTTTAAGATTGTGCGTGTGTGATATAAACCCACTTCTTCAAATGCAGTACAAAGTGATATTGAGAGGCACTACTGAGGCTTTAATATCCTCTGTACTGCATCTGAAGAAGTGGGTTTATATCTGCAAAAGCTCATGCTGAATTTTAAAAAAAAAGTCTCATAAGGTACTGCCACATTCTTTCCCCCCCTCTCTTCCCCTTTTTCTTTTTTAAAACTCATACAACTGTGGCGGTGGGAGTACAACACATCTAAGAACTGACAAGCAAAGAAATGCTGTTCTAAAGCATAGGATTTCATTTTACAACCAGCAGTCAAGTCTGACACTTATGTGCATCATTACTTTCTTTCTCTACCCACCGACATGTACACATCACTCCCTTTTCAAATGCCTTGTTAAAGGTTAATGAGGAGTGACTTATGTCAATTAGAGGACATTGATCCATCGCAAATATAGCAAAAAGTGGATAGCTAAAGATTGTTCCATGCATCAAGAATGGAGAAATTTTAATCACAAAGGTCTCAAGAGCCCCTGAGCATATGCAAGACATTTTCCTGCACAGTTTTTTGTGGGTTTTTCGGGCTGTGTGGCCATGTTCTAGAAGAGTTTCTTTCTGATGTTTCGCCAGCATCTGTGGCAATGGCACTCCATTGCAAGGAGACTTTATGACAGGATTGTAAATTTAATACTGATTTGGTCCATTTCAAGCCTTGCAAATGAAAGAAAAATTCTGATTAAAATATATGGGCCTTTGCAGACTGCCAGAAAGAGTGCAAATTGAGTCCACTTTAAGGGTTAGGGTTCGTGCTAGGGAATCATGGGAATTGTTGTTTTCTGAGACATTGAGCCTTCTCTGTCAGAGAGCTCTGGTGCCACAATAAACTACAGTTCCCATGATTCCCTAACCCTAACCCTTAAAGTGGACTCAATTTGCACTATTTCTGGCAGTCTGCAAAGGCCCATAGACTATCCACATCCTGACACATTTAAGGCTGCAAAGCCAGAGACAAGGCTAGACAATATACTAACCATGACTTTCTATGATCACATCCATGTAAGAAGTAACCCACTGCTAAATTTGCTTATTTCTTGACTATATGTTCAGACTGGAAGCAGGTCCTCTTTATACCAGGACCATTTTCTTCAATTGTTGAAAATGAGATTAAAACGGTACTTCTGCACAGTCCTTAATACAGTGAAGCACAGCGATTCTCAGTCTTTGGTCCTTGAGAGTTTTGCACTTCATCTCCCAGAATCCCCGACCATTGGCCAGACTGGCTGATGTTTCTGGCAGCTGAAGTCAAAAACACTTGGAAGACCAAAAATTGGGAACCAGCAGTGCAGCAGATCCGTTTACTAAAAAATATTTCAGCTACCTCCATTCCCTTATCTGCCTAGGTATTTCAGTTCCTACTAAGAAAGTATTAAAATTTCCATAGGATTCTGACAGTGTCCATTCCCGCAAGGAGGATCATAAACACTGTATATTTTCACTGAAGTTGAATCCCAGTCAGTTGAAGAAAATATTTTGGCTTGCCTTCTTGCATTAAGGTTTTCAATTTGTAAAATTTGTGTTCTGTCTACAAGGAATTATGTTTGCTGTTAGGCCTTCAAACTAATGAGTGATTGGAGGCAAGGAGCTGTTCCATTTGCTGCTTGGCATTATTCCATGATCACAGTCATGCAGAAGTAAAATTTTACATGCTCATCATGTCCTCATATCTAAAAATGTGAGGCAGCTATGGTGATACATGAGAGCCAGTGTGGTGTTTTACCTTGAGTGTTGGACTAAGACTCTGAGTTGTAATCCCCTCTCAGCCACAAAAACCCACTGGGTTGCCTTATCCAAGACACACACTCTCAACCTAAGCAGAGGGCAATGACAAACCTCTTCTCAACAAATCTTGCCAAGAAAACCCTATGACAGGGTTGCCATAAATCAGAGTTGACTTGAAGGCACATAAAAGTTCTGTCAATAAACCAATTAAAGCAGTGTTCATCCCCTCCTACTACAGCTCTTTTATAAAGCTAATGGTTCTTGCTTGCTAGTGCAAGACCAAGCAAATGTGGTTATCACTGGGATAACTCACAACAAATATGGATGCTGGGAAAATCCACCCCACCTGACTGAGGACTGCAGCTAAACTCAGAGATGGCAGAGAAGTCTGAGTGGCACAAATCACATCATTGCTCCTGCTATCATGAAGCAGCAGTCCCTTGTATTACAGATAGGAAAGTCCAGGACATTTCAGCAATGCACCTTTAGTCCTAGGACTGTCAGTCCATAGCAAAATGGTAGACTGCGATTTTTCCAATCTCAGCTACTGAAAATCCTGGTACAAAGGCAAATCCTTGAAGACCATCTTTATTAAGCACAAGATTATTTACATACAAGAGTTTTTAAATTTACTGAATTATTCTGTTCTAATTTGGGAAATAGTGTATAAAATACATAAACAGGCAAAACATTCATTTTGCACAAGTTAACATTCTCGCAGAAAGCACATAAGCTGAAAATAGATAGAACTATATGATAGGGCATATCACTCCTTTTATTAGGCAAGATACCAGCAACAGCACAAGGAGTGGATTAATTCCTTGGAAGTGTGAATCTGAAGAAATCTTGGAACTGGTTAAAAATTTAGCAATGTGGAATACTGGGAAAAAGAAAATGTTGAAGAATGGTATTTTTTTTTTAAAAAAAATTCAGAGTACCACATCAAAATTACAAAACAGGCCCCAGTGATCACTAGGAAATCTGCCACAGTCCAGTTTTTCAAGCCCAATTAAATCCAAACTCTTAGGAATAATCTGTCCACCAGTAGAAGCCGCTCGGAGGAAGAGGCGATCAAACCGAAGTTTACTTTTGTAACGTGCCTCCAAATTAGTGTTTTGGCTTGTGTCCCATGTGTAGTGGCAATGTTCCGGCTTGCCCAAGAACTCCCAAATATCCAGAATATTATCTGGTAACCCACCTATTTTAGCAAGCTGACAAGAGAGAAAAATGAAAGAATTAGTAGCACATTATGCTATTAAGAATACATATTTAAAAAAAAAAGTTTTTCACTATTACTTTATATCTTCTCATATGTTTTTCAGAATGGTGGGGACCTTGAAAAACAGCTTGATTGTAAAAATGGCATAGGATCAAAGACTAATTTCTATATAGCTTTGTGCTTTCTTTCCAAGTATATACTAACTAATCCTCTTCCCCCACTGCCTTTGCTATCCTTTTGAACTTAATGACCTTACACAGATATTCATAACTCATGAACTAGTATTAAGCATGGGGTCTGAGTGCTTCTCCCAGTCATTATGTATTGACTTTTGGTGGGGGAAAGATGTTCTCTTGTATTAAGACAGGATTCAGTTCATTGTCAAAACTAGGGAATTCTGGCTTGCTATGAATTAACAAACTCTGAAAAATAAGATAACAAAATAAGACTTTGATCTTTAAGTGTATTTTAAGTTAAGAATAAGAGTAAAACCCATACTATATTATACTTTTGATATGTTATACGACTACATTATACCTGAAGTTCCTCAAGACATTCAAGGCCAAGCAGGCTCATTAAGATAAATAATCAAATTAATGTTTAGTCAGTATATGATTGAGCCAACCATTTTATCACAAAAGCACCAGCGATCCAACAGATTGAAATGTGGGTGTAGGAAGTCACTTCCCCTTAGCAACACTCTTCTAATTTGGGGACACATAACCAGAATAAATGGCTATGTGACAGCAACTAACATTTGTTTAGCCTGCTCCATTTTCCCACTTTATATGAGGGAATTGTGAATAATCTTTTTTTTAAAAAAAAAAGTACATGTAAGTTTCCTTTTGCACAGATTATTTGTTACCCACAGGAGACGTAAATACAGGCATACCTCAGTTAACAAAGCCTCTGACAGTAAACCTCCTTTTTTCAAATTATTTTATTTATTTATTTTGCCCAGCCAGTCCCCCATTTTCCTCCTTGTCTTCTGTCTATCTGGAAGCATTTTAAACAGAGTCAGAGCTGGGAGAATGGTGAAGGAGGGCTAGAGAAACAAAGACTTCTAGTACTGGGCTGCAGCGGTATGTCTGTAGCAAACACTGCAGTAAAGCTTGAACTGGAAGAGAGAAGGATTCTCCTCTAGCTGATCCTACTGTAGCTGTCTGTGCCTGCTTACAACAGGCAAAGTAAACAGCAACTGCTCCAGAACCTGAGCATGCCTGAATAGCATAACAGCGAGAAAAGGAGACAGCAGGTAAGCCTGCCTTACCAGTTGCCAGCAGCAGTACTGTCCCTGAGACTGGTGTCACCCAGGGTGTGTGTGCGAACTACCTTGCCCCCCCCCTGCCTTGGGCCAGCCAGCTGCCCAGACCATTGCAGCTGCAGCCAACACCAGACCCTGAAGGCTTTTTGAGGGAGTTGGGGCTCGTCCTTCAGGGTCTGGCACTGCTGCAGCCACTCCAGACTCTGAAGACCTTTAGGGGGACTTGTGGGGCTTCTTTCAGGATCTGGCACCACTGCAGCCATTCCGGACTCTGAAGGCCTTTCAGGAGAGTTGCAGGCTATCCTTCAGGGTCTGGCATTGCTGCCCTTTCTCACTCTTAATAATAAAATAATAAATTTTATTTATATCCCGCCTCTCTGCAGAGCAATCGAGGCAGCGTACATCAATTAAAAAGAACAGGTTAAAATCTCAACCCCAGGCCCAACCCACCCCCCACCCCCCATAAAACAGAATTAAACTAATTCCAGTAGCCATGCCAGGCCTTCCAGGTGTACTGCCCCATCGGGTGACACCCCCTTCTGGGGTGTCATCTGGTGCAGTCCGCACCTCCCTAGTGATGGCACTGGCCACCAGCATGTTAGAAAGCATAGATCTATAACTCTGACCATCAAAATAGAAATCATAAGAAAAGTGGGGCTGGTGAAAGAAAAAGTCATCCCTGGGTGTATTATGCAAAAAGTTTTCATGTGGTCTGTTTGTTTACTTATTATGCAAGGCTTACATGAACTGGTTGTTTCATTTCACTCATGTATATTAATTTTGAATAAAAAGTTGCGGAAACATGTTAAACTTGTCTTCTTTTTTGTAGTGTCGGAAACTCTCTCTATTCC
The DNA here is from genome assembly GCA_026167975.1 of Phrynosoma blainvillii. NCBI lineage: Eukaryota > Metazoa > Chordata > Lepidosauria > Squamata > Phrynosomatidae > Phrynosoma > Phrynosoma blainvillii. Next base: position 97,953,828 of record JANUYF010000004.1, on the reverse strand, counting down.
TTCCATGTTATTTCTGCTTCTGCTATCCAATTTTCTGTTAAAGAAGTAAGGCCCAGGAGCACAATTACTTCATTAACTGAGGTATACCTGTAAAGCCAACAATGACTTTTACAAAATAGTTACAAAAGAAATCCCCAAGCAGGTTTATTCCAGTTCACCTCTTTGTCTCTCAGATTGGTATCTCCTCCAAAAATTACAGCAGTGGACTCAGGAACCTCTGTCATTTTTGCCAAGACCAGTTTCAACTGGTTTAATCGTTCCTCACCATGGCCCTTGGTGCTCTCTAAATGAGAAGTCATAAGGCACAGCTCATTGCCAGAGACAGTGGCCTGTTGAAAGAATAAATTCCAAATAATAAAAGTTAATTTCTTGCATAAAGCATGGGACTACCACATGATGATGTTAACTTTCCTTACATCCTTAGTTAATTATCCCCTATTCATCAGACTCGACAATTTCTCCAGCATCGCCCAGAACAGTATACTGTATTTTGTTAAAACACAAAGTAAACTGATTAACCAGTCATAAAGGCAGAAGTAAAATTGGTTTACACTCCTAAAACAGGACAATTTTTTAAAAAAAATCTCAGTTTTCACCTGATAATTTATCAATTTAGCATATTCCTTCAGAGGACTTTTAATGTTAGAACAAATAATTTTGTCCATAAACTAAATGTATAATCCACTCACATGTACTGCTAACAAATTTCTCATCATGGAGGTTGTAGGAAAAGGTGTTATTTCATGATTTATAATTCTCACTCTTGACTTTTTTAACATTATGGCAGTAAAATAGCCATCTGTATTACCTGAAGACAGGGAGAGAGAGAGAGATTGACAAAAGCAGAGGTCAACACCAATGACACCTCATTCAAAAATTCCACATACGGTAATAAAAAACATTGGCTTCAGTTTTAGACAGACTTGATGCTGAAATGAGTCAGCTTCATAAAACAATATTTGAACTTGGTTTGTTTTGGTAAACCTATACTTAACACTAACTTAAGTTTGTCCATGTTCAAATATAATGTAGTGTGTATCTGAGACACTCACATATTGGGGTCCCAAAAATTAGCATTAGGTCTGAATGAGGCCAATATTTTCAGGAACTTGATCTAGCCAGAAATTGGTGGACTACAGCTCCCAGAATCCCCAGCTAGCTAGAAAATTCTGAAATGTATAGTCTAAAAAAAATAACTCTTTAAGGCTCAACAGCCAACCCATTCTCAGCCAACCCATCCTACGCTGCCTCAAAACTGTGCCATGACACTGAACAAAATGATAGGAATAAAAGCAGTGTTTTAATTATGATAGCTGCATTGAGTATATTGCATTTATTATAACAACTTCATTTTACCTGGAATAATTGTGTAACTGACAGCTCTCTTCTGTATATAGTTGAAAACTGGTGGAATAACCTCTTGTAAAAATACAACATCTGGGCTGTACCTAAATGAAAAAGTGAACATTACAAAGGAACACAAGTCAACATACCATAACATTATGAAGCAAAAAGGACCACTGCAATTGATCTTGATCAGTGGAGCTGTGCCAACTCTACCGTAATACTTCTTCCCCAAACACAAATTATCACTTGCTCCTACTTACGTGGTATCCATGATTAATTTGAATGTAATGATAGAAACATTGTTTATCAGAAAGAGAACAAGCCACAACAAGACTTGGATTCACACATACACACTTCAACCTCCAGCCGACTTATAATGATTAACTTTCTTTCCTGATTAACCACAGTTTAGCCTTACATCCAAAGCCTAAATGTAGGCAGTTAATTTAACTGTGATTCCCCTCTCATTCCCAAATAACGTAGTTGACATTTCAAATGAACCAATATTTCCATAAAATTAGTTGTTATACCAAATCACTCCCATTTGCACTGCAGAAATAATTCCGTTTGACACCACTTTATAACTGAGAGAGATCTAATTAGATTTCAGAAATACTATACTGCAGCCAACTAGATTTCTGTAAGTTAGCTTTTGTTTTTGACTAATTACTTTAAGAAGTTCCTCAACATGATTTTATTCCAATATAGAACAAACATGATTAGACAAAAAGGTTATTATTTAATAACTGTTGACGTCTGAACATGCGTGTTGACTGCATTCCATAGAATATATTAACAGCTGTTCTGCTCAAACACAAAATAAAAGCATAATTTGAAAATACTTCAAACAATCTACTAATATTTGATCATTACCAGAACCTGATCTTATCTCTTATTTTTCACATGGTCAGGTGCTGTTTTATTTGAAAAATAAAATGAGCCAACGAGGCTTTACATTTCCTAGTAAGTGTTCATAGAATGGCTGCTATGACTACTTACAAAGCGAGATAGGAACAGACTCCTCGTGCTCTTTCCGGAAGATTCTTCAAATCCAGACCATCTATATTCCAGGTGATTAAAGAAAATGTGCTATCATCTTCTTGTGGCTTGAGACCAGCCTTTCCTATAGCAGCAGCTACTCCACTGCCCACTGAATCATCAGTAAGGTCAACACTAGAAAGAGCAAATGCATGTTAGACTAACTGCCTCAAACATTTTGTCTACTAATAAATACTTATTCATATTATAACAAAATATTTAGGAGGGTGCACAACAGTGAAGTTTGTTTTGTCTCTGTCACAGCGAGAGCTATTTATGAAGGTCAAAAGCAATTGTAGGTAAAAGTCTGGAAAATATTTTTTTTTGGGGGGGAGAACTACCATGTTAGTTGTGGGGTTCTGGAAGGTTGTACAGTTGGCCTTAGTATCCGTGGATTTGCAATCCGTGTATCTGAGCATCCACGGGCAACAAGCCCACATTGTCCCCAATAGCAGCATGTACATTTGGCTGTGCCGCCATTAGGGACAGTCCTTATTGTCCCTGGGGCGGCGCATGCCACTCATTCATTGCTGCTGTTGCGAACTCCCGAGGCGGGAGGAGACACATGGCAAAGACTCAGGGCTTCCCGGAGCATTTTTAGCATAACCCCATCAGGGTGAGCCAGAGGATGCCCTTGGGCTGGGCTCCGGGTGGCGGGGAGATTCCAGGGGGTGCCAGCACCCCTGGCATGGCATCATTCCCCCCAAGCCCAGCGCAGCCTTGCCAGGAGATGAAGAGGGGCCAGGAAGGAAAGAAGGGGAAAGGGGACAGAGGGTGGGGAGACGCCGGGAAGGGGGGCTGCCAGTGGCGGCCAAGGAAGCACTCAGATGGGAGGTGAGTGAGGGAGAGTTCTTCAATGGCAGCGTGTTAATGGAACTTGAGCATCCATGGATTTTGGTATCCGCAAGGGCAGTGTCTGGAACAGATTCCCCATGGATACCGAGGGCCAACTGTAGTCCCCAAAATTAAATGTTCTAAATTCTGATTTCAGATTCATATTGTGTCTCTCTTACTTGAAATTCCAAAATCTGAAATACTCCAAAAGCCAAAACATTTTTCATAGAGAGCTGAGAGTGACACCTTTGGTTTCTGATGGTTCAATGTACACAAACTCATGCACAAAATTATTTAAAATATTGTATATAAATTACCTTCAAGGTATGTATATATGGTATATATGAAACATGAATTAATTCTGTGTTTAGACATGGGTCCCATTTCCAAGGTATCTCATTATGTACATGTATGCAAATACAGTTACCAAAAGGCCAGTTTCCCTATCCTTCTCTAGAGCAATTGTTTTCAACTTCCAAACCACCAGCTGTTTTGAACTTTAACTCTCCTCATCCTCCAGTATGCTGCGTGTGCCTTCTGGGGTTGAAGTTCAAAACATCTAGAAGACAGGAGGCTAGGAAGCACTGAGGGTGCATCTACATGGCAGAAATAATGCAGTTTGATCTCATTTTAACTGCCATGGCTCCATCCTACAGAATCCCATGATTTGTAGTTTGGTGAGGCACCAGCACTCTTTGGCAAAGTAGGCCTAGTAAAACTACAACTCCTAGGATTCCACAGGTCAGAGCTACAACACTTAGACGCTGTCAAACTGTGTTATTTCTACACTGTTGATGGACTCCAAGTCAGAGCAAAAGACAGATCTAGGAATACTTTCTACCTGAACAATTACCACAAGCACTCTCTGTTGCAAGCCTCATACGATGTATTTTAAAAGCCAACCATTATTATTGTTGTTGTTTACTATAATCTTCTTCAGAAGTAAAAACCAAGTCCCTTTACACTAATAACTTACAAGGTTTCCATTACAGGAGGTGGCTGGGGCATCATGTCCATGGCTGGCTCATCAAGGGGAGGCTCAAAATAAGAATTCAGTGCTCTCTGGAAAAACAAAGGCCAAATAGTTGGATTGTGACTGGGCCCGAGTTGTTTAAAAACACCATAAATTGAATATATTATCCAAAATGTGGGGGAGGATGGGCTGAATCTAAAGAAAACAAAAATAATGACCATAGAGGATCTACATAAATTTAACCTAGACAATGAGGAAATCATAATAAAGAGTTCCCATACCTTGGATCAAATATTGATCAGAATGTAGACTGCATTCAAGAAATCAAAAGAGAACTAGGAATGGGGAGGGCAGCTATGAAAGAGCTAGAAGATCCTAAAGAGTAAAGATATACGACTGAGCACTAAAGTTAGAATCATCCAAGCCATCGTATTCCCCATCACCATGTACAGATGTGATAGCATGAACAGTGAAAAAAGTGGACAAGAAGAAAATTAATTCATTTGAGATGTGGTACTGACAAACAGTGCTGAGGATACCATGGATGGCCAAAAAAAACGAATGGTTTTTGGAACAGATCAAGCCTGAAATCTCCCTGGAAGACAAAATGGTTAAATTGAGGCTGACATATTTTAGCCACATCATGTGAAGGCACGAATCATTGGAAAAGACAATAATGCTGGGAAAAGTGGAAGGCAGCAGAAAGAGAGGAAGACTACACGCCAGATGGATAGACTCAATTAGGGAGGCCAGAAACCCACATCTACAAGACTTCAGGGGAGCAGTGGATGATAGGGGGGCATTCATCTACAGGGTCACCATGAGTTGAAGTCAACATTATTTATATTGATTATTTATAATGAAGTTAGGATCATTCAAACCATTGTATTCCCCATCACCATGTACAGATGTGAAAGCTGGTCAATGAATACATCCAACAGAAAGAAAATCAACACATTTGAGGCGTGGTGCTGGAAAAGAGTGCTGAGGAGTCCATGGACAGCCAAAAAAGACAAACAAATGGGTCCTTGAACAGATCAAGCCTGAAGTCTCTCTGGAAGCCAAGATGACTTCATTGAGGCTGTTGTATTTTGGCCAAATCGTGAGAAGGCATGACACATTAGAAAAAACAATAATGCGAGGAAAGGCAGAAGGCAGCAGAAAGAGAGGGAAACCACAGAGCAGATGGATGGACTCAATCAGGGAGGTCACAGACATGAATTTCACAGGACAGAGCAGTGAAGGACAAGGGGGCTTGGAGATGCCTCATACAGAGGCAGATGTCCTCCTTTTCCAGGACATGTCCTACATTCCTTAGCTCCACTGTGGCGAGTCACTAGGCAGACTTGATTCCCAACAGCAAATCCTGGTCCAGGCTAGCTGGAGTGAAAAGGTTGCTGTGGGAAGAGTAGCTACACAGGGGAGTAGTCAATAAATCAGAACGAAGAAGTCAGTGAAGTGACAGTGAGAGTCAGAGAATGAGAGGGATGAAGGCCCAAAACACACTGCAGAAATCATCCAGTTTGAGACCGCTTTGACTGCTCTGGCTCAATGCTATGGAATTCTGGGAAATGTAGTTTTGGGAGACATTTAGCCTTCTCTGTCAGAGAGCTCTGGTCTCACAATAAACTACAGTTCCCATGATTCCCTAGCACTGAGCCAGGGCAGTTAAAGCAGTCTCAAACTGGATGATTTCTGCAGTGTGTTTTGGACTGAAGACAGATGAGATTTAACTGAGATTTCAGTGCAAAGCCCCTTGGCAGAATTCAGAGTTCTGTTAAAGGAGTAAAGAGTTAATAGGTAGAATTGATTAGTGTAGAAACAGAAAGGAACAGTTTAAGTTTCCAAAGAGTTCTGGAAAAAGAACTGAATAGAGAAGCACTTGCAACTGATTATTTATTGTCACTATCGTAACATACCATCTATGAAACTATACTAAATGAGCTATATTCTTACTAGGTGCTTGTAAATACAAGTTGAGTTTGTTTGTTTCAAGACAAGCTTCTGACTGAATGAATGATTAGCAATAAAAGCACAGGGGACACACTACCAAACAGATTTAAAGATTGTAGGAGAAGGAGACTTGGGACCCTAACCCTTAAAGATTTAGGGAAGGTGAATTAAGGATAGCTGTTGGGCCAGTGTAATTCATGAGGAGTCTTCGGATGTTTCTGAGGTAAAAGATGGCCTCAAAGCATTGACAGGGAGGGCCCTGTGACAGCCACCTACTAACCATTCCCTTGCAAATTGTGACACACGCAGTAGTCTTTTTCAAAAAATAAATTAAATTAAAATACAGACACAGCGCACAAAGCAACAGATGCTCTGGCAGCGCTCTCTCTCTCTTAAGCACCTGAGTGGCTCTACCCTATTTGCCTACATCTGGGAAAGAGAGCTGTGTAGGAAGAATATCCTGCCCTGTATTCACACTGGAGGAGGGAAGGTTAAGGAGCCCTTAACTTTGCAGGAAAACTGACATAGGGCCTTTACAGACTGCCAGAAATAATGCAGCTTGAGACCACTTTAACTGTCCTGGCTCAATGCTAGGGAATCATGGGAATTGTAGTTTTTTCTGAGACATTGAGCCTTCTCTGTCAAAGAGCTTTGGTGCTACAATAAACTACACTTCCCATGATTCCCTAGCACTGAGCCAGGGCAGTTAAAGTGGTCTCAAGCTGCATTATTTCTGGCAGTCTGTAAAGGCTGATACATTTGATGGAGTGGGTGCTGGAGACAGGGGAAAAAGAGTGGGAATAGAAACTGTACTATATATACTGTACTATATACTCTCTCTCTCTCTCACCAGAGAGAGAGAGAGAGAGAGAGAGAGAGAGAGAGAGACTCTTCCCTCCACATTCGCTGGGGTTAGGGGCACAGGACCCCCACAAATGTGGAAAAACTGCAAATAACAAAAACACTATGTTTTTACCTGAGAGAACACCTCTCTAGGAATCTCTAGGTCCTCCAGTGCAACTCTGTTATCAACATCTGCCAGACATTGACCACCATAGAATCGCGCTGGAGGAACTACAAATGCCTAGTGGAGTGTCCTCTCTAGGAATCTCTAGGCCTTTCAGTGCGACTTTTGATTAAAGTTGACCACAGAGTTGCACTGGAGGACCTAGATATTCCTAGAGAGAACATATTAATAAAGTCAAAGCCTCAAATGTGGAGGGACAAGTGTGCAAGACCTGAGAGCCAGCATGGCGTAGGAGTTTGAACGTTGGACTCTGGAGACCAGGGTTAGAATCCCGGTTTGTCCATGGAAACCCACTAGGTGAGCCTGGGCAAGTCACACACTCTCAGCCTCAGAGGATGACAATGGCAAGCCCCCTTCTGAAGAAGCGTGCCAAGAAAACCCCATGATATGTGTTAGGATTGCCCTAAGTTGGAAACGACTTGTCTTTCCTCATAAGGCATGGTTTCCAGACCCTTCACCATTTTGGTGGCCTTTCTTTGGACACGCTTCAGCTTCTCAAGATCCTTTCTGAATTGTAGAGCCCAGAACTGGATGCAGTATTCCGGGTGGGGCCTGACCAAAGCAGAATATAATTGAAAGCACACCACCATAACAACATATAAGACCTGGGGAGGACTGGGGCTGCTGGTTGGTTTCCCCCTAAAACTGAATGCCAGGAGCAGGATGACTAGGCATCCTCCTTTCCTTGGAAATGTCCTCAATTTCAGACTTCTGTCCAGGGGGGATGTCCTCCATTTTGAGCCAGACTAAGAAGCATGAATGTACACTTCTAGCAAAAATCCATCAGTGATACCTTTATTGGCCAACCAAAATGCACAATATACTTGTTACAAGCTTTCGAAGCTCCACGGGCTTCTTCATCATCAGGCAAGATGTTACAAACCAAACAGGAGAAAAACAATTGGAGATAGCTGCATTTTGATGTTTCAGTGTTTAGTTAAGATTATATGATGGGGAGGATATCTTTTCTAGGCAGGCTCCTCCTCCTCCTCCTTCTGGACCTGTGGCTATAGGGAGATTTGCAAAGTCCAGGAAATTTAAAATCTATTTGCATCTCAACAGAGGCCCCTCTTCTGCAATCCAGTATGTCTCCATTCCAGTGAGGTGGCAAAGAACAATGGATTCCTCAAGAAGTCTCCATGTGTTTGCATCAGGAATGTTTTGGTGGATGCAGAGGTAAAGCAAAGCAAAGCAGCTTCATTTATATACCGCTTCATACCATGCTATGGAGTGTCTAAGTGGTTTACAACTGTAAGCTCATTGCCCCCCAACAGCTGGGTACTCATTTTAGCGACCTCAGAAGGATGCAGGCCTGAGTTGAGCCTGAGCCCTGGCTGCTATTGAACTCACAACCTTGTGGTTTATGAGTGAGTGGCTGCAGTACAGGCATTTAACCACTGCGCCACCAGGTACCATCTTAACTAAAGACTGAAACAACATGTAGGCATCTGACTACCATCTCCAATTGTTTTTTGTGGGTTTTTCGGGCTGTGTGGCCATTTTCTAGAAGAGTTTCTTTCTGACGTTTCGCCAGCATCTGTGGCTGGCATCTCCAATTGTTTTTCTCCTGTTTGGTTTGTAACATCTTGCCTGATGATGAAGAAGCCCATGGAGCTTCGAAAGCTTGCACCAAGTATGCTGTGCATTTTGGTTGGCCAATAAGGGTATCACTGTTTGGTGGACTTTTGTATGAATTTGCTAAATGGCCAACACAGCTACCCCTGAATGTTTTTTACATTTGTAGGGGTGTTTTGAGCTTTCCTTTGGTCCTGTCCTCCATTTTCCTAGATTTTGCGGTGCCTTGTCCTCCTTGGCAGTGAGGACACCTGGTCACAGGCCTGAGTGGAGGAGAGGGGGCCTTGGGAATGTGTCTCACCCACAGGTTCACAACCCCCCAGGGAGGGAGCCCTACTTGCATGTCCCAGCCATTCTCTGCCAAGAAGCCCTGAGCCACAGCCACATCCGTGCCACTGATGGAGGCAAACTCCCAGCAAAGGCGCTTCCGGGACTCTTCCAGCGTCTCCTGCTTCTTCTCTTCCTCCAAAGGCTGCAGCTGCTCCGGCTCCCTCTCCTCGGGGGCCGCCTGCTCCAACCCTTGGGCCATACTGCCCACCTCCATCTTTGCAACAATTTCCTAAGTTCACCAGAAGCCACGCCCCGCCGGCGTTCCAAAGGCGGCGCATGCGCAGTGGCGGTCCCTCCTCCCTCCCTCTATTCCCGAGGCCTTGAGGAAGCTGGAAGGGAGACTCGGGTTGGGGCGTGGCTTCGGGCAGGTGTGGAACGTTCGGAGCCAGGGAGCGGCGCGTTCTAGAACGCCGCCAACAAAGGACGGAACGCGGGCGGCGCTGAGGGCCGGCGAAGTGGGTGGTCTCTGTGGTTCTCCCTCCCGGACCCTGATTCTGAGCCACGATGGCTCTCTTCACCGTCCACTCCCTCCGCGAGGTGATGAAAGCCCTTTTCCAGTCGCCGGGCTTTGATCGAGTATTAAATAAGGTAAGAATAACAGGAGTTCGACTTCGGCCATGAAACCCCCCCCGGGTGACACTCTCTCAGCCTCAGGGGAAGGCCATGGCAAACCTCCTCTGAACAAATCGTGTCAAGAAAACCCCAGGATAGGTTCGCCGTAAAGCAGGGTGAGCAGACGAGTTCCTTTTCCAAGACATGCCCTACATCTCCAGGGTGACCAGGCATCCTCCTTTTTTAGGTCATGTCCTACATCTCCAGGGTGACCAGGCGTCCTCCTTCCCCAGGTCACGTCCTACATTTCCAGGGTGACCAGGCATCTTCCTTTCCCAAGTAATGTCCTACATCTCCAGGTGATTAGGCGTCCTCTTTTTCCAGGTCATATCCTACATTCCCAGGGTTTCTAGGCGTTCTCCTTTTTCAGGTCATGTCCTACATTCCCAGGGTAACCAGGCGTCCTCTTTTCCTAGGTCATATCCTACATTTCCAGGGTGGGCAGGCATCCTCCTTTTCCAGGTCATGTCCTTCATGCCAGTTAAAGTGGTGTCAAACCGGATTATTTTCCCCGTGTGGATGCAGCCATGGTTGAGGTTGGGATTGCCAACTGCCCAGTGACCTGATTGCTCTTCTTGACCTTGTCAGGCTGACCCTGGTCAGGCCCACTAAATGAGGAATTATGTAATGGGCTGTGAAAAGCATTGGCTTCTTACACTCTTGCCGGTAATAATAGTTTTAATTGGTTTACAAGTGACTTGTACAGCAGACACTGAACACACTTTGTTGTTGTTGTTTGCCTTCAAGTTGTTTCTGACTTATGGCCACCCTAACTAAGGCTGTGATAAACCTATCATGGAATTTTCTTGGTAACTTTTGTTCAGAGGAAGTTTTGCCATTGCCTTCCCCTGAGGAGGCTGAGAGATTGTGACTTGCCCAAGGTCACCCAGGGGGTTTCGCGAATAAAGTCTAAGAGGGGTGGCAGACTGCCAGAAATAGTGCAAATTGAGTCCACTTTTAGGGTTAGGGTTAGTGTTAGTGTTAGGGAATCATGGGAATTGTTTTTTTTCTGAGACATTGAGCCTTCTCTGTCAGAGAGCTCTGGTGCCACAATAAAATACAGTTCCCATGGTTCCCTAACCCTAACCCTTAAAGTGGACTCAATTTGCACTATTTCTGGCAGTCTGCAACCCCCCTAAGTCTCGCCTTTCCCCCATGTGGCTAATGCCCCAGGTCCAAAACACACTGCAGAAATAATCCAGTTTCAGACTGCTTTAACTGCCCGGGCTCAGTGCTGGGGAATCCTGGGAATTGTAGTTTATTGTGGCACCGAAGCTCTCTGACAGTGAAGGCTCAATGTCTCACAGAACTTCAGTTCCTAGAATTTCCTAGCACTGAGCCAGGGCAGTTAAAGCAACCTCAAACTGTGTTTTGGACCCTTGACACGTTCATTTTGGAAGTCTCTTGGTTTAAAACAGGGATGGGAATTGGGTCCTGTGAGGCCTCTGCTTATCCCACCACTGCCCATAAATTGTGAGGATCACCGCCTGTCCCACCAAGGCCCACCCTCCTATCACACCACTATGGCCTCAAATATGGGGACCTTCTAGATGCCCTTGTGGTTCCTGTGTAGGATTTTATTCATCTAATCTCACCACTGGACATCACTGCCCTTGTAGACTTAACTCTACAAAAGTTCATGCGGCCAACTTCTTTTTCTCAGCGAGTCTCAAAGGTGCTACAAGATCTCTCTACATACTGATTCTACAGACTAACATGGCTATATCTTTGAAATCTATTCCGCTGTTGAACAACTTAAAAAGTTCTTTTCAATAATAATGCTTTTATTAGTAATACTTTTTAAAATAACAATACTTATAACAATTGTAAGTATAACATTAAGTAACTATGAGGGACCTGATTTGTCTTTCAGACAAGGTCAAATGTATTTTTTTTTTTAAATAAAAAAAGTAGCTATTCAAACTTTGATCAGAACGAGGAACTATAATCCTTGCTTCAATTAAACCCAAGGGTAGGCAACCTTTCCCCTTTAAGAGCCGAGGGACTTCAGCTCCCAGAATCCCAGGAGCTATTGGCCAACATGGGACTATTGGCCAACATGGCTGAGGCTTCTGGGAGCTGAAGTCCCTCGGCCCTTAAAGGGGAAAGGTTGCCTACCCCTGATTAAACCTTTCACAGGGGGGAAAATAGATTACCAGGGACCTCTGACTTGATGTGAGGATGAAATTTGGGGTGCTGTGAACAATGCCCAGCCCTCCTTACCACCCCTGCGCATTGGCCTTTGGGGCTCAGGGAATAGAATTGGCGGGGATTTGAAACAATGGACGCTCCACTTCTACCTGCTTTGAAGCTTAACAATGTAAGAAAAGGGCCTTTACAGACTGCCAGAAATAGTGCAGCTTGAGGCCACTTTAACTGTCCTGAATCAGTGCTAGGGAATCATGGGAATTGTATTTTTTTCTGAGACACTGAGCCTTCTCTGGTGCCACAATAAACTACAGTTCCCATGATTCCTTAGCACTGAGCCAGGACAGTTAAAGTGACCTCAATTTGCACTATTCCTGGCAGTCCGTAAAGGCCCCAACATCTGCAATTTCGAAGTGGATGTGGACTCAAGACAATGGACCCTCCCAATGCACACTGCCAAAGAGTCTTGCAGAGACCAAGTTATTGTGCTGATGGTGCTTTAATTTTCAATGCTAACTAAGGGCCTTTGCAGACTGCTAGAAATAGTGCAAATTGAGTCCATTTTAACTGCCCTGACTCAGTGCTAGGGAATCATGGGAACTGTAGTTTATTGTGGCACCAGAGCTCTCTGACAGAGAAGGCTCAATGTCTCAGAAAAAAAACAATTCCCATGATTCCCCAGCACTAACCCTAACCCTAAAAGTGGACTCAATTTGCACTATTTCTGGCAGTCTGCAAAGGCCCTCACAGTAAACTCATTTTCTGAGTGCCCAAACTGCAGTGGTGACTGGTGGTTGCCATGTCAGTGGGGTGGCAAATCCTGGGCTTTGGTCAAGGAGTTAAGTTGCTGGACCCTATCACACCCCGACAGCTAAAGACTGGCTTCACTCTCTGTAACAATTAGGATAAAACCTGTAGTGGAATCACTGCCCTGCTGACAAGGGAACACCAGCTGCCATTGCCAACATGGCACCAGACACGCCAAAGAGGGAAGTATCAGCCCGCATGCAGAAGTGCAAGAGAGCTTAATGAAGAAAACACCCTAAGGCAGGGGTAGGCAACCTTTCCCCTTTAAGGGCCGAGGGACTTCAGCCCCCAGAATGCCAGGAGCGATTGGCCAACATAGGACTATTGGCCAACATGCCTGAGGCTTCTGGGAGCTGAAGTCCCTCGGCCCTTAAAGGGGAAAGGTTGCCTACCCCTGCCCTAAGGGGAGGGGGGGACACCCAAAACCAGTCCAGTGGGCTGTGTGATCTAATAGAAGCAGCAGTTGGGAAAGTAGAAAAACAGTGGGGAAGAGGTCTGGAATGAAATTTCCTGGAATAGGATGTGGCTAGCTAGCCCCCTAAACAATAGCCCTCCCTAATAAATGCATCATTGTGTTGCAGTCCTGCTTGTTTTTCCTGTTTGCCGCCCTGGGGGACAAACTAAGGCGAACCTATGATGGGGTTTTCTTGGCAAGATTTGTTCAGAGGAGGTTTGCTTTTGCCTTCCTCAGAGGCTGAGAGAGTGTCACTTGCCCAAGGTCCCCCAGTGGGTTTCATGGCCAAGCAAGGAATCGAACCTCGGTCTCCAGAGTCACAGTCCAAGATTCAAAGCATTATGCCACATCCCAAAATCTTCCAGCCAGCATTCTGGATTGTCCAAAAAAAGGAAATTTTCCCAAGCCATACACTGTGTGGCCGTGTAAAATAAGCATTGTATTTCAGTCTATAGGAGGCTTACTGGGACTTAACAGCGTTGGCGTTCTTTTCTATTCCTGCCTACTTCCAGATGACGTTTCTATCTGCTGGCCCTGCAGAAGTTGTCTGTGAATTGGTAGTAGCAGAGGAGCACACAAACCGGGGAGGAACTCTTCACGGGGGGCTGACGGCAACCCTTGTCGATGTTGTGTCGACAGCAGCTTTACTCTGCACTGAAAGAGGAGCGCCTGGAGTCAGCGTGGATATGAACATAACGTATGTGTCAAGGCTGTGAGAGTTGTGTCAGTGCTGGTTTCCATTTAACCAGGGATTTTCTCTGCAACATTTGGGGCAAACGGGGTGTGTGCATTAAAAGTGGCCCTTTTCCAAATCAACCCAGATGCTGCTAACAGCTGCTGTGATTTAAGAAACTGGATTCTGGCACTGAGTGCTCCAGTACTTATGGGAAGACTTCCTTCCTACCAGGTGGGCAGTTTATGGGGAGCAGAATGGGCCATAGTGAGCCATTGGGGGTACATTGGGAGTTGTGTCACTCCTGGGTTTCTGTCAGGTCCGTTTGCAAGAAGGAGGTTTGTGGGGGAGAAAAGATACAGACAGACATGTTTATAGGTGGGTTGGAAACTCTTGTCATGATTGTAAGGCAGCAGAAACTCTCCAAAGTAGACACTTCTGGGTTGTCTTCTGGGTTGCTCTTTTCAGCCTAGTCTTTTTTTTTTTTTTTAATAATTTTTACTGAATTAAAACACACAAAAAAGACAAGCAAAAAGACAAACAAACAAATATCAAACAAACAGATTAGACATTAAAAAACGACTTCCTTACTAGATACATCTTGCTATTTAGCCCGAAATCATTAACTTCTTTAAATCAAAAGGTAATAAAGTCTTATGCCATTTGGTATAATATAATTTCTTTCCTAGTAACAGTGCTAAAGAAAAAACACTATTACAATTACCTAAGTATAACTTAACTTAATCCTATTCCAAAATAGATTATTATTTCTTAAAAAATTATTATTGCTTAAGAAATAATGTCCAGTGTATCTTAAAAAATTCAGCCTAGTCTGAAATATTTTGTAATGAGGGAGGGTTGTGGGGAGAAAGGATGGAAACTATCACCTTTGTGGATGGTTTGGAAGCATCTAGGGATGGTTTACAGAGGAAAAAACAACAACCCCAAGCTCCTTGCCAGAAATAATCTGGAAAAAAATGGAAATGGTGTGCTCTGAGGGCTTTGGGAGATCTGCTCAGTCTTTTGGGGCTGCAAACATGGGAGTCATGCTGCTTGTGGGCTGCATTTTCCCACCCTTGTTTTACGTCCAACATCTTCAATTGATCTGACAGTCCATGAGCGTTTTGCTTGCTTGCATTGTTTTTGGCTACCCTTTGGTTTGAAACACTGAGCATTTAAGTTCTTCATATATATTGCAGCCCTTATGTCTGTTTTGTTTACCGTCACAACTTCTGAATCAGGTGTTGCTCATCTTAGTTTACATGTAGGAAGCGGAGGCTGAAAGCTAGGGACATAAGCTGATAGCTAGGGACATAGGCAGCTGCCATATGCCAAATCAGGAGAGTTTTGGTCCATCTAGGTATCTGTATTGACTGGTAATGGATTCCCCAGGGTTTTACATAGGAATGTTTGCTAGGCGTTGCCAGAGATTCAACATGAGCTCTTCTGCATGCAAAGCACATGCTATATAGCTGAGCTACAGGCCTCCCACATTTTTCCAAGTCTGCTTCATATAGTCCAGGGGTAGGCAGCCTTTCCCCTTTAAGGGCCGAGGGACTTCAGCTCCCAGAATCCCAGGAGCTATTGACCAACATGGGACTATTGGCCAACATGGCTGAGGCTTCTGGGAGCTGAAGTCCCTCGGCCCTTAAAGGGGAAAGGTTGCCTAGCCCTGGTATAGTCTATGGCTCTGCTGAGACTGGAATTTGGATGCTGCAGACTCTACCACTCTTAGGAAACCTGGGTAGCATTTTCAGCAATTCTCAGTATGTTAAGTTCAAGTTCACACAGATAGTTTTGTTCTCCTGCATTATCCTTCCAGCATCCCTGTAAAGTAGGTTAAGTTGAGTGTAACCGAGTCAAGATCATCAGCGAGCCTTGTTGCTAACTGAGGCTTTGAATCCAAGTCTTCTCAATGCTTTATACCAGGGGAGACCAACATGTGGCCCTTCCAGTGTTAAACTACAACTTCTGTGATCTCTCAGTATTGACAGTGCTCATCCAGTTGTGAGAGTTGGAGACCATCAACATCTGGAGGGCCCCATGTTCCCCATCCTTGCTTTATCCACAGTTGCACACTTGACTTTTGCTTTGTGCTTGCTTTATGTGGATTTCCTTGTGTGACTCTGGATCAGTAATTTATTTTCTCAGCCTAAACTGCCTCATAGGGTTGATACGATATAATGAAATAAAGAGAAACATAAACTCCGAAGGAAAGTTGGGTTGTAAATATAAGAAATATCCCCCTCCCCTCTTGTCACATTCAAGCTACATGTCGGCAGCTAAGATTGGAGATGAAATCCAGATCACTGCTAAGATTCTGAAGCAAGGAAGAAGCCTGGCCTTCACCACGGTGGATTTAACAGACAAGGCCACAGGAAGATTGATAGCACAAGGAAGACATACCAAACACCTAGGACACTGATTGGAGGAGTCATCACTTCATTGAAAGCTTGGGGTTGTCAGAAAGCAGAACAGAATAACTTTACAACAATACTAAGGATAGAATTTCACTATCTGAATCTTGTTTACTGTTCATCTGCAGTATGTATGTATCTTTGGTTATAAGCCATCTTCAGATCTCTTTTCCCAGGGTGTGGATTATAATTGCAAGGTGGTAATCTGTCCTTATGCTGGAGGAGGGATAGAATGTGTGGTGTAGATAATATTAGGTTCACTCCCAATCTGTTGGAGAGAAGCATTCAAAGAAAGAACAGAGGCCTACATCCAGTGGTAAGTCTCAACTAGGGTAGAACAAACAAGAACAAAAGGGTAGAATCTCAGCTACAGTTGCAAAAAGCACACAAATCTTTTTACATAAACAAGACAAGAGTGGCACTGGGAGAAAATAGCTTCTCTTCTGCTCCATCCCTTGTCTGCAGTGGGAATTTCTGCTGGATCTTCTCCCCTGAACAATTGGAGACTTTCTGTTTGGCTTAAATTCAAACTGAGATTTTTGCAAGAGTTCAAAAAGACTTCCATATTGCTCTATTCAGGAGCCGTTACTGGAATCATAGGAATGATTTGCTATTTTATGTATTACTTTGAATCCAGCATTGAATGAATGCCAAACTAATGAAACTGAGAAGCTTATCGCGTTCATTTTAAAACCGTCTTACCTGATTGGGATTAAATTTGAAATCGGGCGTCATACTGATATTATCAGAAGGATTTAGCCACTGAAATTGCCGCCCAGGTCCATCCTAGGTCCATTCTCACCCCCCAAGGGCGCTCGGTGCACCTTTTTTCAAAGCTGGGAGTTTTCCCGCATCCCTGGAGTGGGGATGGACCCTGGTGGCGATTTTGGCAGCTAAATCCTTTTGATAATATCAGGATGACACCCGATTTAAAATTTAATCCCAATCAGGTAAACTGGCTTTAAAATGACTGCGATAAGCTCCTCAGAATGATTATAAATAATCTTCTAAGTTATTGATTATTATGCATTGGTTTAGAAAAATGCAAAGGTAATAGATCTTATCATTAGCATAGTGAGGATTTTCTATTTTCCAATAAAATTTGGTTTTGTACAACTTCAGTTAATGTACTAGTTTTTCTTCATGGCTACTTAACTGACTTAATGGAACACCTAATGGATAAAACTCTATATCTCCTTTGCTGGAATTTGCATTTCTCTGGACAGTCACTGTCCTCATTGTCCAACATTTTCAGTTCACATTAAAATTTAGTGAAACACTCAAAGAGTTAAGCACCACCAAATGATAGGATGGACAGATGCAAAGCTTTATATTGATGCACTCGATAAGCTTTCAGTGGTTCAGAGAAGCTACTAGGTAAATCATATTCACTGCAGTGTTTCCTGAAAATTAGTAGTATGCATCTCTTTGTAATTTTATTGATTAACAACTTAATATAATGTATATATGTAAAATTGAATAATAGAAAAGAAACATCAAAGTGTAATCTGTAGTTTGTGCACCTGCACATAGGTGAACGGTTGTTTTGATCTGTTTTATCACCCTAATTTTAGCTGACAAATCAATTTACACATGCAGGAGAACTCGACTTAGGTACAACCCACTCACAAAAATCTCAGTACTTGGTAATTACCAGCGTATTCCATAAAATTACACATATCTTTGGACTTTCGTTGTACATAATTAGCATGTGGGATTTCATGCTGCAGCAGATGGTTTCTGCTGCCCCAAGGGATTGCAGGCGGGAGATACATTATTTCCCCATCCATACTAAGTACAGGTAATGATGACAGTCTTACGAAGACAATTCAATTAGGCTGAGCAAGGTGCAAAAAAAGGGGGAGGGAAGGTATGCTAAAAATGGATACTCTCCTTTCGATAATATAAATATTAGCAGTTATTTTGATCTTCTCTAGCAATAGTTGCAATAGATAGACAGACCCCCTTAAGAGGTAGCATGCAAAGGTTTAAAAAATGGTAGCCCTTTTGTTAGCAATACAGGAGATTCATTTCAGATGGTACACCAAGTAAAGAGTGAGTAGTAGCTAAAATGAGTCGTATTGCCTAATGATTTGGAAGTAGTTTCCTCTGTTGCAGGAGTAGGAATCCTGCACGCCTTCTCGGATTTGTTGGGGCTCAGCTCCCAGCATTCTGACCATTGGCTACTATTGCCAGGGCTGCTGGGACATGTTGCTCTACAATATCTGATGGTGTAATGACCCTGCAAGGCCTCTGGGATCAGGTTATAGGAAGTGTTAACTCAGGGGAGGTATATAAGGCTTGTGAACCATGCTAGCCAATGGGAGGGCGAAGGTGGAGAGACTCGATCTCAGCTCTCACATTCACGGGGGGGGGGGGGGGGGTCTGTTAGCTAGCCAGTGGGAGGTGAGAAGGTGAAGAGACTCAACTGGTCACGGATGCCTACTGGGTGATCTTGGACAAGTCACATACTCTCAGCCTCTGATACAAGGCATTAAATGTTTGCAGAAGAATTTATGAATTCTTAATTTGCAAAAGGAGGGAGGAGAGCAAAAATCTCTTCAGTTGCGTAGGTCAGTTTGTCAGTGAGAATTTGCCTCAGACTGTAAAATGTCCCAGATGCATGCAATGTGGAACAAAAGTGAAAGGTGCCCTGAGCTCAGTATGTGCAAAAGTGAGTGTCCACAAAGATGAAAAGCTTTCCACAAAGATGAAAAGCTGACTCAGAAAGGAAATGGAAAACACCGCTGAAGAAATCTTGCCACAAAAACCCTGCGAGCCTTAGGGTCACCATGAGTCAGAAACGATTTGAAGGCGCAGAACAACAAAATGAAAATTCAGTCTCACTTCTCAAACAGAGTACTTCTTTGCATCCTTTAATTGGCTGTGGTATGAGCAGATTTGTTGCACAGATGTGCTCCTAGCAGTTCATGTGGGAACTTCAGCCTTGGGAGCTGAATCTGGCTGCCAGGGGGTCCTCCCAAGTGGCCCTGCTGGTGGTGGTTATTAATAATTAATTAGTTAATTAATTACTATCCCACCTCTCTGTATACTACAAACGGGGCGGCTTACAGAATAAAACAGTCCCATCTCCCAATAGCCCCCCTAAAAAAATATAATTAAAATACAATTATAGTTTAGAACAGACTTAAAAACATATTATTATTATTTAATAATAATAATAACTTTATTTATACCCCGTCTTTAGCCAGGCTGTCAAGGCGGCTTACAAGTTAAAAAGAGTTCACCCATACAAATCAGCAACAAATACTCCCCCCTTAAAAATATATTAAATCGTTAAACAGATTAATTTTATTCATACATCCCTCCCCTTAAGACATAATTTGTTTTTTAACACCCCCATCCCCCCCCCATTTAAAAAGGTTGAAATACCGCTCCTAAATCTTAAATTACCAGCAGTAATAATATTAAACTAATATTGAATGTTGGCATTGGGATTCATATCCTTTTTGCCTATGGTTCTGTCCATCAATGGAGTGTGGTCCCTGAGAGCTACTTTAAAACTGAATTTGGGCCATTTTCCAGGAGGAGAATTCCCATTAGTAGTGGATCGCTCCTCCAGCCGTCTCGTGAATCTCTCCATCCCATCCCCAAACCTAGTGACTGCAGTTGATAGCAATCGTGGCATTATGCTCCTGTGGGTTGCGATTCCTCTGCTCTGTCCTTTTCAAACATCAGTGAAGCGCCTTGAGAGACCTGATGCAAAGTGCTAGAGAGAAGGGTGCTGCAGCAGGAGGAAGCGAATCTTTGATTTATTTTAGCATCATGTAAGGAACTACATGGCCCAGATTGTATAAAGTGCTTCTAACATCCCACAGTAAAGTAGCAGGGGGTGAAATAGCTCCCTGATGCATCCTGCAGATAACAAGTTATCATCCTTGTTAACAGCCTGATAGAGTTTGGATGGCCAGAGCAAACTGTATTTCATTTCGCACAGTTAGTCAATTTTGTTAGACAGTTTTGTCATTGAGAACTATTTAATAATTTCTCACTTTCAGATATTCCAGATGTGAGCAAGATAAAAAGGCAAATGTAAACTACAGGGAAACTTTAGTAGTAGTGGATGCAGTGAATGAACTGTGGCAGCACAGATAGAAACAGAATAGCTAACATTGATGGCTCCTTTGATTTTGCTATTGTTTGAATATCAGAGTTTGTTAACAGCAGACCATGTATTGAAGGATATTGATTTTAGCATTGTTTTTTACCCCGATGCTTTTGACTCATGCATGTGGTTAGTTTCTAAGAAAGTGTAGAATATTATCTGTATTGTGGGAAGGCTGCACCGTAATTCCTTAGTGAGTAAAGAGGTAACCCTTTGCAGATGGTCTGGAGGAGGAAACTTTCCCCCTTGAAAACAGGTACTGAGTTAAGACAATTTCGCTTGACATGGGATCAGCCAAATGTAAACATGGATCTAGAAGGACGTACTGTTTTAGAGGTGCATAGTAGAAATTTGACACTTTCAGGGGCAGTGCTTTGTGCCAAGCTGCTTACGAAACTCCTTAGCTAATATCCCACAGTAAAGTGGGATGTTTAATATGTTTAATATTGTTTTAAGGGGGGGTGGGTTGGTCTTAGGGGTTATATTGTATGGTTTTTTTTATGTAAGCTGCTTGGATTGTTTCTTTCAATAAGTGGGATATAAATAAATTTATTATTATTATTATTATTATTATTATTATTATTAGCTGCAAGGCATTTATCAGAGTAGATTTTATGTCACCTGCTCCAGAAATAACATGCCCAACACTTCTTTTACTACCTAGACTTAGGTATGTCTTTCTTTGAAGCTTGGGCATGGGGTCAACATAGTGAAATGAATGAGCCCCTAATCTTGACCCCTGTCTCTTACTGTGGTATTGAGAAACTGTTCAGCATTTTATCATATAGAGTGCACATGAACACAGAGATTGGCTATTAAAATAGGAACATTTGAACCCTTCACCTTCATTTCACAAAGAAAAAGGTCATAGCTCAGCACTCCAGTTAGAGCACATGCTTTGTATGCCACAAGTTCCAGATTCAATCCCTGGCACCAATAGGTAAGGCTATGGGTCATTTCTGAAGGTTTGACATATGGCAGTGGATAATGCATTAAATCATTTTCTATTTGTCAGTATATTACTTTTAACAGATTCTCATTGCCTGAGATAAATGATGCAAAATACAATTATGTCATCCTGAGTACCTTGTGTGAAATGTGTTAAAGCAGTATATTATATATGTGGTGGCGAATATCTCTCTCACAATTTGGCAGGTTTTTGGTATGATGGGGGTGTGGTAAAAATAATAAACTCAGATAAATAAAGAGGCAGCAGCTTCCCAATTAAGATGCTATTGGATCGCAGCTCCTATCATCCCTCACCTTAGGCTATGCTGGCCAGGGGCGATGGGCCTGGAGTCTCAGTATCCAGAGCACCAGGTAGAAACATTCTTTAAACAGACTTTTGAGGTGTTAATTTTACTTATGTAGAGGGTGCAATTGGTCTGCTGTTTTTAATGCTTTAATGTTTTTAATATTTTATTGAAATGGCTTGACTATGTTGTGTTTTTAACTGCTGTTTTAATATTAGTATTAATTTTTTTTTAACTTTTGTAATTAACATTTTAGTTTTATACTTCTGCCTTGAATTTTACTTTGGAAGAAAGGTGGGATATGAATGGAGTCTCATGCATTTCCTACCCCTGGCAGTATAGGTCCAAAACACTGCAGAAATAATCCAGTGTGAGACCGCTTTAACTGGCCTGGCTCAATGCTAGGGAATTCTGGGAACTGTAGTTTTGAGAGACATTTAGCCTTGTCAGAGAGCTCTGATGCTACAATAAAGTACAATTCCCAGGATTCCCTAGCACTGAGCCAGGGCAGTTAACGATTATTTCTGCAATGTTTGGGACCATAATTATTAGAGTTCATCAAGTAAGTATGAGTAATCATGATACAAAGCTCAAACTATTATGAACTGGGGAGGTTTTGAGGGACAGAAATCATGGAAGATTACAGTGCAGACCAGCTTTTGTTATCAAGCCTGCTCCACTGGACCATGTAAAAAGGAGCAAAATAGCAACTACTATAACAAACACATCACTTGTTTAACATGTATAACTGTCCTCCTTGGTTTAAGATAGACTAGGTGAAGGCTAGAAAGAGGTACTATTGTAGAATTGAGATTTCTGCTCAAGTGTGTGACATTTAGGGCCTTTGCAGACTGCCAGAAATAGTGCACATTAAATTGAGGCACTGCCCTGGCTCAGTGCTAGGGAATCATGGGAACTGTAATTTATTGTGGCACCAGAGCTCTCTGACAGAGAAGGCTCAATGTCTCAGAAAAAAATACAATTCCCATGACTCCCTAGCACTGAGCCAGGGCAGTGCCTCAATTTAATGTGCACTATTTCTGGCAGTCTGCAAAGGCCCTTAGAGTAGAAATAAGGATCATATTACCACACTGGAATCTATACCATACCATGTGGTAAAACTTTACTTCCAAGTAAGATATATCCAGCCATACTATGCCATGGAGATATGACCATACAGTATGATTTAATTTATTGTCACAAGGCCCACTCAACTGGTTTACTTATGATCAGATGCTGTTATGGCTTCTCCTATCCCAGAAAAGCCTTCACTAAAAAAAATGTATCACCAGAACACTGTGTTGGTATATGAAAATGCTGGTGATGCCTTTGCTTGTATTCCTCTTTTTCACTCCTGTAAGTAGCAATCCTATACATACATGCTTAACTGGGAATAAGCCGCCTTGAACTCAGTGGGAATTCTATACAGACATACATTATATCGCACTATTAGCCTGTAAGATACTATTTTAATCTGTGAAGTGCCTTGGTTGCTTTGGCAGAGGGATGGTAAATTAAGGTTAGCAAATAAATTGTAAATATATGAAGAAGAATGAACAAACCAAAGACATAATTGACAATTCTTGTCTGCAGTCTTGGAAGGTTTCTATGAAGCTGCCATAAAGTGAAATTAAATGTATAGCTGCCATTTCTTGAATACCATTACCTGTCCTAAAGCATCATACTTATCTCCAAGGCTCAAATCAAAGCAGCACCTGTCCATATAAAAGTCTGATTCACCTAAATTAGTTTTGAAGATAAACAGCCTTACTGTTAAAGTACCTCTGGTACCTTACCTTCTATCTGGCATTCACTGCATTCTGAATTGCTGTGTTCCATGATACAGTAACACGAACTACTTTGTTTATGCAGACTACACCAGTTTAATTAAAGCATAACATGTAACATATTTCAAGCCTGTATGTTAAATATGTTGCAAGTTAGAGGGTTTTTATATATAAATGAACACAGCAGGCTACTGTTCAACTAATTTATTTCATTTTTTTCCAATTCCAAACAAAAGCTAAATACAAATTTTAAACAGATAAGCACTAGATTTACCCAAAGGGAGTAGGCTTATACAGATTTACTTCAGTAAA
This sequence comes from Phrynosoma blainvillii, assembly GCA_026167975.1. Taxonomy (NCBI): domain Eukaryota; kingdom Metazoa; phylum Chordata; class Lepidosauria; order Squamata; family Phrynosomatidae; genus Phrynosoma; species Phrynosoma blainvillii. The sequence continues at coordinate 97,930,162 of JANUYF010000004.1, read as the reverse complement.
ATTACTCAACCTTTAAGCAAAGCATTCTTTGCCAAACTATACAGTAGTCTTCCTTATAATTCATTGCACAATCTTAAACAAAATATGTTCTGTCAAACCAACTTTGACACTCCAAACAATATTTTACAATTAAATCCACAACTGCTTCAGAATATTCCTCCCTCCCTGCCCCACCCCAATCCCAAGAAAGAACTTCAGAGGGTTTTCCGTAAGAAATGTTTTGGAAACCAGTATTTCTTACGCATTCACCAGCAAGAAGTCAACTCTCAGAAAAAAATAATCCTCTGCCAATATAGTTTCTGCAGCTGCTATTTTAAAATTTAGCTGCTTTAGGCTACTTCAGACTCCAGGTATGTAAAAATGTATTCAACTCAACAGAACACTCTACGTTTAGTTATACAGCAAACTGGGGAAAGAGATCCAAAACTGAGAATGCCAGCAAACTTAAACATGGCCAAGCAAAATAAGAGAGGCAAATAGTGCCTACACCAAATAAGATGCCTTCCCCTCCCCTTGAAATTTCTTTCCCATGGTTAGCAATCTATTGTAACAAGCCATAGACTTTCATCAGAATGAATCTGACACAGCTGATACAATCATGTTAACAGCAAAGCTTATAAGGCTTTTTGACCATTACATTCACTTCTCACCCTATGAATACTGATATTGGGGGACATGACCAGCACAAATGGGAACACCACCATAAATGATCACTTTGTGCTCTCAGATACATTTCTTTCAGTGTATTACAGTCCCTTCATTTCACATTTTGGCAGATGCTCATACAGTGCAGAAATATGCAGAGCATTCTCTTTCACAAGGTCCATGCAGAAAACATCTTTAAAAAAAATTAAAGTTCTGAGATACAAATGATAAAAAAAAAAAAAAATCCAGGATGATCAAGTTCCACGATGGATAGTGTTCTGAACATGTGTCCATTTTCTTCAACTCCAAAAGAATAAATGGTGAGAAAAGTGAAAAAACACACTCCTGCATTCTGTGATCTTCCCCATTTTGCTGGCCAGTATCCTACTCTGGCATGTATGGACGGAGGTGTTCCTCTATGGTACCAACCGCCCAGTGGGTGAGCTGCTCCTGTGGCAGATACAAGCAGATGCTGCATAACTTGAAGATTGTAGCTTTGTTTTTTGGAGTCTGGAAAGAGAAATTTCAGAAATCATTTTAATGCACAGCACTTCCTGGGAAAATAAAGAAAACATTATCTCAAGCTTGTCTTTCAAGAATATACAGAACTAGCAGACAGCGAAAAATTTAGCACACAATGTGGTGCTGCCTAAGACCTGAAGTCTTGCTTTTCTCAAAAAGAGCGCAACACCAAATGCTTTTTCAGAGTGGACATATTAAATTGTTGCACTCAAAAGGAGCAGCTGACGCATACATGCAAATTCTATAGCATAAAAGGAAAGTGAATGTTTCATTGCAGTCATAAAGCAACCCGATCTGGTATACAGCATTATTTCCTGGTCCTGTCTTTAGGGCATATTATAAATTTTGCCATAAAAAGGAACACTTCAGTATTCTGCCATTACAGTTTTATCTGTGCCTCTTGACTGCATGTAAGTTAGGACAGCTTTTAAATTAAAAAAAATGAGGCAATATATAAGCATAACAGATATTCAAATACATTAACCTGCAAGTGCTGTCTGTCAATGAAGAGAAACACTGACTGGTTAGGGTTGTTTATAACAATTCCAGTCTTGTCCTTTCGGCTCAGTACATGCAGAAACTGTTTTTCATAGTCACCATGATGAAATTCAAACCTGGCCTGCAGAAAATAAAACATGATACAATAATTTAAATAAAGATGTGTAAGAAACACTAATTGAAAGCTAAGCTTCTTTAAATCACACAAACATATTAAGAGTACAACAGAGGTGGGTAAACATTCTTACAAGAGCTCTTTTTTTCAAGCTAGAAGCCCAGACTCACCAATAAGAGACTAGTGTAAAAATTAAAATTAAGGTGTTCTAACTTCAGGAACTAAGGGGGGTTGCAGATTGCCAGAAATAGTGCAAATTGAGTCCACTTTTAGGGTTAGGGAATCATGGGAACAGTATTTTATTGTGGCACCAAAGCTCTCTGACAGAGAAGGCTCAGTGTCTCAGGAAAAAAAATCCCATGATTCCCTAGCACTAACCCTAACCCTAAAAGTGGACTCAATTTGCACTATTTCTGGCATTCTGCAACACCCCTAAGTTAGCAGAAGCCCATAATCCTTCCACACAAAAATCACTTCTGGCTACTCCCCCTGCCTTCACCCCTATTTCAGCATTATCATTTAAGTCATGAAGTGAGTTGCTTTGTTGCTGCTTTTGTTAAGTAACTAGTGATAGGCTATCTTGTCAATGATTTAACAAATCACCTAAAGATCTACCAGCAGATCCAGCCCTACTTCTTGCCCACCTCTGAAGGACAGACGCAAGAAAATTTACATATAACTTCAAGTTACAGATAGTAACCACACATAATAAAAAATAATAAATGACTGCTGAGTCCTTATCATAATACCCCCCTCCCCCAAGACATCTATCATTTCCCACCAGTTAGATGTCCTCTTATACTAAAGGAAAATTGTAAGGACAGTATTTCAAAATACCATGCCCATGTTTAATGTTATAACAAACAACATTTTGGTGACTATTATATATAAAGCAGGGGTACTGTACTGGCCAAAACCTATTATGTTTACTAAACAAAAGACCAAAGCAAAGCTAAAGAATGACTGAACACACACTGGCCTTGAGACAGCTGCATACTGCTACAAAGATTAAACTTAAAACATCTTCTGGTCAAACTAACACTAAAACTTTTACGCACACAAACAAGCATGTACGTACATTTCGGGGTCACCTATAAATAGCATAAAGAAAAGGAGCAATTTCACTTAAAAGTGCTAAAAATTTATTTGTGCTTTACTAGTACACTACCTGAAAATTTGCACCATACCTGAACAGGCCTAAAGGGCTCATCATCCGATCCCTTCCACCTAGAAAACAGAAGACAGACTATCTTCTCAATATCATTCCGAGGCCAAAGTATGAAGTCCATTTCCTGTGTACAGCCAATCACATCCTATAAGGAAGGGGAAAAATCAGCAGCGTATTTCTACTGTGGAAATGCTAAACCAGTCCTATTGTAATTAAATTTTCAGAGTGGTAGCACACTTTCCGAGTTAAAAGGAACAACCAGATATAAAACATTTTCTTCCAAGTTGTACAGTAAGCTCTTTGTATCCACGGATTCAACCATCCATAGCTTGAAAATGTTTAAAAAATCTTGATTTTTGTCATTCGACACCATTTTACTATACCATTGTATTTAATGGGACTTGAGCATCCATGGATTTCGGTATCCAATGTGTGCGTGGGGTGTGTGTGGACCAAACCGCAGCCTACTGCATGCAAATTTGTTAGTATCTAAGGTATTGCCCAATTTCAAGTCAGGTCTCATTTTTTTCAAAATTTAACATTTAGTTTTGCTTAGCAAGATTACAGTCAAACTCACACGAGTTTATTTCATCTTTTGTTTCAGACAGCTTCAGTTTGCACATAGGTCACAAAATACTTCATATGGTTGGGGGTGAGGGGCAATGGACAACTATGGTCCAAAACACACTGCAGAAATAATCCAGTTTGGGACCACTTTAACTGCCCTGGCTCAGTGGTAGGGAATCCTGGGAACTGTGGTTCTGTGAGACATTTAGCCTTCTCTATCAGAGCTTTGGTGCCACAATAAACTACACTTTCCAGGATTCTATAGCACTGAGCCAGGGCAGTTAAACTGGTCACAAACTGAATTATTTATGCAGTGTGTTTTAGATCTTAGTTGATTTTCCTCCCTATTGCAGCACCTCAAAAATGTTCTTGAGGAACAGATTGAGACAAGTGCAAGGGGAAGATGGAATCAGGGAAAGTCACCTCCACCCTGCTGTGTGCAGGATCCCCATGGAACTACAAAATCGTCCACAAAAGGAAGGGGCCCTTCCCAAGATTAAGCCTATCAGTTTAATCTCTCCAGTGAGAACTAAAGGAACCTCACACTATGACATTTTTTTCCCATTTCTGCTAGTATTCCAATCACACATACTGTATTTTAACAAGCTGATTTGTTTGACTGTGCAGAAAAGGGTGTGAGAAAGAGGAAGTGGGAAATATTTGACCAAGGGCATGGTACTTAGAACTTTTTAGACAAAGTAACATTAAATATTCCAACATACATTTCTTTCTTCACAGGCAAGATTTTTCAAGTCATGCACTTCAATTCACCTACATCTGACTATTTTTACTGGGGGGGGGGGGGGGGATGGGACCCACAGCAATCCTATGTACCACACAAGGTCTAAGAGCAATACATGATGCAAGCTTACTGTTCATAGGGACAGAAACCTCAGTGACCACATGTAAGATACCGGATTCTCCTAAAAGTCTTCTGAATCTTATTTAGATCAAAGGAAGGCAACCAACCATCCTTCAGATGCTTTGTACTGCATTACCTAGCAATCCAGTCAATCAGCCATGTTAGGTAGGGCTTATGGTAGCTGTAGTCCAAAATGTTGGAAACACAAGGCTGCCTATCCTTGAGCTAATTTTTAATATAGGAGCATAATTGGAACCAAGAACATTAACAAAACATTTGAAAGTGGAAGGAACAAAGGATTTTACCCTGCGCATAGACTGATAGCGGGGTGCATGCAGCTGTACTACATCCTTTTGAAGAAGCTCTATGGAACTTTCCAAGGAATAGCTGGAATCCCGCACACCTTTCAGGATATTTTCTTCATAATTATTGGTCATTACTGGTATCACTTCAGACACTTCAAAGAGCGCTGACTTTTTCCTCTAATCAAAGAAAGTAAACAAAGTGATCTTAAGCAAACCAAACATAACATTTTATTCATTTCTGATCAATTTGTAGCTACAATGCTTTTAACGCTAAGGAACTTCAAACACAAACATTTCATACACAAGAAGTGGGGAACACCATGCACTCAAATTCAGAGACGGTGTCAACTCAGCTGAAGTAAATTCTTCAAGTACTATTAATACCAGTGCAAGAGGATTAAAACATAACTCTCTCTCAATATAAAACAAACATGAGTTAAAATAATTGAAGCAGTTAGGCTCCACTATCTTTACAGCTTTGTGTATTCCCCAAATTTACTGTATATACTCATGCATATGTCTAGGAATTTTAGTCAAAAATTGACCCCAAAAACCTGGATCGACTTATCTGTGGGTCAAAGTATGTACTGTAAAGGTAAACGTATTCCCCGTTGACAAGGTTGTCAAGTTGTGTCTGACCAAAGGGGGTGGTGCTCATCTCCGTTACTAAGCCGAAGAGCCAGCGTTGTCAGAGACTACTCTGTGATCATGTGGCCAACATGATTGCATAGAAGGCTGTTAAGGTACTGTATCTTGACTCTTATCAAAAAAGGAACCATCCCCTTCTCTGAGTAGAGTGGCAAAAAGCAAGAGCTTAGTCCATCCTGGAAGGAACTAAAAGAAGCATCAACCGTCTCTATTTTTTCCACTGCGGTGCCACTTCTGGCTTTTTGAATGTCTGGGTGGGAAAATAGCAGTGTTTTGGCATAATTTTCCTTTCCTTCATTCTCTGCATCCTTTGTTACATGCCCCTAAGTTTTACCCTTCTTATACATGGGTTATATAAAAATCTGTAACTTTAGCCCCCAAACCCGCTCTTGACTTATACATGAGGTCGACTTATACTCAAGTATTTACAGTACATCCAACCCAAGTGTGGTAATAAAAGAATTATTCCTGTTGTTTTAAAATACTAAGGTTTAGTATAGCATGTTACAAAAATATCTAAACAGAGCAACATAGACTGATTTTATAATGAAATGTCACTAAATAAGAACTTCCATCATTACTAAAAACCAGTCACGATGACAGCTACAACCTGAGTCTGAGTCTCAACAAAGCTAAATCTAAGCTTATACTTAACAGTTTAATGAATTTTTATTAGCATTATCAATATTTGTTCTCAAGTCAGTTTGGGGACTACTAATTATGATAGTTTTGAAATCACTTAACATAAAAGTCTTTAACAACCAGAACTGAGATTACCTTGTCTTTGAATACAAAGGCAATATACAGCTTGAAGTCAAACTGGTCAGCTAGAGATTCTTTTTTCTTTTTAAGCTGAGCACGAAGTCTGTTCAGAGCTTGTTTCTTCCGGGAGTTTGGGTCCCCCATTTTGTAATACAGGTGGTACTAAAGCCTTTGGAAACCGACACTAAACTATGGGCCCTTTTTTCATAAGACTCGAGTACAACAGAAACAAGTCATTTTATTCCTGCTCATACCACTGAATCAATAAAACACAGGCGTAACCAAAAAATGCACCTCTGGCAATTGTTTTACGAGACTGTCTTATTAGAGGGGTCATAAAACAAAATAAGTAGTTGTCCAACCATCATTGGACAAAAAGTTTGCACAGTATTATCAAAAAGCCCAAAGAAATTTGAAGAAAATACACTGATATACAGAGTTTAAACCACAGGAATAAATGGGCAAGGACAGGGGAGAAATCTTATCACAATTTGTATGCATAAAAAAAGCAATAATCGGCATGGACCCAATCCATGTGGGCACTGTTTTTTCTGCCCCAAACCCCCACACCCAAAAGAAAAACTGAAATTAAAGACAGTGTGCTACCCCGCCCAGATTCATGACTCTGATTATTATTATCAAGGTGGTTGGTGTTTGTTTTTGTTTTCGCTATTGCTATGCTGCCTGGCTTTATTTTCTTTTTTTTTTTCTTTTATATTTTTAAAAAGAATTATTAGACTTGGTAGAAAGCAAAGGAGGGTTTGCAGAACTGGAGTGGCTGTCCTGGGAGGTTGTTAGACATGGTTTCCCTACCAACAACAAAGCCATAGACCACAGACAAGAGGAGGGTGCTGGTTCGCAGAGGAGCAAGGAGTTTGGAAAAGAGCAGAGTCATTTCTAACTTCATCCTGCTCATTGTCAGGCACATGGTTGCCCTGAGGCTGTGTCTGTCAGAGAGAAGAGGGATCATGGTGGTGGCCATTGAGAGAAACGGAGGGGAGGAGAAGAGGGAAGCCTAAAAGGGGAGACTCTCTCTGGCCTGAAGGCTTGGGATCCCAGGTGGATCTCTCTCTCTGGCTCCCCGAAGTAAAGGGGGAGGCCTACATCCCACGAAGGCGTGCCTTCCCTCCGTCTGTCTCACCGGCAAACAGCCAGAGATGGTCCTCCTCCTCCTCTTCAGTTGAGGCAGGGCATGGCTGGGGCTGGAAGGAAATAAAGGAAAGGAAAGGAAGGAAGATTGGTTGGCCTGTGCTCAATGCAGCAGGGTCTACTCACTCCACTGCCTAGAATTATTCACCCTGGCAGCCATGGACTTCAATTCAGCCAATTTAAAAAATAGAAAAAAATAAAATTTTAAAAATGGGAGGAGGAAGAAACACGCCAAAAGATTGCCCCCCCCAAAAAAAGGTGGTAGGGGAAGGAAAGAAAAGTTTGCACAGACTTTTGGTGGTGCAACCAGGGTGCGTTTGGGGACAGGAGGAAGCCGCCCTTCCCCTTTTCTGGTGGAACTGTTGCTGCTGCTGCTGCTGCTGCTGCTGGCACTTTGGAGTAACCCCCTCACCTCCTTTACAGTTTAGGAGTTAGTTTAAAAGAAAAAAGACAGACCGATAAGAGGGAAGGAAAGAAGGGGGAGCCCCTGTGGAAGGCGGCTGAGGCCTCGGGAGGGAAGGAAGGAAGGAAGGAAGGAAGGAAGGAGGAGGAGGGAGGGAGCGGGGCTGTGTGGCGGAGGCTACCCGCAGCCGGTGGAGGCGTTGGCCTTGGCGTGGTTGCCGTTGGCGGGCCTGGCGTGAGGGCGGGCGGGAGCCATGTCAAGAGAAGGCCACCAAGGCGAAGAGGCCGCCCAGCTCCCCCATCCCCGCTGCTGCGCTCTCCACGAGGACCGGGCCGCCCGCTCTGCCGCTGCTCAGCCCCAGCAGCCTGGTCCCCATCGCCTACGCTCGGCGCCCCGGAGCCGCCGGGGAGGAGGAGAGGCAAATGGCGGCGGAGGAGGAAGAGGAGGAGGAGGGAGGACGGAGAGAAGGAGGCGAACGCGGCGGAGGAGGAAGAGAAGAGGAAGCGAGGCCGGTCCCTGCGCTGCTACAGCGACAAAAAAAGGGGCAAAGGGCGAGAGAGAGCGACCGAAGCGCCCCTCCTGTCCCCTCTCAGGCGAAGGAAGGCGCGGAGGAGTCTCTCCCGCTCTCTCTCTCTGGGGCCAGCGGATGCGGAAAGAGGTGCGAACGGGACCGAAGACTCTTCAAAATGGCAGCCGAAGCTTCTCCTTCTTGAGTGAGTCACACACAAGAGACAAGCTCCGCCCACCAACTGCCGCGCAGGCGCACTACGGAGTGGGACGTACCATGTGGGGAGAAAGAAGAGGGGGAGAAGGGAGTTGACAACTGTCCCCCCCCCTCCCCGGCGCTTAACGCGTCTCTCTGTTCTCCTCGTCTCTCGCGTGAGCTGAGCGGGAAAGCGGCTCAATCACAACTTCCTTCATCGTGGGAGGCTGCATCCGCACCGAAGAAATAATCCATCTTGACAGAGCTTTGATTGCCCTGGGAATTCTAGTTTATTGTGGCCCCAGAGCTCTCTGACAAAGAAGGCTAAATGTCTGGCAAAACTACACTTCCTAGCATTCCCTAGCATTGAGCCAAGGCAGTTAAAGCGTTGTCAAGCTGGATTATTTAGCTTTCTCTGTCAGATAACGCACTCTGTCTGGTGCCATAATGGTCCAAAACGCACTGCAGAAATAATCCAGTTTGAGACCGCTTTAACTGTCTTGGCTCAATGCTAGGGAATTCTGGGAACTGTAGTATTACGAGACATTGAGCCTTCTCTGTCAGAGAGCTCTGGGGCCACAATAAACTAGGATTCCTAGGATTCCCTAGCACTGAACCAGGGCAGTAATACATCTGTCAAACTGGATTATTGCTCCCAGAACTCCATCGCAATGAGCCATGGCAGTTAAAGCGGGATCAAACCGGATTATTTCTCCTGTGAGGATGCAGCCTCAGCGCAAACCTGCCCAGGTCCGAGTTGTGGAAGCGGGAGGGAGAAAACGATTTGAGCTTTTCAATGACACCGAAGCCTCGTCAGGCCGGGCAAAACTCTTACGTTTGAATTTAAGATTTGTGCTTAAAATTTAAAACTGAACTGACTCTAACGGCAATTGTTTCAGCCACAAAGACCCCACCCACATCGTTTTGCTATTTTTATTATATATTTCACTTCGGCGTGCTCGCTTGTCCTTCGTCCCGATGGGGACTCTATATTACACCGTTAAGTCTGCATTCGCATTGCAGAAACAATCCACTTCGGCACCGCTTTAACTGCCAAGGCTCCATGATACGGAATCCTGGGAGCTGTAGTTTGTGGTGGCACCAGAGCGCTCTGACAGAGAAGTCTAAATATTTCACAAAACTACATTGCTAGGATTACATAGAACTGAGCCATGGCAGTTAAAGTGGTGTCAAACTGGATCATTTCTGCAGTGCGGACGCAACCCATGAAGTCTAGACCGTTCGCTGCGCCTGTTGAATTTCCACCCTGTAGCTGCTAAAAAGAAATCTGTCGGGGGTAGACGACAACCGAGAGAGCCAGTGTTGTGTAGTGCTGGACTCTGGAGAATAGAGTTCGAATCCCGCCATGGCCATGGAAACCCAATGGGTGACCTTGCCCCAGTCACACTCTCTCAGCCTCCGAGGATGGCGATGGCAAACGCACTTTGAAGAAATCTTGCCAAGAAAACCTCACGATAGGTTCGCCATAGGTCGGAAAGGACCACCAGCAGCGCCTCCCGGCCTCTATCCCTCCCTTCAGTGCTCCGCCCGTGAGGCGGTTCTGCGCGGAGGGTTCTCCTCAGAGAAGGAGCCACCGCGCCTCAGAGACTCGAGGAAACTGAAAGCGGCGCGCGACGCTCTTCTAGTGCTGCTATTCCACTTAACCGCTCTGGCTGCCTCCCGTTGCATTATGGGATTTGCAGTTTAAGGACGGGCATTTAGAATTCTCAGCCAGAGAGCTCTTAGGCCTCACTGAACTACAAACCCCAAAATGCATCAGAAGACAGCCAGTTAAAGTGGAACAGAGGCACTATAAGAGTAGCGTTCCCCCTCCCCGCGTTTGCCGTCGTGACGTTTCACCACAGCGCGAGGGGGCGGAGAAAGGAACGTCTTTCTACCCAGAGACAGGCTTCGGTTTCTCGCCCCGCCCATCCTCTCTCGACAAGTGACGTCAGTTCCTCCGTTCTGGCGTCACTACATCGTCGGCCTTCGAGCTCTGTCTCTTTGCTTTCATGGGGGGGGGGAGGGGAGGAGGGTATGGGTCTTGTTTATGGCGCCTGGGCAAAGCAAGGGAGAGTCCCGAAGCTCTCCTTGTTATAAAATGGTGGCAAACACACTCGTCCATTCACATTTGTGGCTTTGACTTTTGCAGATTTGATTATTCACGGGTTTTATTAATATGTTCTCTCTAGGAATGGTCTTCCAGCGCAACTCTATGGTCAACTTTAAGCAAAAGTTGCACTGAAGGACATCTAGAGTTTCCTAGAGAGAACACTAGGCGTTTGTAGCTCCTGCAGCGCAATTCTATGATAATAATAATAATAATAATAATAATTTCTAGCCTGCCTATTTCCAAAGGGAATCAAGGCAGGTTACAAGCATAAAAATAAAAGAATACAATAAAACAATAATACAGAATATAGAATAACTATGATGGTTAATGTCTGGCAGATATTGACCACAGAGTTGCACTGGAGGACCTAGACATTCCTAGAGAGGACACTCCACTAGGCATTTGTATCTCCTCCAGCGCAATTCTATGTTGGTCAATGCCTGGCAGATATTGACCACAGAGTTGCACTGGAGGACCTAGACATTCCTAGAGAGGACACTCCACTAGGCATTTGTATCTCCTCCAGCGCAATTCTATGTTGGTCAATGCCTGGCAGATATTGACCACAGAGTTGCACTGGAGGACCTAGAGATTCCTAGAGAGGTGTTCTCTCAGGTAAAAACAGTGTGTTTTTATTATTTGCAGTTTTTCCACATTCACGGGGGTCCTGTGCCCCTAACCCTAGCGAATGTGGAGGGACCACTGTAATGATTATCAGCTCAGCTTTACAGCACATACATCAGTTTAGATGCTGTGGGTGGAACAGCGAAGGATGCCTTCTCCAAAATGAAACTGAATGGTTCCTCTGAATGTCCATGGATCTCTCTGAGGCTGCATCTGCACTGCAGAATTAATGCAGTTTGACACTGCTTTAACTGTCAAGGCTCAATGCTATGGAATTCTGGGATTTGCAGTTTGTTGTGGCACCAAAGCTCTGTGACAGAGAAGGCTAAATGTCTCACAGATCTGCAAATCCCAGTATTCTGTAGCATTGAGCCAGAGTGATTAATAATAATAATAATAATAATAATAAACAATACATTAAAGTAATAATAATAAATTTTATTTATTTCTTGCCTCTCAAGGATTGAGGTGAGGTAGAGCATGTAAAATACACAATTAAAAACACATAAACCCACAGTTAAAATACAATACTATAAAATCATTAAAATATACTCAGATCATAAACTTAAAATTAACTGGGTAGGCCTGCCGGAAGAGATACGTCTTTAATGTGGTTTTAAACACCATGTTGTCAGCTGTCGTGTCTCTTCCAGTAGGTCATTCCGCAGTTTGGGAGCAGCAGAGGAAAAGGTCCTTGGGGAAACCATTGGCAGTCTAATCCTGGCCGGTTGTAGCAAACATTTCCCAGAGGGCCTGACTGTACAGAATTAAAGCGGTGTTAAACTTGATTAATTCTGGAATGTAGGTGCAGCTGAAAAAGGAACATCATATTTCAGATCAACAGCTAGTGAACCACAGGCGCATCTCCATTGTAGAAATAATGCAGTTTGACACCACTTTAACTGCCATGGCTGCATGCTACAGAATCCTGGGATTTGTAGTTTTGTGAGGCTCCAGCATGCTTTGGCAGAGAAGGCTAAAGGCCTTGTAAAAACTACAAATCCCAGGATTCCACAGGATGGAGCTACAGCACTTAAAGTGGTGTCAAACTGTATTATTTCTACAGTACAGATGCACTTCTAGACCCGTAATCTTCATTGAATGGTGAGTAAATGTAGGTAAATCCCATTGATTCAGTGGGTTTACTCTTAACTCAATTTAGGCCATAATTTGGGCTATCATGCTGTCCTTTTCCCATTACAGCCAAAGATATGATATCACCAGAAATGGCTCAGCTCTGTCCTTCCAAAAAGAAATTCCCATCACTTTGTTACTTCGTTTGCATCTACTGCCTTTTTCTGAAGGACTAGGACCATTTATATGCCCCACAGACAGCCCTTGCCCTACCAAAATCATCACCATCAGTACCACTCTGTTGTGCTTTGGTCAAACCTCACATGGACTTCTGTGTCCAGTTCTGGGTACCACAATTAAAGAAGGATGTTGACATGGAGGGTGGGCATAAGCTTTGTAGATTCCACTGCACTTTCATCTGACAAAAGCGGGCAGGAGGCCAAAAAAGAAAAGAAAAATAGTTTATCCTAAATCTACTTGTTCTTTGTTCCTTAAAGCCCTCAAGCCCCCAATATAGTACCACGGTCCCAGTATGACCATGGAGACCCCATCACCCATTGTACTTCCTGGCCCTGTTTTGTTTATTTTAATGTTTAAAAAAGGTGTTCCCTTTGAAAAAAAACAACTAGGAGGCTGGTAGACTGCAAGGCAATGGACTTGTCCTCCAAAACTATAATTATTTCTGAAAATGTTTCTGGGCCTCATGTGGCCCTAAGCAGCATTTTCAAGAACAAAAAATGGCAGGTGGATGTAAGGAAGCTCTTTATTCTGAAACATGCCCCAGTGTCCAGGGAAAGATGAAGGTAAATGGGAGAAGATGGGGAGAACTGGAGAGAAGTGGGAGCAGAGGAATGAGGTGAAGGATTGGTTTTATTGTTTGAATGTATTTTGGCCTTTGGCGTTTTCTTTTCTTTCTCTGAGTACTGCAATATGTTTTAGTCGGCCTTCTTTGGCTGGTCAGATAATAATAATAATAATAATAATAATAATTTATATCCCGCCCCTCTGCAAAGCAATCGATGCGATGGCTAAGCATTTCATCTCTGTGTTTTGGTCTGTGAGGAAATGGGTATTTTTACACAGGCATTTCAGCTTTTTGCAAGTTGATCTTCAAAATAGATGGTTTTATTGTGCATTGTGGTTTGACATTTGGTATTCAGACCCTACCTGTGTCCTATACTCAGTTTCTTGATCGAGTTTCTTTTCTCTCAGCTCCACCAATTTATTTCTATGAAATGGGTGCTAAAGGAGAAATCAGTGAGTTCGAAAGAGTGTTTTCTTGTTTTAGAGCCCTCACCTCTTGTCTTGCATTTAACTTTTTGGACATGTTTCTTTTGCTTTAAACTCACCAGTTTGTGTTTGGTGAACTGAGGGCCTTTGCAGACTGCTAGAAGTAGTTCAAATTGAGTCCACTTTAACTGCCCTGGCTCAGTGCTAGGGAATCATGGAAATTGTTGTTGTTTTTTCTGAGACATTGAGCCTTCTCTGTCAGAGAGCTCTGGTGCCACAATAAACTACACTTCCCATGATTCCCTAGCACTGAGTCAGGGCAGTTAAAGTGGACTCAATTTGCACTATTTCTGGCAGTCTGCAAAGGCCCTGAGTGTTTTGTTTCTGGCCACATTTCCTATGCCACATCATAGCAGTAATGTTATGCAACGACTCTCTCCTAAATTCAGCAACTCTTCAAAACAAGCCCCTTTAATGTTAATATGACACTGCCATCTAGTGGCAATTTACCAGAAGCCAGGCTGGAAGGACATTCAGCTTTTGACAGCCCAGATGTGAAAGGAAAACCAAAAGCTACACAATGCATATGGTAGGAACACAGAATGTGAGAAGTATCAGTCAGGGGAAAGCAGAAATTGTAAAACAGTGTATAAACATTGCCATATTTGGTATGAGTGAGCAAAGTTCCCAAAATGCAATCTAAAAAACATCCATGTAGCTTTTAAAGACCAGGTTACTACTGAGCCTTATAGAGAACCAGAAGAACTCTAAGCAAAAGCAAGGATATTATTGGGGAATGATTTTAAAAAACACTATCTGTAGCCAAAAAGAAGGAAAAACCTCATTGGGATGACTGATAAAACTAAATGGTTAAGGAGAGGTGAGAAGCAAAAGTAAAAGGTGACAGAAGTAGGGTCAGAATACTGAATGTAATGGTTCGGTGACTTATGCATATGGATAAAGAGAACTCTGATAATAATCAGTGGAAAGAAAAAGAAGATGGCAACAGAAAATATAGAACAAGAGACTGCAATCACAAGAACCCTATAAAGCAAAGGGAAATTTAAATGAAGAATATAGATGCTATATGACCAGCAGGGGAACACACTATATGTCAGGACAAAATGGAAGCAAAATAGTGAAGAAAAATATACAAGCGATGAAAGGATGAAAAATTCCTTAAAGGAAGAACCTCTTATCAATAAACCCACGATTTTAGAAAATGAAGTGGAAGCTGATCTCTCCTCTGTGGGAGAAATAAATCACCAGGAACAGATTGCATACCAATACAGCTATTTCAGACTATAGTAAATTCTAAAAGAAATCTGATAACAAATATGGAACATACGGAAGTCAGGATTGTCCATGCCATAGTATGCCCATTTTCTATGGCTGTGAAACCTGGCATTGGAGAAAGTTGACATGAAGAATATAAAATTATTTGAAATGTGGTGCTGGAGGAGAACTCTATAGATGTCATGAATTAAAGACAGATCAGTGAGTCCAGGAGTATGTCAAGCCTGAATGCTCACTTGAAACCAACATTACCAAACTGAGACTGTTGTACTTGATACATCGTGAGATGGCATCACTCTCTTGAAAATATGATAATGCTTGGTAAAGTGGAAGGCAGTAAGAAAAGGGGGAAACCACATTACAGATGGATTGATTCAATCGAGGATGCTATGGCCTTCAGTTTGGATGAATGAATAGGGCTGTTGATGTCCTCTTGGAGGTCCCTCATTCATAGAGTCAGCATAAATCAAAGCTGCATTGGCAACAACAGTATCTTGAGCTCCAATTGTAACTAATTCAAATCTGGTGATAAAAAGGAAATATTTCAATTTTTCTCTGCTTCTTGATTTAAGAACCATAAACTTTAATAGACACAATGAACCTAGAGGTTTATATATTTCTCTAAATATATAGAATACAGCCTCTTAAAAGTTCAAGCTGCAAAAATCACAATAAAAAATAATGTTAAAATCTATTTGAAACCCACTTCAGATCAATATTCCATCTGGCGCAACATTTCTTTGTTTGATCAAAATTGGTCGCATTTCTATCCTTCCTTTGCCCTGTCTAAAGAATAACATTAGCTTTCCATGCGCAGTCTCAGGGCAAAACTATATGTTATGCTATTCATGCTTTTGGAATTCTGTAGTAAGAGAAGTCATGGGCCCTGTCTGGAATATGATAGAATTAGGGCTCCATGCCAGCTTCCTGCTGTTCTCCCCAAGACTGATTCTACCATTAGGTGAAATGAGGCAGCCACTTTAGAAGACAGATTTACGGAGGCTACAGCATAAGACGTTATCACACGTAGGTCAGTTTTGTTGTTAAGGAGATAATAAAGTGGAAATTAAGCATCCTGAAAAGAAAGTGAAAAAAGAGCTTAATTGCGCAAAAGCTTTTCACACGTAATTACAGTAATAACAGAATTAAGTTAAAAGCATTTATTTATTGTTACAATTTGGAACTGAAATTTCTCCCGTGTGATAAAGTCCTATGTGAAACTGGAAAAGTGACATCAAGTTATTTGCTTGCAGTAGCAAAATGACTTGAGGCAGTCCTGATCCGGCTTTCTATTGCAGAGTTTGGGAAACATCTTTCTTGTTTACTACAGCTCCCAGAAGCCAGCTTGATCATAAAGCATACTAGCTAGGGGATCTGGGGAGTTATTTGTTCTCTGCTATATGCTGTTAATTATAATTTGCCGTTGGAGCAGTAAACTGCTGTTATGGCAGCAACTTTCAAGGTAGTAATCAGAGATGGGGTCATTTTTAGGAGGTCTGTCCAATCTAGGGTGGTTTGACTAGCACTATTCAAAGGGGCCCTCTGGAGAGAATTTTCATTTTGTGTGTTTTCTTCTGTTAATTTATCCTAGGATACAAGCCATTATATGGCTTCACATTTGCTTAGAAACATGCTCCGGTGCAGTGAATAGGGAGCTGCTTCCAAGTAAGTGGATTAAAAGGTAGAGTGCCAAGAGGGTGACAGCTAGTGCATACAATTGCCACACTGTGGTGACTTGCCTCTCATGGTTAGTGGGAAATTTGCTGCAGCATAACATGGACAGCTGAATGTATCACCAGGCCCTGGTTTAGATTTTAGAAAGTCCTGACTGGCATCTGCATCTTGGATACCCTGGTTGCCCATACATAATTGATAATAGGCAGGCATCCTGCCTCTTGCCCACTCTAATGGCAGTGACAGAAAAGAAGAGGCCACTGGGTCATACAGCCAAATTCATCATATGTATATTGGGGCAGGGCCAGCATCATTATGGCTGCAGTGGCATTTGAATACCATTCAGGGGTAGGCAACCTTTCCCCTTTAAGGGCCGAGGGACTTCAGCTCCCAGAAGCCTCAGTCATGTTGGCCAATAGTCCCATGTTGGCCAATAGCTCCTGGGATTCTGGGAGCTGAAGTCCCTTGGCCCTTAAAGGGGAAAGGTTGCCTACCCCTGCGGGTGCTTCCTGAGCAGATTTTAAAGAGGGTTCTTTCTTGGATTATAATGATCAAAATTGCCCAGCCAGTATGGCTAAGTACCTGTGCTGGGTAGATGATTCTGGGAGTTGTAATCCAAAGAGTATTCCTCTCAAATTGTTTCTGTTGTTTCTCATATGGCTTGAACCGGATGTGAACATTTTGGTTAACAGGGTGATACAGTATAAGAATAAATGAAAAATACGGCTGTATATCAGGAAGATTGTGCAATATCTTTGTTTATTTACAGTGCCTTGCAGAATTATTCACATGCATGCACACACTCACATGCATATGCAAATTTGACTTTTCCACATTTCTTTGTGTTACAATTTGGAACTGAAATGAATTTAAATGGCATTCTTAATATGACCCCTGAAGTGCACAAAATACTCAACACTATGAAGGTGCAAAGTAATAATATTTTGGCACAAATGTTAACAGCAAGCTGGCACTTCTTGTATTATTCCAGGAGGATTGAAACCATCTATTGCTCTTTGTGTTCTTAGCAATAGCAGTAGCAGCTTCATTTATTTACCGCTTCATACTACACTAAGCAGTCTCTAAGCAGTTTACAATTGCAAGCTAATTTCCCCCCAACAAGCTGAGTATTCATTTTTGCGACCTAAGGCTGAGTTGACCCTGAGCCCCTGGCTGGGTTTGAACTCACAACCTTGTGGTTTGTGAGCCAGTGGCTGCAGTACTGGCATTTAACCACTGCACTACCAGGGCTCTTGTTCTTGGGGAAAGGGAAACAAAACATGCCATTTTCTTTGCTGTGTCTTATAAAAAAAAATTATGACACATTCTTTTGTGCAGCAAACATTTGAAACAAATTGGCTGAACTTTGATAGGAAGCTTCACTGTTTGTTCAAGTGTCTATTGAAGTGCAAACAGTCATAACACCAAGGGTATTAATTAGTTTGGAAACAAACAGAAACCCATTCTTATGTGCAGAATTAGAGAAAAGAAATATTGAGATTGGCAAAATGTTTAAATCAACACAAATGTCACACTTGTTTTTATATATACTCGAGACCCTTGTATTCAATGGTCTGAAATAAAGTGATCTAACTTGAAGGCTTTCTGTTGGATTTCTGGCACCAATTGCTTCTGGTAGTTCTCACAAATGAGTCCATCTTAATGACTTGAAGGAAAGTTCTTTCAGATTTCAAACAAGGGATTCTTTACAAATCCCTCCAAACGGAAGAAATTTAAGGAGAACTGGCAGAATCACAGTGGTGAACAAAGGAAGGTTTTTCCATCAGGTTAAGAAGGAGTGGTTCCATTATTATGAACACCTAGCCAAAACATCCAAAACTAGGGAGAGATGAAAGAGAAAATGAACAATCCACATTGCCTAGAGAAGGAAATGGCTAAGACCGTGAGTGTACCCTAAATCTGTAAAAGTACGGTAATTAAAAGGTTGCATAGACTGCAAAAAGGATTAAAGTTATCTCTTATTCTTACTGGACAAGTAATGTGTTAAAGTAACTTTTTGCAAAGTCTCTTTATGCTAGCCCAGCCTTCTTTCTTCTTTGTCTTCTGCCTTGTTGGCAGATTTTTGTTAGCAGCATTGTGAGGATGGGTGAAGGAGGGCTGGAGAAAAAACAGACTATCCATATCAGGATGTAGCAGCATGTCTGCAATGAACAATGTAATAAAGTTTAGCTGGGACAAATAACTTATTAAAGTAACTCGTTATTTCTGACTAGTTATTTTCAAGCTTTGTTTACATAACTGTCACCCAGCTGCCAATGGGACACTAATAAGTCCAAGAAGAGCACATTGGCATTCAACTAATCAATGGGTTTTACTTTTTTAAGATTCATAAGTAGCATATGGCCTGGAAAACTGCCAACAAATGCATAATGTTTTGCATTAGTTGAATTGTCAGGGCTTCTACTGCCTCTCTAATTTCCTGAAAAATGCAGTTTAACACAGTTATTGGCAAGTGCACTAGAGATTTCTAGACTCCCAGCTACAGTTAATAATAATAATAATAATAATAATTATAATAATAATTTGTATACCGCCCTGTGGCGAACCAATCCGGGCGGTTGACAACAGTAAATATAACAAGATTAAAATATAACATTAAAACAGTATAATCCCTCCCCCCCTTAAGATAGTATTAAACAATATGACAAATTAAAAACACAATATCAGAACATAAAACCATAATCCTTCAGTTCCCAGGATTCCAAATGGTGAAGGAATCTGAACACAGTGGGATACAGGTATATTTCAATTAACAAAGCTTCTGACAAAGAAGCTTCTTTTTGCAAAGTCATTTTATAGTAGCCCAGTCCCTCTTTTCTTCTTTGTCGTCTGCCTAGCTGGAAGAGAAGGAGTGGGTGAAGGAGGGCTGGAGAAACACAGACTATTCATATCAGGATGTAGCAGTGTGTCTGGATTGAACAATGTAATAAAGTTTAGCTGGGAAAGAATGAGTTTTGTTTGTTCTCTAAGGGCCTTTGCAGGCTGCCAGAAATAGTGCAAATTGAGCCCACTTTTAGGGTTAGGGTTAGTGCTAGGGAATCATGGGAATTGTTTTTTTTTTCCTGAGACATTGAGCCTTCACTGTCAGAGAGCACAATAAAATATAGTTCCCATGATTCCCTAACCCTAACCCTTAAAGTGGACTCAATTTGCACTATTTCTAGCAGTCTGCAAAGGCCCTTAGTGATTCAGACTCGCTTATGATATTCCCTGGTCTGTTTCTGTAAGTAGCTACATACTTGTCAGTAGGTCCCCCACTAAACTCAGTGGGAGCTTGCCTCTGAATAAACTGGTCTAGGAGTGTGCTGCCAGGTGCTAGACAAGGGGAAGAACTAGGGCAGGGTAGGCAACCTTTCCCCTTTAAGGGCCGAGGGACTTCAGCTCCCAGAAGCCTCAGCCATGTTGGCCAATAGTCCCATGTTGGCCAATAGCTCCTGGGATTCTGGGAGCTGAAGTCCCTTGGCCCTTAAAGGGGAAAGGTTGCCTACCCCGGAACTAGGGTTTTGCCAGATGTTTATGATCAACCCACTCCCATCTTTGTTCAGTATTGACTGGGCTGACCGGCTCTAAGAG
The DNA here is from genome assembly GCA_026167975.1 of Phrynosoma blainvillii. Taxonomy (NCBI): domain Eukaryota; kingdom Metazoa; phylum Chordata; class Lepidosauria; order Squamata; family Phrynosomatidae; genus Phrynosoma; species Phrynosoma blainvillii. The sequence continues at coordinate 97,910,210 of JANUYF010000004.1, read as the reverse complement.
GAATGAATGGGTTTCCAGGTTTATTTGGAGGGCTGCAGGGCCTCCAGCCTTACATTGGTCACAGGCAACATAATAATATTTATATTTCCCACCTCTCCCTACAGATTATTTCATATATCGATGCCTATTCCACTTTAACTACCATGGTTGCATCCTATGGAGTCCTGGGATTTATAGTTTCTCTCTCCCTTCCTCTCTGCGCTTTGAAGTTGCTTGTCTACTTATGGTGACCTCATGAATTTTATAGGATTTTCTTAACCATGATCCCAAAGACACTGCAGAAATAATCCACTTTAAGCCCGCTTTAACCACCATGGCTGAATGCCAGGGAATTCTGGGAAGTGTAGTTTTGTGAGACCTCTAGCCTTCTCTGTCAGAGAGCTCTGGTGCCAGAATAAACGACAGTTCCCAGGATACCCTAGCAACGAACCAGGGCAGTTAAAGCAGTCTCAAACTGGATTATTTCTGCAGTGTGTTTTGGGCTAATGGAATATTGAGGTCTTCCATCCAAGTACTAACCAGGGCTGACCCTGCTTAACTTGCAAGATCAGGGGGGGATTGAATGTCTTTAGGGTATCTAGGGGTAATATTTATATTTTAGGGAGATGTATTTAGAATTCTGTCAGACAGCTCTGGAACCTCATCAAACTACAAATGCCATAGGACATACCATGGGTGACATAACAGGGTGGCCATAAGTTGACTTGACGTTATTAAACAACCACCACAAGAAATTGGCACAGCAACTAAAGTGGAATCATAGCGACAGCGCACCCCACCAGTAACAACTCCCTTCCTAGGCTGCATCTGCACTGCAGAAATAATCCAGTTTGAGACCGCTTTAACTGCCCTGGCTCAATGCTTGGGAATTCTGGGAACTGTAGCTTCGTGAGACATATAGCCTTCTCCGTCAGAGAGCTCTGGTGCCACAACAAACTAAAAACAACAACAGGATTCCATAGGATGGAGCCATGGCAGTTAAAGCGGTCTCAAACTGGATTATTTCTGCAGTGCAGACGCGGCCCCAGAATCCCTCCCAGCCTTGGAACCAACGCTCCTCCTCGACTGTGACACAACTTAGGCGGGAGAAGAGCCTGGCGGAAGCGATGTGATTGGCTCCAGCTCTCCCAACCTCGCGATGTAATTGGCTACTGCGTAGGGTGGGGGTGGGAGAGGACGGCAGCGACGGATCCTTAGTGGCGGAGACCTCCCGCTGACGTCAGAAGGCCCGCCCACCGACGCAGAGCGGTATTTAAGGCAGCGCGCGAAAGCCTGAGCCGTTCAAGCGAGCGCGCGGGGAAGGACGTTGGCGTGGTTGCCGGTTGGAGCGGCGCGTGGGCTCTTCGGGTGGTTCTTTTGCGCGCGCGGGGTTCCGCGTGGCCTCTGAAGGGAAAAGGCCGGCTCGGCTCTTGCCTTTGCGGCTCGGTGAGTCCCAGTAGAGAGGCCTCGGTGGGGCGGCGTCCCATTCCCTGAGGGAGGCCCTCGGTGGCCGCGTGTGCAGCACTTAATTCGGACAGGCTGAAGGGCAGGGGGCGGGCGGGCTGAGCAGTTTCCGATACAGGAAAGGACCTCCCTTTCCCGGGCCTGCCCTACATTTCAGCCTTCTGTCCGGGGGAGGGATGCCATAATGTTCTTTCTGTTTATATTTCTATAAGCATTTTGAGTATTTGGTCATGCTCTCAATTTTTTCTTGAATGTCCTACATTTTGGGGGAGGACATAACAAAACAAATGATAGCACTTGCCCATAGGGAAATATTTGCCCACAGGGAATCATTGGAGAATACTTGCCTATAGGGAAACATTGGGGAATACTTGCCAATAGGGAAACATAGGAGAATACTTGCCCATAGGGAAACATAGGGGAATATTTGCCCATAGGGAAACATTGGGGAATATTTGCCCATAGGGAAACATAGGGAAATACTTGCCCTTAGGGAAACATTGGAGAATACTTGCCCATAGGAAACCATTGGAGAATACTTGCCCATAGGGAAACATTGGGGAATACTTGCCCATAGGAAAACATTGGGGAATACTTGCCCATAGGAAAACATTCAGACAAAACTGAAGGATTATTAGGTCTTTAAAATACCTAAGTATGAATATGCAAATACTCATGGTCTGTTTACAGTTTGGAAATAGTTATAAGGCTTGTGGTATTGGTTCAGGATGCAGTATGATTTGTTCTGTGATCAAGGTGTAGTATGAAATGTTACTTTAAAAAATCCTGTCTTTCATATCTTTGCATGTTCTGAATAGTGCTTGTACTCACTATTTATGTACTTGCAACCAAATAGTGAATAGTGTATGTACTCACGACAAAAACTCACTACAGAAGTTCAAAGGTTAGTAGCCTCAGAATCCAAACAGCATCAGTTGTTATATCTAGGCCAGGGATGGCCTGCTTCTTTATTTATGGGGCAGTTCATTGCCCAGAATGTAAGTTGTCAGTGTATTTTGCAGGTGTTCAGGCACCATAACAATAGTAGTGTCAACAAAATTTACAGTTCTGTTTGAGTGTGATGACCAGGAATTACACAAAATAATCAAAGTAATATAAGGGTGGATCTTCTTTTAAGACTTTAAAAAATCCTTAAGTAATTGGGCTGTGGGGTAGCCCTTATTATTTGATTTAAATTTGGGCCCACATCGCACTGAGTTGTCAGGTTAAGAGTTGCCAATCTCTGAAATAGCATTAAAGATATGTACATAATAATTGCTTTTTGAAGATTAGTTATTTCTTGTCATGCTTAAAGTATTCTCTAATCTAATCTGTTTTATGATTAATTATAACTTAACTATACAGTTCAGTATCAGTGTACACATAACAGATGGTCTTTGTTGCACCTGCATGAAACCATGGGTAGTAATTCTGCAATAAAAGTGGAAGGAATAATACTCATTAATCTGACAATTGCAAAGAGGACCTTAGTTTCCTGTAAGGCCATAACATTTTTAAAGTGTTAAAGATCATGGAAGCTCTTACTATAAATAGTATTTATAAATAGGATTTTTATGTTACCCCTGGAATGTTTAGATCATGTTATATATAGTTCTGTGGCCATACTTCTACATACTTTCCAGAGAAATGGACACAGTCTGAACATTCCCCCAAAGGTCCTGTTAGCTATGGTGAAAAAAGCTTGGATTCTCAAGAAATAGTTCTGATACTTTTAGCTTATATATGTATATCTCATTACCTCAAAATAGTGAACTTTCTGCAGAAATGCATGTACAATTTAATTTTAAAAATTTGCTGTCTGCTTACATGTAAAAGTAAGAAGCTGGCAGGCTATTGTTTTCTTAGGTCAAATTTGTTATCACAACATAAAGTGAGCAGGCTGCTAGTTTTAAGAGCATAAGAGGTATCTTCAGAGCTGCATAGGCTCTGTTTTGCGTATTGCCAACTTTGCTTGTGACTTTGGAATTAACAATACTCTTAGTAGAATGGTGTTGATTATTTTCTGTGATTTCAAGGCAACTCTGACTTACAGTGACCCTAGGTGACCTTATCCTTGGGTTTTCTTCACAAGATGTATTCAGAGGAGGTTTGCCATTGTGTTCCTTTTAGGCTGAGACAATATGTCTTGCTCAATTGCCCAGTGGGTTTCCGTGGCTGAGCAAGGATTTGAGCCCTTCTGGAGTCCTAATTCAACATTCAAACCACTATACAACACTGTCTCTTAACGGTGTTAACAGCAAATTGTTAAAGCTAGGGCAAAAGGAAAATGTCTTGTTTATGAAAATTAGTGTTGGTATGCTATAATTAAGGACCATGGAAGCTCTTCATGCTTCAAGCATTTTCCTAAATGAGACCTCTCAGGAAGATGGGAGGAAAGCACAAAGTCCTACTGTGTAGGTTGCAGGGATCTCCTTTGTGTCTACGCAGAATAATTCTGGCTGTTTTAACATGTTTCTTGAACTCTCAATGTAGGATTCAACCTAAAAGCACACAAATGAATTCCAGGACGAAGCAGAAATTGGATACTCAGGAGCCCATTACTACAAAGGTAACTGATCAGCTGAGTAGTTTTAAGTTTCTTGCCAAAGTATAAGAGCAAATGCCAACTTTATATACAATTATAAAACTTTAACTTTACTTCTTTCCTATAAGATAGTAGCTTGCTGTCTCTTGGTCAACTGTTGCTAATGGAAATGATATCTTGGAGGCCTACTCTTGCTGTGACTCTACATATCACACAGAAAAACGGTGATTTGATCTCATGAAATATTTTTTATTCTTTTCCATAGGGCAAACAGCAGTCTGAAGCTGGCTTAATCTCACTGGGGAAAGAAATGGCTTAGAAAAAATGCCTAAATGTTCTTTCCCTCAATGCTGCTGATAGCTAGTGGACAGCTCCCCTTCAGCTGTTTTTTTTGTGACAGTGTAAAAAAGAAAATAATCAGTAGGATGAATGGGAACTGGTTTGGGTATTGGTTTGGATCTTTACCTTCTGACTCATTATGACACTGGTTGACCATGCCTCCTCCTGTTGCATGTTCACTGACTACCAGATGATATAGCCAGAGGTCACGTTTTGCTACATTTTAGCCTTGTATGATGGAAAGCAAGGTGTAAACAACGCTGCATGCAAATCCAAGCACTTGCTTCAAGAGTGTCTCAGAAGCTTGATCTGCTTTGGGATGGATGGCGAAGCCAACTCCCAGTCTGAACTGCTGGCTGCAAAAATGCTGTTGGCTATTCTGTGACAATAGGGGTGATGCAGCATGTTCTCTGCTTCCCATGGTCATGGGTTATGTCCCATGGAACAGACATAAGCCAAGGAACATGTTTGTAGCAGGCTGAAATGTTGAATGTAGAAAATCCAGAGCTAGAACTTTCCCATTAGTTGGCTGTTCAGTCTCATTAAAGACTTCCAGTGAGGGCAAATGTGTGCTAAACACAGTGGTTAATTGGCTCTGTTGTTTATGCTTTAGTTCGTTTCCCCCCACATATTTAGCCAAATTCTCCCTTTCTGTAATTCAAACCCAAAGTTTGGAAAGTTACTTTTGAAAATAATACTTTCTGTCACAGGTTTTTAGATGCTTGTATTTGCTTGTTATATTTCTATCACTTTCTGTTACTTTTTTGAGAAAATCCATTAGCATTGGTAAGAGAATGGCATAAAACTTGAATAATTCCTTTGAAAATGAATATGCTATATCAGCTCTTACAATTAATTTTTGAAATGGTACTATTTATGCCAGTAAGGTAACTTTGCTCTTACTCTATTGCTTTGAAATGTGGCTTTTTTACATATCTTGTTACTACCCCAAATCAACTTGTAACAGTTTATTGCATTATTTTTAACCCATTAATTCCAAGCACTGCTTAAGTCCATTAGATTTAGTCCTGTCCTGGGGCAGCAGCAAGTGAGCAGGTATTTTGGTTCAATCTCTGTTCTACAGGAGCACCTCTTACAAACTGCCGGAGGGGAATCATATAGTTGGAAGATACCTTAAGGGCTGTCAAGTCTAACTCTGCCATGTGGGAATACACAAAGCATCCCCGGCAGATGGTGAATGTACTGTGTCTTAATGAATGGTCCTAGAAAGTAAGGTCTTGAAAACTTAGTATCATTAACATACTGAGGGAATGAAAACTACCCAAAATCACAGGGACAAAGATGGCTAGGTAGTAAAACCAAAAGGGTTTACATCCCCATAGCAACTGCAATAATGTCTTTAACGAAACTTGTCACTTGTTTTGAATCATGGCTCAAAAAGACAATGACCAGTTTATTATCTCAGCCATCCTAATGCATATGTAATGAAGGCATTGGTATGTTGTAGCATGTACTATATTATGGCACATGTCCATATATACATCGGTGTCAGAGAAGTGAAACTATTGCCTTCTGTTCTTAGAAGTGCTTATGTTAAATAAGAATAAGAAGATGATTTGCCTGGTTAGTTCAAGTACTTCTAATGATTAGGAAGGTTTTAATCTAGCTTTATAGATTCAACTAGAGGTTTGCCAGCCTTTTGGGGCCCTTTTGAATTAGCTGAAATTTTGAAAGAGCTTTAGTCATTCTTATTTCCTGTGGGTTAGTCTTCTTTCTTCCACACCTCCTATAACCAAGGTGTCCTTCATACTTTGCTTTTCTATGTACGTAGTCTAAGTAGAAGTCATATCCAGTAGCGTTAGAATGCATCTTCTTGTATTTGCTTGATTTTTAACATGATCCATCCAGAACACAATCAACTTACCCGTACCTTGATGTCTCCAGAACAGTCAAGTTTAAAAACAACAAATCAAGTACTGCCATACTCAAATATATATATAGGTTTTCACTTCCCCATAGAATGTTAACAAAATTATCAAATAGGAGAACACATTTGTGGATATAGGATGTGATCTGATAGTAGTTTGGAGATTCTTTCTAAAAATGTATGGACATCTATATAGTCATGTGCTTTAGATCCATAATAAGTATGGGTATGTTTGTCCACACTTTCATTTATTCACTGCAATGATACTGGAAGTTTCATATCTGTAACGTTTACACCTTGGTCAATGAAGATGGGTGTGATTTCATGATTTACAGCTTTCTGGTGTAAAATGATTTGCAGGTTAAAGAGTAGCCATTGTATTGGGCCTGACATATCTGCATGTTCATGCGCCTTCTCTTTTTCTTCAGTTTGTCCTCCTTTTCTCCTGCTTTCTGTTCAAATCAAATTCCGTTCAATCTTTAGAATCATATTTGTTGTTGCATGCTTTTAAGCTGTTTCTGACTTATGGTGAAGCTATTGGAGTTTTCTTGGTAAGATTTGTTCAGAGAGGGATTTGCCTTTGCCTCCCTCCTAGGCTGAGAGAGTGTGATGTACCCAAAGTCATCCAGTGAGTTTCAGTGGCTGAGCAGAGATTTGACCCCTTGTCTCCAGAGTCATAGTCTAATACTCAAACCACTATACCATGCTGACTGAGAAAAAGGGATGAACAACACACTCCCCACCTCCCCACTCAGTTCTGTGTACATCCAAGGCAGGGGGAGTAACTACCTGGTGGGAGCAGGAGACCATCAAAGATCATATTCATACAAAGATTAAACCATGGGGTCCAGTACTGAAATGACTTTGTAGTTGGTTAGATATAATTTATGTTGATTATAAATACAGAAAATTGAAAGGGGTTGCTTAAACTAATAAAAGTGATTTTTTTCTTTCCTCAATTTTTTTTCCTTTTATAGGAAATAATATTATGATATGATCATTCAAATCTTTTTTATACAGCATTAAGGCAACACACTGTGGAGTATTGCACATATGTAGACTAACTGCTTCAATTGTTAAGAAGCTTTAATAATTGTTTTAAGATTTTGTGTGGGTCACAGTCTCTTTCAGATGTTGTATATGAAACTGCAGGCTCTGACTCTCAAAAGGACATTTAAAAGAAGCCTGCACAAGCATACCCCAAAGTGCAAAAAAAGTCAATGTATTTTGCATAGACATCATTATCCCTGAGGACAAAATCTGTTTCCATATCTGGTATTCTATAATCACGTTTCATCTGAGCACCTGTCTTCAATTTTAGGCTCTATCCCCTCCTTAGAAGAGTGGGATACTTCTTGGCTTTGGGAGCTATACAGCTATCTGTGATGTTGCTGCAGCCTTCTGCCAACAAAAAGCTATTGCACCCAAGCACCATGTTTCTGAGAATAATCACTAGGTTTCAGAGGTAGGGACAGAGAAGTGGCTTGGGCTGCATGTAACCTGCCTTGGCCCATGTTGACCTATCCCTCCTCACTGCTGTTTCCATTTCTAATAGTGCTTCACCCTTTAGATTAAAGAATTAGAGAATGCCACTGGGAAGAAAGCAGAGATGAGGAAGGGACAAGGACAGTTTGTCTCCAATAATTGAGTTGGGATCAGTGAAACCTGTGACTGGGAAGCTAGCCATAATTCGCTCATTAGCAATCTTTTTTCCTCTTTGGACCTAGAGTGGTTGTAGAGACATATCCTGTTGCCTTTGGGTTCACACTTTCCAAACAGGGAGGAATATTCACCATGGTACCATGGCAAGCAAATTTGTGAGCTCTTGCCAGTGAGCAATGCTACTGAATGTGGGAAAAAAAAAGGAAATGGAAGAGGGATTTTAAATGGTTTAGCGATAAAAAGGGAATGAAGCCAACATCCTTTCTACCATCTGTTATTGGCCCTGTAACTCTCTTCCCTCCACAAAATATCAAGGTTCTCACTTAAAATTTGTACTTAATAGTTTTGATCTTCCATAGGCACCACTTAGTTAAACATAAAATATTAAAAGTAGTAGGTTAATCCAAGCAAGTGAGAGCCACTGAGTATTTCTGACAGATTCAGAGCAGTAAATATAATCTGAAGTACAGTGTAGTGCTGGTTCCCACAGTAGCTGGCGCTTGTCCTTTAGTTCAACAGTAAGTTAATTGCCAGGAGAAACTACCGTGGGAAAGGTGAGCTCTTGTCATGTGAAGTGCAGTGTGAATTGCTAACTTTCTCACGCTAGTATGGCATTATGTTCCTGTTATCCCTCTTGGATTATCTACCATTGTTTGCCATCTCATGGTGGCAGTGTAACCTTTTTTTGTTAAAGGAACTAATTCAGGAAATAGGTATTTACATATGACAAGGAAAGTGATAGATGTTCTGTTTTCTCCCAACAATATTCTGGCTAGATCAGTATGTTATATCCTCAACAAAGAAGCTAGACATCTGCCTCAAATCAAAGGAAGCATGCATTTTGTGAAACCTACCTTTTCCATTTAAATGCGTAGCAGTCTCTTGGGTTCTTTAAGTATTCTCATTCTCAGACTCATTCTCCATTTTGGACAGAACAGACCTACCCTTGCTGATGATGTACAACTTTTGAGTAAGCTAGTAGATCCTGTTGGATCTGGTTGCTGAGCAAAAATGATGTGCTCGTTAGTAAACTGAAAATTGGAAGTGATGAAGGATCAAAATTCTAAACAAGTCTGACTTTTCAAGGCACCTAGTTTTGTCTCGGGCATAAAGGCAAAGAAGATCTTTGTCTAAAGATTTTAAACAATTTGTGACTTTCGTTCTTGAAACTTTAGAAATAGCCCTGACCAACCATAATAGTTTTGTGTGGTCGTTAATTATGTAGACCGAAACATACATAGCTCTTAAATGCTAACACATACTGTTTTGAAAATGTGAAGAGCTTCACTGAATATATTGTTTCCAAAACAGGCTTCTAGAAGTAATACCAACTGCACATCACACAGACAGACTCTGAAGATGATACAGCCGTCTATTACAGGTTGTCTTGTTGGCCGATCAAATGAGGTATGTATTGCTGCTGGAACACAGCTTTTGTTTGCTGGTTCACTTAACAATGTGACTGGGGCTGCATCCACACTTCAGAAATGTGGTTTGACACCACTTTGACTGTCATGGCTCAGTGCTATGGAATTCTGGGAATTGTAGTTTGTTGTGGGATCAGAATTCCATAGCATTGTGCCATGGCAGTAAAAGTGGTGTCAAACTGCTTTATTCCTGAAGTGTGGATGCGGACTAAGTGAATAAATGGCCAGTTCAAGACATGTGGCAGAGTCAAATAGCTACTATCTCTTTCTAAGTCAAGGTGCATAGTACACCTGAACATGCCCAAAAATTACTTTAAAGGTATATATTATTTCAAATGCAGCACATATTGCTTTGCAGAGGGACGGGACGTAAATAAATTTTATTATTATATTATTGTGTTACTTTGCCATCTGCCTGCACTTCACTTAAGACTGAGAGGTTCCACCAAACCCAAGGCATGCTTTGCTCACTCCCCACTTTTTCTGTATTTCTCAATGAAGAACTACTTGTGCCACCTGATCTTATCCATGGGGAAGGGATTCAGAAGTAGGGATTCAGAAGTAACAGTAGTGTAAAGGCATCAATTCTCAGAGACAATCATTTTATTTTGGTGATTGGTCAGGTAAGTCCTGAAGTGCATTGATATTTAAAATTGCAATTAGCCTGCTAACTGTTAAATATATAGTTACATTGTTGGTTTGTGCATTAGGCAAATTAGTAAATCTAAATGTTATATTGAAACACATCTGAAGATCCAGTTTCAGTTTCTTCAGTCCATAATGCTATTGTAAAAGGAAAAGTATGCTTTCATTTTTAAGGTTTGTTTAGCAGACAGAAGAATGCTTTATCAAAGACTGCTTCACAGAGTTTTGCTTTTCATACTTACAGCAGGCCAAATCATCAATCAAGAGGAAACTTTGGAACGATCAAGTAATCTCAAAGACTTCCGAACCTGAAGCTGTTGTTGAAAAGGAATACAGAAATACAAGTAGAGTTCTCCAGGCTTCTGATCTTACAACAAAAGGTATGTTGCATCTTAAGAAAAAAATAGTAATTCATCTTCTCATGAGGAAGATACAAGTACTGTTTGAGAAGATGGTTAAAAATAAAAACTGATACTGCAAAAAACTGAACTGTAAGAAAAACCCTGCTGTAATACCTAAAAGGCCAGTACACCAGGTCCCATTGTAGCAAAGCAGCTGGCTCTGAATAACCCCAATAGCATGTGACAGCATTAGATTTCTTTCCTTGAAACTGGTATTTAGATGTGTGCTACTTCAGAACCTGTAGACAGACATCATGAGTAGTAGTTACTGATAGCTTTATCTTTTTGTAGTGATTAATACCCTTTTACAATAACATGTTTACACATTGCCTGGGGAATATAAAGGAAAGGTAGGTAAATGGGATCTATGAGAAATAGAAATGTGATGAGCACAACACAGAAGATCTACTCTTTCCTTTTTCGTGTCCATTGCTATCTCACTGAAATCTCTTTCCAATGACTACCAGGAGTTAGGAAACTTCCACATGGCTGTACACATACATTCTTGCACATAACTACAGCTGTTAGCAGGTGTGTGTACTTATAGTGAATGAAGGAGGGACACTTTACCTCCTAGCTTGGCTCCCTTCTCTCTCTGATCAAAATACTAATCTGTCAAGACTGTGAAGATAGAATTAACCTTTTTTTTGCCTCAAGACTTTAGTGCAGAAAGATGGACTATGAATCTATTAATTAAATTTTAAAAAAGTCTGTTAGCTACCTACTTCCTGTTAGACTAACACAGATTTTATACTATTGTTGTTTTGACTAACATCATATAATACTTGTCAGGCATAAGACAGTAAGTTATGAACTAGTATCAAGAGATTTATCTGGTAACCAAATTAAGAAAAATAAATTTTTAATTTTTAATTTCTATATTAAAAAGAAATGGCCTCTTTCTGAATTGTACAACAAAATGCAAATGAGCTTTGGTAAGTAGGCGTAAAGTGGTGCCCACTGAGAAAAGTCAGACAATATCTTTCCTGTGGTAAGTTGGTCATAAAAATATCCACTGCAGAATTGATAGGTTTGCAATTTGTAATTCAATTAGTGACCTTGGTTTTAGAGATATCATAATCTAGTGGGACTGTAAATCACTGGTGCATACATAAGTCTCAAACAGATGAGGTTGTTTAAACACAAAATTTGTTTGCCTAAAATACAGTTTGCCTAAAATACAGTTCTCAAGAATGGGCAATATAAATTCTAGCTAGTGAGTGTTCTTGACACACTTCAAATTTTCAGCCAATCATTTTCTTTCCTATAGCTTAAACTGCCTTCTCAGTACTCATAATCTTACTAACATATATTCCCACTTTGAGAGAGAGATTGATATTTGTTAAAATTATTTGTGATTTAAAAACAATTGAATCCAGCTTGATGGACAAAGTTCTTACCGAGTCCAGTACCCTTCTTTCGTAATGGCCAGCCAGAAGCCCAGAGTCCACCTTTGCTGTGGTACCACAGCAACTGATGTTCAGTGCCATAACTGCTTCTGAGCAGCCATCAAGCAGACATAAGTGGTTGAGCTGGCTTGGTTTAGTCAAATGGATTAAGGAGAGACATGCAGTTGGGTCTATTTTGAGGCTTCTTTGGAGGCTTGCTGCTCCCGTCTTGGTTTTTAAGATTTTTGGTGATACAGATCTTATAGTTTTTTTAGTGCATATGTTGATGTTATTTGGTTGCCCTGAGTATTGTAACGATAATAGAAGGGCAAGGTATGACTACTTAATTTTTACAAAGATGACAAATGGATTGGAAATTGTTCCCACAAATGCTGGCTGCAGTATAAATTCTAATTTCCTTTTCAGGCAGTCCTTCATCTCAGTACTGGAAGGAGCTGGCTGAACAGCGGAGGAAAGCTCTGTATGATGTGTTGCAGGAGAATGAAAAGGTAACTTAGATATTACGGCCAGCATGGTGCAGTGGTTTATATGTTGGATTAGGTCTCTGGGAGACCAGGGCTTGAATCCCACTCAGCCATGGAAACCCACTAGGTGACCTTGGGCACGTACTCACACAGGGTGGGCAGCTATGGAAGGGTTGGGTTCTTCATTAACCCTTAGGAGACCTTGGAGGGCTGCACCCACTCCTGAAAAAGAAAAAAATTCTCCCCAAATGCCCTCAAGGGGACAAGGGGCATTTTCACTATGGCTTGAGGCTTTCCTGCGCCATGTCTGTCCTATAAGAGGCCTTTTAAAACAGGAAATAAGCAGAAGTCACTTTCTCTTTACTTTCTGTGTTGTTTTTTTAAAAGGCCCAATGTGGACCTAAAACGAGGTAGAAATGCCCCTACACACCCCAAGGGAATTTTGGCACAAAATAAATTATTGAAAATTTTTGTTTGACCACTGGGGGGGGTGGAAATTAGCTTCACACCACCTAGAGCAGGGACAGCCAACCTTTTTGAGACCTGGGCCGGTCTCCTGTAGCCCAGGTCTCAGCTGGGCCGAGGGGGGGAATGGCGGCGCACGCGCTCACGTGCACGCCTTCCTCCTCCACGCACGGCCCCCACGTGCAGCCGCCGTAGCACACGCGCCCACAGCCGTCGCGGCCACCATTTTGGAAGTCCAAGTCACACTCTCTCAGCCTCAGAGGGTGGAAATGGCAAACCCCCTCCTCTGAAGAAATCTGCCAAGAAAACCCTCATGGTAGGGTCAAAATGAGCCAGAAATGACTCCAAGGCACTGGATTAACCTGGCCAAGTCACACTCTCTCAGCCTCAGAGGGTGGAAATGGCCAACCCCCTCCTCTGAAAAAATCTGCCAAGAAAACCCTCATGGTAGGGTCAAAATGAGCCAGAAAGGACTCCAAGGCACTGGATTACCCTGACCAAGTCACAATCTCTCAGCCTCAGAGGGTGGAAATAGCAAACCCCCTCCTCTGAAGAAATCTGCCAAGAAAACCCTCATGGTAGAGTCAAAATGAGCCAGAAATTACTCCAAGGCACTGGATTACCCTGGCCAAGTCACAATCTCTTAGCCTCAGAGGGTGGAAATAGCAAACCCCCTCCTCTGAAAAAATCTGCCAAGAAAACCCTCATGGTAGGGTCAAAATGAGCCAGAAAGGACTCCAGGCACTGGATTACCAGCGGTGGCCCCATGTCTTGGAGCAGAGCCCAGTGAAGGGGCCTCAGGAAGGCCCAGAACAGCCCCACGCGCCCCAAGGAGGGCTGGGGCAAAGCCCTGGCTTCGGTTTGAAGCCGGTTTTTCCCATCCCCAAAAGAAGGGACCCTTGCAGCCTCTTCTTTGCGGATGGAAAAGCCGAGGATCGATCCTCTTCAAACCGAAGTCAAAGCTCTCTTCTGGGTTGCTACTGCTATGGGGCAGCCCAGGAAAGAGCCCTGGCTTCGGTTTAAAGCCGGTTTTTCCTGGCTGTCTCCCCTCCCTCCTTCCCAAGGGAGAAGGACAGAAGACACCCGTGGAAGCGAACGAAGCAGCCTTCAGAAGAGGGGCCTGGCTGGCTGGTCAGCTCGCTCTCCTGAAGGCTGCTTTGTTCACTTCCACGGGTGTCTTCTGTCCTTCTCCCTTGGGAAGAAGGAGGGAGGGGAAGACAGCCAGGAAGGCGAACGAAGCCGGCTTCAGAAGAAGGAAGCTGGCTGGCCAGTCAGCGCGCTCTTCCGAAGTTTGCTTTGCCTCCCGGGAGGGAGGGCGTGCAGCACGGGGCGGAGCATGCCGAGAGCAACCTGGCAGCCAAAATGGTGGCCGGAGAAGCCCGGCAAAAAAACCCGCGGCAGCGGCGGCATGACCAAAACGGGGCCGGTAACAAGGCCTCCCTGGGCCGGATCCGGCCCTCAGGCCGTAGGTTGCCGACCCCTGACCTAGAGGCTTTGAGAGGCATTTTGGAGAAAAAAAATTGACCAATCCCTGGAGGGCAGGGCAGCCACAAAAATGGCCCTAAGGGCCTACAGGCTGCACTTTGCTTACCTGGCCTAAGAAAAAAGTACTGGCAAGCCTTTTGAATAGGGTACAGTTTCCATAAGCTGGAGTCGTCTTGAACGCAACTAAGAACAGCTTACTATTAGCAATAAATCGACTGCTTTTGAATGTAGACATTACCTGAAAATCTGTCTTGTATCTTTGTAGCTGCATAAAGAAATAGAGTTAAAAGAAGGTGAAATTGTCCGTCTAAAAGAAGAGAATGAAGAGCTTATGGAACTAGCAAACCATGTACAATATATGGCGAACATGATTGAGGTAAGGTACTGCAGTGATAACACATTGCTTAAAACTCCCATGTAATCCTGGACCAGATGATATAATATGGAGGAAGAAATGCTCCAAAGTATGCTGCTGCCAAGTCGAGACTGCATGTATTCTCTCTTACCCAGCCTGCTAATGAAGAATGCTAAAAGGAGGATTTAAGCTTGTGCATTCTGGCTTTGATCTAACGTTGATGACTGGGCAGGTTGGTGCATGCCTGGAAAAGAATTCCTGGCTTCAGTTACCCTTCTTGCTTAGATCAGATTTGGGCTGTTCTCAAACTACTAATTCAGGAAAGTGATGAGAGCAGGACACCTTGAGGGTGAAAGTCAGCCCCTAGTTGCCATTTACTGAACCTCTAACCTTGAGTAATAAGTGATATCTTATTAGCATTATGCCACAGAGTGGCATCTTAAAAAATATCTATCTGAAGCTATAGAAACTTCATTGCATGCAACATACAAAATCAATGTTAATGATTACATTTCAGTGTAATCCTTGATTATGAAAACCAAGTCACTGTTCTAACAATATCACTAATGCTTCCTTATATTTTGCCAGCGATTAACTGGACAGGCACCAGAAAACCTAGAAGCACTGAAAAATCTAGACCTGGAAGAAATTGCATATGAAGAAAATGACTCCACAGAGGAAGATCTAGATGACACTACAGGGGAACACTCACAGCTTTCCAACAGTACTACAGAGGGTATTGTGGACCTGCCCACAAATGGAATAAATAATATGTGAAAAATTTGGGGGCTCTAAAGAGGGTTGTGAACTACCAGCTTTGTGTGTTGGGGTAGGGAAAAGGTGAAATGCTCTGAAAACTAAAGCTTCACTTAAGATTCAGAGGGTGAATCTTGGTTAGTAATGCTAACCAACCATTGCAAGTAACTATCCTGTCTAAAGTGTTAGACTATCTTACCTTGTGATTAAATAGAAATACTATGTATTTCAGCTTGTAAATAGTTTTTATTCAACTAATATGAGATATATGTAACTGCCAAATAAAGGTATCTTCATAGTACAGCATGATTTTCAAATTCTACATTGCCAGTCAATGGGCGTTAGTATTGTATTCTTTTTTGTTTTTACTAACATAAAGGAAAACCCAGGAGGAAGGAGTCTTTAAGCAATATGGGTAATAACTGAAATTCTCAGTTGACATATTGGGGTCTTTTAAATGGAAAGATAGGATGTACGTTCACACCTTTGTTTTTGCGGGGGATCTGTTTTGGAACCCCACCCCACCCCCCGCAAAAATGGAAAATTGCCAATATTCAAGCCCCATTGGCTTGAATGGCGGTGCACACCCGCAGGCGCTCATCCTGTTTTGTCCTCCTCTGTTTACTGCCTGTGAATGGGTGAAGGACACGGACTCCAAGTCTTGAAAACGGAGGGGCAACTATATACACTTTTTAAAACACCAAAAATGGGCTGCATGGTTCACCAAATGCAGAATTGTAGAGAAGTGTTAATAAGACTGGCAGGAAGCCAAAGTGTAAAGTGCAGCCCTACATGTCTTAAATGCGTTCGGTTCACATTTATGGGACTAGCTTGTACCTCACAGATGGGAGTTTCTAAACAGCTGGAGTAGATTGCAAGCAATTTTCTGTAAGTATGAGGATGGCAGTCATGAATACACTAATATGGTGGTTGGGTGTTTCTGACTTGCCATGTCAGAACCTGTGTTACCAATATGAGATATTCAGTTAGTCACATGAAGTTGCTAATGTTTGAAAATTGCAATATTTGTTGTCTTACCAAGGTGAAAGAGCAATATATTTGTAATGTTTTGCCATTGACTTGTGCACATAAATGTTAGCACTCAGCTACATCCATAGCTAACTGCAATCAAGTCATCAATTTTTTTCCCCTCCATGGTATTTTCTGTGATGCTGGTAAGTCTGACATTCTCCACACTCACTTCGTTGCCAGACTTTAGGCAGTATCTCAACTTTCCATATGGGAACACACTATCTGTTCAACATTCTCAAGGTTTCCTCAGCTACGCTTCTCAGATTAAGGACATAGCTGTCTTCTTCTGACTGGGTGATCTACAGTTGTGCCTCCCCGTTCACGGACTTCGAATCTGCGGTCTTGCTCTTTGTGGGGAGGGACAAGGGCTATACTGTAGATGGCTGTGCGTGCTGTTTAAATGGGGCTTGAATATTTGCTTGTTTAATTAACAGTGAAGTAACACCTCTTAAGTAAACATCTTGTTAAAATATTCTTAAAGGTAAAGGTTTCTCCTTTGACAAGGTTGTCAAGTTGTGTCTGACTGTACCCGAAGAGGCAATGTTGTCAAAGCCAACTGATCATGTGGCCAACATGACTGCATAAAATGCTGTTACCTTCCCACTGAAGTGGTACCTATTAATTTGTGTTTTTACATGCTTTCAGACTGCTAGGTTGGCAGAAGCTGGGACTAGTGACAGGAGCTCATCCTGTCAAGCGGTACCTGGGCCTTGACCTGCCAATCTTGCAGTTGTCAGATTTGGTGTCTTAACTGCTGAACCACCGTAACCCCATTATTAGAGGAGCCCAAACTTTTGGAGATAGGACTGTGAATTGCAGTGATCTGTAGGCTTAAATGACAGACTTGTTGGACATTATAATTAACAGGAGGAAGGAACAGTGAGGAGATGTGGAGTGCTTGTAACAAATTTTTACTCCTTAGGATCAGTTGTCATGTTAAGGGAAAGAAGATTTTGAACAAATTATGCTTACATTTCATCCTGTGTTCTTGGCTGATAAGAAAATCTATAGCAAGTCATTCTTCATCCTGCTCTTTGTTGCCACTTTATTTTGAAGTTAAATTCTTAATTCTAGCCCTTATTTCATTTGCATTACATTTGCCAATGGATACAAAACTTCTGTTTGTTTGTCTTACATGTAGGTTGATAGGCTTTTCTTAAGCTGTTAAATAGCTGCTATAGGGATTAATTTGGGAGTCTGCTTCCCCCCCCCATGGGATTTCCCCTGCTCATTGAAGATTGTTAGAAGAAAGATTTCCAGATTCTGTAAACAGATGCAATCATAGTGGATAATAATGTTCAGTTTAAAATGTCCTTTTAAAAGTTTTTTTTTTAAAAAAAGAGGATTACAAAATGGGCATTAACCAATATCAGTGTTACATGTGGATTTTATTTGAAACTGGCAATTGTTTTGACACAGGATACACTGTCAAATGCAGTTTTTAAAAGCTGTCTAGCGTTCCATATAGACAGATTTTAAAGTTTTGTATCTACTGGTCTTAAGTTTCAGGACTTCCTTATGAGCTATAACTTTGTATGAATAATTGGGATTGATACAATATCATAAAATACCTTTTTAGATTCTGCTTGGTTTGTGTTGAGTACATCATTTCCCAAAGTACTGTAGTTTCTGAGGATTTGGTTCCATCTGCTTAGTTTCAGTACTGTGATAGCCATTGTATGAGATTGCAGCTAAAGATTCATTTTCTCAGAAGGAAACTGTTGAAAGAAAATTTCCTTATTGAATTGTTCATAGGAATTTGTATAAATAGATTCCCAGGTATTACAGGATTCCTAGGGGGTGATCCCCTCTCCCAAAATACCTTTGCTGTATGTGGCATATCTAGAATTGTCAGATAGAACAGTATCACAGTTTTAATCTAGTTACTGTCCAGAAATGCCTTTTGAGGAACAATACTGTAATGTTAATCTAATGTGATCTTTGAAAGAGATGCTCTTAAGAGCTATCTGCTACATATGTTGTATGAAAAAGCAAAATGCTAAACCTCATGTTCTTTAATATTACCATTCCAATGTTTTCCCTTCAGGTGTTTGAGAGGACACGTGGAAGCTCAGATTTGATGGCTTTGGATTTAAGATCTATATTGCAGTGGCTTTTTGCCCAAGCCACCTTATTTTAGGTCTTCAGTGGAACAAGAAATACAAAGCTGTTCTTATACTGCATAAGATATAAAAGCTCCCCTCCAGAGTAGTGAGAAAAAATGGTTTTATTTTAAAATTGTTAATTAGCTACTCTTATGTTGAGCTAGTATTCTGCCAGGCTAACTCCACTTGATTTTAGCTATTTCACCAGATGTTAACAGACAGCTTATGGACATGGCAGTTTCATTCTGTGTTGAGGGCTACTGGAACTTGAAAGGATTTCAGAAATAGTCTCAAAGAAGCAGAATTTGATTTAGCACTGTATGTTTGAATTGAAGATGTATAAACTGTAACATTACAAGACAGAGTTTAAAAGATTCCTATTCCTTATGCCTTTGAAACTAAAATATGGAACATTGTAGAAACTATACAATAACTCTTTGTTATTCTTCATGCACTAATCTAGATATATTTCCTAGGTCTATGTATGTATTTTTTGATATCCCATAAGGAAAAACATTAATTCAGCATAGTTCTCTGGCCAGCCAAGCCATTGCATGTAAGATAGGGATTCCAGCCTTTTTTCTAGTGTTTGGCCACCCATCTCTTGAATTAATTTAATATATGGGATATTGTTACAGCAGACAACAGTCATCAGATAACAAACCCAGAATTTCACAAGGATAATATCTGGGTCAGCATCTGGGGAATGTTCATCTTCATCCAGACAGGCAATAAGAACTTCAGCAAGGTGATTTTCTTTGGCTTCATTTTGATTTGTGTAGCTTATGTAGCAAACACTGGATAACCCTTTCAGCACGTCAATCATCACTTTCCCAGAAGTGTCTGGCATTATCAAAATATCAATCATGTCCTGAATATATTCTGAAGCGAGTCCAGCAGCACTGACACCACCTGTAAAGGAAGTTAGTATATGTAAGTCCTGACACAGTTTACCAACATATTTTTAGCATTAAAGTATTGAAATACTAGTCAAGTACAATAAGCTGGATCCTAAGATACAGGGATAGAGAGCTTTGTTTGTACATTGAGGAGCAGCTTTCTTTGCTGCTTCTCCTTGCTTCAGCTTCTGAAAAGCCACCATTGAGAATCAAGGCATCTAGTGGAACAGCATGAGATACGGTGCCAGGGAAGGACTGAGGAACTGGTGCTAATTGGAAATGTCTGCCTGAATGTGGTGAATATGAATCTACTGCCAGGCAAATTATATGTGATCCATTGTTCTAAAATGAGCCCTGGTAACATATGGTTAGGGCATGATGATTGGAACTTTGCTCAACTGTGTTGACTGATAGGAATGTTAAATAATGGCAAATGGGTCTATTGATGAGGAGTCTTGCTTATTTGAGATTTCCGTTAACTCAAAAGAGTCCTTTTGAATTCTTTAATCAGTGCTATGGAACCTTTGGCCCTTCAGATGTTATACAGTTCAGCTGATGTAATGTAGTAACCTTGACTGTATGTCCAGAAATGAAAGTCCACTTAAACTTCATGTGGCTTACTCCATACCAAGAAGGCAGCGTAGCTTTAACTGCACATTGAAGCATGCAGCTCTGATTATAACTGCTCATTCACTCCAGTAATACTCGTGTTGCTATATTTTATAAGGGAGCCCCTACCCCATCCTGATACTTGGGTATTAAACACAACTCAGACATCAGTACTATATTGGGAGAAAGTCTGGATATAGATTATGGTAATTTAAATACAAATATTTGATGAAGTTGGAAGTCTCTGAAGTCATCATCCCAAACCGATATGTATTGTGTCTCCATCCACATACCTGTGTAAGCTAACAGTCCAATATATACCGCAGCTGTGGCTCTCTCTTCCAAGGGTAGTTCTGTATTTCTCAGATCAATGCCATATGTCTTGATTTTATGGTGGTGAAAGATGGGGTCTATTAACTTGATTGGTGGTTCACGTATCTGCTTAATATGCTTGTCATACCATACTTTTAAACGGGTTAATGTATTTCCCATTTTATAAATTTGTAGTATCCTAAATCAGACAGTAAACTATGGGAAAACCAAAGAACTGATCTGCAATTACCTCAAAACTCATCCCTGGTAACCAAGCAATGAATGCTGTAAACAGAATGGAAATGGCATCCATCCTCAGTGATGTCATACTTAGGTGCATTACCACCTACACTATCCCAAAGCTCTTGGTTGGTTAAATATTTACACTTTAAAAAAGATGACATTTTTTCTCCTTGCTAGCTCTAATCATGAGTGGCAATCTTCAGATCTCCAGATGTTGAACTGCAGCTCCCCATCTTCCACCACTGGCTAGAGCTGTTAGGAGCTGGAGTCTTAACAGCATCTGAAGGGTCACATATTCCTCAGCCTTAATCATGAGGTCTTCCAGATGTTGCTGGATTGCAGTTACCAGCATACATCACCACTGACTGCTAGCAAAGGCTCCTGGGAATTCCAGTTCAACAACTGGAGGATCCCATCTCTGCTTTAAGACTTCACAACCAAAGGGAATGAACTCAGCAACATAAGAAACAATGTCCTATTGCCTCTTTTATTTAGTAATTCAAAATAATCTTTATTATAACTTAAAAGTAGCAGTAAATATGCAAAGTACAAATACCACAAAACTAGAAGGCAAATATAAGCCAAAAAAGTCAGTACAAAAGACAACCATGAAAGACTGCAGGCTCATGTGAGGAGCAGTGTGCTGTAAAAACGAAAGCATAATTATTTCACATGTTTATAAGAGACATTTCCTTAAGAGAACCTTTTGGAGTGACTGTACAAACAGCTTTTAACTGGAGAAAAAATATATATAATTTATAAATATACAGCTATATACAGTGTTGCAACATTCACAATAAAAAATACTGTGCTCCCAGTGCATTTGCAAAGAAAAATCCCCTTTGATCAGACTTTTTAAACAACTTTAAACCTTTCAGGGCTCAAAAGAGATGAATGATTCTGTCCCCACAGAAATTCAACAGCTATAAAAGAACTAGCTGCTCCTAAAACAATTTTAAATAATAGGAGAGTAATAAAGGTTTTAATGAAGCATCTTCAGCCTTCACTTCCATGCACACTTAGAATTAGCTTTGTTGAACTCAACTGATGTCTGAGTAAGCTTGCACAGGAACATGCTGTCTGTCACCCCAAGTATTGTACATTAGGTAAGGGAGAAGGGTTTGTAAAATGGCCTGAACTTCAACCAGTTCCAAAGAACATCTCCTTATTTCCCCCATATGGAAATCAATACAAAATCTTTTAAATACTAAAAAAGCATACAACTTCAATGTTTTCTTCAAATTTTGGAGGTGAAAACTGGAGCCAGGGCTTTCATGTAATAAAATCTATTGCATTCATTTGCCCTTTCTGGGAAAAGGAGCACATTTAACCTCCTGCTTGTTTCACACAGCCCACACAATTGCTTGACAACAAAAGAAAACCCCTTGCGATTAATGAGAGTTCATTAGCGGAGGGTAGGGAAAAAGCAAGAATGGAAACTGGAAGTGAGTCAGAGAATTGACACCTCCTGGAGTTCACATCCTGCTGTTTCCGGAGGCAACTCATCATTTGAGGACAGTTCATGCTCAATTTTGCTACTAAGGCAACAGAGGAAAAGCACATAAGGAGGTTAGCACTGCTTTCACATTTCTACTCGGCTTGTTCCCCCATGGTTTTAGGGGAAGCATCACATGTTTCAAACTGATGCAATAATGCCCACAAACAAGCACCAAATTCTGTTAAAAATGCCTGAATGGCGATATTAAAACATCTCTCATGTTTGTTGAGGCTGATTTACAGCAACCACATAGTTTCACTCTGAAGCAAATAATCACAATCTTTGACAGTTTCACTATAAGCTACAGGGAAAAGTCAGCAGCAGCCCAGAAACGATGTCCTCCATAGATAGATAGATGTATTTTAAAATTTCCAGAGCATCCTTTAAAAGCAGTTTTTACTCTTGCAGTTCAGCTACAGCACCATAATGGTTGAGAAGGTCCACCATTGAGGATATTGTGTTAATATGCGGCCTAAAAGGCTGTGGCCACCTCAGCTGCACGTCGTCCACCAACCTTAATGAATTCACGGGGAAATTTATCTAGTTGTTCGTATGCCAACCGTCCATCTTCACCTATGCATGAGAGAGAGAGAGAGGCAAAGTAAAGGCTACAACCTTTAGGTCTGTGGTTGTCAAATAAGGGTAGCCACTTTTCTATGAAGTTTGCTGCTCTCCCTTCTTTCCTTGTGAGTAATTAGTCCATTTCCATCACAACACAGGTTACAGATTTTTAACAGATGCTGAATCCCAAAGTGGTATGGAAGCCACACCTCTGACCTAAGAGGCTTGACATCAGTTCAGCTTTCTGTTGGTTACAAGTAATGTGAGAACACATAATCATTTGTGTGTTCAAAATCTGAACCTTCTTCTGGAGGAAAGGAAAGGTCCTCATGGAGGAGTCCATTTATTCTACAACCTAATAGTTTTCATATAGAAAGACAAGCTGCTTACCCAGTTTCAGTCATGTCTTAACTCAGAGCTGAAGCTGTACCAGAAGGCTTTCTCCCCCCCCCCCCCCTTTTTTTTTTTGGCAAGAGGTCCAACAGCAATTCCTACTATCTTCCATCACATTTGACTTGGAATGTGTGCTGCTTCACATAAACTTGTGGGAAGAGCTCCCATGTCCACTCCAGCAGGCCCCAAGGGAAGTGTGGAGCTGACATAAAATTTCCCATATTATCTGTCCATCCCATGTGATTCAGTGATGGAAATAATGAGATCCAGGTACATACTTTGTCAGAGTTTGTCTTTCTGTATGTGTGATGCTTGGAAGTTTGCATGTGAGGGTGCAACTATATATGCACACACTTTATAATTTGAGAGACTTCCTGTGATGGAGGAAGGTGGCAACTGCTGGGTCTCCATATACTGGACTTACTTCCATGATAATTCACATTGGACTATGCTAGCTAGTGTTGATGGGAGTAATTTAGCAACATCTGGAGGACACAAGTTGTCACCTGTATACTATGAAAGCATGCCAATAAAACCGGAGCCAACAAATTCCTCTACATCAGGGAGGGACAACTGTGGCTCTGCAGATGTTGGACTTCACCTCCCATCATTTGTACCAAGCACAGCCAAAGGTGAGGGATGCTGGGAGATACAGTCCAAAAAACACCTGGAGGGCCACAGTTCTTTGACCCCTGCAAAGTGGTAATTATAGCATGTTTCCATCCCTTACTGCTTTTCTATCAGTTCCTCCCTGTCCACTAAGCTATTTGTCTTCATGGTTTTCTGTTCTATATTTTATTATTCTGGTGGAAGGAGAGGCAGTTTAACCTACCAAAAGAGAGCAGGGTTTCAGAGGCTATCTTCCTAATTTCTTCATTGTCAGACTGGCATAGAGTAGCCAGCATTTTGATACTTTCTGTTGCCTGTACCGAAAGAAAGAAAGGAAGGTAATTTTTAGAAGTCTTACTCCAACGTTTTTAATATAGTTACTTATTTTCAGTTATTAGCCCAATTCCTCATACCTGCATATTTAAGGACACATTTTATTATCCTGAACTTCCACATTCTTTGCAAAAAGCCTGTGACAAATTCAGAATTACATGTGCTCTGCAGTGCACTGAGCTACACATAGCTTTTAGCATTAATTTAACTGCTGATAGTAGAGCCACAGGGAAAAGGAATGTGCATGCATATCTGCTCTCTCCAGTCAAAGACAGTTCCTAATACATTTTGGTAGAGCTCATGGCATGCAGAAGAACATAGCAGAAGAGGAAAAGATAGGTGGCCTGTCTAGTGGGTCTCCACAATTAGTCCTCTCATAGTTGTTTTTGTTACTTGTCCTTAAGCTGACTTTGAGTTATGGCAACACTACGAATGTAAGGCCTTCAAGTCATCCTGTTATCCATTCCATAACCTTTATTAGGCATCTCGATAATCGATATACAATGAACAATACAGTATAAAATTTAACTAAAATAATTAACATGAATACATACAAGTTACCGTCATTAAAATCATCTAACACTGAACTCTAACCACTATTTAATTTGTGCCAGATTTTTGTTGCCTCCATTAAAAAATTGGCCATCAAACATGTAATCTGTACATTACGATCCTCCAATAGATGTACTAAAGTTATATCAGTTAAGCAGTAATTCAATTCCGTTAGTTTCTTTAGCAATTTCGCTCTAGGTTTTTGATACAACGGGCAAAGAAATGTAATATGTTGAAGAGTATCTGGAGATAGATCACAAATACACATTCGATTTTCAAAAGGTATCCTCAAATATCTGCCCCTGGTAACACAGGAAGGGTGAATGTTCAACCTTGCGAAGAGGAAGGCTTTCCTCGAAGCCTGTAGGGACAGTGATTGAAAATACTTTGGTATCTCTCCCCAATGGGAGGGAATGCCAAATACAGAGGGGGAGCACACTCTAGGAGTAATGGGATAAGTCATCTTATAGTCCCAACTCAATAAACATTCTTTGATTGTCTTGAAGCACTCCTCCTCAGTCAGGAGGAGTAGAGAGTCCAAATTTAGGCCCTTAATTTTTAATTTATCTTCGTAGATTTTTGAACAGATAGTATAATAATTGTCCGATAAAAGAAACCAAATTAAACTAGATCTATTTGGTCTATAATGGATTTTTAGCCAATATTTGTACGCCATCAACCAGGCTGTGGTCTCGAGTGTGTCCAGACCAAGTTCAGCATATAACGTTAACATTCTGTTATCAACAGCCCTGCTCAGGACTTGCAAACTCTCATAACTAGCATAACAGTAACAAAAAGAGAATGTGCATCTGTCAAAACTACAGCTCCAAGGCCATAAAACCTAGGAACCGGAAGCATGGCATGCATTGTAAGGATGCCTGAGGGATATGCACCTGTGAGTGATCTGGGATTTTTAAAAGGATTAATTAATTAGTTAAAATGGGTGTGCATTTGATGTCTGCAGGGGTGTACCACAGTAGCATAGGACAGAGATAGGTCAGTAGCATAGGACAGAGATAGGAAAGGGGCAAGCCGTGGTCCACATGCACCTCCAAATCGCACATCTCTGATGTAGAATCTGTCATGACTTCAATCTGACTAGGGAAGTACAATGTGTCCAACTTTGAGAGTTGTGTAACTTTGCTTGAAACCTTCAGTATATCAAAGTACGGTCCATTTCAACTTGGTGCAAAACTGTGCACATTCTTTAATTATCATGAGAAAATCAGACTGAGCAAAATTTATTAAACATTTTGCACAGGATCTTAAAAGGTCAAATTGCTCATAGAAGGAGGTGTCCAAAACTGCCCTGTGTAAGTGGAGCATCAACCGGTTATGGTAGGTAGCCCAGGCCACTTGCTGCTGCTTGAGAAGCCGGCAGCCACCAAGACATCTCTCCAACCTGAGGCTGGCTCTTTCTAGCACAGCCTATTTCTTCATTGCACTCTTTAAATAGCTCAAAGGATCGAGTTGTCTTTAGAAAGAATCTGATCAGCTTCAGCTGGGGATGCTTTAGTTGGAGATCCTACATTGAGCAGTGGGTTCAATGCCATGAAGCCTCTTTCAACTCAGTTTATTGCCTATATCTTAGGGTCCTTGGAGCCAAGGCATCCTAGTAAAAGTGGCTTGGGAAACAACCTGTTGAAAATGCATGGGTGAGGTCTCAAGCTCTTATAGTGCCTTGGCACCAAGGATGCCTGAAAACCGGCACTGAAAAAATGGGAACTCTAGAAAGGTTCCCTGTCTCTGGCAGGAGGCATGCACCAAGGGATCTGGTGTGACAATGCTAGCAGGGTCTAAGACTCCAATTGACGTTAGTAGGATCCCAGCTTTATTATACATCCGGACTATTATGAATAGACACATATTAAAAATCTTATTTTACAACCAATAAGAATATTTCTTGTAAGCTATTATTATATAAGGACTGCATTTATTGTTGTTGCTATAAAAGTAGGCTATTAATAACGTTTTAAGAAATATAGTTAATTCCCTCCTTATATAGCAGTCCATGGTTGGAGACCTATATGTCTGTTTGTACATAGAAATTCAATATAATGTTATGTGCTGGTCTTAATTTTCTTCCCCCTGGGATTAGGGCAACTGCTGTCCTCTACAAGCTTCAACTGCATTTTCTGTGTGTTTACAATAATTGCAGGAAGAAATGGAGTTAGAATGTATAGGTAACTTCATGAACAACGAAGAGTTTGAAGCAAGGATAGGAAACGTCATTTAGCCCAAAGACTGAATTTTATTTCAGAGAACCTCTTGGGGACTGCATTCTGTGTTGGGGCAAAAGAGTAGTATAAAAATCATGTGTGTGTGTGTGTGTGTGTGTGTTTGTGATTCTCTCTTCCACCATATCAGGATGAGACATACCCCAGATTTGGTCCACTGTGAACCAAACACTGTGAACCACTGTCTATTTTAGCTGGTTTTAAAGCGGCTTTATTTTACTGACTTCAATAAGTAAGCCTCAAGAAAGGCATTTCAAGCTCCTAGAGGAAGGAGAGGGATAATACAAATGCATCATGTACTTCATGATGGAGAGGAAGTGGGGAGAGTGTCACGGGAATCAGTTCTGCTGGAAAACTAAAAGGCCAGATTGAGGCTCCAGGAGAACTGGATTTGGACCCAAGGTCTGAGGTGTCCCACTCTTGATGCTTTCATTGAACATGCAAAGCAACAATGTGGCAGTGACTAGATCATATCCCAGTCTGAGCATAGAGGGAAAAGCAGCTCTTGGTACTACAGCAACTAGGAAGCTGTCAGTTTTCTTCCCAATATTTGCCACATATATGAAGAAGGTACTGTTGTTTCCTTTGCTGTACATGTATTGCTGAATTCATTAAAGTTAAATCTTAATATGTCTCCTAGTGTGACAAGTCTCATGCGCAGTCTGTCATTCTCATTCTGGAGATGTTTTAAAGTCCTAAATTGCATTAAAAAAACCCCCAAACCCTCCACACTTTTGTAAAGTAACATAATACAGGATGGTAAAGGCAAATGGACAATATTCTTATTGATGCTGTTAGCTCAAGAACTGAACCCCTTGTTGTTGATTAGCCTTTTGTTGGGCATGGGAAAGTGAAGAAGGCAGAGAGGTTTACCTGGAGACATTTCAGAGCCAGGCACCCTGCCTTCTGGAGGTGGAGATTGGGCTGTACAAGCATTTCACAGTAATAAATTAAAGCCTGAAAGAAAAAAGAGGGGCAATGAGAAAGAGACAGTGGCAGCAAGAGCAACTATATTTCATCAAAAGAGATGCTGAATATCTAAGGCAGGGACAGGCAACCTTTTTCAGACCTGGGCCAGTCTGCTGTTGCCCAGGTCTCGGCTGGGCCAAGGCGGGGGTAATGGTGGTGCGTGCGCTCATGTGCGTGCGTGCACCCTCCTCCGCCGCGCGTGACCCCCGCGCACGCGGCTGCAGCCGCCACAGCGCATGTCGCGGCCGCCATTTTGGAAGTCAAAATGCGGTTGCGACGCGTTTGCGCATGCGCAAGAGTACTGTGCATGCGCAAACACGTCGCGACCCCCCATTTTGACTTCCAAGATGGCGATCGCCACGAGTGCGGCCAAAAACGCGCTCCGAAGGCGGCGTGCGGCGGCAACCTTCAGCCTTGGCTGGTAAGTCCGGGGCCCGGGGCCTTAACCGGTCCCTGGGCCGTAGGTTGCCGGTGCCTGATCTAAGGTGTAAGTAAGCTATGTTATATGCACTCAGGGCCATTCCAGATTTGGGCCAGTCACAGCCTCTCACCATAACCTACCTCATAGGGTTGTTATGAGGATAAAGGGTGGAGGAAGCAAATTATCTATGAATCAGTTTTGTTGCTTTGAGCCCATTGGAGGAAAGGTGAAACACAGATGTTATTGTTGGCTGGAATTCTACTTAGGTTACTTTGTGACACATGCATAACTAAGTAGTGTCTTCCAGCCCGACAACCCCACCCAAGAAACATCCTCTTTGTGTCCCAGTTGCCAGTAGAACAGACCTCCTTTTCAGTGGGGCTGTTGTCTGGTAAAGTAGATTTGAGGTACCAGTTATGGCTGTGGCTGTGATTACCTAGGGCAGGGGTAGGCAACCTTTCCCCTTTAAGGGCCGAGGGACTTCAGCTCCCAGAAGCCTCAGCCATGTTGACCAATAGTCCCATGTTGGCCAATAGCTCTTGGGATTCTGGGAGCTGAAGTCCCTCGGCCCTTAAAGGGGAAAGGCTGCCTACCCCTGACCTAGGGATTGTGAATATGGGTAAGTTACAGATGCACAACTCCAAGTCGTACACATCTGTACGTGCAATACTGAACTTCATTCATTATTAATAAACAACCTCATTAGATTAAACAAACAACAACAACTGCAGAGCAAACCAGGGCCATAGAAAGAAGGCTAATCTGCCTAGTGGATTTCCTTCAATAGACAGATGAAACACTTGAAGGAGTGCCTCCTGATATGGAAAGGAGAGTTTATGTGGGGGGGGGGGAATGTTGATGCTTGATTTATTGCAGCATGAAACGAGCTGCATGTGCTACTGGATGGGCCTTAGGCCTGCAACCTTCCCACCAAGATATTGCAACTGTCTGACAGAAATGTTCTAGTTCAAATCTAGCAACTGTCCCCTAGCACTGACAGTTCCTGCCCTCACCTACCTTTTCCCTGAATTGCTTGTCCTCTGTTGCTGCAGCTGACAGTATTGATACCACAGCCTCATGGATCTCCTTTTTGCTTTCAGTTAGGAGGAGGACAGCCAAAGATTTCAGCACTTCCTGCTGAGGTGGGAGGCTGATGGAGGTTAAGGAGGTGTTATTCTGCAAGATCTTTCCATCTCTTAAGGACTGTAGAGTCTGCACCATAACAGCTAAAAAGCAAAGATACGTCAACAACATGTTTATCTTATACTGCCAATTTACAGGTTACAGTCATCACTCAGAGGCCTTTGAAACAATATTTGCATGCTGGCTACATAAAGTTTAGAAAACGTTTCCTCAACCTGGTATCTTCCAGATCTTCTGGAAATACAACTCTCATTATCCCAGCTAGCACACTGCCTATGTTGGTGAGGGATAACGGCAATTGCAGTGCAATATATATGGAAAGGGACATATTGGAGAAGGATGGTCCAGAAAAACTGGTGAAGACTGAAACCACAGCCTCATGATTGTTTCCATATTATTACCAGGTTTTATTAGGCATTCTAGGTTACTGCTATCACCTGGAACAGCCAACATGTTAGATCAGACAGGCCTATAGCCAGAAATTCTGTGGTGGGAAGGTCTAAAGCAGGTGAGGGCAATCTGATGTCCTCTAGATGTTACCAGATTGCAATCCCATAATCCATCATCACTGAATATGCTGACTAGGGTTGATGGGAACTGCAGTCTAACAACATCAGGATGACCACAGGTTGCCCAATCTCAGCTTATGGGTACACAGGCATGGGGAGAACCAGGGAAGAACATAATTTAGTGTTAAAAGCATGTCTATACATTCTTTTCCCTTTGAGGTCTATTGTTTGTTAATGACAAGCAATAGACAACAAGAATAATACAAAACCTAACTACCTTATTTTCCTGCGTATAAGACTACTTTTTTACCTGCAAAATCTGTGGCTAAAGTGGGGGGGGTCGTCTTATATGCCGGATATAAGGATAATGAGGATAGAGGTGCTAAAACTCTATATTTTGACTGGAAAAATGGGGGGGGGTCGTCTTATACGTGGGTCGTCTTATACGCCGGAAAATACGGTATTTTGCTCTCTGCTGGTAGCAAAAGCAGGTTCTGGAGGTATGTTTTTGGGCTTGTGTAAATTGCTGTATGATTTGTATGAGGACGTGTACCAGATCCTGCAAGAACATGGGAGCCATGCTACCTGGACTACAGATTATTCCCAGTAATATGATCTATAGGTATCATTTTGTCTAAGTTTTACCCTATCTCATACCAGATGCATTCACTGGTATGCAAATCTTAATGCAAAACAACCTTCACAATACCTCTGAAAACCAGAAGCAATTATTTCATGCTCTGCTTTACAAGTACTAGTGGTTCCTGGTCCCAGCAGAATAGAGAGAGAAGCTCATACCACCATTGTAGGGTGAACCTCTACCCCAACTTCCTAAAAGGGTATGGGTAAGCTTTATTAAGAATCATATTCCTTACCTTCTCTTGCAAGTTGAAGCAAATGATTTGTCAGATCACTAACATTTTTACTGGCAAAATAGTTGTAATACTGAAAAACTGTTATGACTTCTAAGGAGAGACTGGAGGAGAGGATGGGCTCTGTGCGGTCCACAATATGGGATACCAATGTTTTAAATACTGTGTAAGAGAACATAAAAGAATAAATTAGTTCTGAGTGGCCCATTAATAAGAGCAATATAAAATGAATGGAGGCAATGCATGAGACGTAACATCAGATTATTTGCTCCCAGTTTTTAGAAAGGATCAGGTGCTCTAAAACAAGTGCTCCTCAGGCTATCTGCTGTGGGGAACCAGCAATGTGCAAAGAACCAGTATCATATAAGCATCTATTGGCTACAACTGTTTCTTTCTATCCTGGAAATTTTCTGCAGATGGGCAGCCAATAGTTCAGTTACCAGCACTAATTCAGGGACCAACACTTTGAGCAGCAATGAACCCAGGAGGGACAAATGCTTTGTTGATACTATATATATAATAGGGGCCACATTGGCCCCCTGATGACCCTCCACAGACCTCAATCTCTGAATTGTTTTAAAAGATTTTAATTTTTCTCCCCTAAACGCAACATCTAGGGTGTGGAGAGAACTTTTAGAATATTTTTTAAATCACAATGATTTCTAGGGGGGTGGGTGGGTGGTCTCAAAATGGCCTTAGGGCATTACATGACACAGAAAGCCACGTTGCACATCCCACGGCCTATGGTACCAAAGGTGCAGAATCAAAAACATCTGGATTACTGGAATGACTTGAATTAATCAAAATGTAAAAGTCTGCTTTGGGCTGAACTGAACCATAATGAAGCTTATTTTTCTGTAGATACTAAAAAGAGATATTAAGAATAGACTGTCAATTTTCACCTGAGCAAATATGCTAGTCTATAAATGACTACCTAAATAAATAACTGAACTTAAAATGCACCCATTTTTTAAATTAAATTGTCTTATGGGAAATATTCCATACTGACAAAATATTTCAGTGTGAAAATATCACTGACACTTTTTAATTATTTTCTGCAACTGATGGTGGACAGTTTTTGCTGCTCAGAATTCTCACAGATACCATTCATCCATGCAGAAATACAGAAACCCTGACTTGTACCCTCTCTATATAGGTAACCACTCTACTGCTACTAAAAGAATAATGCTTGAGAACTGAACCTGTTTCTGCAAGTCCTGGGCACTCATCATTCACAGTTGTTCCAAATGTGGCATCCAGTTGCTTGATCATCTTGTCTGCAGAAGTGTGATATGCCCCGGAAGAACCGGTACATTTATTCCAGAAGGAAAGCAGGGAGATCCTTTTCTGAAAATCTGGAATAGCTGATGGGGGAAGAAGCCATGAAAGAGGCTGTCACTGCTTTCAGTATTAGGAATTGAGATAGAAGTAGACCAGTCTAATAGGCTAATCACAGTTGAGCAGTATTTGAAAAACCAAAACATGAGGACCATTACTGAAGGAAGGTATTCAGAAAATGCCTGCTCCATCAGAGAGCTGAAAGGAGTTACATTAGAGTGAAAATTCATAGGGCAAAGGTAGATTTGTTCTGGTTTTAAAATGTGGCAAAACCATGTGTAGTTTTGACATGACTTTAAGGGTCTTCCACAGCCGAGCTTTCTTCTAGGAAATAGCTGGGCTGAGGAGGAAGAGGATGGGCGAATATGTGCCCCTCAAACCTCCTTCACAGCCAGCAGCTTTCTCCTGGGTAAAAGTAAGGCTGAGGAGGAGGAGGAAAGGCGGATGTGCCCCCCCCCCCCCGCAACCCTCCACTGTAGCTGAGCTTTCTCTCAAGGACAGGGCCGGGCAGAGGAGGAGGGGGATGGAATTAATATTAATATTAATTAATTAATTAATTAAAACCTATCTGTGGCCCAAAGAAGTTTAGCTTATTTTAATTTTGGCCCCTACCTATGTCCAAGCTGTCTGGTTTTGACAAATATACGTAAAGTAGTCCTAAAGTGTGAGAAGAAGAGATTCTATTGTGGAAGAACCACTAATTCTGCAGACTTGCCAGTTTTCACCAGCCAAGGCACAAGATAGGGGAAGCTAACACACACAGACCTTCCAGTTTATTATTGGTCCTACTAATATAATAGGAGAAGCATTTAAAAGAACTGCAGTGTTCCCTCCACATTCAAGTAAGACTAACTTTCTGACAACCAGTCTACTGTAGTCAGAACTAACATTAGGATTTAGGCCATTATGTCCTCCTCCACAAGTTACAAATACTGCATTTGTTTTAGAAAATAGATGTTATGCTACTAGTAAGCAAAAGAATGTTGGAACTTGCAAAATGCAGATGAATTTAGTTTTTCTACAAGGTTCTAGTAAATTTGTATGCCAATATAAACTGTATCTGAGAAAGTGCTTAGAACATTTGTTGTTGTGTACCTTCAAGTCATTTCTTACTTATGACGACCTTAAAGCAGCCCTATCATGGGGTTTTCTTGGTAAGATTTCTGCAGAGGAGGATTGCCATTGCCTTCCCCTGAGGCCAAGATTTTAATTTTGTTGAGATGCGTAATGATTTACGCTGGGTGTCTGCTGCTATCTGTCTCATCTCAGGTGAAATGGGATGAAAGAACAGGCCAAAGTGAACTGGTTATAGATAATTTAAAAACAACAACCCCATAACACAGGAATCCTGCTAGTTCCATGCTTTTTACGCAGACTGGCAGCCACTCTTTCTAGTCCCCCTGTCATTCTTGGAGATCAAGAGAATGAATTTGGTATACTTTTATATGTAAAGGCAGTGCTCTACTACAAAGCAATTGCCTTTATCATGCAAACTGATTTCATGCAGATTTACTCAACAGTTCTCCTGTGGTCAATAGCACTTCTTACCCATAAATCTGTGCTGCCTGTATCCTTGCATGTCTACTCACAGACAAACCCTGTTGTTTTCAGTTATGCTTTCTCTTAGTAAATGTGCTTAAGATTGTAGCCAAAGGAATGTATCCCATAGCTCATAGCAGGCTTACTTCTGAGTAAATCAACCACAGAATTGCACAGTATATTTTACTTTAGGAACATGTCAATATATATTCTTCTTTTTCTCATGCTAATTAATTATGCAATTTCTTACCTTCACTTATGGGTCTGATATTCCCCATATTCTCATTGCTGATCTCTGTTAGACTCTCAATCACTAGAATTTGTTGGGATAGCTTGTCTAGGAGATATCTTGTTACAAATGGTGTTTTGTTGGAGAACAAAATTTGCTAATAAAACAACCACCAGAGAGCAAAATTAAAAATTTGATTTATACAAAATAAAACCCTCTGAAAAAAAATATTCTACTGAAATACGTAATACAGAAAGATGTAATTTTAGCAAGGCAGGCTATACAAAGAGGACTTGCAACACATTGTTGCAGTATGGAATGCTCCTGTTTAGGGTTCTAGCTAGCTTACTAGCTAGCCTAATTCCAAGATTTTGCATTTGATTCTCACTTGTCTCTGGTTTTCTAGTTGATCTGCAGCAGGTATTAACAAATGCATAATCTCTGAGTATTAGGGATGTAAATCTTTCATTTCACATGCAATAATGAAAAAATTCAAAAGTTTGTTCATCCCAGAGCAATATTACAAGACATTTTGAGGATTTATCAATAATTTTTTTGTATCCTGGAACTTTCTGTGAAGAATTTGTTGGCACAAAAATAATTTACTCACAAAAAAAAATGCTTTTGCATAGAACACTGTGGTTTTTGCACACAATATACTACTTTTTGTGAAATAGTTGTGTTTCTATTTCCCCCCCACAAAAAAGGAGCCTGGTGCTACAGTGGTTAAATGCTGGTACTGCAGCCATTCACAGCCACAAGGTTGTGAGTTCAATCCCAGGCAGGGCTCCAGGGGCCACTCAGCCTTCCATCCTTCCATAGGTCACTAAAATGAGTACCCAGCTTGTTAGGGGCAATTAGCTTACACATTGTAAACCGTGTAGGGAGTGCTTAAGTGCACTGATATGCAGTATAGAAATGTACTTGCTATTGCTATATGTATTTACATGGAAATAACTCCTACTAATTTCAATGGGAGCTATTCCTTCATAGGATCTATTCCCTAATACAGGGGTAGGCAACCTTTCCCCTTTAAGGGCTGAGGGACTTCAACTCCCAGAATCCCAGGAGCTATTGGCCAACATGGGACTATTGGCCAACATGGCTGAGGCTTTTGGGAGCTGAAGTCCCTTGGCTCTTAAAGGGGAAAGGTTGCCTACCCCTGCCCTAATAGATATACAGGGTTAAAATTTTAGGCTGCATCTAAAATGCAGAAATAATCCAGTTTGGCACCACTTTAACTGCCATGGTTCAATGCTATGGGATTCTGGGTTTTGTAGTTTTGTGAGACATTTAGCCTTCTCTGTGAGAAAACTCTAGTGTCACAACAAATTACAAATCCCAGGATTCCACTGAACCAATGGAAGTTAAAGTGGAAATTATTTCTGCAGTGCAGATGCAGCCTTAGGGGCTCTACAGACCGCCCGAAAAGCTGCAGCCCTGATCTGGTGCTTTTCTGGTCCAAAAAGGGCCGGCAAAATGCCACTTCCTTTAAAAGCGGCAAAAAGGTGCCTTTGCTGCCACAGTGGCAGTTTTTTGAGTTTTTGTGCCACAGCGCATCTAAATGCTGTGCCGCAGAAATGCTACCTGCTGTGTGGTTGGGTGTGCAGCATGATGCCAGCTTTGGGGTGTGCGGCCGCCAAGGCCCCATTCCACACGGTGTTTAATGTCGGTCTGCATAGCCCCTTAGTTGCAGTTAAGTCCTTTAAAATCAATGAAGCATGTTAGCTATTAACTCATGTTACGTTAATAAAAATGGAATTTATGCATGATTAACTTTATCTGGAGCATGGTGTGCCATAGAATGCTGCTTCTGCAGGTATATTTATTTCTCCCCCACTCTCAAACAGCAGAGAGGTTATCTTTGACCCAGTATCCTCTTGGCTCACTATGTCAGTGAAGGAACTTCTACCAGGATTTCACAGCAGTGTCTAGAGAAGGCTGACAAAATCTGCCAGCTCCAAGCAGCCCTTTTCTCTATTGCCTGTCTTCCTTCACAGCCACAGCATCTACAGCTATATTTTCTCTTGCTGTCCCTGTCTATGCCAGGATGGTTAGACCAGAATAGTGCACCCACAGGATTCTAGCCCACAACCCCCTCTTGTACTTTATTATTCCTCCACTCATGCCTGTACATCAGAACTGTAATTATGCAAAATGCCAGAGAAACTATAGAATAGCAATACCAAGTACATTTCTATACCGCTTATCAGTGCACTTAAGCACTCCCTAAGTAGTTTACAATATGTAAGCTCATTGCCCCCAACAAGCTGGGTACTTATTTTAGCAATCTAAGGAAGAATGCCAGGCTGAGTCGACCCTGGTACTGAACTCACAACCTTAAGGTTTGTGAGTGAGTGGCTGCAGTACAGGCATTTAACCTCTGTGCTACCAGGGCTCTTCCCTGGAAGTGATGTGGAACAACACAACACCAAATACATTAAAAATAACAAAGGGCGATGTTGTGTACATAGCCTGAAAGAAAGACATATATCCAGCTCCAATAACCACCAGTGTATTTATTTATTTAATTATTTAAAATGAAATAAAGGAGGTACCTGTACAAGCTGTGTACAATACTGTAAATGCTTGACAATGGTGATATCCAAGCTTTCATTCCCTGTGGTCAGCGGAAGAGGGCTTCCAGCTACACTGGTACCAACTCCTGTGTCTTCTGTCAATGCTTCACTGAGATGCCCTCTGGCTTCTGGGTGTTCTGACCTGTAACTGTTCATGCCAGGAGGTAAATAAGTGATTTGATTTTCTTTTTATGTAAGCTCAACAGTGCTAACATTATGCAAAAGCGGAATTGTTGAAAGCACCGGCCTGTAACCAAACAGCCCCAGCAGGCCAGAAACCTTTTAATGAATACATCATATCTCAAATTGGCAACAGCACAAGGTAGCAAATGCCAAATAAATGTCCACATTAAAAGGATATATTGATTCCAAAGTGGCCTAGTTGTTTCTCTGAAACAATATCTCTTTTGTCCAGAGCCCTTGCTATGAATGCTTTGAAATCAGCCTTCATTAGAACTTAGTTTCTTAAAAGAAGAAAACTTTTTTGGGTGGGGGAGGGAGAGAGCCATCCCAAAAATAATAATGCCACCCTAGTCTATTGACAACATGCTTTGCCAGACTGCTTTGTGGATTAAACTGAATTATATAGATTTGTGGTTTTCAAAAGTTTAACAATCTGTTGGCACTTTATTGGTACACGATTAAGCATCAGCCAAGGAATTTTAAAAAGGGGAAGCTGTTGGAGAAGAAGACATACTGATTTCCTCTCATGACATTTGAAGACATATTTACTATTTATTTTATTCCAAGTATAATAAAATCTCACTATTTAAATGATTGTTTCACTACTAAAATTATTATTTCAGTGCTTCTCTAGTGAAATGTGCATTGCAGACCATTTAAGAAGGAAGGCTATTCTTATGTGAACCATGTTTGGAAGATTCAAATCAATAGGAGAGAAGTTATCGGTTTCATTAAAGCAAAATGAAGATATAGTAGCAGAATTCATCTTTCACTAGGCTTGACTTTGCATGGACTAGAATCTATAGTTACCAGGATGCCAGAGTGTACCTGTTTCAGAATCAACAAAACCTATTCAAATACAAACTAGAAACAGATAGGGTATAGGTAGGGTTTGTGATGACAAAATAGTAGTTATCTCATTTATACCTGTTTTACAATTTGTATGCATTTACTCAGAGTACCATGATTGGTTGCTACTAGATATAACCAACTGCTCTCTCTCTCTCTCTCTCTCTCTTACTCTCTCTCTCTGTCTCTCAGTATTGGTCTACGTTGTGCTGCTGCATGGCTCCTAAAACTTCCATTGCCTCTGCTTTTTTTGATAACACAGGATCACCAATCAGGATTAATTGTGTGTGGCAGCATGTTCATGCATGTGTATGCACAAATGCATGAGACATCCTTCCTTCCTTCAAAATGATATACTGAAAGTGAATAAGGGATGTTGAATACAGAAGAAAAGGAAATGTGCAAACAAAACAAAGCAAAAATTGCTAATATCTTAATTTTTTTTTAAAATATTGCTGCAAAAGTGTTTTATTTCTGTTGTTTTTAAGGAGACAGGGCAATGATCATGTTGGCTTGGAGACTCTGGCAACTGAAGTCCAAAAACTAACTTTTTCAGGCTCTGAGTTTGAACTAAGAAAGAAACACATATTATTGACATACTTACCTGTGTTTCTCAACTTCACTATCTGAGAACACAGAGTCAGTGCCTTGCCCTCCACTGCACAGCTCCTCAGTACCACCATCGTCTTCAAAGTCAGAGGTGTTGAGGAAGTCAAAGCTTTCCAGGGCACTCTCAACAGTTAGGCTTAAACTGGATGACCTGCTGTGATTTACTGCTGGTCTACACTGCAATGGCAAAGGAGGAAAAAGTATATGAAAAACAGAAGCACTTGTTATCTTCTCTAGATAAGGCTAGAACCACAACTTGTAAAAGTTACTTTTTTGAATTATAGCTCCCAGAATTTCTAAGCTGCTAGAAGATTGGGGGAATTGTAGTCATTGGTGGTGGAATATAAAAGTTTACCATTGTGCTCACAAGGAGTTCCAAGAGAACAAGATATACTTGCAAGAGTGGTGGGACAGAGAGAAGGTCCTCTGATCTTAAAACACAGGCAAGCTCATATGGCCAAATATGGTCCTTCAGGTAACCTGGACCTGAGCCATATAGGGCTTTAAAGGTCATAACCTTTTGGGGATGCTCAACCTGTATTACTGCTACTGCTATTGCTATGACTATGTATATTTAGGTTTGTTTGTTTTTTACCTGAAGCTGAACTTACTTTTAAGATTTCATCCAGGTGTGTTACTTCTTGGTCCAAATCCTGGAATTCTTTAAATAGTTCTTTATGAGGCTCAAGTGCAAGAATAAGTCCCTGAAATGCTTCTTCTATGCTTCCATCTACACAAGATTTATAGCCTTCAGATTCACCACTTATTGATCCTTCACAATGCAGCTTCTCTGGTGTCATGGGACCTTCTCCT
Source organism: Phrynosoma blainvillii (assembly GCA_026167975.1). NCBI lineage: Eukaryota > Metazoa > Chordata > Lepidosauria > Squamata > Phrynosomatidae > Phrynosoma > Phrynosoma blainvillii. The sequence continues at coordinate 97,871,490 of JANUYF010000004.1, read as the reverse complement.
GAAGTAAGTCTTTTAACCAGTTGCTTAGTGATATTACCTTCAAAAGTATCCAGTTCCACTGGCTTGAGCTCTGATAACTCATCTGTTTCCTGAAGAAGTGACACTGGAGCATTATTATCTAAGAATAAGCTATTGTTCCTTGAATGTGGAGACTTTTGGCAAACTTCAGAATCTGTACTTGAAGCCTTCTTTTCATCGCTAACTAGGATATGCTCTTGTGATTTTAAGTCTTTGGATTCAGGCGTAGAGTCCACAGATGAGCTTATACTGATACTGTCCAAAATATGGGTTTCTGATAACTTTTGCCCATTGTGTTCTGGGGGTGTGACAGTAATTTCAGGATTAGAATTATCTATGGTAGTAGAAGATCCTACTGAACTAGATGACAAAGTGCAGTCTCCATTTGGAATGTCACTGAAGCTGTATGACAGTGGCCTTTTCTCATTTTCTGTTGTCCCATTTCCAAAAACATCATCAGCTAAATTTGACTGCAAATATAATTTTTAAAAAATCAGTTAAAAACAGAAAGCAAGGGAACTTTCTACACAGGAGTAAATTTTTTTTAAAGTAGCTACTAACAGACTATGGAAGAAAGGGACAAGCCTTTCTAGAATTGTGAAAAAAATCTTTTATTATGTTCATTTTTTTGAAGTATAAGAGGAAGATACTAAAAAGTTACTAAAAGGCACAACAAACAGGAAAGTACAGAAATAATCCAAGATCAGTAAAGGCAAGCTCTACATTAAACTTCTTCAATCTAGTGTCCTCCAAATGTGTTGGGATTGGAGTCAAACACATCTGGAGGGCACAACGTCAAGGAACACTGTTCTAAACATGAACTAAAGTTTTGTGAGTTTGAACTGCAAATTCATTTAACATCATGCACAATTCAGAGCAAGGAAAAGTCTTACATTTTGCTGACCAGATCTTATCTACTTGAAAGATAATTGTAAGGCATTGAGAGTACACCAGAGGACAATTATATGTTATGGCCTTGTAGATTAGTATGTATTGATAAATGTATGAGTAAGGTTTTAAAGGTTGTCTTGCTATTTTTCCTCAGCATCTTTAAGGCGATTGTTTTTAACAGAGGGGCAGGGTATAAATAAATTATTATTATTATTATTATTATTATTATTATTATTATTATTTATACTTTTTAAGTCTTAAGCAAAACACCACAAAGAAAATTAAGCAGCCTTGAATCCTACTACTATCAGTAGGGCTTAAATAAATAAATAAATAAATAAATAAAACTTTTATTTATATCCTGCTTTTTGTAAAAACAATCAAAGTGGCGTATAACAATTTAAAATAATATAAAATATATACAATATCCCCCTCCCCTTAAAAAGAGAATTAAATAGTACTAAGATTAAAATTACAATAATTAAAAACAAAACAATAATACTACAATATTACAGTAACAGTGGGCAGAATCATCACAATTCACAAATTCACAAATATAAGGGTCTTTACGTGGCCGAGTGCTATTCCGGGAAGGCCTGCCGGAAGAGTTCCTCTTGACAACTTTCTTGAAGCTATCTAGGTTGGAAACTGATGGATCTCGTCCGACAGGCGATTCCATAAGGTGGAAGTGACTGCAGAAAAAGTCCTCTGGGAGGTTGCAACCAATCTGGTCTTCACTGGTTGCAATAGGTTCCTCCCAGAGGATTTGAGTGCATGGGGCGGATTATATGGAAGCAGGTGATTCCTTAGATAAGTCAGGCCCAAGCCATGTAGGGCTTTAAAGGTGATAACCAACACTTTTTATTGTGCCCAGAAACGAATGGGCAGCCAGTGGAGTGACTTCAATATTGGTGTAATATGGTCACTCCTAGTTGTTCCTGTAATCAGCCTGGCTGCCATATTCTGTACCAGTTGAAGTTTCCAGACTTGGCACAAGGGTAGCCCCATGTAGAGCACATTGCAAAAGTCAAGTCTTGAGGTTACTAGAGCATGTACTACAGTTTCGAGGTCGCCCGGTCCCAGAAAAGGGCGCAGCTGGTGTATCAGCCAAAGCTGATAACAGGCGCTCTTGAACGTCGCATTCACCTGATTTCTCATCTGAAGCGACAAATCAAGAAGCATCCCCAGACTGCGAACACAGTCTTTCAAGGGGAGTGTGAACCCCTCTAGGACTGGAGATTGCAACCCAATACCTGGGTTAGGGGCCCCTACCATAAGTACCTCCATTTTGTCTGGATTCAACTTGAGCTTGTTTTCCCTCATCCAGTCCATTACTGCCACAAGACACTGATTGAGGGGAGAAATGCCATCTGTCGTTGTCGCTGATGACTAAGACATGGAGAAATATATTTGGGTGTCATCAGCATACTGATAACACCAAGCCCCGTGTCTGCAGATGATTTCTCCCAGAGGCTTCATATAAATGTTGAGTAGCATTGGGACAGAATGGCACCCTGAGGGACGCCACAATTAAGCGCTGTTTTTGAAGAGCAACTGTCCCTGAGCATCATCCTCTGGAATCTGCCAGAGAGGAAGGAATGGAACCACTGTAAGGCAGTGCCTCCAATTCCTAACCCTCTCAGGTGTTCCAAGAGGATGTCATGGTCTATTGTATCAAATGCCGCTGAGAGGTCTAATAGCACCAACAAGGTCACGCTTCCTCTGTCGATGCTTAGACGAAGGTCATCAGTTAAGGTGACCATGGAAGTCTCCATCCCATATCCTGTCCTGAAGCCAGTTTGGAATGGATCTAGAAAATCGGCTTCATCCAACACTGCTTGAAGCTGAAGAGCGACAGCCCTCTCAATCACCTTGCCCAAGAATGGCAGATGGTATACAGGCCTGTAGTTTTTCATGTCCAGGTGGTCCAGGGAAGGTTTTTTTCAGAAGCGGTCTAATGACCGCTTCCTTTAAAGAAGATGGTAGATGACCTTCCCTAAGGGATTCATTGATGACATGTCTGAGAAGTGCCATGGACGGCCAGCCATGATGAGCAGGTATCAAGGGGGCATATCGTCTTTTTTACCTTTCCAAGAATCTTGTCCATGTCATCAGTACTCACAAGCTCAAATTGATCCAGTTTAAATTCATAAACAGCTTGACTGGACACCTCATCAGTTGAATTTGCCCCAACATTATCATCCAAGTGGGCTCTTTTCTGAGAGATTTTACCTGCAAAGTAGTTGTTAAATGCATCACAGCAGGCTGTTGTTGGGTTAAGTAGAGGGTTCTGGGTAGATGGCATCACCATCAGTTCCCTCACCACCCTAAACAGCTCTGCTGGATGAGACTTTGCAGATGCAATACGAGCAGATGAGGAAGATCTCCTCGTTGCTCTTATTGCCTCTCTATAAGAATAAAGAAATTTCTTATGATGAGTTCTGTCGGATAAGAGTCCAGTTGAGCACCATTTGAGCTCTAGTCGTTGTCCTACTTGCTTCATGTTCTTTAGCTCTCTGGTATACCAGGGCTTCCGATTCGAAGCGGGACGGAAAGGATGCTTGGGAGCGATGGTGTCAATAGCCCTAGTAAGATCGGTGTTCCATATATTCACCAAGGTTTCGACAGAGTCACCGGCATTATCAACAAATAGACCCTCTAGGGCTTTCTGGAATCCAATTGGTTCCATTAGCCTTCAAGGGCGGATCATTCTAATAGGTCCACCACCCCTGAGGGGGCAAACAGTGGCTCTTAGTTCTGCCCTGACCAGGAAATGATCCGTCCATGACAATGTGGTGGTATTAACTACTTTCACCCACGGATATTCCTGTTCCATACTGAAGATTGCATTGAGAGTATGACCCGCACAATGTGTTGGCTCATTGACCAATTGGGAAAGGCCCATGGTTGTCATGGATTCCATGAACTCCTGAGCCGCGCCTGTTAAACTGGTCTCGAGTGGGATGTTGAGGTCACCCAGAACAAGAAGTCTGGGCAACTCCAACAGCAACTCCGAGACTAGCTGCATCAGCTTGGATAGGGAGTCTGTTAAGCAACGGGGTGGACAGTATACCAACAGAATCCCTATACTGTCCCTGGTCTTCAGACGTAGGTACATACACTTGAAGTGGTCCATCTTCCAGAGAGGTGTCCTGGTCACAGTAAGACTGTCTTTATAAACTAGAACCACTCCACCCTCTTGCCCACTTTCCCTTACCTGCTCAATAACAGCATACCCGGCTGGGAGAGCTTGATTCCAAGTAATGGCACTATCTTCTCCCAGCCAGGTCTCTGTAAAGCAAGCCAAGTCATCCTTGTAAAGCAAGCCAAGTCACCTTTTCATCCAACAGGAGGTCATTGATGATATGCAACTTGTTTTTAACCAACCTGACATTGCAGAGGAGCAGAGTAAGGTTCTGTGGCATGGATGATAAGCTCCCTATCCTATTTTAGGTAACAGAGTGAACTGAAGGTGGGATCGCTTTCAAACATCAATCCCGTCTTCTTTTGCAACAGAATTTCACTGTTATCACCATATCTTCCTTTTTTATAACTTTTAGACTGCACATATTTTATGTGTATTTTGCTTTTCTATTCACAAATTTATTCTGAAACACTTCATTTCTCCCTTGATACAGATTGCCTGACTATTATTTACCCAATATCACCCCATTATAAATTAACATTTATGTCTTTCCCTTGACCTCTTATCTAGATAGAAATTTGCGAGTGTTTGTTCATGGGAGTTTTGTTGTGGCTGCCAGTAATACAAAATTTCTTCAACATATGGTCAGCAAACTAGACATCATAGCAATTCCTCAGCATGCAGTCAGCAAACTAGGCATATCTCAGTGGAAGGTACCAGATTCAGGGCATGCATGGAAATAAAGGAATGCTTGAGAAATGCAATGAGATAATATATTGCAAAGAGAGATCCCACCATCCAAAACTCACATAGTATTCTAGCCCTGCTCTAGGCCTTAGTCTGAGGGAAGGTAGATCACTAAAGGAGCGACTGCGACGCAGCTTGTCAAAAAAAGTGTCCTGAAGAGCATCTAAAATGGAAAACTGGAGCCTGTCTTGTGGAGGATACCGCCATTTCTTCAACAGTTAAGGCAAAAAGGGGGCAATTAGTGACTAGACCATCTTTTAAATGTGACTGGATAGTACAGAGATTAAAAGGAATTTTGGCTATTGAAACTTTTGAGGACCAGAGCATGCTGCAGGTCTCTCAAGCAAAGTAGATCAGCCTCAAAAGTTCCTTTATTAGGAAGAACTAAACAACAGATGTTCCATTCCTTTAAATACTATAATTCTGATCTGAAGCAAGAGTTGCAACAGGAAAGAGCAATTTGTGGACATCCAGATATTGCTGGACTACAAAAGCATCATCCCTCACAATTGGCTGTGCTAGCAGTGCTGATCGGAGATGCAGTCCAGCAATATCTGGAGAGCTGCAAATAATCCACCCTTGGTTTACACAATCAAATATATTATTGCTACTGCCTTTTGTTCTTTTAAAAATGAATTTCTATCTTTCAGTGTTTTAACAAAATAGTATGTTCTGTACCCAGGTTTTTTTAAGGTAATCAAATGTATCAACCACATAGTAAATATTTTTAAAATTATACAATTAGTCATTTGCAGCTTTGACTTTTGCAGATTTGATTATCTGCAGTATTAATTAGTATATTCTCTCTAGGAATCTCTAGGTCCTCCAGTGCAACACCACCAGAAGTTAACCATTGTGTTGTGATGGAGAATCAAAAAGATTGTAGAGAAAACACTTCTCTAGACATTTGTTGGTCCTCCAGCATTATCAACCTCTGGCAGATGTTGACCATAGAGTTGCACTGGAGGACCTGGAGATTCCTAGAGAGGTGTTCTCTCAGGTAAAAAGAACTGTTTTTTTATTTGCAGTTTTTCCACATTCACGGGGGGCCTTCACCCCTAACCCCAGAGAATGTGGAGGGACCACTGTATTTATTTTTATTTAAATATAAAATAACACATTTATATATTATTACTGCAAGTCAATTGATCAAGGAGAATCAATTAGGTACTACTTTTATAGTAAATGAGGAAATATTTTAATACCATTATTAAGATGCATAGTTATAAGTAGGTTTGTTTGACCAAAAAAATGTCAAAGTACACCGGCATTAAAACAAGAGCAACAACAAAATAGTCTGTAACAACATACCAGTCACCATATCTGGACATTTCCACAAAGATTTCACTTACAAAGAATGAATGATCCTTGAAGGTTGGTGTTTCTGGAGTGCCTTGACTGTACATGGACATCCTTCTTTGAAGAGCAGATGCTTTACTTGTGTTGGCCGTGGATGGGGTCACATCCTCAACATCAAATGGGCTGTAAGAGTTATCTCATTAGACTCCACTACTATTACAAGGGACACTTGTTTTCTTTTCATTTTTAGGTCATTAGAGTGCAGCCTCTCTTGTATCTTTTTTGGTAGTGTATCTGAACTTCTGAACATTCATAACACCTCACTTGAATTCTGTTAACTAATCTAGAATAACTACAGTTCACTGGTTTGCAGCTGTGAAAGGACAAAACACCTACTGCATTTGGTCTGATAATGCCAGAGAAAATGGCCTTTCCATAACACCTAGCTAGCTACCTCCAAGGCTCTATGATTTCAAAACAATCAAGTATGTTGAGCCTGGCCATTATATTGTGGATCTATACATCACTTCTGGCAGCCACCAAGAAAAGGGTGGACGAAAATATAAATGTACAATACAATGGCTGACATCCATGCCCTGTGTGCCTTGGAATATTGGGATAAAGTAAAAATGCCTTGTGATAGGGGCTGAGTTCAGAGAAGCTCCTATAAATAAGACAGATTTCCTCCCAAATGTTAATTTTATTTCAATATATATATATATATATATGGTCTTTCCATAACAGCTAATGTACACAAACATGATAAACAAAGTAGGATCTTTTGTGTGGTATTACTGTTCCTATTTAGATTAGTCCTTTCTTAAATATGCTTATTAGGGAAGCTAAAGGACATGGATTGAAACTCGCTTGATTTGAAATGATGCTGACAGACCATGCAGTCATCTTTACTTACTGCCAAGTGATTTCCAGATTCAGCTTTATTGTGCCAAGGTCATTGATATCCACAGCTACAACCTGAGGCTGAGCAGCAAACAAATCTTTTGTTTCACAGGTCACGCTTCCCACCAGAATGTGAGTAGCAAGGCCTTTAACTTCTGTGACCTTCAAAAAGGAAGGAGTGTGTTAATAATTAGGGAGGAAATAACTATTCATTAACAGTTCATTAGTTCAGAAGCAATGCCTAAAGCCACTTATTTTTCAATTTCCTGGCAACAGCCCTGTTACATAATATTATTATTGTACAATTATGTGAGAATTTGCCTTTTATAGGGATATTTTTCTAGTCTGTGTATTTCTGTTCAGTGACAGAAAGGGAAAGCTGTTTCTGCTAATTATTTGTTCAGGAATGGAGTTCCTTTTCAATTCCTGTCTTTATCTGGTAGCCTTCTCATTCTTCCCTCCAATGTCAGATACAAGGAAAGATTTTAACCCTCCCATACCACCTTTGTAGTTTTTAATACAAGATATGGCACCCCTTTTTTGTTTCTAGTCTGGTCCAAAAAAAATTAGTCAAGTTTTCCTATTTGGAATATGGGATATAAAACAGTTCAAGACAAAAGAGATTATCAAACAGCTTCCCCCCCCTCCCATCTGGGCACAGGCTTGAAACCATGTATAAACAGATATTATCCCACAGCTCCATGCCCAGATCGGAGGCATCCCATATCCAACTGGGACTTCTCCTGTACTTAGCAATGAATGGAAAAGAACTGTTTTTTGCTAAGTATGGGAGAGGTCCCGACTGGGTACGGGATGCCTCCGATCAGGGCACGGAGCTGTATGATAACATCCAATTTTACACAGTCTCAGCCCTGTGCCCAGATTGGGAGAAAAAAGCCTGTGTGATAATCTCCTAAGTGTGGTACAATCGTTTATATTGGATGTATTTCTACAACAGGCAATGTAACACATTATGACTTTATAACCGCTCTGTAGAGACATTACTCCAAAACTGCAGACAGAAACAGTAATAGAAATGTGCCATTTTCATCATAGCACTTATGCAACAATTCTGGTGTAGTTAAATAGCTACTCTAAACATTCACAAGAAAACGTACAAAATCAAAGCTGTGGCAAATAGCTCTGGTAAATAAAAGTGCACTTACTGAATAAACAGACCATTTTCTAGTAAATGAATGAGGGCAATGCTGCCTAGGGTGGCTGGAAGTCCAAAAACATTTGAAGGGCATCTTTAAGACTGTGGAACAATCTAACTCTTTATGATAACTCTCAGGGAATGGAGTGAAGCCCTTAATATGCCTTGTGACTCAGAAATAAGGGGTCGGATTTGCAGTAGTGTTGAACAGAGTTCCACTCATGCCAGAGAAAAGGGGCAGGGGTCCAACATTCACAGTTTCTCCTACTCCCTGCAGCCCTCTATGCCCAGCCAAAAGCTCCTCTCATGGTCTGGGGAGGGCCCTCTGGAGCGGTGTGAGAGGCAGGGCAGGGGGAAGAAGTAACCACCTAGATTGCCTTCCCATCCTCTTCCTCTAGCAGGGACCATCTCTGGGATACGTGTGCCTTCCATTTATAGCATGTCCAATCAAGACTTAACCCCCTGTGTTGAGTAGGGAATGTATGACCCTCCAGATGTTCATGGCCTGCGACTCCCATCTGCCCTAGCCAGTTTAGCTAATAGTGAGGGACAACGGAAGTCATAGCCCAATAAAATGTGGAGTGCCACACATCCCCATCCCTGTTGTGTTTAGCCAGCTTCTTTTGTTCATAGTAGCCTCACCCATGAACCTTCCATATCTAATCCACTGCTTTCACTGAGACAATTTTCTAATAATTACTGGTACTGGAGATAATCACATTACCTTTGCTCCCAGTATATGTGCAGGATGTAACTTTAAGAAAGAGGATCATATTGCATTCACCCATCGCTGGGCAGCAGGCAGCCTGTTTGCAACCTGGGCTTTTCCGGGCTTTTCTCGAATCTTTTCCCATTCTTGAAAAGCTGTGGCAGAAGCCCTGGTTGAAAACTGGCTGCCTGCTCCTGGCGATGGGTAAATTTGATAATATCTTCCTTCTTAAAGTTACATCCCACATCTTTGCCGGGAGCAAAGATAATGGAATAATTTCCACTACTACTTAACATCTGTTTAGGGATACAGACCTGGATTTAAAGAGCCTACAGTTATTTCTATGTATATGATAGGATTTTCTGGACTTCAACTCCCCATGGCAAACCATCCTCCCCCTAAAACTCACTCATAGTAGGAGGGCCTGGGGATCACCTAATGTAGCATTCAATATGGCGGATGAGTTACAGCTTGCAAAAGGCTATAACAAACTGGCAGTGCATAGATTAAGTCTCTAACATCTCCAGGTAGGTGTGGGTAAGAATCTGGTCTGAAATGCTATACTGCCACAGCACAGACAACACTGAGCTTGATGGACCAATAGTTTGACATGGTAAAATGCAGTTTCTTATCTCACTATGACAAAATGCCATGAAAACATGAAATTCCATGCAAGCATGGACATGTGGTGTGCTTGAGAAGCTCTTTGTGTTCAGCAAAAATAAACAAGCAGTTTCCCTTTTTTTTTAGGATGAAAGCTTTTGGGGTTGTTTTTTTTTTTTTTGGCTGTATTCCAGGCACATCATTCATAAAACTGCATATTTCATTTAAATTGTTTTATACTCAACAGGATTATATGATCATCTGACTGTTCACTGTTTGATTCTTCAAAGCACAATGGGTTTGTCAAAATAAACTGGCTTAGTGGAAAAGCATAGTGTTTTACATGGTGTGAAATTATGTGAAAGTTTCATCTTTGCTGTTTAATCTTTAATGGCTTATTTACACACACAAGTCACTTTTTATGCTACCATGGACAGCCCCACAGCCTTCATATGCCAATCAAAACTCAGATACAAAGACTTAAAAGCAATCTGTCTTTGAACAATGATAACCATATCCAGGTTTACCTAAGTTAATAGAGCCTCTGACAAAGAAGCTCCTTTTTACAAAGAAACAGGAGCTCATCTCTTGCCCCCAGCCCCCTTTCTAGGTGGAATGGGTTGTTGTTGTTTTGTAGCACTGGTATTGAGAAGAGGTTGAAGGACAGCTGGAGAAAGACAGTGTTGGATTGCGACAGCATGTCTGCAGTAAACAATACAATAAAGCTTGATCTGGGAAATGGGATTCTACTCTAGATGATAAAATCATAGAATCATAGAGTTGGAAGAGGCCACAAGGGCCATCCAGTCCAACCCAGATGATTTTACAGTAGCTGTGTGAGCTTATGCACAATAAGCAAAGTAAGCAGCTGCCTCCAGAATCCCTTACTGACCAAGTGTGAAGACCAAAACAGAAATAAAAGGGAAAAGCAGATTAGCCTGCCTCACTAGCTCCCCATGCATGTTGAGAAAGCATAGATCTACATACTGGGTGATTCAAAAAGAATGGTGCAAAAGTAAAACTGTTCTTGACTAATATTGTACCATTTTTTTGGAATCTATTTCACCATCTAATAGAAATCGTAAAAAAGTGAAAGCTGTTAAAAGGAGGGAAAAAACATCCTGGGATGCATTTTGGAAGGAGCTTTCATGTGTCTCTAGAATGTACAAAATGTTTTTGTTCACTTCTGAAATGTTTACTTGACTTGGTTGTTTCTTTTCACATGTGCATAATAAAATGTTTGCTGAAACATGTTGAAGTGCTCTTTTTCCCCCTGTGGTTTAGGGACCTATCCTTATTATTTCAATTTTCCTTCTTCGTCCAGTACCAAAGTTTCCATTAAAGAAGTAAATCTCAGGAAAGCATCTACTCTGTCAACTGAGGTTTATCTGTACATTAAAGACATTACACAGTATGGAACATATTCAGTAGATTTATAAGATGTTTACCACAGAAGATTTTTCTTCTGTCTCCTGTGTTTACATGTGTATGGTGTGAAGATGGTTGCATAAAATCTATGCTGATGTATTTACGACAACCATTTCTGCATGTTCAATGTGAGCACTTTTTCACCTGTAACAACTGCCTCCCTCATTTTCTTACCTATTGTCAGCATAATAAAACTTTTGTGCATTAAACTACAACTCACAGGAGCTTCTACTCTGCATAAGAAATTACAGAAAACAGCACAGTGAAGAAAAGACAAATGATCAGTGCTGAAAAAATTGCTGGACTTTTCAGAAAACCATCCATTGGATTTCCTATCTGACCTCCTTTTAAACAATGCACTCAAAGGCTGAGATTCTGTTCAGTGTTGGCGGAGTGTATTTCTGCTCCACCAGGTGTACTTCTGCCAGGTACCTATCTGCCCCTGTGCATAACCTTAGATTGAGATGCTGGGCTGCAATGCTACAGACGATTGATGGGGGAGGGGGGCTCTTGGGCATCATCTGGCTGAAGCATCTGCTGGAGATCTAGGGGATGATGGCTCCTCTCTTAGCTGCAAAACTACAGCCAGATGGAGCTTGAGAGCTACTCTTTCCAGCCCCTGATTGGCTTTGAGGGTGAGCCCTGGAGCTTCAAGCTGGATAGCTCTGCAACAAGAACAAAAAAGTACATATAATGCCGAAATAAGGGGTTCCATCAGCATATTGCTGTACCATATGTTATTGTTGTACACACAAACATTACAGATACCTATACATCCACCTGATTACAGAAAATCTGGATGACATTAATTACAATGTCTAGGTTAAGACTGCAGTTATGTCTACTTGAACTGAGGACCTTGTATCAATACCTTAATGGAGATCAAGCCAACAATAAGAGGGAAGAAGATCATTTCTTCTCCATCCCAGCTTTGTTTGCCATTAACTTCTATTTTGCCTTTCAGTTTCCATCTCTGGCGGCCGTATCTCATGAAAATCTGTTGGGGAAAGAATTGTCATCTTGTGTTCTCACAGTCACAGCCCACATATTTGTCCTGCCTCTTTCCTTTTCCCTACATTTATTCTCTCTTTCTCTGGCTGAATAAATCATAATCTGGAGGATAATAATCCCAGCTAATCCACTGTGTGATGTCAGTAGCTATGAATGCTGATGAACCACTGCTAAGAGTTTTTCCTGTTGGGCCTCTTTTTAAAAAAGAATACAAATCTTATCTTCCACATTATTTCAGAGAAAATGTTGAATAGATCCATACCCTAGTTCCACAGCATTACAAAAGGGGAGAAACTGGGAGGTGTCTATTTTTTGTTAGGGATACTAAGGAGGTTTGCAAAGTCTGAATATCTGTTGTTTTGTGCCTTCAAGTTGCTTCTGAATTATGGTGATCGTAAGATGACCATATGATGAGGGGTTTTTTTTTTGGCGAGTTTCTTCAGAGGGAATTTGCCATTGTCATCCTCTGAGGTTGAGAGAGTGTGACTTGCCCAAGCTCACCCACTGGGTTTCATGGCTGAGCTGGGAACTGAATCCTGTTCTCCAGAGTCATGATTCAATGCTCAAACCATCACATCATGCTGGCTGTCTTTGAGTATTAATGGTTTCATCTAGTTTCATCATACACAACATGGACAGTCACATAACGTCCAGTCAAGAAAAAAAAAAGATATATTGGACAGTTCGGCCATTATAGTGGTTGATAAAGTTACATCTCTTGTCCTTGGGAAAAGAAAAGAAAAATTGGCTGACTTGAACTGTTCTAATTGATCTGCTCTAGTCAGCCTGTCCTGGCTGGATTTGGGAGCCATAAGAGGAAGAAAAGCCATGCCAAGAGAACAAAATATTGAGAGACATGCTGACACCCTTCCAGAACAAAGCTAAAGAAAGATCTGTTGTTATCTTGCTAGGCATCAATCAGCTCCGTGGGACCAATCTCATAGTCTTTACGTGGGAAAGGCTCAGAGTGCATTCATCCATAAATAGAGAATAGTGGGACCTTTCTTGCCGTACAGGATATGAGAACAGGAGAAAAAAAATACCATGTAGAAACCTTTGAACATGATGAAAAACAACTTTTTAAAAAAATAACAGTTACTCACTTCATACTGGTCTCCTGGGCAAAGTCGAGCAAAGCCAGCCAGTCCTAGGAGCCAAAAACATTTCAGATCAGTTTCAGAAAAAATGTCCATGCCCTCCCTCTCTTGTACCAGTGACTGTATACTTGGAATCATCAGCATTTCAGGGTGTTGCCAAAGCACTTCTGCCATTGAGAGAACAACTTCTGCAATCCCAGTTTCTCCTTCTTTCACAACAGAGAGGATGCAGGCTGCCCCATCCAACCCATTCAATGACTCCATCTCTGATAATGGCAGGAATTGATGGCTAGTTTATTGGCTTTGTTACTAGGGTTAATGGGATGCATGGGAGGTTTGTTGGAACAGTTACTGAGGTCATTTACTTTGAATTCTCAATGTCTAATTTATTCTGTGTCCTGCCAGGATTTGACTATTGAGGTTCTTACCCCTAAGCCCTTTAAAGAGCAAGACAGATGAAGAATCAATATTCAACTCAATATCTTCCAAAAGGGTAAAAGCATCCCTCTTCTCTCTATCTTCTGCTTCCCTCTTTTGGCAACACTTTACTACTTCCCCCCTCATCAGTCTTTGCCCAGATCACTCCCTTGAAATGAGCAATGCTATGTAGCTCTAATGCAGAAGCAGGAAACTGTGGCTCCCCCAGAAGTTCTGGGGTTGTTAACACCCCTAATCCTTCAATTTAAGTTATCTGCCTAGGACATAAGGAGTAATAGGCAAAAAATATCTGGAGAGTCACAGAGAAAGAAGCCGCTTTACTCTAATGTGAGCAGAAAAAGCAACAAATTCCATCTTTATTAGGTGCTGGCAATTGTTTTTAAAACCAAATTAATAACAGATAAAATACACAGAGCACTTCCTGTAAACTTTTTAAAATCTTACAATGCTAAACCAGAAATTGTGCTGAACTGATCCAAGATCTACCTATTAATTATTATTGTTGTATTTATTTGCATCCTACCTTCATCCCTGTCTGGGACTCAAGGCAGCTTACAAAAGTTAGATACAACTTAAAAATTTACATCATACAAAAGTTAAAAATGTAATTAAACCACCAATATTTCTTTAAAAAGCAGTTGAAGGCGTTTTATTTTGCAGCCTTCCAAATAAACCAGCTTATTCAGATAATAAGAAAGGATACCTTAGATCAGGGGTAGGCAACCTTTCCCTTTTAAGGGCCGAGAGACTTCAGCTCCCAGAATCCCAGGAGCTATTGGCCAACATGGGACTATTGGCCAACATGGCTGAGGCTTCTGGAAGCTGAAGTCCCTCGGCCCTTAAAGGGGAAAGGTTGCCTACCCCTGCCTTAGATAATTGGGTTTATCTAGAAATGGGAAGAAAGACTGCTAAAAAAATGAGCTTAATCTTCACAAATATTATTCCCAAACAGCTAAAAAAAATCTCATAACTTTCTTTTGAACAACAATGTCTTGTTCGAGACAATGGAACCAAGTCTTCGCATCTTGCCCCTCTCCCATCAGATTTTTCCTTCTACACCCACATTTCAAAGATCTAGATAAATTCAGACAGTATGGGTCATGGTAAAACAAAGGTATATATACAATACGAGATCTGTTTAATCAGGGCAAACAAAAAACTAAAGAGGAATTTGCCATAGTTCTAGCACTATTAGAACTTCCTGGCTACAATCACACCAAATTTTCTCCTTTTTTTTTTTTTTTGGCACCATTGCTTCATAAAGGAGAAACTCCACATTCCCCCACATTATTTGAGAACATGTGTATATCAAAAGACCCAACACTCAAAGGTCAATCAGCGACAATTTACAGATGGATGATTGAGAAGAAGGTCTATGGTAGAGGTATTAACCACAGGGTGGGTTGGGAGATGGAATTGAAAAAGGAAATTCCTGAATCAGACTGGTTGAAAATATGGAGTTCACCCTGCTACCTATCCAGATCAATTCTCATAAAGGAAAACATTTTAAAAATAACACACAGTGGTATCTCACCCCTGTACAATTAGCTAGGATCATAAAAACCACTTCACCCAAGTGTTGGAGAGGGTGCAGCAGTAAGGGGACCTATATACATATGTGGTTAGAATGCCCCCAGATAAGTAAGTTCTGGTCTGATATAGTAGACATCATCTCTAAGATTACAAAACAAAGGGTGAATTCTTGTCCAGATCTACTACTACTCTCACTGTTCCCTGAAGAAAACAAAATGCTGAAACAAAAAGCTTTGATCATCTTCCTTATAGCAATAGCCAGATTGGAAATTGCTAAGAACCGGAAAACCAGTGAATTTTTAATAGAAAGTTGGTAGAGGAAAACCTGGGACATATGGCTGATGGAGAAACTCACAGATAATATAAGAAAGTCAAAAGGACAAATTGGAATATGGCTTGTTTTCAAATGTACTGAAAAATGGTTCTTTTTCATAGAGTACAACAATACTTCACATCAGATACAACCTCCATCACACCATCAAGCTTTCTGGAAAGACAGTCTACATGAAGACTCAACTGCGCGGTGACTTAACATTAGAACCTCATTAACACTATGAACCTTTTTAAAGTTTCCCCAATACCCTTCTTCTACATTATCATATCCATGTCATTATTGATTTGTTATTTCGCTATTAATAACTGTTAAGATGAAAAAAACACTAGTTTAAGGCTTAACTATTAAAAAGAAGCAGAAGAAATATAAACAACAGAGGTCTTGAAAGGGCCTTTCCCCCTGAGCAGTTAGTCCTCAAAGACCTGCTGATATAAGAAGATCTTCAGCTACTCATAAAAAGACAGCAAGGAGGGTGTCAATCTAGCCCAGTGATTCCCAGACTTAGTCCTTCTAGGTGTTTTGGACTTCAGCTCCCAAAATCTCAGACTATTGGCTAAGGTGGCTGATGGTTCTGGGAGCTGAAGTCCAAAATACCTGGAAGACCAGAGTTTGGGAATCACTGGTCTAGCCTCTCTGGGAAGGGAACTCTACAGCATGGGAGCAGTCATTGAGAAGACCCTCTCCCATGTTCCCACCAGATGTAGCTATGTGGGTGGTGGGACAAAAAGAAGGCTCTCCCCAGATTTCAAGATATGGGCAAGCTCATACAGGAGATACAGTCCTTCTGAAAACCTGGGCCTGAGTGTCCCCACCTGTTTCTCATACAGAAACAGATGAGACTACAGTTGAGCTGTGCTACCTTGCTGATGACAGGAGAGCATCCATCACTATTTCTGAGGACTGCAAGTCCACTTAAGTAGTGCTGTGCAGCACACATATTTCTGTTTTTGCACACCCTGCTGCCACACCCTTTCTTCCAGCATCTGCTACATAAGGCTGCTGTCTCCTTCTATAGGAGGGCTGGCCAACCAGAACAATTCTTACAAGGCATTTTATCTTGGTTAGATTAAACTTGTTATCACTTTCCACAGTAGAATGACTCAAAGTGTACTATGCAGAAAGCAGAACCACTACTTGTCTGAGATCCCAGACTCACACACTCCAATCCTGGTATTTATTTCAGTTGTGCATGGAACTTGCCCTGCCCCAGAACCATTTCCCCATCCATTTTGACAGCTGGACGAGATGTGATAGCACAAAGAAATAGATATGTACTTCAGTACACAGAAATGACTGGGACTTCCATATACAGGAAAAATCCATAAGGTTCTCTGAACATATATATATATATAAAGAACCCTGATGGTGCAGTGGCTAAATGCTGGCACTGCAACCACAAAGTTGTAAGTTCGATCCTAGAGGAGGTCTCCAAGGTACACTCAGCCTTCCATCCTTTTTATAGGTTGGTAAAACGAATACCCAATTGTTGGGGGCAATTGGCTTACACATTGTAAACTGTAAGGGAGTGCTAGTTCACTGATAAGCAGTATAGAAATGTACTTGCTACGTGGTACTATACATGACTCCCTAGACTGAGTGCATAAAGCAAAAAGTTCACAGAAAAGAAGAAAACCTACTTTTCTTTGAAGCAACTGCAAAATAACCTTGAGAAAAACTCAAAACACATTCTAAGGATAAACGTATCTATGGATGTTTCGACTTCCTTTGGGCTTTTGTGCCTAATGGTGCAGCCCTCTTGATTTTGGATTATTATTGTTGAACTTTGCTTGTGATGACATGCAGTCCCTTATGGGGATCTCACAATGAATTTAGATTCCTGAAAAGCTTATCTTCTTTCTTTTTTGGAGTGTTTTCTGTTGAGTGAAAAAGCATTTCCGTGCATGATGGAGAATAGCTTCTACTCTCTCCTTGCACCCTTTACTGAACTGAAGAGGAAACATCACACGTGCCAATTAAAGCACAAAGGGTTAATATGTTTGGAGTATTTAGGGCATTTTTGTTGAAGGAAGAATATGATACTATTTTAGGTATATGACAATGACTTGTTAGATATACCGTTATTCACTCATTTTCTATCACTCCTACCACTACGCTCTGTCTCTCACACACTTACTTAATTCATGTTTCTGGGTTAATCAACACAATGAAAATAATTATAAGGTGTTCACCATTGGGATCACACCAGCAACATAACTGTGCCAGTGTCTTGTGGACAGCTTGCCTCGCTCTAGCAATCTGAGGAGTAAAACATGCAATTTTTGATCCTGACCCCAAACACATCATCATAGCCCCACAAAACTTGTTAAACTCATTTTTTTCATTATGATATCAACAGGGAAGTTTAGATTTATGGAGATGATAGTGGCCTAGATATATGGGGTGGAGGAAGAATGCTGACTTACAAAGATACTAAGACACATTCCTAATTTGTCTGTAGGTGGCAGCAGTACCTCACAAGCCTTTTTGACCTTTTTTCTTCAAATTAAAAGTGTTTTAGAAATATTCACTTGTGATTTTTAACACTGTGTGTTAACACACATATATACAGTGTGGAGTAATCACACTTTTAAATGTCTCTGGGGGAGTCTGTGAAATTTAGAGTTTAGAGGGTGGGTATGGAAGTAGACAGTTCTAACACATTATTAACTTTCTATCATAATGCAACTCAGCACCTTACAATTATATTTATTCTCACACTACAAGACATTCACTATTTTAAATCAATACTTAATGGCTCTTATAAATTTTACTGAGCCGAAACATTGCTCCACAGGAGCTGAGAGTAGTATTTTAGTCTCAAAGAAATCCTCTGTGGTATGTGAGATGAGCCTGTTTCAGTTGTAACAAGAAGTAATATTATTCCACTACCAGAACAAGCCTTGAGCTTACACAATCCTTGTTTCCACTTGTTTTCTCAGCTTCTGTTTGCAGTTTTAAACAAGTTACAATGGGGAACTGTGGTTTGTTTAAAACAGGGCTAGGCAACTTTGAGGAGTTGCTGAGGGCTAACCCTACTGCCATCTTTCTGATACCCATGGCTAGATTCTTCCAGACTTGCCAAACCCAAAATTGAGTGGACTATAAAACTGACAATTGCAGTTTTATTGCAGTTTTTTTTAAAATAACAACAAGTCTAATGCCTCTGAAATTGCTCAAAATGGCTACTCACACCCATAGAAGCTTAAAAAAGAGCCACCCCTGAACAGCCTTAGGGGCTTCATGGCCACTCTGTGCCAATCAACAACTGGTTTAAACTATGATTACTGAGAAGAAACCTCATTCATAAAACTTGGTTTCAGACTTGTGCTTGTTCCAAAACTACAGTTTAAAATAATTGAGTTAGGATGCGACATAGAACTCTGGTAATTTTAAAAACAGCAGTAGACTCTTCCACCCTTTACTGATGATATATGAAAGAGAAAGTGTGGGGAAGGATCCCATGAACCCCACAATTACTATATCCCTTTCATAGAGCAGGAGACCATGGTTTCCCATTATGTTGGAACCATAAGACTGACAAAGTTGCTCACTCAGCCTCACAGTGGAATAAGGATTTGCAACAGAGTTCATCCGCATGTCTAAAGATTAGGGTTCCTAGATCTCAGGGCCTGGCTCCTCTTCTCCAGTTCTCAGGGCAAAGAGGCAGAATCTCAGTGTGAGAATGCCATCTTGAAAATATGTGCATGTTATGTGTGTGTGTGTAACTTTCTTACTTGTTAGACTTAGGAGGGGGATGCAAACGGATGGCTGTGGGCTGCCCTGGGAAGTGGAGGATTGGGGCTGAGGCTGCCCCATGCCTCGGCCCAATCCACCCTTTCGGTGCCTGGGAAAGGAGCGCCAAAATAGCACTCCTTTCTCAAGCCGCAGAGTGTGAAGATGCTGCGCCAGGAGGAAGCATTCAGGACGCGCACCATGCGTAATGGCATGCGCCCTGATGACGTCCTCGGGGAGGGGTTGAGGCGGCTGGCATGCAGCTGCCTTTCCCCTTCCCTGACTCCAAGACGGCACTTTGCACCGTCTGCAGAGGCCCTTAGTGTTTGTTGTTTGAATGGCATGCTCTTTGCAACCATAGTTGTAGCATGATATATCATGCTTAATGACATTATCATCAGGGGGATGGCTGTTCTGACATCACCCTTGTAACATCACCAGGGTTCACCCCCTGTGCTATCATATGGGCAATCTCAAGATCTCAGGTTTGGTGGGCCATGGACTCTCAGGACCTGAAACGGTCCTCACCTGGCAACCCTATTAAAGATTAGTGTTGCCTTAATATTTAATGAAACAAACCAGAGGTTTTTCCACCACTTATATAAACTTGTGAGTATGGAAAGTTACTTTTTTAAAAAGTGTGAACATAACACACACACACACACTGTATAGAGTAGACAAAAAGGAAAAAAATGTGATCATGCTGGCTTGGGGATTGTGGGAGCAGTAGTCAAAAAAGTAACTTTCCACAAGCTCTGAAAAAGACTGAAGTAACTACCACACTGAGTGTAAATGACAGTGTGGTAGTTAACACAAGAGTTAACGTGCAAGCAAAGTGGAGTGTGATCATATTGCAAATGCAAGACCAATTTCAAAAAAGCTCAGTTGCAGCAGTGCAAATGCACCTAACAGATACAATGGAGTAGTATCATTAAGAAAAGAAGACTCTTGTTCCAGTCAAGAAATATTTGTCACAGGATTTCTGGGTCAAATCTAGAAATAGGAGTTAGATCTCTTGCGCCCCAGCTCTTAATTCATGGGAACTGATTTCCTTTCTACTGTCACATAATGTTTGTTAAAACAACATTACTTTGAGTAAATGTCACCTTTACACTAATGGTTGGTCTAATATGTCTTGACACAGCTTGGCCCAGAAGCTTCACTCTTATTGCTAAGAGGAGACCTTTCTTTGTCTGTGAATATATAAAGCTATGTTTCTGCTGTCCTCTCCCACTGCCAGAACAAAGCCACCCTCTGTTGGGATCATATTACCTCCCAGCTTCTAATTTATTTATTATTTATAAATAATTGAAATTTACTAGCACTCTGCTGCTGGCTCCATCTCCCTTTTGATGCCTCACTAAGAGAACTTGATCTCCGCTTCCCATCTAGATGTGAGCACATGCACCTCTAAGCAAAGA
The DNA here is from genome assembly GCA_026167975.1 of Phrynosoma blainvillii. Lineage (NCBI taxonomy): Eukaryota > Metazoa > Chordata > Lepidosauria > Squamata > Phrynosomatidae > Phrynosoma > Phrynosoma blainvillii. The sequence goes on along the minus strand of JANUYF010000004.1, from coordinate 97,851,028 downwards.
TGTATGATGAAAAAAATGAACAATTAATTTATCCACATTGGCAAAAACTGGTCTTGTATCAATTCACTGCAGAATTGCTCCAGAGCATGTTTTAGCTCATAAAAAGTCTAACGTTTTAGCTCATTAAAAACCAGTGTGTTCCAAAGTTTAATACTTTATATAAAGTCTTCTCATTTTTGGAATCTTGCATTCATATGTATTTTTCTTGTTTTAGTCAACAGCTTAAATCAATTCCTTCAGCTTTCCAGGAAAACTATGTACTCAGCCAATTGCAATGAGCATTACATTCATGGAACAAGGAGAACAAGACCTATGCAATGTCAATATGCTAATGTTGTTTTTTAAATGCTTTAGTGTAGGAATAGACCACTGTAATCTGAGTTTATGCATTTAGGCAGGTTCAGAGAAAGTATCATATAGGGCCTTTGCAGACTGCCAGAAATAGTGCAAATTGAGTCCACTTTAACTGCCTTGACTCAGTGCTAGGGAATCATGGGAACTAGTTTATTGTGGCACCAGAGCTCTCTGACAGAGAAGGCTCAATATCCCAGAAAAAAACTACAATTCCCATGATTCCCTGGCACTGAGCCAGGGCAGTTATTCAATTTACACTATTTCTAGCAGTCTGCAAAGGCCCTAAATTCCTTTTACTGTAGTGATTAAAAAACAAAAGTTTAAACAAATAAAGCAAATAAAAGAAAATGAATGATAAAAATATTTTCCACAGAAACAAATTGTGACATTTCTTTGCGTTCTCTTCTGTTTTGTATTCTAGACAGTAATAGACTGGCAAATATAATTTTAGCAGAAGAGTTCTTCAAAAACAGAAGAAACAGAAGGCTTATTATTGTCACTTCTATTGGAATTAGAGCATAGAAAACTGTTATGGATTGATTCAGACCACTGATTCGTTGAGACCAGGGATGGACAACTTTGGAACGGTACAGTGTTGCATTACTCCCCTCCAGGGGAACTTGGAGGACCTCATGCTTGCTGCATCCACTCTTACAAAAGAATCCGTTTGGGGGTTTTTTTGTCCTCAAATGCTATTGAGGGGACAAATGGGGCATTTTCACCAGGTTTGGGGGCATTTCCAACCCATTTTAAGACTAGGAGAAACCTTTTTTTAAATATCAGGAATTGAGTGGAAATCACTTTGTTCATTTCCTAGTCCAAAAAAGGCCTCCTTGGAACTCAACTGGCCCAGGGTGGCCCAAAAAAGTAGTGGAAAAGACCACTACACCCCACAGAAGGCATTTCTTCTCTCAAAAGAAAATGGAAGGGGAGGAGACATACTTTGTATACAATTCAAGGTTTGTACAATTTCATGTGACATACAATGATTTAAAGACAGGAAGGAAGCAGGTCTATCTTATATGGAGAGAAAGAGAGAGAGTGCACAAAACAGAGATATCCCCAAAATGGTGAACTATAGATTCTTCAAATTGCTCAAAAAGGACAAAAGGCTTTCTTCTAATGATGCTTTTGTTCCACTCAAATGTATTAAACCTCATGACTGAGATGTGCATGCTACTGATTAAAAAGCTCAATTCTGAAAACATATTACATTCTTATTAATATCCCAACACATATTAAAGACATTTTTCTCTCTCATTGCTTCTTTCTCTGTTTCTAGTCTTTCAGAACATCTGGGATGTAATTTGACATTCAGAATTTCTGGCAGTGGCAAAGTTTAAGATATTTAAAAGTTTATATTAAAAAATGTTCCACCCCCAATCACCAAAAGTTGTTTTTTTCTCTCAGAAAGAATGCAATCAGCTCACATCCATCTAAACAAGAGCAAAAACTATTTGCAAAGTTTGCTGTAATGCTTGATATTTTCAATATGTACAATTGATTCCAGTTGCTTTGGCTATAAGGCAGATGAGCTCTGAAACCTCCATAACCAACACAGTGGAAGAAAAGAAAACAAACCTCTTATCTAAATTGGTTTGTGCTCTCAGTGCTTTCAGAAACAGACACACACAGAGCTCTCGCTGAGATGTTTCTGCACAAAAGGGGATGAAAGAAAAGCCAATTACCTTTCATCTTGATACAGAACTCCCCCATTAGATTTTCCAGCTCCCCTTCAATAGTACACATGTTCTGTGTAGAAAAACAGAAAACATATATCAGATTATCCATTCAAAATTAACAATATAAAAGTGCCTTAAAACAAGCTTTAACCCCCTTATTTATAATCAGGTGCAATAATTCTGAAGCAGCCAGAATAGAGGCTCACAAAGATGCCCTTGAGAGGAAGGGGAAAAAAAAAAGAAACTCTCAGTCAAGTAAGTGGGAACAGGTGATAATGGGAATGCACCCCTGGAAACTACTACTTCTTTTTTCATTATCTGGAGGAAATTGGGGTTGGGCATCCAAGACTTTGTTCCAATATCCAAAGAGACAATCTGATACCTTCACTAGTCATGAGCTGCTAGAGAAAGCCTTGGTCTTAAAAATTCTCTCAGGACACCTAGAAAGCTATAGTCAATTGTAGCTTTCCAGTACATGTACACCAATGAAATACACATACAACAGCACAATTGTCATACATGACAGTTTATATATACATTTTATATTACGTTTCAAATGGAAGTGAATTGCACGTAGGAATTTTGTTTTGTCTGAAGTACCAGTATTAACCAAATCCCCTCGCCCCGGTCTTCAATAGGCACTTTTTCCTAAGAGTAGGGGTGGGAACTTTCCTGGAGATTGGGGGGTAAAGACTGCATGTGAACCTTCCAGAAACACGGAGGGGCACCCACCTTCCCCCTGACCTCATCTCTAAACACTTTTTTCCAGAAGAAGATGCTGACCTCAAAAACAGCCAATCACTGCTCCCAAAGCCTCTGGGCTGTGCAATTGGCCATTTGAAAACATTTTTTCCACATACAGACCTAATTTAAGACCTTCACCCACCACTGCAAGAAAATAACTTCTGAGGAGCTTAAAATAGGCCTGCAATGGTTGGTTAATCACATACTTCTGGAAGATTTAGAGGAGGGGGCTACATTGGCCATTTTTTTTGGCCCAAGAACCTTTTAAAGAAAGAAAATAGGGGATCATGGATGCCAACATGCTGGTCCTGTGGACACAAAGGGCTGCACATTGAATGCCCCTGCCTTAAAGGCATGTTTCAGAGTTCTTCACCTAGATTTAAGCTAGTATTTGCTTCAGGTCTTTCTTATTTTTCCTGTAACTTGATTCCCTCCAGCTAGGAGGCCATCTCTGCTGGCCCTCTCAAACCTTTGAATTATCAGATTTGAAAATGCTCTTCTTACAACCCAAGTTCATCATCAATACACAAACTAGCACCAGAAGAATACTGTCCTCTCAGAATTATAAAATGGCAATAGGAAATTCACATGATAAGCCACTTTGTCCAACAGGAATTACACACAAGAATGCACACTGATTATCAGTAGCAATAAATTCTATATTTTAGACATTCCATAATGTGCTTTCCACAGATTCCACAATCAAATTTACTGATGTTACGTCAATGTTCCCACTATACTTTGCCGCAAATTCAACCGCAGACAAGATTAAGTGATCATGTACCTCTGTGTATTCTTTGTAGCTTTTGTTGATTTCTGACAAACTCTCCCGAGCTGCCTTGCTGACAGGGGACAAGCCAAATGCTTGTTTCATTTTGCTAGCGCCATCACGGAGCCTTCTTTGGATACAATAGGCTTCAAAGAGCTCATCAACCTGATAGGGACAACAATGACCCATTAAGATTTTGAAAAATCAAAAGTCAACAGAAAAAAAACTTGAACAGAGCAAATGAGAGGTTCTTGGTGCTTTCTTTCTTTCTTTAGAGAAATGGATGGGTAAACGTCTTCAGTGTGCAAACAGTATGGTTGACAACAAATGGTCAGTCAGGAATTTGTATTTCAGCTTTGCAGACTTCTAACTCTTATGACCTTGGGTTTGTGTAAACCTTCTCTGTTATCATTAAGCTTTAGTTTAAAAGCTAGTTTCTCTAAATAAAAGATTCCTGCTTGTCAGCTTTACCACCTTCAGATAATTCCCAGAATACAAAGAAAGATAGCAGTAACATAGTTTTTCACTGAAGAGGCTACTTCAGAGGAAAGAAAGCAGAATAATAAGGCTTCTTCATCAGCTGGGGCAAGGCCCATCTGTCAACACCGAGCAATACTGACAATCATTGTAATACAATATGCACCATGTACAGTGTCCACGCTTAAACTGGCCAGTTAGATACACTAATCAAAAACTTAAAATTAAAGTTGAAACCTCTTTATTACTGATAAATAAAATATCTTTCAGCACAAGCCCTTTCATGTAGAGTCTGTCTGTACTACACAGTTTGATGCTACTTTAACTGTGCCTACATTCAATAAAATTCTAGAATTTGCAGTTTGGTTAGGTACCTATAATTCTCTGCTAAAGAGCTCTAACCCACTTCCTTGAATTATAGCTTTCACAATACCTCACTAAACTCCAAGCATTCCGCATGATGGAGACATGAGAGTTAAAGTTGTATTAAACAGTTATTAAACAGTTTATACATATATACTCATAAGAGGGTTGGCCCAAGACATTTTGTTTTCTGAGGTGACAAATGAGTTCATGTCCCCTTTTCATTCCATGTAAAGAAGCTGTTCTGGACTGGCAGTTTAATCCTACTTCAAGAAAGGTGGTGGAAGAGCCATCTGACTAATTTAGGGAGCAGGAGAAAAGTTATATGCAGAGGAGAACATCTGTGGAATCCAGGAGTAATAGCCAGGAGGTTTCCACTCTTAGTGAGATGATTGCCTTACTCTGCCTAATGAAAAGGCCAGACCCAAGATCCAGGATACTTAGTCGAATTCACTTCTAAGCAAGCATGCAAAGAACTGTGGCATTAGCACTATCAATACCAAACAGCACTTAAAAAAAATAATCATTTTCAAGAACCTCTATAGCTCTTTTGCTATGGAGGTATGCTAGTTGTCATGTGTATTTATGTCAACTGTGACATATGGTGTCAAATACAAGGGTTTTCTTGACAAGACTTATTCAGAGGAGGTTTGCCTTCCTTTTAGGCTGAGTGTGATTTGCCCAAGGTCACCCAGTGGGTTTCCATGGCTCAATGAGTACTCAAATCCTGTTCTACCACTTCTCAGAGAAGGATAGCCACCAAGCTGATTTGCCTGGCCCTTCATAAAACAAAACAGCAAATGACAGTTCCCACATTAGGTTGTGTCTGGACTAGTGGAGAGTACTTCTATCCATACAAGGTGAAACACTGAATTCCACTACTTCCCCTTACTCTCCCTTGCCATTACATGAAAAGCTGCTCCTGATGGTTGGAGATCCTCTTAACACTACAAAATATTGCAGACATATCAGCAATGGCAAACCCCCTCTGAAGAAACTTGCCAAGAAAATCCTGTGATAGGTGCACCATAGGGTCGCCATAAGTTGGAAACAACTTGAAGGCACACAACAGCAACACCTTCTGCAGTAGATAAGGAAAAGGAATACTGTGGGCCCCACCTTATCATGAATGGAAGCATTTTCCACTAGCAGAAATTCATCATTAAATATAGCCCATTAAGTCTTCCCACTATAGGCTCAACATCACAACAGTGTCTGCAGGTTTTGCTTAGGAAGAATCCAACTTAACACCTAAGAAATATTTTACTAGTCACCCAAAAACAGGTACTAGTGCCCAGAATTTTAAAGAGTCATGAAAAGACATAGATCAATTCCAGAATGCATTATAATCATAATTAATTAGTCTCTCTTGGCCTGGATCTGCATGAGTAATAATAACAATAGTCTATACACAAGGTTATTGTGAATAGTGCTACGAACTTCTTTATTTCAATGAACTACATCACCAAGAGCCACCATACACGACTGTCATTGCTGTTTACTCCTGTTAACAAGGGTGGGGTACAACATTCTCTTTCTCCACAGAGCCATCTGCTACATTACAGAGCTATGATGACAGTGACCACGTTTCCTGTTTTCCTTGCTTTGTTTCCTGTTCAGAGTTTAACATCAAGACATAGCTATCACTAGAAAATAACCATATATTTGCCCTTACAATCATCTAAGCTTTGCTGCTTTCCATTAAAATGTTTCAGCAGTTGTTGCTTACATTTTGGCCTTCTAAAAACTTGTTCACATCACGTTCCTTTTACTTGTCACCATGGGTTACAGAACAAAAAGTTAATCTACTGAACAATTTGAGTGTAGTTTTTTGCTTCTTCTTTGTGGCAATTCACTCTTGCTTTAAAACACTGAAATCATTTTGTTCTGAGTGGGAGGGACCTGAACAGAAAGTACCCTGCTGCATGAGCTTTTGCCAGCAGGGAACATTTTTTTTACGGAATTTATTTTCTTGATGAATATTTGATCTGTGCATACAGGAATAACAAAGAATTCTTGATGTGCTCCAATAGGCAATGCTATAGGAGAGCCAACGCTTCCATGCTCAAATCAACAGGGCTGGCATCTAGTTAGGTAGTTACAATGTCATAAGCTAACTCATGACCTTCTAACTCTTTGGTATTCACATTTATGATCATGGCCTCATTGCCATGGCCACAAATGCCCCTCAGGCCCACCTTAAAATCCACATGAAGGAATTCTGCAGTGCTGGTGAGGTGGGTGCTGAAAAATGATTCATCCAGCCCCTTCCAACCATCAAACTATGGTGCAACAAGGAGTTGCAGCAGGATCCCTGTTTCTGCTCATCACCCCATGGGAGAGGACTGGACATGTCATCCTTCATCACCCCACTCACCAGCACTCATCCCTTGGTATGGCTGCCTCATTTTGGGGACTGGATAGGGATACAGAGCATAGCAAAACATCACAGTTGCATGTCTGATACAGGATTCCAGGATCTTTGGGGAAGAGGAACCCCCCCTGCACTAGGTTCATGAGGCACCAATAAGGAAACAATGAAGCACTGCACTTAGGAGCACTGCAGTGTGGACAGAACCTATATGCCACCATTGACACAACACCATGTTACTCCTAAATCCATCTTTTAAAGTTCAGTGCATCTTTTAGAAATGCAAATAACATACAGTGAGGCTCCAGGTTTGTGAACTAGGGAACTTTATATTTTCTGGGGAACCAGAGGGTAATTTGTCCTTTCCTGGCAGTCTTCAGCAATAGCACCTCTATGGAGCATGCAATAGGTCTTTCTGGATAGAGATGGATTGCATTCCCATATGTCACACTCAGAAATCCTAGCAGTTCAACTAATAGCCTGATGCAAAACAGAATGAGATTAATTCTGTATAATATTTGGAGTCTTAATTGGTCACCATGCTTGATATCAGGAAGAAATGTCTCCCTTCAAGTCAGATGGGCTTTTGCCCTGCAGGTTGCTTATATAACTGCTATGCAGAAATCCAGGCACAGTTTTGACAGCTTTCACAGCTTTTATTTATTTATAGAATTTATATCCCGCCTTTATCCCAAAATGGGATTCAGTGGTGCATGTGTGTATGCCCCACCTCCCAAGACCTGTCATATGCCTCAGAAGAGCATGATGCTGAGTTACTGTGTGAAGGCAACAATGGGGAGCACACTGTACCATTTGCAGCTGGCAGTGCAAGACTTAACTGAAATCTATTTGAAGGGCTGCTTTGTCAGGAGGTTTTTCTGGAGTACTGGATATTGCTGGACGGGCTTTTGATAAATTGCTCAAGAACAAAGTTAGAAGCAAGATGAAAGGATAGTTGATTACCTTGCTGATGTGGAACTCCAGCTTTCTCATATATCTTTCAATTGCTTTCATTTGCTGCAAAATAAATTAAAAATAATTAGAATGAGAAGAATGATAGATAGCTTCTATTAGCTGAACTGATTTGCACTTTTGCAAAACTTTTAATACTCTCATGTTAGACTAGTCTGATACAAAATAAACAGAGCCTTTTCTTTGAAAGGGAATGTGTTTAATTTCAGAGTTAGTTTTTGTAATTAGGAACAGTGTACTTCAAATTTCATTCTGATACTCTAATTTTTAAAAGGCTTTGATCATTTGAACAGAGATAATCAATACCTTCCCAGCTTGTTTCCAATTTCCTCAAAATATAATACAACTGTGTTCCAAACACTACATTAAACATCCAAGTACCTATTCAGAGTCACATTGAGTTTAAACTAGGACTGCTTTAGTCAGTGGTGGGCTAAGTGTTGGTACCACAGTGTGGCTCCAAATCTTTCTAAATTCTCCTGCAAAGGGAGAACAAGCTGCCTTTCATGGAAAGGTGTTGATTAACCTTTCAAATAGGTTGCTGTGTTATCGTGCACTATTTAATGTCAAAAATACGAATTTTTCAAATACTTGAGTGGATTTCTGGCAACATCTGGTTTTTCTCATCGCAGCTTCTTGCATATTTGGTCTAGTAGGTCTCAGGGGCATAAAACTGGCCCTTGGACTTGCCACAGTTGACAGCTTCTTCCTTAGAGCACAGCCCTTAAGCTACTTTCTCTGAAATAATTCTTCTGGATTGAAAGTGTTTGTTGGAGATAGACAGATAGACCAATGCACAGACAGTCAGGGATTAATGAAGAACAAGGACTCTGGGAGACTTTGTTCAAATCTTCGCTTAGCCATGGAAACATACTGGGTGACCTCAGGCAAGTCATACTCTCTTAGCCTAACAAGAAGGCAATAGCAAACCCCCTTTGAATAAACCTGGTCAAGAACATTCCATAATAGGGTTGCTGTAAGTTGGAGTCAATGTGCAGGCACATAAAAACAATGATGGACAACCTCATTAACCCCCTCTGTAATCGTGAAACATTGAGAAGGGCTGAATGCATGGTGTAGTAGTTTGAGTATTGGACTAGGACATTAGGAGACCAGGGTTTAAAGAGATTATTGCATGGGCTTTTATCCCATCATTTTCCCAATGGGATAAACGTGCATTTAAAGATAGGTCTTACTGCATTCACCTTTCTGCAGTCCATCTGCTGCCCGTTTGTAACCCATGCTTGTCCCGTGGCTTTTCAAGCATGGGATTTTCCCATGCTTGAAAAGCCATGGGATAAGCCCAGGTTGCAGATGGGTGAATGCGCTAAGATCCATCTTTAAAGTTAAACATGTGTTTATCCCATCGGGAAAATGACGGGATAAAAGCCTGTGCGATAATCTCCTAAATCTCTGCTCAGACATGGAAACCCACTGGGTGATCCTAGGGAAGTCACACTCACTCAGCCTCAGAGGAAGGCAAAGGCAAACCTCCTCTGAACAAACTTTGCCAAGAAAACCCTATGATAGGTTCATCTTAGGGTCGCCATAAGTCAGAAATGACTTGGAGGGACACAACAACAACAATAGAAGGGCTCTCTTATACTGGAAATCCTGCAGCTACTTTTATACCTTGCTATAACAGAGGATTAATCTTATCCATTTGTTGTAGTTTAGCTGATCATTAGAAAAACGTACCTTATCTAGATCATACAGCACTCCCTGTAAGGAATAAAATGAAAATATTAATAGTACATAGGATGTTCTTTTACAGAAGGAAGCACTATGCCACTACGCACAACACCGTAGTCCATCTGATCCAAAATAAGATAAGTACAATGTAGAAATGCCTTACACAACAGAAACATATAACACTCATAGTAACTGAGGGAACCCACTGGTTTTATTTTTAAGCCATCTAGAGAATCTTAGGTGGTCTACAGATAAAACAAACAAATAAATAAAATTAAATAACTTTTAAACTATGTTTTGATAACTCATGTTAGAAAGATGAGTACTATTCCACCCCCTTCATAAACAATCTGAGTAAGTCTAATGCAATTATATACACCACAGTTATCTATCCATCTTGGATGAAAGATATATAATTCATATAATTCAAATTTTTTCTCTAGTCAAATCTTTTCTTCAAAGAAGATGCATAATGCATGTACATAACAGAATTGAATAGTGCCTATGTATATTGCACTATAATACACAAATTCACATATTTCTGACGTATGGAGTAAGTTTCCTGCGTATAAGACTACTCTTTTACCTGCAAAATCTGTGGCTAAAGGGGGGGGTCGTCTTATACGCCGGATATAAGGATAATGAAGATAGTGGTGCTAAAACTCTATATTTTGGCTGGGAAAGTGGGGGGGGGGGTCGTCTTATACGTGGGTTGTCTTATACGCCGGAAAATACGGTAATTGATCCCTTTAAAACAATTATTTATTTTCTCAATGACAGATAGATTGGTCTAAATCAAAATTTGGCAAATGAACTGATTCTTTTTCTTTCAGAGGATCCTGATTTATCCTCCCACGACTGGAATAGTGATAATGCTGGGCTGGAGCTATAAGTCTATTTCTCCCCCCAGTTAAATGACTTTTGTTGTATATGTTGAAACAGATCCAAGAAGGGGAAACTATGAAAAATCATTGCAAGTAAAACTGCATTTGCTGTAGAAGCAGTTGTGGGAGAACTGAATAAGTCTCTACATAAGGCAATTGCCAAAGCCTGGAAAAGCTACTTTTAAAAAAAGATTATCACTTCCAGAAAAATGCAGCCAGCACAGCCCATGGCCACATAGAATGAGGCATCCTGGGTATCAGAGCCCCCAAAAGTAGCTTTTCCGACAAACAGCTGCCTCCAGAATCCCTTACTGACCAAGTGTGAAGGACAAAACAGAAAAAAGTGGGGGAGAGCACATTAGATTGCCTGAACATCCTGGCATGTTGATAAATCATAGATCACCACCAAAATGGAAACCCTAAGAAAACTGGAGTCTTTGGGGGGGGATCATCCCAGGATGCAATTTCTAACAAATATCTCCCAGCCTGAAATCTGAGGCAGTGTAATTCCCATAATACTTCTATTATGGATGTCTGAACTAGCTCTTAAGATTTTTCATACAGCACCTCAAGATTATAATCTCATCTTCCTTTGTGTCCTCCCTACCTAATAAGAAACTGCCTACTATTTGAATTCTATGATGAAGACATACCAGCCGTGAGTTTCTTTTCATGTCCTTTAATTGAGCTGTCAATTTATCCAGCTCCGTTTGATGCACTTCCAGATATTCACTGCAGAGATAAGCCAAAAAATAAAACATCAGCTTTGTTATGTTCCAATATTAAAATGCTGGATTTTGTGAAAAGAAAATCTGTTTAGAATAATGTTATTCTTGCTGATAATTGTTTAAGGAAGTAAAGTACTCTAAAGTAACAAAGTAATCTTCTATATGATTACAAGGAAGATCTGTTAAGTTAAATACTCCCAGACAAGTGTGTATAGGATTGTGGTCCTTCAGAAATTGTAGGACTGTAATTCCCATCAGTGCTAGTCACTATGGCCAATGGTTTGTGATGATGAGATTGTAGTCCAACAATATCAGGAGTGTTGCAAGTGGCCTACCCCATAATAAAGAGTGAGGTTACATTATGAAAATGAAAAGGTATTTGCAACAAGAAGAGGAATTATACAAAAACAACTGAGACCACTGCAACGCACATATGCTACTGTTTCTGCTTCCCATTACTATTACTATTGTCAGTATTATTATTATTTAGTAAACTATGTCTGGCATCCTCTTCAATATTTACATGCTGTAAACTAGACTTACAACCTTGTAAGTCTTGATATTCATATTTATGACTGTTGCGCCTTTGCCATGATCGCAAATGCTCCCTAAAACCCACCTTAAAAGCCTGCACCACCTGAGGAAGTTCTGTGGTGTTGGCAAGCAGGGTGCGGAAGGATGACATATTCAATCCTTTCCTGCAATAGGCTGCAATGCAGCCAATAAGCTGCTCAGCACACCATGCGCTGCTGGGAGGAACCTCTTTAGTTGGTGCAACTGCCTGGCTTTTAAGGGGTCAGATTGGGAGACGGGTTGTGGCTACATCATCAGAGCTATGTTTAGCATGCAGGATCTTGGCCAACATCTCTGAAACATCAGGGCCAAAATCCAATTGTGAGTGCCAACTGGAGCAGCGCCAATGCACCAAGAGGAACTTAGTAAATCAATGCTTGTGTAAGCCCCACTGATTCAATGGTTCTACTCTAATTGGCATTAACAACTGGATTGAGGCCCAGGATTATTTTTAATGTGAAAGGAAATTATTTCTTTGGAGACTAAACATTTGCCTGATATTTATCAGGATTTTCTGTCTACAAGAAGCTAGTAAAATGTTTCAACCTTTTAGGGTCTCATTTACTGGAGCTAGAAGTCACTTGTTAATTCCTCAAAGATTAAACCCATTGACACAATAGAGTTTACGTAAGTGTTGCCTTACCAAATTATTATTGATTCAATTGGTCTGCTCTGTCTGGGACTAGTAAATGAATTTAAGACTAAGTATGAATTGAAAAATTAATATTGATGGAAATAATCAGAAAGACTTTTCATTGTGGATTAATTTCCCATTAATTTTGTAAAGTAAAACATTTTGGTACAGTATGCTTTTCAATTTTTTTTAAAAAAAATAGCCTAAATCTCATCTACTTTTCCCATTCACAAAATGTTTGCTCTCTACACTCAACTGATGACAACCTTGCATGAGTACACTCTTTCTCTCTCTGGTCAGAACAGGCTCAGCCATGCAGTTTTTGCAGAGTATTCAGAAACCCTTAAGCAAAAACAACCATGAGACTGGTCTATTTTAAATTACAGTCAGTCCATAAGACTATTTTAGCTTATAGTAGCTGCTTCATCCAAGGAGGTTATATCAACTGTGTTGAACATGGACAGCAAACTTTTGTCAAACCGAATATGGGATAATGGTGGCAATGCCAAAAGGCAAATGTAATGCAAATTCTGATGAATTCGCCTATAAAATCCTATAGAAGGGATGGAAAAAAACCTGGATAACTCAGTAAAATCGGAAGGAAAAACCAGAGACACGTCTCATGGGGCTCAACTAATAGATTCTTTTGTTCCAGTAAATGGTCTGATTGTTTAAGCTCCAAAAATGTGTGCAGGTTTCAAAGGAGGCTTTGGAGAGCATATACAGACTGAAATGTGATGGGCTTTTTTCACCAATAAAGACATCCATCTCAGGTTTCTTCTGTGAACTAAAAAAATCCTATGCCAAATAAATTGTGTTATTCTTTAATCTTTTAAATGAGGCACAAGGCTATTTGTTAGTTTTGCTGCAACACGTTAACACTTCTATGACCCTGAAAAACAGAATCCACAAAGTATGGAATCTAAGCTGCATTGGGTATATTTCACAGTGTATGTCATAGTATGAGACAGACACAGGAATATTTGCATAGGCTAGAACAGTGCTAAGTCAACCAAGGCTAGACAATTCTGCAACTGCAATACATTGAATGCAGGGTAAGGGTGAGGTAAAATGACTTATTCCCACAAAAAGCAGCTTGGATTCAAAGTATGAAGTTGCCCAAACATCCAAAGGCTGTGTACATCAGCCCTGCACTGTTAGAAGAAACAAGAGCTTTGAAAGGTTATCTTTTGGAGGGATGATAACTCCCTGAATCCCTTAGCTTATTATAGCCAGTGCTGGCGACAGGATTTTGGAAATCATTGTACAAAAAGGTAACATTTCCAAGCTCTGCAAGGAACTCAAATTCCTTACTGGTTGGGAGGTGGTATTAATGAAATGGAACTTGATATCAGAAGATGGACTCTAATTTACTACTGAGAAATCAAATCTTTGTAGAATAGCAAAGATAGTTTTGCTGCTGCTCCAGGGTTATAAAAGTTCTTACTCAAGTCCATTCTTTAGGGCCTTGTAGACTTCTTCCATCCTTTCAGGCTGAGGCGCCTTAGCTGTGCTGTTGCTCTTGTGTCCTAAATTGTGCATTTTCTTCACTTTTGCCTGGGGTTTCTTGAGTGCAGATGAATTTTCAATAAAGGAGTTACACCTAAAAATTGAACATAAAAAGTGTGTGGGCAGGAAAGGAAAAACTATAAATCATGATTATCTCAAAAGAGCATAGCCTAAGGAGCTTTCCCTAACATCTAATCTTTCCTGACTAAAAGCAATCTGCTTACAAGGCTGCCTGCCAGAGAACACTCAGTGTTTATGGGTTAAGAGGTCTGAGACAACATGACACATGGCTATCAGCATCTGATATTCTACTTGGGGAGATATCCAGAGCCTTTATAGTTCCATTTCATTGATTTATTTAGACTTGTAGCTTGCCACATTGTAAAGATTCAGTGCAAACAGTAGAATTTTTAAAATATATCATATATGCACAATGAATCAAAAAAAGAGTAAAAGACTAAAAGGGAATGGAATCACATTTTATAAATAGCTATTGTTCTAAATTACTCAATTTTTTGCTTATAGCAATAACATGGTTATACAGTTGTCCCTCTGTTTTCACGGACTTGAAGTCTGCGGTCTCAATTATTCACGGAGGGGCGAGCCCCATTGGTTAAAATGGCACGCGCACAGGGCTGCACAGCCATTCAAGCCAATGGGGCTTGGATATATGTGTGTTTCCATTTTTGTGGGGGTGGTGGTGGTGTCCTGGAATGGATCCCCCGCGAAAATGGAGGGGCAACTGTACTTATTATTACAAAGCAACTCTTGCATGTTGATATTATGATAAGATATAAATTATTCTAAAACAATGAAACAATCTTAATAAGCTAAGCAGTCCTCTGTTGTTTGGATGGGCCCAGAGTAGAATTACACCCAGGGAGTTTGTGCCTTAATCCACTTCAACCAGCACTGATCTTAAATCAGATTACAGAAGCTAGCCTAAATGGTGTGTGTGTGTGTGTGTGTGTGTGTGTGTTTTTGTGACATCGTTGAGAAAACATAATGACTGCAAGCCTGACTCTAAGCTTCATTTATATAAGACTTATGCCATACATGTTGCAGGTGTGTCCTTTTCCTCAAAGGAAAAAAAAGACATATGCAGAAACATTCACACAAATTAAGCACAAACAGGGTGCGAAGGAGGTGGAAGAGGAAGAACTTCTCTATTAATGACTGCTACCACTCAAGTTCTGGATATACCCACAATGCAGATATAGTGTCACTCTAAGGCATTATGGGAATTTTAAATAGTAACTATAGCTAGCTGCCTATTGCTCAACAAGAATTCCAGGAGGAGGAGGAGAAAGAGGAGGAGGAATTGGAGTTTAAAGCAAGTCCTACGTCAGGTATTAGCAATGGACTATGCCAGGCAGCAGTCAAAAAATACCAGGTGCAGGCACAATCCTTGACTGAAGAAGAAATAGAATACTGCCTTGTTGTTAGCTGCCTTCAAGTCAACTTTGATTCATGGCAACCCAGTAAATGAGACACCTACACTTTTTTATTTTATTTTATTTTATTTATTTATATCCCGCCCCTCTGCAGAGCAATCGGGGCGGCTTACAACATTATAATTTCCATACAGATATATTAAACAGAACATAAAATCCCGAATCCCATCCGTCCTTTAAGAAATAAGGGTTCTTCTTATTTTAGGCCGGATGGTGCTGGGCCTAGTGTCTCTCCCCCAGATGACATTGGATGGTAATGGAGGGAGGGCTTTTCTTCTTATTTTACGCCCAATGGTGCTGGGCCTGTTGCTTCTCCCCCAGATGACATTGGATGGTAATGGAGGGAGGGCTCTTCTTCTTATTTTAGGCCCAATGGTAATGGGCCTAGTGTCTCTCCCTCAGATGACATCGGATGGTAATGGAGGGAGGGCTCTTCTTATTTTAGGCCCAATGGTACTGGGCCTAGAGTCTCTCCCCCAGATGACATTGGATGGTAATGGAGGGAGGGCTCTTCTTTTTATTTTAGGCCCAATGGTGCTGGGCCTAGTGTCTCTCCCCCAGATCACATCGGATGGTAATGGAGGGAGGGCTCCTCTTCTTATTTTAGATCCGATGGTGCTCGGCCTAGTGTCTCTCCCTCATATGACATCGGATGGTATAACATACACTCCCTCCTCCTCAATTGCTCAGCTCAGGTCCTGCAAGTTCAGAGCCATAGGTGGGGTGCAGATGGGTGGCTCTGGGCCACCCTGGGAAGTGGCAGATTGGGGCCGTGGCTATCCCACGCCACGACCCCAATCTTTCCTTTTGCCGCCCCGAAAAGAGCGGCAAAATGCCCTAAGAGCCAGCATGCGGCTCTTTCTCGCCATTTCTGGCGCAGCGTGTCAAAATGCTGTGCTAGAAGGGTGTCCTGATGCCACGTGCTACGCGTAACAGCATCTGGCGTCAGGATGACGTTGGCATGGGGTTGGGGAGGCTGAAGTGCGACTATCCTGCCCCAACTGTGCTTCCAGGCCAGCCCTTTGGGATGGTCTGCAGAGGCCCATAGTCTCTTTAATTGAGTCTATCCATCTAGAATGCTTGCTTCCTCTCTTTCTACTCTTTCTACACAGGAGCCCTGGTGGTACAGTGGTTAAATGCCTGTACAGCAGACATTCACTCACAAACCATAAGGTTGTGAGCAAAATTCCAGCCAAGGGCTCAGAGTTAACTGAGCCTGGCATCCTTCCATAGGTTGCTAAAATGAATACCCAGCTTGTTGGGGGCAATTAGCTTACACATTGTAAACCACTTATGGAGTGCTTAAGTGCACTGATAAGCAGTATAGAAATATATTTGCTATTGCTATTGCTACTACCCTCTACCTTTCCTAGTGTTATTGTCTTTTCTAATGTGTCGTGCCCTCTCATGATGTCCCTGAAATATAACTGTTAGAAGAGTTTTACGTTCTCTTTCCCCCTCCTTAGATAGATCGGGAATTCCTGCATGCAAACTCTCTCTCAAACTAACCATGTGATTTAAATCACTCCCCCTTTGGGACTAACAGACATTCTCTCTCAAGATTTTCAACTTAACTTTTGCTTTTCCATCTTCCTCCTCTCTCAACTTTCTTTGGAAAGATATTGAAATAAATATTTTTTACCTAAACTATTCACTAGCTAGATTAGGATATAGCCTTTTATGTAAATATAGATTAAAGTCATTAGTAAACTTTTGTTTTAAACTACAAGCTATGTGCTTGTTGTTTTTGGAATCAGTTTCAGTTCTTAGGGAAGCATAGTTAGACAAAGGCACACTTCTGCTATTCTGCTAATTTAAAGCTAGACCCTAACAGGCTTGGCTTTGACATTTTTGATATTTCAATATTTTTGTTTCTTTACAAGGGCTAAGGAAACTTAAATAACCCTACAATAACAGCCTCAGTTTAGTCATCTTGCCTTCCAGAGAGAGTTCAGACTTGATTTGTTATAGGACTCATTTATTTGTCTTTTTGGCCGTCTAGCACCACATCTCAAATGAGCTGATTTTCTTTCTATCAGCCTACCCTTGATTATATATTCCAACCCTGGCTTTCACTACCGCGTATTAAGAATAAATTTAAAATCCTATATTCTGGACAAGACAAAACCTGGCCCCCAGACAAAGATAGCTGTAAATGACAAATCAGGACATACTCCCTGAACAACTGTGAAGAGATCTGTAAAACATCTATAAATAGATTGGATCTGAAATGAAACAGACTGTCTGGATCAGCTCTAAGTAAAGAGCCAGAGCTTGACTAGGTTTGGAGGCAAGGAGGAAAATTGTTCCCTTCCAATTATCCCCCATTCCTACCCATGGACCCACAGACAAGCAGAAACTGTGGAGACTTCAGTGCTTGCTGAAGTCTAAGAGCCAGACAGGTCAAAGAGATAACCTTTAGTAAAGCTAGGGCTGTTTCCTCCCTACTGGTTTGTTTAAACTGAGGTTTCACTCAAAGATAGATTGCCAGTTCTTTACCAGAAGCAGCCTTTATTAGAGGATAAAAACAACAGATTCCCATGGCCAAGCTCTGTGTGTGCATGTATGTGTATTTTACCCAAGCTTTGCTACTTGCCTTGATCTCCTTTCTTGAAGACCGCTGAAGCCAGCAAAGGATTGACTTCTAATAATGCCATTCGGGCCTCCTGGAGAGAACGAATGTGATCCTACTGACATGATTTCTGGGAATCTTGAAGATATTCCTGCGAAGAACAGTAAGAAGGTCATTTACAATGGCAAACTATCAGCAAGTTTAAGACACAGTATGTCAAAATCTTGTTTGGAACCACAAATAGTAAATGAATATGGATCATAAGATTTGTGTATCCTTGAATCTTGACATTACACATTTAACGTAAAAGAACCTAGAGTTAGTTGGATTTTTCTTAATGACAACAAGTGGTATCTTTGCAGGACAGGGGCTATAAGAAATGTTTTCCTTTATTTGTGTTGATTTTATAGCTTTGGCTCCACATGCTATCATATATACATGTAAAGTCTCCATAATATTTCAGATTTGCTTTTTAAAATAACTTAGTGTAATGCAATCCCCTCTCCTGCAACAAAATTAATTCTTCCAAGTAATATGCCTTACATTGGTGAACCATCAGGGGTATGTTGAATAGTTGTCTATTCAATAATTGTGAATGACTACACACATTCCATCTGCATTTGGAGGCATATTTCAATCTATTTTTTCATGTTCAATCATAATATTTTTACATTTCTTACCTAGCTTCTACAGATGTTTATGTATCTCTTTACCAATCATCTCCCAACACACAAAAAGATATTGGACAGAGTCAAACAAACGGTAAACAGCAGCTGCTTTCAGAATCATTTACTGAGCATGCATGAACAGATCAGAGAGCAGATAAGCTTCCCTAACCAGTTCCCCCCCCCCCCCGATTGTTTTTTAAAAATTAGATTTATAAGTTTCATCCGCAAAATGGAAATTGAAAGGAAAGTAGAAGCTAGTGAAAGCAAAAATAAATAAATAAATAAATAATATAATATTCTATTAAAAATAAAAATAAAATCATCCCTGTTTGTTTGGAAGAAGTCTTCAGGTGGTTTGTAGAATGTCAAAACTGTTTTTCTTTACTTATACAAGACTTACATGACCTAATTGTTTCATTTCACATGTTCATATTGTTAATTTTGAATTAAATTTTGTGAGAACACATTGAACTGCTCTTCTGTTTTGTGGTGCAGAAATTTATCCCTATTCTTTCCATGTTATTTCTGTCTTTGGTACCAAATTTTCTGTTAAAGAAGTTATACAAAGCAATGTATCTACTTTGTTAACTAAAGTATAGCTATATTGAATAAATGGATAATTAGACTGACTGAAACACATCTAGTTTAGATTTTCTGTTGCTCAGTATACAATTAGAAGAACTTTTTTTCCAAAGTGGCTGTGAATTATATCTCTTTATACCAGGGGTGGGCAACCGTTCCCCTTTAAGGGCCGAGGGACTTCAGCTCCCAGAATCCCAGGAGCTATTGGCCAACATGGGACTATTGGCCAACATGGCTGAGGCTTCTGGGAGCTGAAGTCCCTCGGCCCTTAAAGGGGAAAGGTTGCCTACCCCCGCTTTATACCATACAGATCAGGGGTAGGCAACCTTTCCCCTTTAAGGGCCAAGGGACTTCAGCTCCCAGAATCCTAGGAGATATTGGCCAACATGGGACTATTGGCCAACATGGCTGAGGCTTCTGGGAGCTGAAGTCCCTCGGCCCTTAAAGGGGAAAGGTTGCCTACCCCTGATACAGATAGTGAACAGTCACAACCAGTAGCATCACTAGCAGGGTGCGGGGTGTGTGGGCCGCACCGGGTGACACCTCCGAAGGGGGGGTGACATATGGTGAGCGCCCTCCTTTCTGCCACACACCAGGGAGAAGGCCCAGAGCCCCCCCCCCCAGTCCCTGCCCCACATAGCTTTACTTTAGAGTAAAGCCATGCAGGGCAGGGACAGGGGCACATCGGGCAGAGGAGAGGAGCCTCTTTTGGCTCTTCCTCAAAGCCCCACTGTGACACCCCAGTGTGGAACGTCACTGGTCACAACCATT
The DNA here is from genome assembly GCA_026167975.1 of Phrynosoma blainvillii. Classification (NCBI taxonomy): domain Eukaryota; kingdom Metazoa; phylum Chordata; class Lepidosauria; order Squamata; family Phrynosomatidae; genus Phrynosoma; species Phrynosoma blainvillii. The sequence continues at coordinate 97,831,229 of JANUYF010000004.1, read as the reverse complement.
TCTCCCAGTCAGGTGGCCACAATACAAAATTTCACAAGAGCTTTTATTGTTATTGCTATCTCTTTCAAAAAGGCCTAATAGGCTTAAGCTTGAATCCTTCACTACTGACAGTTTTAGAATAATGATGACCTCGTGAGTTATTAAGTCTCACAAGAAGAGGACAATTGGATAATCCCACCATATTTTCCAGTGGAGTCCCTAAAACTGCAATCCCTCTAACACAGACCTGCTCTATCTTGTCCAGCTAACAGTGGAAGGTATTTTACTGTTGCCAGTTGAGTTATAACTGAGGATACTTTATACCCGTATTGCCATCTGCTCTAGATGTCCAGTGTACCTATTGTAAAATCATTCCATTTAAATTTCATATATTTAATGGACAAATGACTCCCAGCATTATTGTGAGGATAATGGGGGGGGGGGGGGAGCTAGCATGGTGTAGTAGTCTGAGTATTGTACTATGATTTTGAAGACCAGGGTTTGAATCCTTGCTCAGCCATGGAAACCTACTGGCTGACCTTGAACAGTCACACACTCTTAACCTCAAGAGAAGGCAAAGACAAACCCTCTCTGAACAAATCTTGCAAAACTCTCCCCACAAAACCCACAAATAAACCCATGATGTGCTTGTCTTAGGGTCACCATAAGTTAGGAACGACTTGAAGGCACACAATAGCAACAACAATGTAGGGAGGAAGAAAATCATGCATACTGCCTTGAGCTCACTGGAGAAAATGTGGATTATAAATGTAACAAGCCCTGAAAATGATCTATCATCCGAAGACTTAGAATGACAGAATTCTGAGAAAAGGACCATAGCTTGGGTGATCCAGGTTCTAGTTTCCACTGAGCCATGAAACTCCTTGGGCTGTTCACTTGTAAATTTATTGCACGGCACTTGCTGGAACGGGAATGGAATGGCACAGAACAGGGCGAGAACACGTTACTGCACAGAAGAACGCCGCTGATGCTGCCGGGAGTCCTCAAGCTGTTCCTGGCAGCCAATTTTGAAGAATAGTTCAAAATTGTTCTTCAAAATCGGCTGCTATAGCACGGATGAGGAACGTCTTGGAGACTCATGGCGGCATCAGTGGCGTTCTCCTGTGCGGTAACACCCATTCTTGCCCATTTTGTGCCAATCGCAGACCGTGCCCAGAGTGGTCTGGAAATGCTGTGCGATAAACTTATTTGTCTCAGCCTGATCTTTATTCTTGTAAGGATTGTGAGAAGGAAGTAAGCTCGCTGGAATAAAGGTGGGATCTAAATGTAATAAATAAATAACTTCTTTATTCAAATGACCTATGATTTTTAGTACCATGTTGAGGCTTCCCTCTTTCTTTCTTAATTCTTTTGTATTTGGTGCTGTCATGCATCTGAAGAAGTAGGCTCAGCTCTATGAAATCCCATGCTGCCAACTTCTTTCCTTCAGTTAGTCTCAAAGGTGCAAGATCCCTTTGCATACTGATTTTTCCAGACTAACACGACTATGTCTTTGCATTCTACTTCTTTCTTTCTGTCATTTATTTACATCTACACAAAAGCAAAATGCTGAACATCTTGTTCAAATACTTAAAACCATGATTAGTCTCATGTTTACAAGGCCAAACCACTGATTGCATCTGAGAATGAAAGCATTCATATGTCTCTCATATCCAGCTACTTAGAAATGAAATGGTAGGTCCATTATAATCTGTATTGGCTTTATGCTGAAATGAGATATTGTACTACTGTAACAAATCTTTAAACATTTCTGATTCACATATGTATTAGTCATATTAACTCTAAATAACGTCAGGCTGTTAAATGGCTGGGGAGAGGCTACACATCCACAACTGCCAAACCCTTATGTGAGAGGAGTTCTGAATCTTTAGTCTGAAACTAGAGAAAGGTATGAAGGAAAGAACTCAATAAGTATGGAAGTCTTATGGGCTTTCATGGCAAAAATATTGTGCAGCACATTCAACATTAGAAGGATTATAAGTACTGGTGTTCGTCAAGATGAGTTCATTAGCATATGATGGGCTGCTTCTTAAAAGCCTCTTTTTGTCAAAATACAAGAACATATTGCCAGCGTAATATGTTCCATCATGTTCTTGTTAACGTATACAAGGGATGAAGAGCTTCTGTGGAATGGGTAAGTGTGCCAATCTGAAGCAAGATATTTGCAAGGTACATGCTTATATCCGCAAATTTAAAACAGATCCTTTGTTAATTATGCTTAGGAAAAGAAAGGATCTTAAATTCCTGGTTAACCTAGCTTGCTAAAGAAGGGATGCAACAGATGGACAGGAAAAAGTGGCTTGAACCTAAATTTTCCAGAAGCAGTTTGAAACCCCATTGTCCACACCAGTTGCTCCCAAGGTGGCCTGAATGTGCATGGCCCGACTACATGGCACAGCACCAAGCCACACCGCTGGGTAATTGTTTGGGTCATCTCCCCACCATCCATGTACACCATCACACAACCACACTGCTGGTGACTGCCTGCTCCCAAGATGCCATCCCATCAGATGGCCATCCCTTTGATCAGCCACACAGTCACACCTGCAATCCTACAGCACAACAGAGCATTGATGTGCCCAGTAAAACACTGGCAAAGCACAATCATGCCCCCTCACATGCTCCTTTCAGCTCCCCTTCACCTCATCCCCCCTCTCGGACTGTCTGGTTTGTGTATGCTGTACTTATATCCATTGGAGGTGTCATACTTTCACTGTTTTGCACTGCCCCCCCTGGGCTGCTTGGATACGCCGGCTCCGTCCTTTTTAAGTGCACACTTGCACTGGTACATTTATATTCAGCTTTAGGGTTAGGATGGATAGCTCCTTCAGAATCGCTTCACATTAGGGTGTGTATATGCAGGGTCAAAGGTGCGCATTTTCCAGACTAAGCTGGAATATCGCAGGTTCTTTTTGCTCTGGTTTTTAGCCCTGGGGTGCAGCTTCAATCCAGTTTCTCTCCACTTTGGAGGCATGCATCATGTAAATGCCCCACCTTCAAAGCTGTTTGAAACTGCTTTATTTGGTGTGTGTATTTCATCTCAGAGTTTTTATTCACATGCAGTTGGCCTTTCCACTCAAATTAATGATAAAACTTCTTTGCTTGAAAAGGAACTCTTGAAAAGATTTCAAAGCATGTCCAGGGTTCACCTGAAGATAGCTGTAAAGTGAATTGGTCTGGAAAGCAGACTTGGGGCAGTTTGTTATGCTCAATGTATTGCTTTTGATACATAACACATTCTAGTCTCATTGCCAAAGAAGAGTAACTTGGTACAGTTAACTATGTCACTTCTAATTCATTACTCCCAAGCTATAGATTTCCACAGAAATCAAGGTGGGTTACAGGGCTTCCTTAACCAAAAGATCTGAAAATCACTGATCTACTGGAAGTGACTGGCAGGGGATCTCCAGGATTTTAGACAGGGGTCTTTCCCATTCCTATGTGAAGATAACCCAGATTGAACTGGGGACCATTTGCAGGCAAAACATGTGCTCTACACTAATGCACTATGGCCTTGGGAAAAGAAACCAATCTCTATACCTGGAGCTGCATTTTGCCCACACAGCCAGCATTTCTTCAGCCAACTTTCCCTTTTGGCTTTGCATTGTCATAAATGATTAATAGAGTAGCCTGTTTAAGACACACACACTGTGCAAATCCTAGTTGTCAATTTGTATACACTGCCCTCTGTGACTGACAAGAGAGATATTGGATTGAGCTCGCTGTAGGGGATCACAGAACCTTAGACCCTTGCTTTAATGAATTTAAAAAATAACAACAAAAAATTCAGCCATGCAGCTTTTTATGTGTTTTAGCAAGGCAATACTCTGATAGTGTACATATATTCATAACATATCTTTGCTATATACCAAAATCCTTCAGCTTTAATTTAGTTCCATGTTTAGTCACAGCAGCAGCAGCAACAGCTGCTATTATTATTATTATTATTATTATTATTATTATTATTAATTTCCTACCTGCCTCTCCCCATAGATCGAGGCAATGAACAACAACAATTAACAAACAAGATCGGTTAAAATGCATCAGTTCAAATACACATCAATTTAAAAGGACAAATAAGATATACACATATTAAAACAATCCACATTTAAAATTCATCATTCAAAATTCACAATTTAAAAATCATCTGGATAAGCCTGTCGGAAGAGATTGGTCTTTAATGCTTCTTTAAATTCGGACAGCATATTCAGCTATTGAATCTCTTCCAGCAGGTCATTCCAGAGACTAGGGACAGAGTAGAAAAAGTCTTCGGACTGACTGTTGCCAACCTGGCCCTGGCTGATTGAGTAAATGCCCACCATAGGACCTGAGCATACAAGGTGGATTATACAGGAACCATGTGAGGCTATAAAGATAGCAAACAATGCTTTGTACCTTGCCCAGAAACTAATTGGCAGCCAGTGGAGTGATTTTAATACTGGTGTAATGTAGAAAAGACAATGATGTTGGGGAAGGTACAGGGAAGAAGAAAGAGAGGAAGACCACATGCCAGATGGATAGATTCAACCAAGGAGACCATGGGTCTGAGCGTGTAGGACATGAGCAGGGAGGTAGAGGACACGGAGACTTGGGGGCTCTGCAGACAGCGCAAAGCACTGTCTTGGAGCCAGGGAAGGGGAGGGGCAGCTGGCCGCCGGCTGCTGCAACCCCCTTCCGAGAACGTGATCAGAGCGCCCGCCGTTGCACACGGCAAGCATTCTCATGACGTCCTTCCGGCGCAGTGTCCGGACACTCTGGGCTGGAAGAGACGTGGAAGAGATGCGCGGTGTCTCTTTGGATGCCCCTTCTGCCCGCTCTGGAAGGAGCGCTAAAATAGCGCTCCTTCCAGGGCTGACAGAAGGGTGGATTGGGGCTGAGGCATGGGGCAGCCTCAGCCCCAATCCTCCGCTTCTCAGGGAGGCCCACGGCCACCCGTCTGCAAAGCCCCTTGGAGACATCTCATTCACAGAGTCACTATGAGTTGACTCAAAAGCAGCTAGCAACAACAAAATGTGATCACTCCTGGATGTCCCAGTAATCAATCTGGCTGACATGTTTTGAACTAGCTGAAGCTTCTAACTTGGTACAGAGGTAGCCCAATGTACAGTGTGTTGCAGAAGTCCAGCCTTGAGGTTAACAGCAATTGCCAGAAAGCAATTTGTCCAGAGACATCTATAATAACAGAAGTGTTTATATGAGTAACTGTACCATAACCCCAACATTCTGAAACCTAAACTTGACATGGATAGTAAAATGATTTGTTTTGTGTGTTTTTCATGGTTGTTTATTTTTAATAAATCAATTTTAATTAATTTAAGGTATGTTTGTAGCCTGCCTTATCATATTGAGTCAATAGGTGCCAGAACTTCCCTAACCAAGAAGGATGAAGTTCAAGGCAAGCCATGGGATTTTTTCATATGGCCATCAGGAAACTTCATGTGATATTTCCCAAATTCTTCAAACAGTTCACAGAGTGAGAGTGATAGTGGTGGAGGGGCAGGGAGAAAGAGGAACCTAATCTGGGATAGAGCAGAGTGAGCTGAGGGAAAGACTGAATGAGCACCAGGGTAGTGATGGCTGGAAATCAGCATAAAATAAAAGTATGTAGAAGGGAGAAGATAAAAGAAAGAATAGAGGGAAAGAGAAAGAGTAGATGCAAAGAGAAAGAACACCTAGATATGGATGAAGAAACTGTAACCCACACAAACTTGCAATTTTGCTAGTACAGTGGGTCCTTCCCATCCACGGGGGTTCAGTTATGCCTCCCCTCCCCTGCAGATGGGAAAAAATGTGGGAGCTCAAGCCCGTATTAGTCAATGGGTGGCAATGTGCACATGAAAACATCATTCCCCTCAGTGGCTGATATGGAGAAGGGCAATCCATGAGAGTTCCAATCTGCAGGTAGCTAACCTGCCAACATGGTGGCCTCACTGTAATGCAGCGGTTCTCAAATAGTGGGGCGGGCCCCCCAGGGGGGGCGCGAGGCTCCATAAAGGGGGCCCCGTTATGGCTGGAGAGAGGGAGATTGTCCCAGCACAGCCCCAGTAGCTCTATCCTGATTGGCCAAACCCGCCCATGTGATCGCACGGGGGGGGCGCGAAATGTTTTCTTCTTTCCTAGGGGGGGCGTGACAGAAAATAATGGAGAAACACTGCTGTAATGTAACAAAACCTACAAGAGAAAATAGGTAGTCTATCTTTACTTTGTTGTTTATTTTTAATTGCCATTAAGTTGACATTGACTTATGGTGACCCTATGAATGAGAGACCTCTAAGTTGCCCTATCATCAAACTCTCTGCTCATGTCCTACAATGGATAGTAAATCATTACCACTTATGCACTGGATTTCTACTAATTCTGGATTAACATAAGAAGACACTACATACTAATACAGCTGTTGATTAAGCCAGGAATACATTCTTGTAATACAAGACAAGAAAGAGCAAACAAAGGGAACCACAAAATACATGCTGAAAGATCTTGTAGCACCTTTGAAATTAACTGAAAGAAGTTGGCAGCATGAGCTTTCCTAGACTTCAGTCTACTTCCTCAGATGCTTTTGGTGGAGTGGAAGCCAGGGACAGACATATATATGCCTTTCCTGGCTCACTACACACATTTCAAGACTATCTGACACCCATCCTTATGGGGGGCATCCTACACTCATCTATTCTTCCCACCTACAGGCTAGTTTCCAAGGCCAAACTGGTCTTGCCACCTCATTTCCATACCCAATGGCTATGTCTTTGTCCACAAATGACCGTCGTTAAAACTGGGCTTGCTATTTCATTTCCATACACAAATGATTTTGAATTCGAATTGACATTCTCACATACCAAGGGCATATATATGTTTGTCTCTGGCTTCCACTCCACCAAAAGCATCTGAAGAAGTAGACTGAAGTCTATGAACGTTCATGCTGCCAACTTCTTTCTTTCAGTTAGTCTCAAAGGTGCTACAAGATCTCTCTACATACTGATTCTACAGACTAACATGGCTATATCTTTGAATTCTACCACAAAATACATGGGCATAGTTCTGTAGTTATACCATCTCTAGTATACACACACACACACACGTTTGCTTCATAGCTTTCTGATGCAAAATTCATTCAAACCAGGTACAACTTCGGGGTCTTCTGAAAGTTGGTGGACCCAAAGTACAACCAATATGATAAAGTAATTTCCTTTCAATCATAGCATCCCATAGTATAACTCAGGGGTAGGCAACCTAAGGCCCAGGGGCTGGATGCGCCCCCCCGAGGCCTTTGGACCAGCCCCAGACCGGTCTTGCTGCCGCCGCTGCCACTACCCCCGCCCCCCGCCATTATGATATTGATTATTGTTGTTCTTGGGGTTTTCTTGGCAAAATCTCCACAGGGGTTTTGCCATGGCTTTTCTGGGGCTGACAGAGTGTGCATGCATATTTTTTTAAATTTTTTTAAATTTTATTTATTTATTTATTTGTTTTTGGTGCTTCGGCCCCCCAATTGTCTGAGGGACAGCAACCCGCCCCCCAGCTCAAAAAGGTTGCCTACCCCTGGTATAACTGAAACAACACTATTACTCATCACTGATATGAATAGATTTTGCAAGGAATAAAGGCTGTATACAAAATTATAGCCTTTTCATGAAATCACTATTGAAAGGAGAATGAGTTCCTACAAAAATAGTTCTGGAATTATTATTTCTCCTTGATTCATATAAGTATCACTCAAGACTGATCACAGCAGTGGACAAAGTGTGACCCTCAGGCTCTTTCTTACAGCACACCTGTTTCTGTAGTTTCCCTTCAAATTTCTATTTTTAAACAATTTGACAAATTGACAATTTCCTCCCAAAATTTGGCAGCAAACTGTTAGGTCTTATAAACAATGGGACACTAAGTGTCATAGACCTGAATCTAATTTTTAGTTCCAACTAGTGTAGACCCATCAGTGTTGCTTATCAAATTCACACTGATTCTCTAGATTTATTCTGAAACTTATGACTTAAACCCAGTCAATTTAATTCCTTTTTGTTCAATATCAGTATTGGATATCATATTACCTGAAGTCAATTTAAGTACATTTCAAGTTCATTTACATAAATATAAATTTAATAACAATTAATCAAGTATAATACAGGATTTTATTTGTTAGGAACAAAGGTGGAAAAATTTAATGACTTTAATAATATTTAACCATGAATTAATTAATTTCTGCTAATATGCTTTTCAGATAAACCCAATTTGTATGTATTTTTAATTTTTAAAAAAATCTGAAACAAAAGACAGAATCAAAAAAGTGTGACCCTTGGACATTTGGCCAACATGAAAAGTGGTTCTCAGCGCAGTAACAGTTACCCCACCTATGAGAAAACTGTAAAAGGACAACTTTCATTTACCTAAATTACGTTGGGTAGAAATCTGCAGGTTTTACAATATATAGAATGCTTTGTTCGGAAGTTTGTCAATTATGAACTACAAGAAGAGCAAGGTCAGTCTTGTACTCATATTTTCTTGACAGTCACTTCTGATAGATGATGACCTAATTTCTTTTTCAGTTCAAATTGCTCAGCAACACACTGAATCCTGCAGTAATAGCTCAGAAATATAGGACTGTTTCTCAGCACACTGTCTTTTGTATTTAGAAAGATACTAAATTTTTAATTGAGGGACATAATGTTGTACAAGAGGCAGAAACTATGTTTATTAAAAATGCTACCACATGTCTCAGCCCTACGCAGTCTAAAAGTTTACTCCTAAAATTAAAACAGAAGTTGGCATATGCTTGATCTTCACAGTAACAAATGAACAGAATGTGCATTTAACCTTTACTTGTATAGAGCAAATATATTTTTAGCATATGACAGAATTCATAAATTCCTATTTCTATGTCCAAATGCTTCTCCACAATTAGGTTTCCTAATTTCTGTGTATCTGCTGTTATTACAGCCAGCATGGTGTAGTGATTTGAGTGTTGGACTAAGACTCTGGGAGACCAGATTTCCATGCTCAGCCATGGAAATCCACTGGTTGACCTTAAGCAAGTCACACACTCTCCGTCTCAGAGGAAGGCAGTGGCAGCCCCCCTCCCCAAAAAATCCTGCAAAAAACTCATGATAGGTTCACCTTAAAGTCATAAATTGGGAATGGCTTGAAGGCACACAACAACAAGATAGTGCAAGAGACATTTCCCCAGAGAAGTCTTTCCATGATTTTGTTACCACTGTTAAAAATATCCCGTCTCTAATGTCACCATTTTGTTTCATCCATGATAAGAAACAGAGTGCAGCTTCCAAAGTCACTGCTAGAGTATGGCCTGGCTCTTAGGGAAAATGGTGATTCTGGAAGTATCTTGATTTTAGGCAAAGAGGGGCTGTAAAAGATCAACACTTACACTTACGCTGAGACTAAATACAAACAAGTAATCAATTTAGATAGCATCAGTCTGGAGTTATGGGTTCCAATTAAAAAGGAAAACCTACATAAAGGGAACTTCCATAATCTAAAGTGTTCCAGGAAAGGTGTTTTACCTAAAGGTGTTGCAGGAAAATAGTGGGAGCTTTAGCACCAGATCAAGAAGCCCCTCTAAACTGCTTTCAACAAGAGTGCAGTTCTAGTCCAGAGTGAACACAAATTCCCAGACTGGAGGAATACCTGACACTGCTAGCTTTGTTTACATGTTAGTTGCTTAAAGGACATAGCACAGTTAAAGAATCTGAAAATCTGCACCTCTCCCTCTATTCCTAATATGTGGCCTCTCGCAAACCTAATTTCACCATCTGCATGGACATCTGCAGTGGCAAAGCCTATGTGTAAAGATCTCTATGATTATAGGCTCCTGCAGACCTGGACTCTTGACTGAAGAAGGCTGCAGGACCCAGGGAGTCCGATATGCACAGAAGCCTACATATGTAGTCTTCACTACCTAGGTTGTCTATGCTAAGGCATGGATGGCAGGAGCAGGGGAGCAATGGATCATTAGGGATGAAGTAGAGATGTTGGCCCACAGCTACTTTCATCATGTGATTTCCCTTCAAATGAGAGATATGCAAAGGAGATGCTTATACTGCATTCTACCTGAAAAGCAGATGCTGTATTGAAAACAATTTGTGCTGGGACAAAGGGGGCTGGACACCATTACAAGAGTATCAAGATAGCCACAACTTAAATGCATAATATTGCATTTAAGTTGCAGTTGCACAAATTTAAGTTAAGTTGTGGCAAGATAGCCACAACTTAAATGCATAATATTGGGCTCATACATTAATAATAAATCAGCCACTGTTAAATCCCTTAGCAGGTGTTATAATAATAATAATAATAATAATAATAATAATAATAATAATTTTTATTTAATACCCCGCCCCTCTGAAAACAATCGGGGCGGCTTACATCATAAAAAACATCACATAAGTTAAGAACAATTTCCCCTCCCCCCTTAAAAATATTAAATCAGATACAATTAAAACAGATAAACAAATATAAAAGTGTTGTATGGGATGCAGTGGCTCAAGTGGTTAAGATGCTGACTCTGTTGATTGCAAGATCAGCAGTTGGCAGTTCAAGGCCTGGGTGCTGCGTGATGGGGTAAGCTCCCATCACTAGTTCCAGCTTCTGCCAACTTAGCAGTTTGAAAGCATGAAAATGCAAGTAGATAAATAGGTACCACTTTAGTGGGAAGGTAACAGCATTTGGCGCAGTCATGCTGGCCACATAACCACCAGAGCAGTCCTCAGATAATGCTGGCTCTTTGGCTTAGTAATAGAGATGAGCACTGTCTCTTATGGTTGGACATGACTTGACAACCTTATCAATGGACGTTATCACACGGGGGAAATCTGTTGGTTAATCACACAAATCCCAAACAAAAACTGAATTTGTGCCTCACGATTTCACACAACGTTGCACAGAAACTGGACAGAAACTGGTATTATCCGAGATCTTTTTAATTTCGGGAGTTTAGAGGAAATGCATTTGTGAAATTACAGTAATTTCGCATTTACTGTAATGTGAAAAGCAAATACGCACGGACAATTCTCTTTTAAAACCTGGAGGAGGGCCAAGAGGAGGAGGAGGAGGGGCCTCCAGGGAGGGAGAGTCCTGGGCTCCTTCTCAGTGCCAGGGAAGGGAAGGCAGCCCAGGAGAAAAAAGCTTGGGACGGAGGAGAAGTTTGGCATTTGGGATAGAGGGAAAAGGAGGGGAAAGAAGGCTTCCCTCGCAGCAGCTGTGGGTGGATGTGAGTGCAAGTGTGGGGTGTGCTTGTGGAGCAACTTGGAGATCCATCTCACCATAAAGTTCTGCCCTGCAGGTTCTACAAAGGGGAAAGGCTTATGGGGGGCATGGAAGTTACCTCCAGTTTCCCCCTCTCAATCCCTCCCTTGCCTTGCCTTGCCTTTCCAGCCTCCTCCTCCTCCTCCTCCTCCTCTGCTCTCTTGAGAGGTCCTAACCCCAACGGAAGGGGGTTAGGACCTGTGCAGGAGGACATGACCCCAAATGTAGGACAGTCTGACATTTCCTTCTGGGAAATGCAGGACTCGCCCTGGAAAAGGAGGAGTCTTGTCACAAAACACACCCATTTCCAGTACATGTATGGGTTCTTTTCACTTGTGTATGAAAGTTAAAAACATCTTTTTTTCGCTTTTAACTTAATTCTGTTATTACTGTAATTACGTGTGAAAAGCTTTTGCGTAATTAAGCTCTATTTTCACTTTCTTTTCGGGATGCTTCATTTCCACTTTATTATCTCTTTAACAACGAAACTGGCGTCCAATGGGAAGTACCCCTCCCTTTCCCTTAGGTGCTGTATCCCAGTCAATCAGTGTGATTAAGCCCTACCTGGCAGGTGGAAGAATGTCTTGCATCTTCCCTGACTTCAGGTCAGCCCCCCAACCTATCTGCTCTGCTATCCCCTCTAAGGTCCCACCCTGTTCACTTTCTATCATGCCTGATGTCTGCTTCCTTCCAATAACCATCAGTTGTGACAAAGCAGCATGCATGGATTAGAATCTGGTATATATTCATCCAAATACCACATGTATTGATATTCTGAAAGGAGGTACCAACAAAAAAGCAGTAATACAAGGTAGCTAGCAAGACGAACACGTGTACTCCAAACTGATACCCCCAGGAAAGGTGAAAAACTCATGCTTCAATAACACGCAAAGATTCCTTCTCAGGCCCCAAAGGTGACCAGCCAAAGATTGGAGACATGGTACAAGCAAGCACAAGAAACATAATAGGGGGAGGGTGGTTGGGCCGCCTAGCCTCCAAGGAAGGAAGGGAAGGGAAACATGTGTGCAGGCCTATATAGATCTATTTTGTCTTGGAACAAATTTTGTCGGATCTTGCAGTCCTGGAAGATTTGAGCAAGATCTGGAGCAAGACATGGCTTTGATCTTGAGCAAAGTCTTGCAATGGTTGGGGGACACTATAAGACTTCTCAGTTATTACTCGAAGCAGCAACCAACCCCCCCCCCCCGGTGCTGGCCCCCATGAAGGTCTGGTGCAAATGCATCCCTCTGGGAGGCATTGGGGTAAGTATTAGGAGAAACTTTCAACTTTTAGAAGCCACATTTTGATTGTTTTAAAAGGCCAAATCCCCTCTGTTCAAAGCTCTGGAGCAAGGAACCATAACATATGAAATTACACCACATCCATACTGCCAATTAGACAAATTTTACTTAAGGCTTGACAAACCACTGATAATGTGCTTTAGGATGGATCACTTAATGTCACCATTTTGCTTCATCAACAGAAAGCTGTATAAAAGAGATTTCATAGCAAACCTAACGCAGGGCTGAAAATAGGAAATTGCCCAGTTGTCTGCATGAAATAAAAAAAATGTTTTTAATGCAATCTTAGAATAATTTTTAATGTCTTGTGATATAAATACTGTACAAGACTTTTCTGCCAGCTATAAATTCTACAGTTTAATAACTGCATAGGTCTATACCAGAAGTTAGAAATATATATAAATTTTGGACTGCAACTCCCTGAACTTAGGTGGTTATGAAATTTTTATTCTCCAAAAGTAAATTTCCCATGCTCCAATTTATAATCAGTTGCTTGGTAAATGAGATCTATGCCCCATACAATTGCCTTACACACAACTCTATATTGTAGACTGATGCTGAATATAATTGAGTATCACTTCAGAAAAATGTTCAGCAATAGAGAATGTGGCAAAGTGGTCTACTAATCAGAAAAAAATAATTATTAATGTTCAGATTGAGAATACACCAATATATGTACCAGTCTTTTTGGCTTTCAGCATCTTTTTCAACATCTCGGGAGGGGGGGTTCTGTGTAACTTCAGATTATGATACACCCTAAAATAATCAAATATATTAATTCTCAGTTCCTTTCCACTTTCCACAGGATTAATTTACTTAATGGGGAGCTTCAGAAAAGAATCTGTTTCATAAACGGATTTATAATCTTTTCCCCTAGAGTGATTTAATGTGATAAACTGAAGAGGGTCTACTGTTCCATCAATTATGCAGATGTTTATGTTCTGTTGATTACAGGCTAATTAGCAGAATTACAAATGTAAAAGTCAAAGCAATAAAATCCTTCTGAAAAATCTGAAGAGCTGAAAATGGTACATCCACTAAAATTCACACATATAACACACATAAGCATGTTCTACCATCATCTATTATCTATCTTGAAGTGCACCACTGTTGTTGTTGTTGCTATTGTTGTTGTTGTTGTTGTTATTATTATTATTCTCTATTTTCTATCTTGAAGCACACCAGAAATTTTTCCTAACTATATTTTAACAGAATTGTCCAATCCATAAGTCATGTATGGATAAAAGATATATTCCTTGAATTTACAGGTCTGCAAGAGTTTTGTGTTTGCATGAATAAATAAATAAAGTGTGCATGCAGAGCTGCCAGCTAGGTGAACTGATCTGGAAAACATGCCTGCACATGAGCTTCAAATGACTGCCCTAAGGCCTCTGATTCAGAATGACAGTTTCCTCCTAAAGAGATTGACTAAACTCACCAAATGCCCTGCTTACAACAGACCTGAATATGTCCCAAGAGCAGAATCACAATGACATAATAAGGTAAAACAACACAATGACATACTTTGTGCTCTTTTAAAAAAAGGAAAACACAAAAAGAAAATCAACACAACATTTCTGACCTAAATTTTGGACCACAATTCCTTCAGGACAATATAGTATAGATGGCACATTCTTTAAGGAAGAATGAGTCAGGAAAACTACATTGAAGCATATCCAGAAAATCTCACCATAAACTGGAAAATATAAGATCCTCTTCCAGGATCCTTGAAGCCAAAATACCCTAATGGCACCAGATTCCATCTGATCTTGGAAGTTAAGCAGGTCAGCTCTCGTTAGTACTTGGATGGGAGACCACCAACGAATACCAGGTGCAGTAGACTATATTTCAGAGGAAGGAACTAACAAAACCACCTTGGAGTATTCCTTGCCTAAGAAACTCCTATGAAATTCATGGGGTTCCTGTACATCCACAGGCAACTTGAAGGCGTGCGCGCGCACACAGATCCTTAAATCAAGCCCAAAGTCTTAAAAGAAAGGTTACAGAACTGTGCCACTGATATACATAGTGAGTGCAAGTCATTAGAAGCTGTCTCCTTTTTTGGTAAATCTTTAATAAGAAGCAGAACAGGTTTGGGAGATCTTTCAGTCTTTTGAACTTTTCCACTGTCATTTATGTCAGGAATGCTGCTACTATGATTTTACAGAGGTTTTGTGAGTCTAGGTTTGTGACCTTCCAAATGGCTTAGCTGCTGCTGTAAAAATTAAAAACTAAAAAAAAAGTAAAATAAAGTGTGGCTTTTTGTTACTAATGGGGGGAGGCTGTCATCTGGAGCAAATGCCAGACATACATGCTTTTCAGATACACCTACTATTGTACTGTGCTTAATCCTTTCAGTATTCTCCTACTGTTTTCCACAGAACACCTAATACCTTTTATGTGAAACATTTGAGTGCCATGAGACATCTGTACACAGCTGAAGGCTGCAATCCTCATTATGAGAGTAAGCTTAAATCTTGCATTCCGGCATTCTATTATCCATTCCTGTACTATGCAACACCTTCCACAAAAACACTGGCAATTAATTGAACAGTAGCTACATTCCTTAGCATGGTAGCCCATATATATTTAGCTAATGCACATTGTAAAGATTCATCACAGAGAGACATAGCAATGAGAGCAATGGAAGAAATGATGACCTCTCCTGTAACAGAAAACAATGGGGGCAATGTACATGATGCATTTTCACTATATGTGCAATGCAGTGGAATTTCCTAAGAATGCTAAATGCTCTATGAAACTAGAGAAAACTTCAACAAGTGACTTTTTAGGACTACAATTCCCTGAATCCCCCAGCCAGCTTGGTCATACAGGCTGAGGAACCTTTGCAGACAGCTAGAAATAGGGCAAATTGAGTCCACTTTAACTGCCCTGGCTCAGTGCTAGGGAATCATGGGAACTGTATTTTTTCTGAGACATTGAGCCTTCTCTGTCAGAGGTGCCACAATAAACTACAGTTCCCATGATTCCCTAACACTGAGCCAGGACAGTTAAAGTGGACTCAATTTGCACTATTTCTGGCAGTCTGCAAAGGCCTGAACTGTGCAAGCTGTAGTCCCAAAATATCTTTTCTCCATGCCCTGTTAATGCAAGCACACACCTGGAAAGAAAAAAGTAACTCACGAAAAGAAAGGCAAGATTTTGTATAGACCAGCCATAACTGCTCAAACATTCTGTAACATCAGCATGCATTGTAGGCTCAGATACTGTAATTACAGCTAATCACTTTTCATTATCCCTTGTGAAGGCAGCCAATACTGGAGAAGCAGGCAATTGCAAAAGCGTGAAAGCTGTTTTCCACCCCTGTAGTGGTTTGAACGTTGGACTGAGACTCTGGAGATCAGGGTTCAATTCCCTGCTCAAGCACAAAAACCCACCAGGTGACCTTGGGCAAGTCATACTCTTTCAACCTTAGAGGATGGCAATGGCAAACCCCTCTGAAGACACTTGCCAAGAAAGCCCTATGATAGGTTCTAGGGTGCCTTAGGGTCACCATAAGTAGAAAATGATTTGGAGGCAGAAAACAACAACAACAACCCTCCTGGGGGTGGTGGGTTTGATGCAACCAGAAATGGTTCAGGCATTTTTGTGGGTTCTAAAATGGGTCTTTTTAGGCTGCATATGGCATGTACACCACACTTTCCACACTTCTGCAATACTGTATGAGAGGGATGGTTCAGGCTAAGGTTACAGAATATGGAAAGTATTCTGATTGCTTGTTTTGCATTAATATTATAATACTGACATTGCTAGCAGTACCAGTATACAAGCTTTTGGGACTCTGAATGTAACTTCACAATTAAGTCTAACATGCAACAGATACTGACAAAAGTTAAATATGGAAACAACAGTTGAACACTGGCTGTGATTATGGAAACTATGTGTAAGTATGAAAGGAGTGAAATCTTTAAGCTATATTTCCAAGGAGAAAAACTGCACCTTGGGTACAAGTGCTAATGTGTATACATTTAACCAATTTAGCTGGCAGGGCATGTGTTACTTAAAAAAATAATTTACATACAGATTAAGCAGGAAAAAAACCCCAGGGTGTGACTGGATCCACAAGTAATAAAGAGAGAAACCAAGATAAGCATTCTTTGAAAATATGGCATTATCTCCTTCTGGTTTTTACTATCACATAGAGACAAAACATCAAACATTGGACTGTATCCAAGAGTAAATAAATGGATGAATGGGGGCATTTTCACCTTTTTCTTTATTTTTGCAATATTTGCATAATTTGGCTTGCTAATCAAGCACTAGTAAAATAAACTGAGAGCATCTTGCCATCTTATCATGTCAGTGACTTTCAATCTGGTTTAGTCCTGCAGGTCAAAGATAATGAAGTTAGAACTCGCTGCATATGTCAGAAAAACTGGAAACAATCAGTGTAGCCCTGACAGAGCTAGCATGACAAAGAAAGAGCCTATGTTCTCTAGGCATTCTCAATCTCTATATTCTCAATTTTAAGAGTTGTACATGTAAACTTTAAAAAAAAAATCAGGGGTGGGCTTCAGTATATATTATATCTTTTATTGTTCCTTAGTTTACCAGTTACATTTCCTCCTTAAAGTCTGAAATGGGAAGAAGTAGCAAAAGAAATAATTAAAGATACTACTGCTATTACCTGTGTTTCACAAGATAATGTGCTAATGGCCTATCGAAAAATGAAAATGAAACTTCAAGCACCTGCATTTCATTAAAGGCTAATGGAAATTGAGACACATAAGCTTTATCACTATAGACTCTTAGAACGTAACCAGATAACTTTTCTGTTTTAATTTCTCTTGAATATAGTATTTGGGCATGTGCCTTTGAAGACATGATTAAGTCCTTGATTCAGTAATTATGTTCAAGCTTGTTAATTCAAAACAACAACCTCCATTTGAATTGCTGATTTACAAAACCTTAAGAGGCTGGCAGTGTAATTCTGCATATGCTACAGGATTAGTAGTCAAGTCTTTCAATACAGAGACAGAAGGATAAGCGAAGCATGGATTAACCAAATCTGACAGCATTCGTTATCACTGAATGCCAAGATAATTATCCTTTATCTTCTTTCATTGCTTACATTAAATTTGTATGATTTTTGCAGCAAACAATCCTATTTCCTACAGTTCTCTAATACACCCACACACAAACACATACAAACATATATTTGTCATATTCACTAGAGTCTGCATAGTAGGCCAGGCTCAAAAAGCCTCAGTACATATTTTCCAGCTGAAAATATTTCAGTTAATAACCATCCATTTTCTCTCCAGCCACTCCCCCTTTGCAGTATCCTTAGCTTACAGCTAAGACATAGGATCAGCAAATCATAAAATTTATTGTTGCTATATCGACCATTTTTAACTTCAATTAAACAACAGAATGTCTACATGACTAGTAGAAGACTACTCTAGAACCCGTTCGCAAAGGGATCTTGTAGCACCTTTGATACTAACTGAAAGAAAAAAGTTGGTAGCATGAGCTTTCATAGGTTTTAGTCTATTTCCTCAAGTCTAAAAAAGCTCATGCTACCAGTTTCTTTCTTTCCGTCAGTCTCAAAGGTGCTACAAGATCCCTTTGCATACTAACATGTCTCTGAATTCTCTGTTGTACTAAAACTGAATTCTCTGTTGTGCTAAAATTAAATATGAAGATATTAAAACATATGAAACCGCAAATGTTGTGGTCTGAGCAGACATACTATGTATGTTCCTTATTTAGATCAACTTTAAATTATGCATGGGTTTCCTTAAATATATTCATTATGAATGTAATGGGTGGACTATATCCCATAATTATTGCTAAGGTGAATGGTCAAAGAAAGGGAAAAGAGGGAAAGGACATATAAATCTTACTTTGTGTCCAATGAAAATTAAGGTGTTGCTTATTATTGGGCATGTCAACTGAAAAGTCGCACCTGAATTCAATTTGCTCCAAAGTAAATAAGCATTTGTTGTTTGTTTTTAACTGCCTTTGCATCAATCTCAACCCATGGTGACCCTATGGATGAGACATCTCCAGGCCCTCCTGTCCTCTACTGCTCTGCCCAGCTCCTGCAAATCATATTTGTGGTCTCTTTAATAAAGTCCATCCATCTAGCATGTGGCCTTTCCCTCTTTCTACTTCTCTCTACCTTTCCTAACATTATTGCCTTTTCCAACGATGCATGCCTTCTCATGATGTGTCCAAAGTATGACAGTCTAGGTCTTGTCATCTTGGCTTCTAGGGATATTTCTGGCTTGATCTGCTCTAGGACCCATCTGTTTGTCCTTTTGGCTGTCCATGGGATCCTCAGCATTCTTCTTCAGCAACACATCTCAAATGAGTTGATTTTCCTCCTATTTTCTTTCTTGACACTCCAGCTCTCACATTTATACATGGGATAGGGAATATAAAAACTAGGCTGTCTGCAACCGCCCAGAGGACCTTTTCAGCAACCACTCCCAGATTATGGAATGGCCTGCCAGATGAGATCCATCATACTACCACCTTGAACAGCTTTAAAAAGGCTGTTGAGACGGATCTCTTCTGGCAGGCCTTTCTTGAATATATAACCCGGCCATCAAGAGACAGCCCCACCTGCTCCCCTGATTCTGCTGCAGTTTTTGTTTATTTGTATTATTATTTTAAGTGTGTTTTTAAATTGTCATTGTATAATAGTATTTTAAGGGGTGGGTGGGATTGTGGGATATGTAATGTATATTTTAATGTTGTAAGCCGCTCCAGTTGCATTACGCAGAGGGGTGGGATAAAAATTATTATTATTATTATTATTATTATTATTATTATTATGGCTTATATGATTCTGACTTTTGTGCTGAGTTGCATATCTTTGCATTTTAGTGTCTTTTCTAGTTCTTTCATAGCTGCCCTCCCCATTCTTAATCTTCTTCTGACTTCCTGGCTGCAGTCCCCATTTCTATCAATGTTTGATCTCAGATATGAGAACTCTTTTACTATTTCTATTTCCTCATTGTCTAGTTTGAATGTGTGTATTTTTGTTTTCTTTATGTTCAACAGTAAGCCTGCCTTTACAGTTTCTTCTTTGATCTTCTTTAGTAGCTGTTCCTTACAATATGTTCTGCATATAAATTGAATAGGTAGGGTGATAGGATGCAACCTTGTCTGACTCCTTTGCTAATTGGGAACCATTCTGTTTCTCCATGTTCTATTCTGACAGTAGCCTCTTGTCCTGAGTACAGATTCCTCATCAGGACTATCAGATGTGTTGGCACTCCCATGTCTTTAAGGGCATTCCATAGCCTTTCATGATCTATGCAGTCAAAGGCTTTGCTGTAGACCAGGGGTAGGCAACCTTTCCCCTTTAAGGGCCGAGGGACTTCAGCTCCCAGAAGCCTCAGCCATGTTGGCCAATAGTCCCATGTTGGCCAATAGCTCCTGGGATTCTGGGAGCTGAAGTCCCTTGGCCCTTAAAGGGGAAAGGTTGCCTACCCCTGCTGTAAACTATAAAGCACATGCTGATTTTCTTTTGGAACTCCCTGCTATGCTCCATCGTATATTTGCAATGTGATCCCTGGTGCCTCTTCCTTTCCTGAACCCTGCTTGGACCTCTGGGATTTCTCTCTCCATGTATGGCTGGAGCCTATGTTGTAGAATTTTGAGCATGATTTTGCTTGCATAGAAGATTAGTGCTATGGTTCTATAGCTGCTGCGTCTCTTGTGTCTCCTTTTTTTGTGGATGGGGATGTATATTGATCACTTCCAATCTGTTGGCCACTGTTTTGTTTTCCATACCTGTTGACATATGTTGGTTAGCACTAGAGTTGACTCTGTCAGTGTGAATTGCAACAGTTCTATTGGATATCATCTGTTCCTAGAGTCTTGTATTTTGCCATTTCCTTTATTGCAGCTTCCAGTTTTTTCAGTTTTTAGAATTTGGAGTTCATCTTCATATGGCTCTTCATTCCATGTGTCCATCATGTTGTCATCTCTTTTATATAACTCTTCTGTGTATTGCATCCATTATCTTTTTATTCCTTCCTGGTCTTGAATTATGTTATTTTTATTGTTGTGGAGCATCATCCCAGTCCTTGGTTTGAACTTTCCCTTGATTTCTCGAATCTTGTGGAATAGGTCTCTTTCTTCCCTATTTGTTGTTGTCTTCTATTTCTCTACATTTGTCATTGTAGTAATTTTCCTTATCTTTGTGCACTAGCCATTGTAGTGTTGCATTCATGGTTTTTACTTTATTCTTATCTCCTTTCTGTTTTGTTTCTCTACTTTCCTTTATTGCTTGCTGTCATCCACAGTTTCTTCACTTTCCTTTTGTCTGTTGGAAGTGTCTTTTTGCATTCTTCTTTTATTATATCCCTGGCTTCAGACCAAAGCTCATTTGGTTCATGATCTATAATACTTAGGACTGCAAATTTGTTCCTTATATTGTCAATGAATTCTGTGGAAATGTTGTTTAAATTGTATTTTGGTATGATGACTAGTTTTGTTCTCTTCTTGAATTTTACTTTTATTTTTGAAATGAGTAGTTTGTGATCTGTGCCACAATCAGCATCTGGTCTAGTCTTGGCCACCAGTATGGAGCTTTGCCATCTTTTACTTCCAATTATGTAATCTATTTGGTTTTTGTGTTGGCCATCTGGTGATGTCCATGTAACCTTTTCTCTGGTTGTATGAAAAAAGTATTTGCAATGAATAGGTTGTTGGCTTCACAAAAATCTATCAGACACTCACCTGCTTCATTCCTTTTGCCTAGTCCTAATCTGCCTACTGTTTTTGATTCTTCTTTACTTCCAACCTTTGTGTTCCAATCTCCAATGATCAGCTTGACATCCTGTGTTGGTGTGTTGTCAATTTCTTCCTGTACTCCTTTATAAAATCTATCAATTTCTTCTTGTTCTGCCTCAGTGATTGGTGCATATACTTCAAATTATGGTGATATTCATAGGTTTCCCGTGGAGCCTTATTGAGATGCTTCAGTTTGATTTTGCATTGTATCCTCTGACTGCTTTTGCTACATCTTTTCTTAATATGAAAGACACCCCGTTTCTTTATCTTTTCATTCCCTGAGTAAACGCTCTGTGGTTGTCTGATTCAAAGTGAATGCCACTATTTCTCACCTTTTGATATAACATCAAGAGAGGGGAATAAAGACATGAAGCCTCACATTTCAAACTGACTTATTTTAGCACAATCTTTCATGGATATCAATCTATTTCTTCAGATGCACTGGTGGAGTTGGAAGTAGAGGCAAATATATTGGAATTGCAAGGTTGCAGGGGATGGGGTCATATTGCAATAAGATGCAGAAAGATGTAAGATGTGATCTGGGTCACAAACCTTCATAGGGATCATTCACAGTACGATTTAACTCGGTTTGCAATCTTGGTTAAAAGTGCCTCCTCGTTCATACTCAAACCAATTTCACTCCCGACTGTATCCGGGGTGAATCAGGGTGAATTGGCACAATGCCTCTTGATCCGGATCATTTTGAAATGGTTCTTGTAGGGCGTCTTTTGAAAAGATGTGGGTTGCCTCAAATGTGAACATAATGCCGATCACATTCACCCCGGATTCATGAGGACTGGGAGGGAGAGACAATGGGCAGAGGGTGGGCAAAGGGGTGGAACATACCCACCCCAAACATCTTGCTAAATCGTTCTTCCCCCCCCCCCCCAGCACTCGTGGTGGTTCTGTGGGGCTCCTTGTAATTTCAAATTTCCAGTACTGTCAAAGTGGTCCCTTTAAATCACTGTGCAGCTGTTTTCTGCTTCTGCCAGTGAATTTTCTTCTATGGGGCAGAGGTTGGAGAAGTTGGGGAGGGGGGTTCTTGAGGGGGGCATGGTGCGGTGTGTTTTGTTTTTTTAAACTTTGACAGATCCTGTGGCTCCAGCACAGGATCTCGGGTCCATGGGTTCATGGGTGTGGGGAGTCATGGGCACAGTGGGGGAAAACCTGCCCTGGCATGCATGGATCCATGGGTGTAGTTTTCCCCCATGGCATGCATGAATCCATGCATGGCACGGCAGATTTTCCCCACGGTACCACAGATCTATGCATGTCATGGGTGAAAACTGTCATTGGGGAAAATCCGTGGGTGCCATGGGGAAGATCTGCCCTGGCATGCATTGATCCGTGGGTGCAGCTTCCCCCCATAACATGCCATGGAGGACACACACGCACGCACCCATGACTCACCACACCCATGAACCCATGGACATGAGATCCTTCACAGGAATGCCTGTTGAAGGTAAACAAAAAACACTGTGACAGCATGGGAAATTTGAAATCACAAGGAGCACCACGGAACCGCCGTGAGTGCTGAGGGGGAAAAGGGAGTGGTTTGGCAAGACCTTTGGGGTGGGTATATGCCACCCCTATGCCCACCATCTGCCCATTGCCCTTCCCTCCTGGGTGCCAGCTCTGATTGCCATTGAAATGTGAACTTTAATGGGAACACAGACAAATTCAATCGTGGCAAGCATAGTGTGAACATCGCTTCGGTTTTAAATCACTTTATTGCTTCGAAATGACCCAGTTAAGAAACCAGTTTATTCCTAAGTGTGAATTAGCACAAAGAGTAAAATGATAATATACAGGTCTGTTAATCAGTTAATCTGTAGTCCTGAAGTGTGAAGGCAATATATAAAACATTGCTAGGGAAGTCAATACTGAAGAATAGTGATATCTAAGGTCACTTAAGCAATACCCAAGGCAACGCTCAAGATGTATGTGAAAACAATGTTAAGAAAGTCACCTCCATATGGCTGGGAAACTCTTCTGAGGGCAATTCTTATGTACTTGAGCAGATATGAGGGCCCACATGTTAATATATGTAGCGTGCCAAGAAACTATTGTCTCTGTTCATTTCTCAGCTGATAGACTGAAATGTTGTTTGTCTTTCTAATCATCCCTAGAAATTTCTTTGTTAGAAAATAGCTACTTGAAGGCCATTGACTATATGTCCAAGAAGATTAAAATGTTCTGCCACTCATTTTGGGGAACTGCCATTTCTGATATCAAGCTTGTGTCCATTCATCTTCTTGCCCTAAAACGGCTCTTTTTGTCAAAAGTAGAGTATAGAAGGGCATTACTGATAAAAGATTGCATATACAGTATTACATTAGAGGATGCTGATGTTCCTTGCTAAAAATTATTCAGGAATGAAAGGAACAAATAGTGTATGGTCCAAAGCATGCTGCAGAACTAATCCAATTTGAGGCCACTTTAACTGCCTTGGCTCAGTGCTAGGGAATCCTGGGAATTATAGTTTATTGTGGCACCAGAGCTCTCTGACAGAGGAGGCCAAATGTCTCCCAAAACTACCCTAGCATTGAGACAGGGCAGTTAAACTGGATTACTTCTCGAACTGGATTATTTCTGTAATGTGCTTTGCACCTATGTCTCACCATTAGCAAAATTTCAACTCAACAGCAGTAGCTATCACTGGGCAATACAAATGCTACAAGGAAGAATTCATAAATAAAAACAAAACTAAAGAAAATGCTGGTATCCTTCACTGTATTAACTTTAGCAGCTTGAAAACATTTTGGAAAGTTTTCATAAGACATCTTTTGATTTTTGTCAGAGAGGCAGAGGAAAAATTAAGATACTGATTGAGACATTATACCTCCACTAGCATAGTTATGTGGAAAAAGGACAAGAAGGTGGTGGTGATGATGAAGGAAGAAGAAAAATGTGGTGGCAAAGCAAAAAAGAATAAAGTGGCAGCAGTGACAGGAAGAGAACGCGACATGCTATGAGTCACCTATTTTTTGAATGCCACACTTTGAGGGATCCTCAGAGCCAATATACCATGGAAGTGGTAGTTTGGAAATATGGCATAGGCAACTTTCCAAGATACCCATCCCATAATACCATGGAGACAGGCATTCACAAAACATGCAGTTCAGAGCCAGCTGCCTTTTGGTTGGTGCTGCTTCCCTATATGGAAACGCTTGCATAATGGACCAATGATCAAGTGATTTGCCACCATGGTTCTCAGATTTTTGTGTTAATAACCAGCTTGCTCTGAGGGAAAATAAAAAAGAAGGTTTTGGAACAGCCTACCTGAATGACAGGGAGCTAAGCCTGCTGGATGAAAAGACAACTCAAAACTTAAGTCTTATGATATAAAACTCGAGTCTTAAAAAAGCAAACAAAACCAAAATACAGAAGCATTTATTAGCCAGAAAGACTGTTGCACACTCAGAATGGATACACTTCAGATTGCCACAGGAACTTGATAAATTAAAAAAACCCACATATATATCCAAGGAAACTGATTGTATAGACAGAACTTAGCAGCAAAGCATACCAGGGCATAAATCTAGTTGCTAGAATAGCGCAAGATGACCCATTGAATCAACTGTTAAACTGAAAGTCAACAATTGTATAAGACCCATCGCTTTAATGGGGGGTATTCTAGTTGTGACAACAGTTATGTTTAGGCCTCGGAAGACAACCAAATAAAATAAAATAGAAGCAGAAACATTCCCCCACTCCTGACACAAACAGAGTTCTTCTGAGTACAACTTCAGAAATCTTTGAGTAGGAGACTGTGTAAGATATGTGTGAAAATTAACTCCAGAGCCCCGCGTGGCTGCTGCACCTTTTGTTTTGGCTAGTTCAAACAAAATAAATAGGCAAAACAAAATAAATAATGTAAAATGAATATCTGCATATTTATTTCAGATTCAAGGAGTTAGGGCTACTATTGATACTGATCTAGTCATCATCCATTCAACAATGATACCCAAAGAGGAAAGGAAAAGAAAATTTTTGACTTAAAAGTAAAAATTATAACACACTACACTGAAACTACAGCAAGCATTCAACATGTACATTCCTGCATATCTTAAGGACTTCACAAAAATGTCTTCAACCAAAGGGCAATTCCCTTCCTTTCTCTGAATTCTGAAGATTTCTGAACAATTTGGTAAGATGAAAAAGGTTGATGCAAATCACAGCCTTGAATGCCAGGCTGTGCTATATAATTTTCCAGGTACTTATTTTGGCATCTAGGACTGCGGCATCATTTCTGAAGACAATTTTCTAGAGGAAAGGGATTGAGAGAGAGGTAAAGAAAGACTGGAGTGGGGGAGGGAGAAAGAGCTGGAACACTAGTTTTGCTGGCTATTTTTAAAAATTCTCCAGTATTTGCTTGCTTTCACACTTCTTTGTAGGCTTATGATCTGCCTAGATCCAGGATTATCACAATTTGTGTCATATTTAGTGAGCCTGTAAAATCCTACAACAGATGCTTGCATTTTGCAGCTAAATGATGAGTAACTGTATCACCCTTACTTAGCTTTCTTTAGTCTTAGAAGCTTATCGCATACCTGAAAGAGGCATCTTACCTCTTCTGGGTTCAATCCTCAATCCGGGATACACCTGGATGTTATCACACATAATTCGCTGCCGATTCTGCCACAATGCTTCTGGCCACATCCAGCCTGGATCCAAGGAACACTCAGCTGGCCAATTTTTAAAGTCGGAAAAGACTGAACCCAGAAGAGGTAAGACACCTCTTTTGGGTGTGCAATAAGCTCCTTACTCTGCTGCCACACTTAAGCCTACAAAAACCAAAGGAAATATATATTATTTTGAAGGTGGAACATGGAACCACACAACTACAGAACTGTAGAATTAGAAGTGATGGAGTGACAATAGTTACATGAATTATGGTACATGCATATAATTCACAGATTTCAAGATTGCATGATAGGTCCCAACATTGGCTTCATGCTACCGCAAAATCATAACATACCTTTTTATAAGAAGTTTTTTGGGTCAAATGACTTCATTCAATGTATTTGCATATATGGCTTCATTCTGTTCTTTCTTTCTGGTATTTATATTGCATGTTTCTCCCAAAATGGGATTCAAGGCTCCTTTTTAAATTATACAATGGATTAATGAATTTTTAGGATGTTCAGATCACTTTATTATTGTTTTAAATTTTTAATTCTCTTACATTTCAAATTGTTCCAAATGATTTTTCAATAAATTGCCCAGAGAACTTATGACATGAGGGTGGATAGAAATATCATAAATAAATAAATATTTGCAAGTTAGTGCATGTTGCAGGCAAGGTAGTGGTTTTCAGGGCTACCTAAAGATTACATCAGCTGGTCAGTTGTGACAATTTGTTTTCCAGTAAGATCTTGACCTTATTAGCTTGAAGTTAGGTTCCATTCTCTGTAATAATTGTTGTGTTCATAAATAACGTTTTTCTTCTTAGTACCCCAACTTTACATATTTAAGTTTCTTAGCAACAGGAAATTAGTCCAAGCATCATAATCCAACCGCCCCATCAATTCAGACCCCCCCAATCCAATCCTCCTCCCATCAATGCAGGAAATCCACTGCTAAAGCATCCCTGACAGATTAATTCCACCTGTTTAAAAACCTCCAGTGAAGGAGAATCCACCACTTCTATAGAAAGTTTGTTTCACTGCTGAACAGCTCCTTCTGTCAGGACGTTCTTCTGTCTGTTTACTTGAAATCTGTGTTTTTGAAATTTGAGCTCACTGTTTCATGGCCTCCATTCTGGAGGAAAAAGCTCCTACTCATTTAATAGTTGTGCAGAAGTCCCAATTTCAGCAAGTGTGGTTTGCATGACAAGCTGTACTTGCTAGAATCCCCTCTCTTACACATCTTTTAAAAATACACCTCTTTTAAAGCATCTGATCACTCTATACTATGCTGCTGTTGTGAATTGCTGTCAAGTTGATTTTGACTTATAGTGACCCAATGAATGAGAGACCTCCAAATCGCTTTATTATCAACAGCCTTGCACAGGTTTTGCAAACTCAGGGATGTGGCTTCCTTGATTGAGTCTATCCACTTGTAATGTGGTCTTCCTCTTTTCCTGCTGCCCTCTGTATTACTAGGCATTATTGTCTTTTGTAATTAGTCATATCTTCTCATGATATATCCAAAATATGACAATCTCAGATTAGTCATCTCAATTTCTAATTGGCTTCTTGATTTTCACTAATACCCATTCATTTGTCTTTTTACCAGTCCATCATATCCATAGAACTCTAGCACTATGTTTTAAATAAGTTGCTACTTTTAGTATTATCCTTCTTCATTATCCAGCTTTCACAACCATGCAAAGAAATCAGAAATAGCATGGCACGGACAATCATGACTTTGATATTCAATGATATAATATATACTTCAGGATCCTGTATAGTTCCTTCATGGCTGGCCTTCCAAGTCTTAGTTGTCTTCTGATTTCTTGACTGCAGTCTCCATTGTTATTTCAATGTCTTTATTAGCTACTTTAAAATTATATAAATAATCTTTGGTCATTATTTTGTGTTCAGCTGTAATCCTGGTTTTGCACTTTCTTCCTTGACTTTCTTCAACTGTCATTCCAAGTCTTTGCTACTTTCTGCTAGTAGTGTGGTGTCATAGGCATACTAAAGCCTTTTCCAACCTGGCCTCATCATGATCTGCTGGACTACATTTCCCAGAAGCACAATCATTACTATGTTGGTTGGACACAATGGAGATCATTGTTGCAGATATTGGGAGTATATCAGGTTGGGGAAGGTTGACTTATAAGAACACACTTATCTTCGTTGTTTGCTGCTCTGGGCTCCATGTTACAAGGACATCCCATGTTTGCATACAGCTGGATTAATTGGCCAATGCTTGTGTGCAGTGGGACATAAATGTATGCAGTGGCCCACAGCTTAAATAGCATTCCAATTCAAAGGTGAGGAAAGGCCTGTATGTGTGGAAAATGGAAGTTGGACTGGACAGGAAGTGTTCTTCTGGATATGAAGAGTAGGGAGGGAGACCTATGGCCTCATTCCCACTGCGTTATAACTGGTTTGAAGTGGTTTAAATGACTCTTGTTCATACTTGAGCAAAATTGCTGAAGTGGTTTGGTGAGCCCCCCCCCCCCCGCACTAGACCCATTTAATAGGTGTCTTGTTGACACTCTTTTTTTCCGTGTCTTTTGCAATAAATCGATTCAGTGAAAGTGTGAACAGGATGCAGATTGGAATCGATTTAAATTTGCCCTTAAAATTTGCTGGTTGGCTGAAGATTTTGAATTGATTCATTAGTCAATGTGAATGACAAGTGGGTTATTTTATAACAAGAAAATGCAATCTGGGCAAATGTAGTGTGAACCACGCTCTGCTGTCGAACCGATCCATTGATTTGGATCGAAATTGATTTATTTGTAAGTGGGATTTAAGCCTCTGTGAAATCTGTGCAGGTATTGCCTAGCATTTTAGGTCTATGCTGGTCAACTAGATGCTGGGTAAAGGATAGAGATTTTGTTACACATGAACATGCACACACATGCATACACAACTATGGATGAAAGGCCCTTTAAATAGGGAAGGCTCATGGGGGGCAGTGAGGAGTGGAAAAGAAAGCTAATTTAACCCCTTCCCTGTCTGCTTTATCTCTGCTCTAATTGCTCATTCCCAGTGGCTTCCAACAACCTGGGAGGGTTAAATCCACTTTTTTCCTCTATGTACAAGGAGGTCCTTTGGTGGACACATTCCAAGAACACTCTTCTTTGCATTTTTGTATTAGATTTAACCAAGGTTTTTTTCAGATAAAGTGAAGCTACAGTCCCTAGTAACATGCTGGTATTTTCAGGAGAAGGCTGCCTTCAGCTGCTATTCCAGTCTCTCTCTCTCTCTCTCTTCTCTCTCTCTGTATTTTAAATGAAACTGAGTGAACATGACAGAAAATCTTTTGAGATTTCTTGACTTTTTTTTTTTTTTACAAGGATGGATACCCAGAATTTCCAGGACTTCACTGAGTGGAAATAGCTTGAGGCTGACATTACAACTGCTTCAGCAGAGTTACTGCACTTCCCAGTCAGTATACTTCGAGGAATGCCTTGTATTTTCTTTCTCAGAGGGAGCTACTCCCATTCATTTTCCACATTGTCTATTTTCAGCTGGTATTTTTTGATGGTTGAATGCTCACAAACATAAGGGGGTCTATCTTGCAAACAGAATGGCTTAGCCTGGCAAATGAAAATAACCCAAACACCAAACTGCTCACAGATAAAGAGTCTCCTTTGTCCTTGCTGATCACAAAATGTACAGTATTATTAAAGTGAATTTCCCTACCTGTCATTCTGGAAAAAATGGCAGACACATCAAATGCCCATTTTCTTTTTTATTCCAATCACTACAACTTCTTGGATAGACTCAGTCGCTTGTGACGGTCACGTATTCTGCTTAACTCTTGTGACAATTACCTTGCTTCTTATTTAGAGCTCAGTGCCACAAGAAGCAACAACAGCTGCTGGTACAGGTACATGATCACGGTGTTAGCAGTTTCACTCATCTTGATATATTATGAAGATCTGTCAATGTATGAATAAGCTGATCACAGCTCTGCTTTTGAGCTGTCACTCTGAGTGTTTTGTCCCTTACAGCAGCAGACAGTGGAATAACTGCAGTATAGTACCTAATATTTTATATGGATGTAATAAGATGGTTTATATTTACTTCAAGGCTCATTTTATTTTATCCCTTTCACAGGTGATCTTAAATAGTTTACATGTATCACTGACTTCAGAATTCCCTCAGCAAGGGCAAAAATACCAAGGATAGGGCATCTAAACAGGTATGCCAGCAAAATATCACAATATCACTAGATATGAGCACCATGTTTGTCAGAAAGGAGGGGAAGGGATGAATAAAACATTACTTCAATGCTACAATAGCAGTGCAGGTAGTTATTCCCATGGAAAAAGTATGCTGCCAATATCTCTGAGTGTTCAAAATCGGTTTTAAGAAGAACAAAACTACCTTTTCCCTCATGTTGCTTTCCTGCTACTCAAAGTAAAATTCAGATGCTTTCACTGCCAGCTCATCCAGCAGGCAATGCCAGATGCCTGTTGCCTTCATGGCTTTGTCCTATGGATTCCTAGGATGTACAGTTTAGGGAGGAGCATTAAAATTCTCAGCCAAAGTTCTTCTCAAGTGCCTCAACTAAATGCAAACCCAAGGATTCCACAGGATGGAACTATTCCAAGTGGAACAACAGTGCTACAATTGTAGTGTGAATGAGACACTAGTTTTGCCATTAGCTGTGGACAATCAGTGGTAGATGGTGAGTTAATATTTCTCCACTGACCCATCCCAACCAACAGTCTCATCCACCATCATATCTCTTTCCCACTTCTATTTCTGTCACTTTTCCCTTCATGTTATTAGAAACAGCTGTGAGAATAGCTGAATGCAAAGCATGCTATTCAAGCATGGGAAAGAGACTTCTTTTTCTACCTGGTATGCCCCTGACTACCTCTATTTTTCTAAATATTTCTCTGGAAGAGGGCTAGAATGAGAGAGAGACAGAAGCCTGAGAATGAAAGAAGTAGGGTCTGTCAACTATTATTGTTGTTGTTGTTATTGCTGCTCATGTGGTCCTGTCATGCTTATCCTTCCTTGAGTTTCTGCCAAGGAGAAGTGCAGAAGGAGGGTTGCCAAGTCTTTACACTCTGTACCACTAAGGGGGTTGGGTCTGGCCCAGAAACCAATTCTAAGCTTAAGGCCAGCCTTGCATGTAAATCAGGACAGTGCAGCACAGGAACCTCCACGTTACTATTGTGTCTCAGCCAGGTCTGGCACATACCACAGAACAGTTTCCCTAAGTGGAAAGGAACCTTTCCCCCTTCCCATGCCAACCTCACTAAGTACATCCCAGCCTTTGTTTCTTCAGAAAGGAAGATTTGCTCCTGAATCCCAATTAGCTGTGGGCAAAGACAAAAGATAATGTTTCTAATTGGGACTGTTATTTTCTAAGATCATTTAGTGTGTGGCAGCAAATAAACAATGCGAAAGCTTGGAATGTATAAGACTGTTGCATTTGGAATGATAAACGGAGAAATGGCTATAACCACCACTGCTGTCACATATATTTTTCCAAAGTCAGCAAAACATCTAATCACACAGCAGAAGACTTCTACCATTCAAACATGTTATCCTGTTCATTTAAAAGTTAAGAATATTGTGACTCCACAGTGAAAAACATTTCCTTTAGCTTTTCTGTTAATATTATAACTGATAATAAAGTCTTCCATAAAGGTTGGCACAGAGAAAACCTAAGGACGCCTTAAAATGATACCTAGGAAGAGGATTAAGAAGATCCATTCACTGACAGATACATTCAAATATTTTTCTCAAGGAAAACATTTAGGTTTTCATAGAAAGCATGGGGCAGGTTTTCTCCAAGACTGGGCAGAGCACACAATCCACTGAACTGTTCTTCTACTCAAGTCCCACTGAAATGAATGGAAACTTGAACTGGAGAACTTTGAGAGGAACTGCTGTTAAAAAGTGTAACAACGCAAAGGATTTCGTTAAGCGCTTCCAAATCCATTAGTGTGCAACTGATAATGACAGGGTTGTCAAGGGGCACTAGAATACTGTGATGTATATCTGTGCTGTGGACTTGTAAAAAAAACAAGCAAACAAACCAGGCTCTGTTAATTATATTTAGAGGACCATTACATTCCAGAGAGAGGAACAAGTCTTTTCAACTTAACAATAGCCCTTAAAATAAGGGGCATCTGGCAATGCTATAAAGAGCTGGAACATCTATAACCTACTTTATCAGTGCAGCCACAAACAAGGAAAAGGAGAAAAATAATAATCCAAACTAAAAATACAATCATGATTAACACTATCCATCATGTAGATATCAAATATTTGCTTGACATCTTTACATGGTGCCTGCATTTCCAGGCAAAATGGCTTATAGAAGCAAGCTAGATAGCATCCAACAAGAAAAGGCACCTTGGACAAACTCAAAAGAATCTTCTTTTACACTATTGACTAAGCAAAATATCAAAATTAAAAAGTCACGTTGTTATCTTTCCATACAAATACATTTGTCTATATTTGACTTGCATACATATGAGTTCTTACCCAGAACATTAATCAGACTTATGATTCAGCTGCATTTAAAAGAGAATATAATCTTACCAAATGTTTTGGAACCCTGAATTAATTCAACGGTGTCCCACTCCACAGAATAAAAACACAACTACACTGAGATGGCACACTGTCCTGTTTGACAGCGACAACATTTTCATGATTTTAACAATTTCCTTACAGCAACTGACATCCAAATGTCATAATGAATCAGTGCTGCATTTGAACATCCTGAAATAACTTTATGAGCTGGGGACAGAAGACACACCATACTGCTACAGCACAGGACAATAACCAACACTGCAATATTGGGAAGGAACATGCAACAATATTAGTCAGAAGAAGTCGGAAAATTAAGGAGAAGCAAGGGGGATAGGGAAAAGCACCCACCTAAATGCACAGATTCACACTCATAGTAGGGAGGCTGAATACACTTGTTTGCAACCCCAAAGTTCCTCCTCTTGTATAGTTGATCCTCATAAAAGCAGCAACAGAATATGAGGAGCAGCAGCAGCACTCTGTACTGAGTACCACGCAGCCAGCTCTGGCTTAGTTAGTGTGTCTGATTTAAAAGGAGAGAAAGACTGGTGGGGAGGGAGGGGGGTGAGAGCAGCAGTTACCAGCTTGTGCTCAGTCATTAGCTGGTCTGACTCACTCTCCTGCCAGCAGAAGCATCAGCAATTCTGTTACCCTGGTAAAGTTACAGTAGAGAGAGAAGAGAATGTATGGGAGAGGGAGAGGCAAAGAAGGAGTGGGGGCTCAACACAGAGTCTTGACTCCAGCATCATCTGTGCTGCGAGTAACTTATAAGGATCACTGAGACAGCTGCTGAACTAGCTGCTATGGGTCAGGAGTGCTCTCCATTTCCCCCTTCATTTCATCACTCTTGCATTTTTGTTTCCTCTACAAATATTTGTGTAATGCAGTCCCTCTAGCACACCTCACTGGAGCCCTTTCCAGTTTATTTACTACACAGTGCTGCCACAACAATCTGAAAGTTGAGTTTCTGATACTGACATTGCTGTTTTACTGGTGTTGACAATTATGCCAAACCTTTCTTGAGTCCAATTCTATCTGATCGGTGGTGGCACAACCTCTTGGGTATACTAGGAAGAGATGAGCTAAAACAGAGGCTAGTTGTGCATGCACATTCACATCAGAATGTGAATATTTTGTTAATACTCTTATTACAATTGGCCCTCCACATTTGCAGCTTTGACTACTGTGTATTTGATTATTCATGATAATATGTTCTCTCTGGGAATCTCTCAGTTCTCCAGCATGACTCTATTCTGCCAAAAGTCATGCTGGAAGACCTAGAGATTCCTAGAGAGAACACTTCTCTTGGCATTTGTAGGTCATTCAGTGCAATTTCACAGTCAACTTCTGGCAGAGCTTGATCATAGAATTGCGCTGGAGTCCTGTGCCCCTAACCCCAGCTAATGTGGAGGAGCCATTATACTAACAATAGTATAAAGACACTCTATTACTAGTAATACTATAAAGAACAAAGAAACTTAGGGCATATTAAATACTATCAGGTTTAATATAGAGTAAGCTTACATGGGTCAGATTCCCACAAAAGCATACACTACAGAAAAACTTTTAGCCTTATTTCGGTACAACGGAGGCTATCACTCAGAAAGCTGCTTTGAATCCTGAGCTGAGAGAAACGTGGGATATAAAATAAATAAGTTAGGCACAATTTTTGATGTACTGTATATACTCATCTATATGTTGACCCTGTGTATAAGTTGAGGGCAGATTTGGGGCCAAAATTATAGCTTTTTATATGACTCAAGGATAAGTCAAGGGTAAAACTTAGGGGCCCGTAAAAAAAAGGTGTAATGGATGAAGCAAAGGAAAATGAAGTCAAAGAACTTACAAAATTTTGGCAGGCACACCTGTTTGTGCTCGCCCTAAAGACTGGATGGATGAGGAGGGAACTATGGTAAATAGTGGCTATGAGATTTGTGGGAGAGATTACCAGGCACAGGCAGGGCCAGGAAAACATACATGTTAAAAAGGATGAAAAGGCAAAGCAAAGAAAATGGCGACTATGCTAGCTGTGGCTACAGCCTTTAACTTTAACGTGATAATTTTGCCTGATTTTAACCCAGAAAAGCTGACAAACATACACCAATGCAGCCAGCTCTGTCTAATTCAAATCTTTCAAAGCCCAATTCCTCTCAGTTCTCCTTTTTAAAATAAGAGTTAAAGTACAGTACTTACATTCACCCGTGGCTAAGTCGACCCAGGTTTCTGGGGTAAATTTTTTAACTAAAATTTCTAGATTTATACCTGAGTATATATAGTAATTTAATGCATATTAGACAAAATACCAAAGAAGGTCTCTGTGATATACATAAGCCTTACGAACTACTACTTCTGGAAGTAGTCAAATGTAACATATGCACAACTAAAACTGGAATAAGGCATATATAAGTGTTAATGCTTATGTTCCATCACTAGGTGTCATCATAATGTTTGACTGTCACTTTCAAGAGCATTATAATGCTATATTTAGTAAGTGGGCAAAGTGTGGCCCTCTAGATGTTGCTGGACTGCAACTCCCATCAGTGCTTGTCACCCTACAGCAAGTGCTAAAAAAGTGCAGTGTTTTCACAAAAGTAGTATATCTTTAGGGAAAATGTACAAGCTGAGTGCAACAAATTAGAAACAAAATAATTTAGCACACACCTTAAAAAAGTGACTTATTGCCTGGTTTTGAAAAGAGGCTGCTGAGCCCAGATTCTCCCCAGAAGTTACTCAGGCTGCACCCAGTTGGCGGCACCAGCGGCAAAATGCGTCTGATAATACCTGGATGCAGTCCAAATTAGAATGAATTTGGCAGCGGTAATTGCTTTTTTTAAGCTGTGTGCTAAACTCGGTATGCACACTTAAAAAGACAAATCCATGTGTGCACCTTTCATTCAGTTGTGGAAGACGTGTGCAAGTATTACTCAATGCTTGCCCCTTTAAAACGGCCAGAAGTAATGATCAGGAAAGCACCAGGTACCTGACACTATGATTTTTAAAGGAGTAACAAAAAGGTGAGCAATGCACACATGTACTCATCATGACCTATTTGTATTTTGACCCTCCAATGAAGGTTTATTTTGATGTGTACTTGCAATGTGTTTGATGAAAAACACCATCTCTTTCCCCAGCTCTATTGCCCTGCCCAACTGTATAACCTCATCACAGAGTTACTCAGTTTTCAGTGCTTTGCTACTGGCAAACAACAGTCCAGTTAGCTCCCCTTTGCCTGCAACAATGCTCTGAGGCTTCTGTTTATCGTTTGATTTATTTTATGCTGTGTTGCATGGAGTTACGCATGGGGTTACAGGTTCACAGTTTGGATGTACTCCTAGACTCAGCTCTGAACCTGGAGGCCCAGGTTCTGCATTGGCCAGTAATCCTTTTGCACATTTTAAGCTTGTGTGCCAACTGCACCCATTCCCATTGAGATGTCACCCATTGAGATGTCAGATCTGGCCACTGTTGTACATGCCTTAATTGCAACCTGTTTGGATTACTGTAATGCACTATACTTGGGGCCACCTTTGAAGAGTCTTCAGAAAGTGCAGCTGGTCCAAAGAGCTTCGGCCAGACTGTTAGCTGAGGCAGGTTACAGAGACCATAGTCCGCCCCTGTCAAAACAGCCCTGCTGGCTGCCAATTTGTTTCCAGGCAAAGTGCTGGTTATGCCCTATAAAGCCCTTTATGGCTCAGGTCCAGGCTATCTAGCAGACTGTATCTCCCTGTATAGGTCTGCCCAGCTCTTGGGATTATCAGGAGAAGCCCTTCTCTCAGTCCCACCACCATCACAAGCATGGTTGGTGGGAAAACAAGAGAGAGCCTTCTGGATGGCTGCCCCTAGACTCCCTTCCCAGGGAGGCCAGAATAGCCCCCTCCTTGTTGGCCTTCCATCAGCGGGCTAAAACCTTTTTATTCAAACAGGTTTTTAAAATAGAAAGTTTTTAAAACAGGTTATGAGGTGCTATATTGTTTTAACTGAGCTGTTTTAAAGAGATTTTTATCTTTTAAATTGCATTTTATTCTTTTAACGTGAGGCATGATTGTTTTATTTTAATACTCACTTTCCGTTAATTTTTAATTGTATTGTTCTTTTAAACTGTGAGCTGCTTTGAGTCCCATTTTTTTGGGGAAAGCAGGATACAAATAAATTTAGCAAAACAACAACAACATCTCTAATCATTCAAAAATATCACTTCTAACTCCATTAGTGTAAGAAATTCTGTACATCCTGTTTTTGTGGGACTTCTGGGTAGTTCATGAAACTGGACATTTGCCCAATTTATCAGAGAAAAGTGCACAACAATTTAAAACTGATATTTGTACACATGCGACGTCTCAGTTTACTACTGGACATTTATGTCGCTCATAGGTACAAACTTTTCCTGGCCTGTACATCTTTCAGAAAGCTTTGGTAACACTAATACTGGTTTCTCTCCCAGTTCCATCTCTATCTTACTTCTATCCATGAGCTATAAATTATCCCTGGGAAAGCTTTCTTTATGTGCATATAGAAAGAAAGCCAGCATGGTGTAGCAGTTTGAGCACTGGTCTACAACTCTGGAGGCTTGGATCCCCTCTTAACCATGGAAATCTATTGGGTGGCCTTGGGCAAGTCACACTCTCCCAGTCTCAGAGGAAGGCAAGGAAAACCTTGTGATTTGTTCACCTTGGGGTCTGTTGAAGAGTTAAGTCAAAAATGGCTTGAAGGCACACAACAACAACAACAACAACAACAACAACAACGATATAGAAAATGCAGATGAAGAAAAATATTACCCTTTGTTTCTTCCTCTGAGTCCCTTCCTTTAGATTCTTTTAAATCGGGGTAGGCAACATTTTTGAGCCGGGGGCCGGGTTGCTGTCCCTCAGACAATTGGGGGGCCGAAGCACCAAAAATAAATAAATAAATAAATAAATAAATAAATATAAAAATAAAAAAGTTAAAAAAATTAAAAAATATGCATGCACACTCTCTCAGCCCCAGAAAAGCCATGGCAAAACCCCTGTGGAGATTTTTCCAATAAAACCCCAAGAACAAGTAATAACAACAATAATCAATATCATCATGGCGGGTGGCGGTGGCGGTGGCGGCGGCAGGACCAGCCTGGGGCTGGTCCAAAGGCTTCGGGGGGTCGCATCTGGCCCCCGGGCCTTAGGTTGCCTACCCCTGTTTTAAATCTTCAAGATACAGCAATAACTCGATAATAAACATAGAATCATATGCAGGCAAAGTTGACTAGCCCCTACAGCTTTTTCACACCATTCACTGCTCCTGATATTGTTGCATTTGAAAGAATCATTCATTTCACATGTATCTTGTTTTGCTAATTCAGTAGAAGATGCCAGAGAATGCTGTCTCTCTCCACAATTAGGCAGGCATAAAAGCTTCTATTGTACTCCTGGTGTGATAGTGCTACTATTCCTATGAATTATTCACTCTATTGAAGAATAATCTGCCATTGCATTAAAAATAGGTCACCAAGGATGCCGTCAAGTGCACAGAGTGGGAATCAGGAAAGCAAGATTTGCCTTGGGCAGCTGAAGGAAAGCCAGCTTGCCAAAGCCAATCTGTGTTCTAATTAACTACGGCCTGAATTATATTTACATTAACACAAATGTAGTCTTCTACTCTAATGTTAGCAAAACACAGTATCTGAACACTTGGTATTTATTAAGCACTTCAATTACATAGGTACCTAAAAGCATCCTATACCAAGACCTCACAATTTGAATTACCAACTCACTTGCAACTTTCTATTAGGAGTGCAAACACAATGGAATGAAACAAGACCAAGTTAATTGCACTTTGGTTCACTGAAATTGGTAGGGCTGAAGTTATGTCATGAAACATTTTCTGGATTCATTTTTTCTTGGGTTTAAAAATGGGCCTGGAAGGGCTTGCAATAATAGTGATTAAGCAGTGATTTTCAATGGTTTTGAAATATTATTTAATTCTGCTTTATTATTTTTTGAATTTATTTTGTGTCTTAATTGTAAAAGGTACAATTGTAAAAGGACCCATAAAGATTAAGCCAAATGTTCCTTCCATGCTAATATAATTCTCACTGTATCATTTTTAGCACACTTAAACAGAATTTATATATTTTATGTGTTATTTTAACTCTGTATTAGTTTAATTCAGTTTTAAGGGGTGGGAGGGTTAGGGATTGGTTGATGGAATGTTTTAATTTGTATCAGTTTTAACCTGTTGTACCCCGCCCCAGT
Organism: Phrynosoma blainvillii; assembly: GCA_026167975.1. Taxonomy (NCBI): domain Eukaryota; kingdom Metazoa; phylum Chordata; class Lepidosauria; order Squamata; family Phrynosomatidae; genus Phrynosoma; species Phrynosoma blainvillii. The sequence goes on along the minus strand of JANUYF010000004.1, from coordinate 97,792,493 downwards.
TGCTGAAGCAGAGGGGCGGGTTAGAAATAAAAAATTATTATTATTTATATTATTATAAAGGATTGGTAATTTCTTTTCTTTTGCTTCCTCCCATTTCCCTTTCCAACTCCCACTATAACTTCTGTTTCAATATTTTACTTCTCCAAAGCTGAAATCATGTTGTATAACTACAACCCAAACCTGTGTCAAACTTCATAATCATTTAAAGAATTCCTTAACTAGTTAATCATAGCCAACCCTTTTATTACTTGTAACCACTACCAGTTAGTATATTTTCCTAATAAAATCTCCAGTTTCCACCTCTATTGTCCCCTTCTGGGGTATCTGAGGTGGGACCCTCTGCTTCTCAGACTGATCTGTCTCTGTTGCTCATGCGTGGGTCCGGTACATTTCAGTCAAAAACACATTAGCTTTGGACTAGCTCTACTAGACTGATAGCAGCTGGTATGCCAAACAGCCCAAAATCAGGGTCCCCCTGAAAAGCAGTTCCCCATAGCACATAGTTGACAAAAAATAAAATAAAATAAAATCAAAATCAAAATCCTCTAGTCATCTGTTTTCCAGAAATGTTTATCCCTTGAACAAGAAGTGGCCTGTAGATATTTTCTTGTTTATTTGTTTGAGATGTTTCCGAACCAGCCAGTATGGTCTAGCCTTTTAATGGTATTTATTTATGCTATGACTGAACCCATAGGCGATTAGACTAGGCAGCTCCATGGTTTTCTTTTGACTGTGTAACTCTGCAAAAAGAATGCCAAGAACATATCCCTTCTCAGACTGAGATTTCATTCTGATATTACCTCTGTTACACAGGAAGGAGCAACTTTCTAATGCAATGATTTCCAAACTCTGGTCCACTAGGTGTTTTGGACTTCAGTTCCTAGAAGCCTCAGCATCTTGGTCAGGGATTATGGGAGCTGAAGTCCAAAACACCTGGAGGACCAACATATGGGAATCACTGTAATGGCTCTTACGGTGCCAAGGGACTATCACACGGTTCTGCATGTGTCACGGAATAAGATGGCAAACTTAGGTATTCTGGCACACTAGGGAAAGCGGGGAAGCCTTTGATTTGCTCACTTGCTTCAAACATGGTGTTTGGGATGTTTGTGGCATGGGACAACCAGGTACAGTTTGAAGTAGTACAGTCCAAAATCCAGTGATGTATTCAAGTCTTTTAGTCCAAGTCTCAAGTCAAGTCTTGAATCGCTACTTTCGAGTCTCAAGTCCTTGCAAGATACGTTTAAGTCAAGTCTCAAGTTGAATCTCAATTGTGGGAGCCAACTTTTAACAAAAAAGAGGAAGTGGGGCATGTTTTGCAGAGATGAACAGCAAATGGGTTAGGCAATGGGCTTGAGGTGAGGGTTGAGATCTGCTTTGCAGCCTGTCCCCACTGCACATCAGAGGGCCCTTTTTAAAGCTTTTCAAAAGCTTTAGAAAGATCTTTCTGCCTCAAGCCCATTGCCTAATGCATTTGTTGTTCCCTTCAAAGAAATGTGTCCCGTGCTCTGGGGGTGGGTCATGCCTGCTGTTTAAAGTGAATGGAATCAACAAGTTAGTCACTAAAAATATACAAGTCTCAAAAGTTGAGCGAGTGTGTTATTTTTGTCAAGTCAAGTCACTGAAGCAACCTGAGTCTGACTTAAGTCTGAGTCAATTGACTCGAGCCTACATCACTGCCAATATTCAACCATTTCAGTCTCGCAATTTCTTTCTGCTAATTTGTAAAATAGCTTAAAGGATCTTGAAGTCACAGGCATGACAGACAGATAGTATCCCATTGGGGAGGCTAGAGTCTCATGCCTCCAGATTTCGGCAGGGAGCTGCCTCTGCTTGGTTATATTAAATTTATCACCAATGTGTCATGTCTGAAATATATATTTCAGTTCTGGTTTCTATTACCAGGTGTTATCTATACTGAGAGTTATTTCAGAATACAGAGACATGGATCTCAGTGGCTGGAGGGCTGAATGTTCTTATCTACAAGGTAAGTGTTCCTCCCTCAAAAAGAGTTCCCACCTCTTCCTCTGAAAGTCTGAAGACTTGCAAATTATGCATTTTGTGCCTTACCAGTTAGAATTCCTCTTGCTATTTCTCTCCCCTCCCCCTGCTTTTTCATGGCAGAAGAAAAGAAATCACAACAAGTGGGCTTGATGGAACTGTACATTCCAATTCCTCATAATGCTTAGCAACCAGAACAGGCTGAAGCAGCCTTTGTGCATGGTGTCTCTGTGTGTACATGTTTGAGTGAGAGTGAGAGTTCTGTGTTCTTTAATTAATATGCCCCAGAAAGCATCTGGACACCTGTTATGTTTTGTTTCAAGAGTCAAAAGTCAAGATATGTGCAAAGATTATCAATGCAAATGTAGCAGCGAGCTCTGAAGCTACAGGTACTTTATTTTCACATTCCTTGTAAGAAGGAGAGGTGTGTGCTCCATTTAAATAATAAGCTTCCCGGAGGGCTTGTTGGAAATAAACATTTCTCACTCTGTTTCAATTATATAAGCCAGGGTAGGAAAAGTATAGCCCCTGGACCAACCTATGCACCCACTCAAGCCCCCAAACCCCATTTTGATATTTACAAAAGTTTTCAGCATGATTTGGGGAGAGGCAGACATAAAAACATACTGATCTCAAAACTCTACAATAAGGAGGAATTTGTTTGTCTTAGGTCCTAACTAGCCCAAGTCTACAACAGCATAAAATGTCAAGAGAGCCACTCTGCAATACCTAGGATGGGGTACAAAAACATTGTCTGCTGCCCCACCCTACCCCCATCTTCAGGTCCAGCTCAAAGCAAGTTGATGCCTGAAGGGAAGTGTTGTATATACCTCTCCCCATTTCTGCAAATAGTTGACAACTCATAATGGAATGGCATCCTCTGCTATACTGGATAGCAGTAAACTAGTTTAGGAGCATAGTATAGGTCCATGTGACCTCCAACAGAGGATAATCACCAGAGGACTCAGAAGGAAGAGCCTTGTGCTGCTCTCCAGCATCTGTTGAATTGAGGCAACTACTTTATTCAGCCCTACACAGTTTGAACATCTCCTCCTGCAGTATATTTCAGGGGATGTTCTCTCAAAGAATTGGAGCAGCAATCAGTGTATCAGACAATGCCAGTGACCATCTAGGACAAATCAAAGGAAATGGGTACATCTAATTCCAGCATTGGCACTTTAGTATTAGATCATTCATTTTACCACCCTAGCATGATTTTGATTTTCTGCATCATTAAGACCGAATGAAATCAAATATTTGCCCTAGTTTTGGCTTTGCTTCAGCACAGTTAGGGAATGAAGGCCTTTGGGTCAGGAAAGACAATAGAGGCCAGATAAGGTCTCCCTTATTTGAAATGCTTGGGACCAGACATGGTTTGGACTTTGGATTTCTTTTGGATTTTGGAATACTTGAATTAGACATCCTGGAAAGTCTAAACAAAAATCTTATAAACATGGCCTCAATGTAATTTTATACAACATTTTCCAAAATGTTGCGCATGAAACAAAGTTTGTGCACATTGAACCATCAGAAAGCAATGGTCACCATCGCAGCCATCCATGAAAAAAGTTTTGGTTCTTGCAATATTTTGGATTTCAGAATTTCGGATATGGGAGAGTCAACCTGTACAAGCCAAATTCATCAATTTGTTTTATTTTAAAAAACTCATTCCTATTTTCTTGCTTTTAATAAAATAAATTCACAAGGCTAAGCCCACTACTACAATCAATTCAGCAAAGCTTTCCATACAGTGACATTGGCTTACCTGTCAGAATGCAGAGATTTTAAAAGCAGGCAAGGTAGCATTAGAGATAATGCATGTTATTTATCATCATGACATTGATAAACAGAATCACGTTTCTAACTTAATGACCCCAAATGCTATTATCATTTCAAAGTATAGTATCAGCAGCTGATTTGGCTTGTTGTGCCTATTCAGGTAACCTCTTCTGCTTCGTGTTAAGTAGCAAATAAACAGTTTTTCAAACAAATGCACGAAGAGAAGAAGCACACTAGCCCAGCCGCCTCCATTCCCAGTTATGTGAGGTGAGTTCTGAATTGAACCCTTGAAAAAACACTGTTTCAAATTTTCTGGAGAGCCTCCATGAACACAGAAGGTTCAAGCAGCTCACATTTTCACAGGTAAAAGAGCTGGAAATGATGTGGGAAAAAGCCAGGGTTTGCTTACTCTCCCACCTTGCATATTTATTTAACATATTTCCCTAACATTTGAACAAGGCTAGATAGAAAAGAATATGAATAATAAGAGAGAGAGAGAAAAGACATACCATATATACTTGACTATAAATTGACCTCATGTATAAGTCAAGGGAAGATTTGAGGGCCAAAATTATGGATTTTATATGATCTGTGGATAAATCGAGGGTAAAACCTAGGGGCATGTAACAAAAGTTCTAATCTAAAGGATGAAGCAAAGGAAAACAATGCCAAAGAACTTATAACATTCCAGCAGGCATAACTGTTTGTATTTATTGTTGGGTGCAATTTTAGTTTCCCAGGGTGTTAACCTTTTTAACGGTAAACTAAAATATGCAGGTATGAATCAGCAGAGCAGCAAAAACATGGGTCAGACTATATTTTAATATGCCTTCCTAAAGAATAAAGACAAAATCAAAAAAATGACAAACATGTAGTTTGTAGTTTAAAAACAAACAATAATGGCTTTAATAAATATTTACACAACAAACTAAATCCTATCCTAACTGGTGTTAACATAGCAGGAAGTGACTGTTACTCCATCTTAGATGCTGGGGCTATGCAGATGGGCAGGAAAAGGTGACCTGAAGCTGCCTTTTCCCTAAGCTGCAGCAACTGCACCGCCTGCCCCGAGGATGCCCTTAATGGGGACGGAGCAACCGCACTGGAAGGAGTCAATGCAGCTTTTCTGAGGCTGTATTGAAGCCCCAGCAACTGAACCGCCAGCCCTAAGGATGCCGCAAAGGGGGACAGAGCAACCGCATGAGCCGGCAGCGGCTGCTATAATTTTTTTTAATTCTCTCAAATGCATGCGCACCTGTGCAGGACCTGTCATAGTATACAATCTGTCACTCTCTGTGTACAAAGGTGACTGAAGTTCGGCATCCCTGTGCACCTGCACAGGACCTGTCATACACCCACAGATCATGCAAGGACTCACTGACCTCTGCTTCCCCCCCCCCCCCAAAGGAGTGGGTGCCATAGACAGGTGCCACTGTCTGATTGTGCCACCCTTGGGGCAAAGGAATGAGTTTGTCAACTGAAAAGACACCTACTCCATCGTCCTCCACAAAACATGTCCCACCACAGATCGGGGGGGGGGGGGAGGTACATGCAAGGGAGGTTTGTGTGGACAGACTTGATACATGTAGATAGTGGTCATGCAAGGGACAAACATTACTCCAGGAGTCATAACAGAGGACAGTTGCTAGGGTGCATATGTAGAGTTACAATTAGGGTTAGGATTAGGGTGAGGGTTCTAATATTCAAGCACACCAACAATGGTGCATCCACATCTGGAAGCATAGGGCGCTTTAAAATGAAGCCTGCATGTAGGGCGCATGCTCTGGATCACTGAATCAATTTCCGCTGCATGTGTGGTGGTGCATTTATACAGCCATTTTCTAGTGCACCAGTGTTGCTGCATACATACACACATGAGAAGGTGTGCATCTTCGCCGAAGGAATGGAGAAAAGCGGCTCCTTTTTGGATCGGCTTTTCTTGGCATACGACGGCTAAAGGGCGCTTTCCTGCCAACTTTTAGGCATGGATCGTCTAAACGCCACGCCTCCAAGTCACCCTCAAAGCACTTTTTTTTGCCCGTCTACATAGCCCTTTAGAGGAGGCAGTTAGTGCCTGGAGACTGAGAGGTGACAGTTTAGAATGTTCAGAGAGTCAGTTAAACTGCCAGAGAGAATGAGAGAGGGAGGAAGTCCCTGCTTAACTAAGGAGGGAAAGGAGAATACAACACATATTTCTTCCAACATTTACACTAAAGGCTGGAGGGATGAGAAAGTGGAGGGAGGTCAATGCTTCCAGGACAGATTATATTCTTGCCTTTCACCAGACAATGGTTCCTTTTTTTAAAAAAAAAATTAGAATTAAAGTACAATACTTACATTGACCCATGGATAAGTCAACTCTAGTTTTTTTGGGCCAATTTTTTGACTAAAATGTATAGACTTATACATGAGTATATACAGTATGCCTCTGACTCTCACCAATTCAAATAGGCCTGGAGTGCAATACTGGAACAAAACTAAGGACCTAGAATTCTGCACTAGGACAGTGCAAAGTTTGCAACTAGAAAACACATGACTGAAATGAATTCTGCTGGCTGGACTTGCATTTGACCTGTCGATTTTACTTAGCTAGATTTATCTACCCCCCCCCCCGATAAAAAAATAATAATAGGGTGGGAGAACTGGAAGCAGAGCCAGGATGGGAGGGAAACTAGAATGCATACTTGGTTTGGGGAAGTGACAGTGAGTCGTGAAACACTGCTACCTCATACTTTGCAGAAGCTATATAAAGTAAGGCGATATAATTTAACCCACAGGAAGCTGGTATGCATATGGGGATCATTTTTATCTACATGGATCTGGGAATGCTAATGTGAGTAGTGGGTAAACTGGGGGTGGAGGCCAAAAAAGGTTCTGCAGACAGTTGACGGTGGTATGAAATAGACATGTGGTGAGTACATTCATTCCAATGTCACGTCTAAATGAACAGGTTTTGCAAGATTTTGTAGTGCTTTAAATACATGCAAGGCCTGTTTAAGCAGAAAGCAAAATGTGATGAGTATGCATACACAAAACAGCAAGTGTCTGATATTCTACAGTCATCAATACATTTGGCTCACTGCTCAAAAGCGGCACATTGATAAACCTTTAGTAAGTAATTATAAAAGATGAATTCTAATGGAATAGATTTCTCCAATTGTACTGTGTTTACCAACTGAAGAAGCTTCTAACCACTTACACAACAATTTTGTTAATGGAAGCACGATTTTTTAAAGATTTTTTTTTTTTTACTATTCTGTCTTTATCAGTAACCTCTACAACTAGAATTTTGTAACACCGCAGAGTGAAATCTAATTAACCAAGCAAGATGTTTTAGCCCCTAAGCTGGTAGCTGGTCTACCATGGCCAGAATGCTCCAGATTGCTTCTGGAGTATTCTGGCCCCAAAGCTGCCTCAGATGCTCGCCGTTATCTCTGCACTTTGCAGCAACACAGGGCAGTTGTCTACACACAGTCCCTGCAGTGACAATTGATGGTGCCACAACTGGTGCGAGTCACTCCCTCTGAGGTCAGAAATGAGCCTAATATATGGATAGGCACCTCATTGTGACCTCAGGAGGAGTATCAATGGTGGTGCTGGGTAACACAGCAGGGACGCTGGCCCACATCAATATGGAATGCTCCAGATTTTCCTGCAAAATCTAGAACAAAAAGTGAATTTTTTATACTAATTTAATGAAGGGAAAGGGTGAATTTGGTATAGAACTGGCTTTCCATCATGAAGATAGTCTGCACTCAAATCGGCACTTGGCTTTGCATTGTGTGGACAAGTCACTGTGAAGGAAACAGGTTTAATTAGCCTGTGTACACATGCCCTTAGTTAACACAGACAAAAATAATTTGAATATTTATACAAAATGTGTACAAATAAAGGTATAGCTTAAGGAATCACAGAGTTGGAAGAGAGCACAAAGGCCATTCAGTCCAGGGGATAATGGCAAGCCTTTTAAAACTAAAGATTGAATCTAGGATTTGTCATCTGCTAGTGCAGGGGTGAGGAACCTACAGCCCTCCAGGTTCTGACGAACTACCATTCCCATCATGTCTCACCACCAGCCAAGCTGAAGGAAGTTTTAGCCAGGTTTATGGAGGCTTGGTTGTAGCCCCTTCCTTTGTGGTGACATAGTGTCTCCTTCATAGCAGAAAATAAGTGCTGTTCTGTTTTTAAAGGAAACTAATCCTATGCAGCAAAAGTAACATTTTGCATTGGATGTTCCAATAATAAATAATTATTATTATTTATATCCCGCCCCTCTGCAGAGCAATCGGGGCGGCTTACAACATTATAATTTCCATACAGATATATTAAACAGAACATAAAATCCCGAATCCCACCCATCCTTTAAGAAGTAAGGGTTCTTCTTATTCCAGAGCAGATGGTACTGGGCCTAGTGTCTCTCTCCCAGATGACATTGGATGGTAATGGAGGGAGGGCTTTATTATGTCATGGAAATTAATGAAAGAAAAGTAGGACTGGGGAAAGTCAATTGCAAAACCACTTTACAAGAATTCAGATAGCACTGAAATAGTTGCACAAATTTGTCACTTGGTTACTTCCTCTGGAGTGTAGTAAGAGGAAGGAAAAAAAGCAAGCAAATGGGGCAACTACATATTGCAGGACCCTTGTAAACTAGACTGCATTTTTATTTATTTTTATTTTTTTCAGAGGAAATTCCTTACTGCACATGATGCCCATACCTGCACTGCAGTCATAATGCACAAAATGCTTTAATAATTATTACTAATTATTTGAATAAAATTATTAGAAATGAAATTATAAGTAATTATTTTACTTGTTTAGTTACATGGAGGAAATATTTTAAAGAATTATACTTTCATTTCTAACAATTACAGAAGTGACTGAAAGGCTTAAAGGGCAACACCCTTCCTTATGTAGTAATGCCAACTGTTACCACAATATTAATTTTACCCTTTTTATTTGTTGGTTTTACAGGGGTATGGTTTTTAAGTTATGTCTAATAATTTTAATAAATTATTTTTAATATAGTTCATGTTTTATTCCATATATTGTAATGGCCTTTGGCTACATGTACAATAATGTTTATGATAATGATGGCTATCATGGGGAGAACTGGTATGAAATGCATCTTATTAAAAGTGAAGCGAACGGTCACCCAATGATAATCCCAATACACTAAGAGTATGTGGTCATAAATCCAGTTTTTAGTCTCTACTGGAGTACATCTATAAAATCAATGGGAACTCAGTGAGTTAACTCTACACATGCAAATAAAACACCAGTGCTTGAACTTGTCCTGATCACAATGGAAATCAAATTCCGATAACCAGAGGCATCCCTAGGGGTTGAAGGTTAGCTGGGCTGCACCAGATGACACCCCAAGGGGTGTGTTTGACACCACTTATCCCCAAACTTCTGCCTTTTGGCATCAATGGGCTGTGACGTTTGCCTGCATCCCTTTAAAACACTGAAGATATGGTGTGAGTGGGGCAAGGCTTAGTGGGAGGAGAAAAGGTCCAAGGTTTTTTAAAAAAATAATTTTAAATTATTTTCAAAAGAAATTAATTATTTAACTCTTTTAAATTTTTCTTTAAAAATCACATCTTACCAAAATTTCACTTTAACTACATGAGACTATGTACATGTAAATACATTTAGACTGTGTGAATGATATTGTAATTTAAAAATATAATTTTAATTTTGCTAGTTGTTTATGTCACAACTATTACCATTACATTCAATGATATATGAGTAACATTAATACAACAACATTGCTAAGAATTCTGTATAATGTGATATAAGAGGAGGTCAATGGGGAGGGGCACACCATGAGTTACTACATCAGGCGATGCCAAACCTAGTGATGTCATTGCCAATAACCATTTGTATATCTATCAGTTCATCTGTATATCAGCAATGTGCATGCATGTGATGAATGTGCATATATGTGATATCCTTACGAAGGGCCAATCAACAGCGTGGGCATGTGGCAACTAACTACAGTACTGCCACTGCTAGTGGGTTCCCTTCTTTTAAACTGCTATCTCACCTAATTGTGTGTGTGTGTGTGTGTGTGTGTGTGTGCATAAACATACAAATGTATGAACTCGAATATTGTTAGTCCCACCCAGCATAAACCTATTGGCTCAAGACTTACCAAATTCCACTGAATCAATGGGTCTGCCCTAGTTGGGTCTAACAACTGGATTTAGGCCATGGAATTTGGCTTCAGTCTAATATCAAGCAGTTAGCCAAATTCAAACAACATTAGGAACTGAGAAGTTAACTCCAGATATTGTTGGACTGCAACTTCCATTATCAGTCACCATTAGTTATGCTGACTAGGACTGATGGGAGACAAAGGGCCTTACAGACTGGCCCAAAGGGCCAGCCTGGAGGCAGGGATGGGGAGGGGCAGCTGCACGCTGGGCGCCCCAACCCCACGCCGAGGAGGTTGTGACGCAGCACGCCATTATGCATGGCACACGATGTCAAGATGTCCTTCCGGCACAGCGTCCTGATGCGCTGCGGCGGCTCTTAGGGCGCCTTTTTGCCAGCTCTGAAAGGAGCGGCATTTTGCCGCTCTTTTCCGGGCCGGCAAACAGTAAAATCGGGGCCGCTGCATGTGGTAGCAGCAGCCCCGATCCTCTGCTTCCCAGGGTGGCCCAGGGCCGCCCATCTGCATCCCCCCAAAGTCCAGCAGCATCTGGAAGGCCACAATTCCCCACCTACCTTTCCTCACATTGAATGCATTAAATCAAATTTTACCTACAATATGATGTCTGAAAATACACTGAAAGGAATGCCTGAGCAATCTCAAGACCACTGTGAATCACTGAGAAAGTAAAACCATCAAAAGCTAGACAGCTGTTTTGCTACCATACCAAAGCTAACAGCTTTATACATACGATCAAGGCAACCGTTAATATACTACCTGTACGTGCCTTGATGTTGCCTGTCAATGTATGATGACCCCATAAATTATACAGGGTTTTCCCTATGTAAGCACCTGGGATTCATTGGCAGCCTCCTCTCCAAGTACTAACCAGGGCTGACCTTGCTTAGCTTCCAAGATCAGAAAGGATCAGGTGCCTTTAGGCTCTATTATTTAGGAATGGAGAACCACTATGGCAACCTCCTCTAATCTGGTGCCTTCTCAATTTATTAGACTAACACTCCTCTTACCCAGTTCAGGAAGGTTGCTGTACGTTAGTGGTGGGGAACCATTTCACTCTTAAGACCACTTTGGATCTGGGAAACATGTCTGGGACCACATTGCAAAGTAAAGGAGGGAAACTAAACTGTGTCAACAGGTTGCTCATATGACTGGACATTCAGCTGGGACTTCCACTGCATACCTTACATTATTTCTGTGATGCCACAAGTAATATATGAACTAGAACAAAGGTCCAAATATGGTGTTTGTACAGAGACTCTCTCATGGGTGAGCCTCTGGTCTAATGAGTGTTTAAAGACAGGGCAATATAAAGGGCTTTCCCCACATGTTTACTATGTGGGAAGGTTAAGGAAGAGAGTTATGGGAAGATGCTCTCAAATTCATAGTGGAAGAAACATGCAAAAGCACCAACATCTTTCCCATAACTTCAGATTTCTCCCAAGTGGCCTGCATTCAGCAGGGATATAAAAAAATCTGTTAGGAAAAGTATGTACTACAGAAAATCTGTTGCCTTGGTGATGAACGACAGGACATTTCCTTTTCTTTACATTGACGTTCATTTTGTTCTATATGCATTCATGTTCCCTGGGTGTGTGATATAAAGTAAAGGGGTGATAAGCTCTAAAAGCTTTCAGGATAAATTGCTCTCAGCCTCCCCAACAAGTACAATAATTTGTAGACTGGGCTGCTACAGAACTAATGCCAAAGGACACATGGTAACATCTGAGACAGTGGTTTCATCAGAATTAGAGATGATGGAATTATTATCAATGTTTTACTGGAAGAAATCCAGAAACCTGAAGGCATATGTGTTGAAAAAATAATAATACTTCTCACAAAATGCATTAGAATTGGAAATATGTATATGTTCTTTTAAAGTCCTGTGATGCATTATTAATATATTAATGGAAAACAGAGAATTCAAGGAAAGGATAGCTGATTTAAATACAGCTAGTTGATTGCATCATTGCTAGGAGGGCAGGTTTGGGATCCAAGTAATGCTGTTGTTTTATGGGTGCATATGCACTGTAGAAATAATGTAGTCTGATACCACTTTAACTGCCATGGTTCCATTCTACAGAATCCTGGGATGTGTAGTTTTGTGAGGCACCAGCACTCTTTGGCAGAGAAAGCTAAAGACCTTGCAAAATTGCAAATCCCATGATTCCTTGGGATGGAGCTACAGTACCGAAAGTGCTGTCAAACGTCATTATTTCTACACCATAGATTTGTAATCTAGAGACAATTCTTAACAGATGGCTTCTTTGCACTACCCTTATAAACTCATTAATTCACATGCATGAACTGCTTCTTTAAGTGCATCTATACTGTAGACATAATGACATAGGATGGAGCCATGGCTGTTAAAGTTGTATCAGTCTGCATTATTTCTACAGTGTAGATGCACCCCAGAACAACAGCATTACCTGGATCCCAAACTTCTCTGTACAGGCAAGAGTTTGTGTAGCTGTAAATCGAAATCTTTCACATGTTTTGCAAACTCAGCCTTAATACTCCCTAGCTTGGATCTCAGGATTTATATCATTTTAGATTCCATACAAGTTCAAATATCTTAAAGCTAAAGAAACATTAATTTATTTACATTATATCTATATATTGCTCACCACCCCAAACCCTGTTTTCTGGGAATAGGCTCCACTGTACACAATGGAACATACTTTGGTTAGACATGTACAGGACTGCAATGCTAGTCTGTAATCCTAGACACTCTTCCTAAGGAGAAGGCTCCACTGAACAGAGTGAGATTTACTTCTGAGAATGCATTCATAGGACTGGATAGTAAGAAGGAGACGTTATTAATTTTGGTTAAGAAGCCTTGTCCATTTCTTGACCTTAACTGATCAACCACTAATATTGTACAGGATGAGTCTAAGAAAATGGCAGTGGTGTGCCAACTTACCAGCCTCCTTCCCTCAAAGTGACCTACCAGTGGCTTACCACAGTCGCCATTCCCTCCATACCATTCTTCCCCTTCTGAACTGGTAATAAAAAGTGAGATGGGCAGATAAAGATTCCAATTTGCCTCATAGAAGGCTAGGCCCTATAACAGAAGTCATGAACCCCATATGGATCTGGACATCTGCTCCCAGAAGCCCCAGCCAACATGGCAAGATATTGTGCAAACTCTAGTCCAAGACATCTAGAATGACAAAGGTTCCCTGTCCCTGCAGTAGAAAAAAGCTTATGTCAACTACTAGTAAGATTCAGTTACAGCAAATTCCAATAATATAGGACCACTAAATTGGACACCATTGGGAAACCTTGGCATTCTAGATGTTGTGGTCTACAAGTCCCATCAGTCCCACCCAGAGGGATAGTGACAGCTGTCATCTAAAACATCTGGAAAATCAAAGATCCCCACTTGGGAAAGCTGAAAGATGCTCTCAAAAGGCATCTCAGCAGTATTCTGTTTTACCAGAATGAGCGTGAGAAGGACACAAAATAAAATGTAGAAGAAATGCACAGAAAATCAGAATATCTTTCCTTTTACAAATGAAACAGTGGGCATTTTAAAGAAGTTATTATGCTTTGATTAAAAACTGGTTGAGACACCAGGGGCCAGATAAAGTGTCTGTGAAAGCTGGCAATGAACTGTTGACTGCTAGTCTGATCATCCCTTTTCTTAGGGATCAGAAAAGATATGCAACCATTACTGTGTCATGCTTTGAGTCTCAAGAATACTTAAGAGGGGAAGTTGTATAAGTATTCAAACATTATTCATGATTTTGTGGCCATTTGAAAGAGGGGGCCTATTTATTATTTCAGTAACCCTTTTCTCTTTTAATATAGAAGCTTTAAGATGGAATTTTAGGAAGCTTTTTCATTTTTTTAAAAGTCATCTCTACATTTTCTCAAAACCATATAAAATGTTAATGACCTTCATATGCAACAATATATGTTGCTCTTTTAATCCAATGCTCGGACATTACATTTCAACTGACTTTTCCCTCATTTAAATAAAAAAGAAAGAAAGAAAAGAAAACTCCAGTGTACTATCCTCGTGGCAGTGTTATGTGCCTTTTTTATATCCAAGATTGTGGACTCATCTTATAAAATACTGAGGTTTCCAAGAATGAATTTATAACACTGAGAAGAGAAAATGTGTCTAATGAATTTTTAAACCATACCATCCAAACTCAATGCTATTACAATCCTGGAGGGAGCTTCTCTATAGAAGGAGAAGCAGAACATGGCTGCATGACCCAATAAGCAAATGAGCTCCAGGCAGCGAGTTACCTGTGGGAGTTAGAAGCAAGATCTAGAGATCTATGGATTTCCCAACACAAGGGAACTGAGAGCAACCTAACGTCTGGCATCTAGAAGATGCAAATATTTGTTTGGATCAAGAGCCTGTTGATTCTGCATTTTAATAGACATATTTCAACAGGAAATGTTATGTGGCTAGGAATATAAATTGTTTACCAGCCAACAGCAGTCAAACATTTCACTGGTTATTTCAGATCAGGAATGTCATTTTCAGCATCTCTTAACTCTTCTCTCTATATCTCCTAGGTTTTTCTTTTCCTTAAACATTTTCTTTTCCTTAAACATTTGCCTGAGGCCTTCTTCATTTTCTGTCATTCTCCTTAACCATACTGTCTTCCAACCTTCTTTCCCTTTTATTTTGCCCCTCTTTTAACCTTCTGCCTACCTGCCCTCCTCTGCTTTCTTCTTCTACTCTACTAAAACAGCTCAATAAATGGGCAAAAAAAGCTTTTTACAAGCAGTACCTGTTGGAAAAACGTATGTATTGCATTCTCCTTTCCCTCCTTGTCACTCATTCTTGGAGGGCTCCCAGCAGTCTAAACCAGGGGTAGGCAACCTAAGCCCTGGGGGCTGGATGCGGCCCCCTGAAGCCTTTGGACCGGCCCCAGGCCGGTCCTACCACTGCTGTCTCCCCCCGCCGCCGCTGCTGCCCTCCATGATGATATTGATTATTGTTGTTATTACTTGTTCTTGGGGTTTTCTTGGCAAAATCTCCACAGGGGGGTTGCCATGGCTTTTCTGGGGCTGAGAGAGTGTGCATGCATATTTTTTTATATTTTTTTTTAAAAAACCTAAAATTATTTATTTATTTATTTATTTTTGGTGCTTCGCCCCCCCCCCCCCATTGTCTGAGGGACAGCAACCCGACCTCCGGCCCAAAAAGGTTGCCTACCCCTGGTCTAAACAGACTCTCCCAACGTTTACCTCTCATTTTCAGATACAGTAACAGTCCTTCTCTGAACTTCTTCACATTTAAATTTACAAATTCACTTTCTGGACACCAATGTGTAGCTACAAAATGGACATCTAAGCACCACACTATATCACAAACCCACGGACTGCAACACTATATCACAAACCCACCCTGAACACACCACCAGATCCATAGTCTACAGCCAAGCTCTCCGATGCAATCGCATCTGCTCAGATCCACAAGACAGAGATGCCAAACTCAAGGAATTACAACAAACATTCCTCAAACTACAAGCAGCTTCATTTATTTTTATATACCGCTTCATACCACGCTATGGGGTGTCTAAGCGGTTTACAACTGTGAGCTGATTGCCCCCCAACAAGCTGGGTACTCATTTTAGCAACCTCGGAAGGATGCAGGCCTGAGTTGAGCCTCAGCCCTGGCTGGTATTGAACTCACAACCTTGTGGTTTATGAGTGAGTGGCTGCAGTACAGGCATTTAACCACTGTGCCACCAGGGCTGATATAGTACAGTACCCACCACATGAAGTGAAAAAACAAATAAACAAAGCAAGACTTATATCCAGGACTGATCTATTACAGAATAGTTTAGAGAGAGAATGACAGAACCCCACTAGTGGTCACATACAGCTCCCAACTGGGACCTCTCAAGTGCATCATCAATAAACTACAACCCATTCTGGACAATAATGCAACTTTTTCAAGGGCTCTGGGTGGCAGACCTTTATTTGCCTACAGACAGCCTCCAAACCTCAAACAGGTGCTCACCCATAAGAAGACACACAATACAGATGGGGACACAGGTACTAAGCCTTGCCACAAACCTAGATGCCAACTCTGCCTGCACATTTATCCAGGAAATGTCATCACAAGACCTAATGGCATCACCCACAATATCACATGCTCATCCTCCAATGTGATTTATGCCATACTATGTCATCAATGCCCATCAGCATTCTACACTGAGCAAGCAGGCCAGTCCTTGCACCAGAAGATAAATAGTCATAAATCAGACACTAAGAATGGAAATACACAAAAACCAGTGGCAGAACATTTCAATCTCCCTGGGCATTCCATCTCAGATCTCAAAACAGTGGTCCTTGAACAAAAGAACTACAAAAATATTGGAAAGAGAAACAGCAGAATGGGAGTTCATCCACAAACTACAGTCCTTCAGCAATGGATTGAACAGGGACAATGGCTTTCTGACCCACTACACACATTTGAACACTATCTGACCCCATCCTCAGGGGGGTGTCCTACACTCATCAATCCACTACCCATGGGTTCTCCTTATGCTAACTGGATCTACAGGGGCCAACGTTCTTTTTCAGTTTTCTTCCATTGAACTTCTGCCCTCCTGTCTGTCCCTAACTTCCATTCCACCACAAGCTTCTGAAAAAGTAGACTGAAGTCTACAAAAGTTCATGCTGACAACTTCTTAATTTTTTTCCAGTTAGTCTTAAAGGTGCGACAGAATCTCTCTACAATTAATACTAATTATAAAGACTAAGGGGAACAGACTGCCAGAAATAGTCCAGCTTGAGACCACTTTAACTGTCCTGGCTCAATGATAGGGAATCATGGGAATTGTATTTTTTTCTGGGACACCGAGCCTTCTCTGTCAGAGAGCTCTGGTGCCACAATAAACTACAGTTCCCATGATTCCCTAGCACTGAGCCAGGGCAGTTAAAGTGGTTTCAAGCTGGATTATTTCTGGCAGTCTGTTCAGGCCCTAACACAGCTATATCTTTGAGTCCTCCTTTGAGTGAAGTTACCTTAGGCCAGTCACACTCTCTCAGCCTCAGAGGAAGGCAAAGGCAACCCCCCTCGAACAAATATTACCAAGAAAACCCTGTGATAGTGTCACCATAAGTCAGAAATTACTTGAATGCACAGAACAACAACAACAGCTAACCCAGTGGCAGATAGTAGTACGGTATATATCACTTCTAGATAACTTTTGTCTCCAGTGCCATATCAAAATACTTTTCAATGCTACAGTTTTTTTTAAAAAAATTATAAACTGTTTTGGGGTATATATGCATGGCTTTTGTGGATACTACAGAAGGGACTTGGAAAAGCACTTGATGTAAACTATGTAGAATAAGCCATAATATTTGGGAAACTTTATATCATCTTCACAGAAACAGATGAAAAATGGGTCATGTAACATAAGAGCATCCAAATAAGTTACTCAGCTGGAAAATGGAAAAAATGGGAACAATAAAGACCCTACAGGCAAGTACAGTAAGCCTTGTATTAGGTAGCATAGGCATTGCAATCACTGCAATAAATTAAACTCTAAAATTAATACATTTTGATATCTTGAGATCTAATGATTTGTTGTTGTTTTATGCCTTCAAATTATTTCTGACTCATAGGAGAACCTAACATGGGGTTTTCTTGGCAAGATTTGTTGGGGGGAGTTGTCTTCCAGGCTGAGAGTGTGTGACTGGTCAAATTCACCCAGTGGGTTTCCATGGTTGAGTGGAGATTCAAACCCTGATCTCCAGAATCATAGAAGACTATAGCTCTACACTCTAAAAACGGGACTAGGTCGCTTTAATCATTCTGGCTGTCTCCTGTTGTATTCTGGAATGTGTAGTTCAGGAAGAGCATTTAGAATATTCAGCCAGAGAGACTTTAAGCTTCACTGAACTACAAATCCCAAAATGCAACAGGAGGCAGTCAAAGCAGTTAAAGTGACCAAGCCCTGTTTTAAGAGTATGGTTTGATAATCTCATGAGTCAACACTTAAACCACAAAACCACATTGGCTCTCTGCCTAATAATACTGACTCAAATTAACCAAGGCTTTTAAAAGTCAACCTCTAGATATTCAGAATTATTTTATTATCATTTATTTTTCTTTAAAGTAGGCCAAAGATTCCAGGAGGTGTTTCTCTTCTATGACTTCTGGCCACATGAAATCATAAAGACTTGCAGCCAAAGCAGAACTTCTTCAGAAGCAACATCATAAAACAGCCAGGGGCATGGATTTTTCTCAATGTATTTTCAACATGTGGAGGTCTTCCTAAATCTGAAGATGTTTAATTTGCCTGACAAAGAATGATAAGGGATTAGAGCTTGGTAAAGTTCCTTTTGGGACTACAAATCCCAAAAATTCTTGGGAGGGTCTGGAATTCTAGCCAAAAAATAATTGTTCCAACTCTTCCAGGTAGAGAAGCACAGATGTGTTTATTATGCTTAAAGGTAAAGGTAAAGGTAATCCCTTGACATGACATGAATGTTTAATCATAACAGACTGTAGGGGGCGGTGCTCGTCTCAGTAATTAAGTCCTCCTCTGAGTGAGGCTACCTTACTGCACCAAACGCTGTTACCTTCCCACCAAAGTGGTACCTATTTATCTGCTTGCATTTGCATTCTTTCAAATTGTTAGGTTAGCTGGGGGCTAGTGATAGGAGCTCACCCCATCATGCAGCACTCAGGCTTTGAACTGTCAACCTTACAATTGTCAAAACTGGCTTCTTAACCATTAAGCCACCTACTGCACATTGTTGTTGATGTGTGCCTTCAAGTTATTTCCAACTTATGACCCTAAGGCGAACCAATAATGAGGTTTTCTTGGCAAGTTTCTTCAGAGGGGGTTTGCCTTTGCCATTGCCATTATCTGAGGATGCAAAAGCATTACTTAAGTTTACATGGCTGAGCTTGGATTCAAACCCATAGTCGAACACTTCAAACCATTACACCATGCTGGCTCATACACTCATATATAAGTAGAAGTTTTAGTCAAAAAATTGGCCCCCAAAACCTGGTCCTCTCAAAGGACCACCAAGAGGAATTGGGCTTTAAGGATATGAATAAGACATTTATGTATGCACAGGGACATTCACACTTTTGTCCCGTGGAGATCCGGATTTCCACGGTGATGCAATACAGGATTGATGTTCCCACTACGTTTAACATGACCAAATCTCTCTGAGGCATTTAAATCCTCTCTGGCATTCACACATGCACCACTTCGCTTCAACATGGAGGCACCTCCATGTCTAGGAATGATCCCCACAATCCAGATCAATTTGGTAGTGTAGTGACACTACCGAAGATCTGGCTCACTAAAAAAGACACGAGGACCCAGTGTTGAATACACAGAGTTAAGTGGGTTTTTCCGTGTGCCTCCGCAAATGGTGCAAATGTCAATCAAGGCAGCTTACAAAATATAAAACACAATTTAAACAGACCTTACATTACACAATACTCCAGCCTTTAGGGTGGACACAATGGTTATGCCTGTCAGAATTTCGTAAGTTCTTTGGCATCATTTTCCTTTGCTTCATGCTTACATCCTTTGTCACATGGCCCTTAGTTTTACCCATAACTTACCTATGGATCATATCAAAATCCATAATTTTGCCCTCAAAACCTGTCCTATATATGAGGTCAACCTATAGTCTATATAGTAAATGGGAGTGAGAATAAACCAAATCTGAAGAAAATGACCAAACTAAGGCTATTTTATTTTAGACATAAGAAATTACATTATTTGTTTAATTTTTATGCCACCTTTCTCCCAGAAAGGGACCAAAGGTGTCTCACAAGATACATGTCTCATTGGAAAAGATGATGATGGTTGGTAAAGTCGAAAGCATAGAAAAAGAGGAAAACTGCATTACAGGTAGATAGACACAATCAAAAAAGCCATGGCTCTGTGTTTACAAGATCTGACCAGGGCTTTTAATAACAAGTCTTTTGGATGCCTCTCATTCATAGCATCACCATCACTCAAAGCCAACTTGGTGGCACACAACAAAAAACTGTCCCTGCAGTGATTTCACTGTGTCAAAATGTGACAGTGATAAAGACAACAGTTAGAAAATATAACAAAAATGTAACTTCTAACAAGAAGTAATTATGACCTGCAATTTCTTTAGCTCCTTGTATAAGTTTTTCCAGTTTTGAATTGTTTTTGTTCAAAATCAGAAACAGGTGTACTTGTTAATGGGCAATATAATTCAGGGTATGTGACTAGAAACAAATCTTCCATGCCTAACTATATTAGCAGTTATTTTTGTCAGCTAGTTTGCATATTTCTAGCTGCCCCATATGCATTCATACTTCACAGCTGAAAAGGGGAAAAAGCATCACAGCTGCTCAAAAGGAAGTAGAACTGAGTTGTTAATATAATCTGAATTCTTATGGATTAAGCATACATGATTAAAGAGAATAAATATGTAGAGCAAAAGCCTAACTGGCCAAGTTGTCCAAAGGCCAGCTGGACCAATACTAAGTCCACTGACATTTTCTTAAACCCAACTCCCACTTCACAGCCAAGGGAACTTTGAAACTTATTTATGACAATCTTTACTTTGGTTGCTGCCACACTGTAGAATTAATGCAGTTTGACACTGCTTGAAGAGCCATGGCTCCATTCTATGGAATTCTGGGATTTTAGTTTGTTCTGGCACCAGAGCTCTCTGACAGAGAAGCTCAAATATCTCACAGAACTACAAATCCCAGAATTCCACAGCACTGAGCCATGGAAGTTAAAGCTATGCCAAACTGCATTAATTCTGCAGTGTAGATGCAGCTGTTGACTTTGACAGTGTAATTTTTTGTCTGCATTGTGGTTGTGTTCTTGGGCCAGATCAGATTTGGATCTGTGTAACTTGGCTCCTCTCACTCCATCCTCCTCACCCCTTTTGGCTTTTCTGCTAGCAGATTTTAGCCAGCTAGGAGAATGATCTGCCTGTAGACCTCTGAGATGAGGGGTTCTGCCAGCAGAAGGGTATTTCTGCTGGTAGAAGACACTTCTGCCCATTCCTAACTTCTACAGCCAACACATCTCTGAGTTAAGAGTTCTCTTACTAAGACACAGAGACCTCGGCAGAGTAATGGTAAATTTTGAAGTGGGCGCGCTCATTATGACAGACCTCATAGCCAAACCTGCAAGGAGAGTTCAAGAATGCAAACAGCTCTGTTGAATCACACCCACATACCAGCAATAGCACTTCTCATCTTGGAACAGATCAAGACAACCCCAAATGCTTTGCATTACTACAGCAATAACTTGAACAATATGTTGTTGCTGGGGAATTCTAGTTCCCCCCCCCCTCCAGTTCAGTAAGCTCAAGGGCAGGAAAGGCCGGAGGTGGTAATGACAGAAGATATTCCTACTGGTTAAAAACTCTCAGCACATCCACATTGCAAGCCCTTGCTGAACTAAAACACTGTACACTAAAGAGTTCTGTATTCGTCTCCATTTTTTTTATTGTGACATGGAACTGTTTTTGATGCCCATCTACACTGAGAACAAATTCCACTAAAATCTTGATGGGCAATGTCTGTCCATCCAAAGCAAATATTCTGCCTCCCTCCAATCCCCATTAATTCAAGCCTAGAGAATTCTGAAATTAGTGCGTATAGATACAAAATGAAGATAGAAATGAAGTTTAGACTCCATGTTTCTCCAGTTTCTCCATCTGTCAATATGTCCATATTCTTGTGTAAATCCATCTTCTTAAGGATGATACTGTCAAGGCATAATAGTGAAATGTTCCAGTATTCCTACCACACATGATACCACTTCTAACATCCTTTCACTGTTTTGGCCTTTAACTATATGACATTTCTGCAGGTTGAACGTTTTTAAAAGATCTTGGTAGGAATGTAGTCAATGCATCATTATCCTATTAAAAACCAGTGGTTTTAAACCTGCATAATACATGGTACATGCAAAATGTCCTTAATTTGACTAAAAGAAGTTGGCAGCATGAGCATTCATAGGCTTAAGTCTACAAAGTTTAGTTTGGAAGTAGGCTTAGGTCTAGGAAAGCTCATGCTGCCAACTAATTTCTTTCAGTTAGTCTCAAAGATGCTACAAGATCTCTCTACATACTGATTCTACAGACTAACATGGCTATATCTTTGGATTCTACCACTATCTACCTTTAAGATACTTGAATCTCATCAGTTTGCAGCTAGCAGAGCGTCTTGTGTGGTGAGGAAACTATCACAGCCCAAAGGTCCACTAGGGCTGATGCCAACATGTGTTTTAGTGAAGTGACCCAGAGAAGTGACTCTAGCCACCATCTTAATTTTCCCAACATGCCTCTAGTCTCCAGTGGGCAGAGTCAACTTGAAAGAATTAGAATCATAGAACCATAGAATCATAGAGTTGGAAGAGACCCCAAGGGCCATCCAGTCCAACCCCCTGCCATGCAGGAACTCTCAGTCAAAACCAACCCAATCTCAGCACAAAATTAAGATAGCAGCAACTGCCTCATCTGATTTTTTAAAATCACTATCTGCTTTGAGTGCTGCCTACAAGTACAGGACCTTCTTTGCCTCCCCCCCCCCCCCCGTCACTTTATAAGACGAGGCTGTGCTTTGGGAGTCATGCGGGTGGAGGACAATCTTGCTAATGGCCCCTCAAACATGGCACTGGTGTTGCCAATTTAAATTCCTTTGAATGCTTCCATTAAAATTGCTGATTGACTTATTCCTATTGACTTCCACATTAAAACAAGCTAAAATTGTGTTGAACTAAGAGAGATATCACCACCTACTGAGAAGCATTAGGGAGTCTCTCAGCTGAGGAAGTCCTGAATAATAACATTTGTTCATTTGCTCTCACAACCACCTGTAGTGATCATACAAATTTGCTCTCAAAAAAATTTCACGGCTCAAATTCTGTGTTAATTGACTATCACATTTTAGATTAGATCCTTTAGACATGAATGCTTAGCATTTATATAGAGAAATCCAATGGTTAAAAGCCATCTACCTTTATAAATCCATTTTTCATTAAGAGGTCCAAGTACAATATTTTAAAAAAGCTGTTATGTTTAGCTCCCTAAAATAGGTGGGAGAATGAAACTGGTTTGGTTTCATAAGGCCTCATAGCAGGTGCATAGTCAAGATGATACTGTAACTGGGGACAACACCTTACGACACATAGCTTTAATCACCACAATGTTCTCTGAGCCTTATGCTGTAGTACTGTGAAAATCCTAACATTATGGCATGTGGCAGGGACAGAACACAACAGGACAAAAAGAGATGAAAGGTACAAATACTATTCTCTTCTTCATCCATATTTTCCTAATTCATTTGAAAATGGTTGCACCACAATGGTAAAACACCTTCATTCTGAAACTGCAGGAACATTTTGCAGGAATACTGCAGGAAAACTTTTTTGACAAGCATACTGAAAATGAAATCATTAAGGCACTTACAGGCCAGCTAATGACCTCTAGATCAGAGGTAGGCAATCTAAGGCCTGGGGGCCGGATGTGGCCCTGAGGCCTTTGGACTGGCCCGAGGTCGGTCCTGCCGCCCCCCACCGCCGCCGCCGCTGCCCACCATGATGATATTGATTATTGTTATTATTACTTGTTCTTGGGGCTTTCTTGGCAAAATCTCCACAGGAGTTTTGCCATGGCTTTTCTGGGGCTGAGAGAGTGTGCATGCATATTTTTAATTTTTTAAAAATTAATTAATTAATTAATTAATTTTTGGTGCTTCGGCCCCCCAACTGTCTGAGGGACAGCAACCTGGCCCACAGCTCAAAAAGGTTGCCTACCCCTGCTCTAGATGTTTTGTACTACAATCCCCATATATCCCAACCAATATGGTTGGCAGTTAGGAAGTTATAGCACAGTGATGGCGAACCTTTTAGAGACCAAATGCCCAAACTGCAACCCCAAAACCACTTATTTATACTTTCTAGTAATGAACTCTGTGCTGGGGTGAAGGTGCACATGCTCACAGAGAGGGCTCAGGGTGCCTTCTCTGGCATGCATGCCATAGGTTCGCCACTACTGTTATATCCCAAAACATCTGAAGAGTACAAGGTTGCCTATTCCAGAAGTAGGACATCTCAGCGTGAGTACAACAGGAAGAGAGATGGCTTTAATGACTTGTCCACCACAATGGTAGACAGTGCCATTGTTACACTGGGTAACTTTTAACAATATTGAGGAGGGCGCTAGCTTGTTTTCTGCTGCCCCAAAGAACAGGACCTGGAAAAATGGATGCAAGCTGCAGGAAAAGAGATTCCACCTCAACATTAGGAGGCACTTCCTGACAGAGAGCTGTTCGACAGTGGAACACTCTCCCTTGGAGTGTGGTGGAGTCTCCTTCTTTGGAGGTCTTTAAACAGAGACTGGATGGCCATCTGTCAGGGATGCTTTGATTTTGAGTTCCTGCATGGCAGCGAGTTGGCATGGATGGCCATTGTGGTCTCTTCCAACTCTATGATTCTATGAATAATTCCTGGAGGTGCTAGCTACGTTACTATGTTGTAGCAACAGCACCAAAATTTGTTGGTCACTTCAAAGTTTAACTAGGTTTATTTGGCATAAGCTTTCATTGACTACAGCCTATGTTGTCATCTCAATCAAACCGTAATTAATTGTTTGGGCAGCAAGTTTGTCTTAGGTCCTGAATGCATGGGCCAAATAAAACAACCTCCTCCAATCATCTCAGCGGGGAGTCCAGTCAATGTAGGACTCAATCCCCAAGTGTGGTGCTAACAATCCAGATTATAACCAGTCCATTCAGCACCAAACCCAGGACATATCCTGTCGTACTACCCGGCGCAGCCACTGTGGAAGTGAGTTGAGATCAGAATGAGGCACCCAGCCATGTAATTGAGGCTGGATGCCTCATTCTGAATGCAAAGCAAGTGATTCATCGCAGTGGAGGCTGTGCTGGGTAGCACAGCAGGATGTCCACATGAACAGCTGCCTGGCAATGGAATGGAGGATCCCAGGTAATGCAATAGCAATAGCAGCTACATTTCTATACCACTTCATACTGAATTAACCAGTCTCTAAGCAGTTTACAACATGTAATCTAATTGCCCCAACAAGCTGGGTACTCATTTTAGTGAACTCGGAAGGATGCCAGGCTGAGTCGACCTTGGAGCCCCTGGCTGGAATTGAACTCACAACCTTGTGGCTGTAAGTGAGTGGCCGCAGTACTGGCATTTAACCACTGTGCCACCATGGATCCCAATGGAGGAATGTCAGGGCACTTCCAGTGCTGCTCCCTGAGTATCCTGACCCATGCAGATACCACTTTAGAATCCATTGCTCACTTCTGAAATGAGCTCCCTTTGGAATTAATAAATGTCATTCAATACAATATAACTTCCATAATGATTTTGTCTTCTTTACTCAGCATGAACAGGGTATCCTTTGATGCTATGTTAGCATTTGTAGTCTCCCTGATCCTCAGGAATACTTGATCTTTTTTACTTTGAGAAATGTCTGCTGATACACATGTTCAATGTGTGATGGCAAAAAGAGCAGTTTTGTAAGAAATTATTTACCTTCACCGACAATATCTTCGGCTTCATCAAGCATAACTGGATCTTCCTCTTCCAGATACATCATCATGGCCACAAGTATGGAAAGCAAACAGCTACAGAACTGAAGCTACTGAACTAAAGCAGCTTTCAATGCTATTTCCTTCCTAAATGTTTGATCCAGGGGCGGCAACTTCCAGCTTGCACAACTAAAACACCCTCATTTACATAAACATGATAGTTTCTCTTTTTCTCACCTCCGCCCTTCATCTGGAGCTTTTGAGATCTGAAGTAGTATATTTCTCACTGTGCAGGGCAAAAACTGAGAGGAAAATGCTAAACAGTTTAGGCTCAGAATACACACTGAATTTATTTCACAGAATTAATCCACTTTTAAAAGGCTCTAAAGAAAAGATCTCAGCCACATAATTAATGCATTGTTTAAATGAGGAAAAAGTGTGGCTATGTTAATTCTGTATTTTTGCATGGATTAAGAGTTTGACATTCCACTGGAAGTTTGGTCCTTCCAGTTTTGGGGTGTTCAAAATGATCCATTATATTACCTTGTGTAATGCCACATCACATGCTAAGCATTTTCCACACAGAAGGAATTTCCATTTAAGACATAATTTGGAAGCAAAGAAATAGTTACATTTACAGGTTTTCATGTACCTTATAAATACTGTATCTGTGCCGTTATCATATATGAAAATCTGCATGTGGTATTAAACGTATTTCCTCTATGTAAATGGACTGTAGTTCTTACAGAATAAAACCTGAAACTTCAGAAAGCTGGAAATGATTCAGTATAATCTTCTGCAAGAATGTCCTTTATAAGAATTGCAGGGTACAACTGTCTAGGGGCCTTTACAGACTGCCAGAAATAATGCAGCTTGAGTCCACTTTAACTGCCCTGGGTCAGTGCTAGGGAATCATGGGGATTATAGTTTTTTCTGAAACATTTAGCCTTTTCCGTCAGAGAGTTCTGGTCCCACAATAAACTACAGTTCCCATGATTCCCTAGCACTGACCCAGGGCAGTTAATATCGGAACCATTGGCAATAATCTCTGAGAACTCCTGAAAAACAGGAGAAGTCCCAGCGGACTGGAGGAGGGCAAATGTTGTCCCCATCTTCAAAAAAGGGAAAAAAGAGGATCGCAACAATTATCGTCCAGTTAGTCTGACATCAATACCAGAAAAGATTCTGGAACAGATCATTAAACAGAGAGTCTGTGAACATCTGGAAGGTAATTTCATAATCACAAAAAGTCAACATGGGTTTCAGAGAAACAGGTCATGCCAGACAAATCTGATCCCTTTTTTTTAATAAAATTACCAGCTTGGTAGATGAAGGGAATGCTGTGGATATAGTATATCTTGATTTCAGTAAGGCCTTTGACAAGGTTCCCCATGACATTCTTGCAAACAAGCTGGTAAAATGTGGGCTAGACAAAATAACTGTTACATGGATTTGTAATTGGTTGTCTGGCCGAACCCAAAGGGTGCTCAACAATGACTCCTTTTCAACCTGGAAAGAAGTGACCAGTAGGGTGCCACAGGGCTCTGTCCTGGGCCCAGTGCTATTCAATATCTTTATTAATGACTTGGATGACGATATTGAGGGCACAGTTATCAAATTTGCAGACGACACCAAATTAGGAGGAGTAGCTAATACCCCAGAGGACAGGATCAAAATTCAAAATGACTTGAACAGACTAGAAAGCTGGGCAAAAGCTAACAAAATGAAATTCAACATGGAGAAATGTAAGGTACTGCACTTAGGGTGGAAAAACGAAAAGCACAGATATACGATGGGGGACACCTGGCTGAATGAGACTACGTGTGAAAGGGATCTAGGAATCCAGGTGTACCACAAGCTGAACATGAGTCAACAGTGCGATGCAGCAGCTAAAAAGGCCAATGCAATTTTAGGCTGCATCAGTAGAAGTATAGTGTCTAGATCAAGAGAAGTAATAGTGCCACTCTATTCTGCTTTGGTCAGGACTCACCTGGAATACTGTGTCCAGTTCTGGGCACCACAATTCAAAAAGGATGTGGAGAAACTGGAGTGTGTCCAAAGGAGGGCAACTAAAATGGTGAAGGGTCTGGAAACCAAGCCCTATCAGGAATGACTTAGGGATCTAGGGATGTTTAGCCTGGAGAAGAGAAGGCTGAGAGGTGATATGATAGCCGTGTTTAAATATTTGAAGGGATGTCATATTGAGGAGGGAACAAGCTTGTTTTCTGCTGCTCCAGAGACTAGGACCTGAAACAATGGATGTAAGCTCCAGGAAAAGAGATTCCACCTCAACATTAGGGGGAACTTCCTGACAGTAAGGGTGGTTCGACAGTAGAACACACTCCCTCGGAGAGTAGTGGAGTCTCCTTCCTTGGACGTCTTTAAGCAGAGGCTGGATGGCCATCTGTCGGGGATGCTTTGATTGGGAGTTCCTGCATGGCAGGGGGTTGGACTGGATGGCCCTTGTGGTCTCTTCCAACTCTATGATTCTATGATTCTATGACTCAAGCTGCATTATTTCTGGCAGTCTGTAAAGGCCCTAGCTCACCTAAATGCTCCTCCTTTCATGTGTAGCTTTTGAGGTTTGAAGTGACATGTTCTTCCTGTTGGGAGCTCACAAAGATGGAATGAAAGTAATAGGCTACCTCTTGGTGTTTGCCCTCACTCTAGTAGCATTAGATCATACTTTCCAATGTTCCTGATTTGGCATGGATAGTCCAAATTAATCCTCTGTCATCTGTTGCTTTTAAAATGATCCAGTTTACATTCCACTTTCTCCCTTTGTCCTCAGCAAGCTTCAGTTGGTGCAAAGTGGGTTAAAAGTGCAAATGCAATCTGCACTCTGCACTCAGAGGAGAAGAGATTGGTGGCATCTTGTTCTTCCCAAAAGGCTCAGCCAAAAGCTAATTGTTGCTGCTTCTCCTAGCATGTGTGTTCTTCCTCATCAATAACTCTTTTCATCTTGACCACACTCTGGTGGTGTTTGGCCACAGGTATCCTGCTTTTCAGTTGTAAAGTGTTGGCTAGCAGGATTCAGAAAAGGAAGAGGCACTAGGGATCACATTGCAAATATACGATGGGTAATGGAGTGCACCAGAGAATGCCAAAAGAAAATGAGCATGTGCTTTATAGACTATAGCAGGGGTAGGCAACCTAAGGCCCGGGGGCCGGATGTGGCCCCCCGAGGCCCTTGGATCGGCCCCAGGCTGGTCCTGCCGCCGCCAACAACGACCGCCGCCGCCGCCCACCATGATGATATTGATTATTGTTGTTATTACTTGTTCTTGGGGTTTTCTTGGCAAAATCTCCACGGGTTTTGTCATGGCTTTTCTGGGACTGAGAGCGTGTGCATGCATATTTTTTTATTTATTATTATTTATTTATTTATTTATTTATTTATTTTGGGTGCTTCGGCCCCCCAATTGTCTGAGGGACAGCAACCCTGCCCCCAGCTCAAAAAGGTTGCCTGCCCCTGGACTATAGCAAAGCCTTTGACTGCATAGATCATGAAAGGCTATGGAACATCCCTAAAGACATGGGATTGCCAACGCATCTGATAGTCTTGAAGAGGAATCTGTACTCAGGACAAAAGCTACTGTCAGAACAGAACATGGAGAAACAGAATGGTTCCCAATCAGCAAAGAGGTCAGACAGAGGCTGCATCCTTTCACCCTATCTGTTCAATTTATATGCAGAATATAATATAAGAAAAGCAGGCTCGGACACAAAAGGAGGAGGAGTGAAAATAGGAGGAAGGAATATCAACAATCTAAGATATGCAGATAAAACTATAGTACTAGCAGAAAACCTCACAGACCTGGAACATCAACTAAGGAAGATCAAAGAAGAGAGTGTAAAGGCAGACTTACTGTTGAACATAAAGAAAACAAAAGTAATGATCACCACAAGTTCAACCTAGACAACAAAGAAATAGAAATAGTAAAAGAATTCCTATACCTGGGATCAAATGTTGATAGACATGGGGACTGCAGTCAGGAAATCAGAAGAAGATTAAGAATGGGGAGGGTGGCTATGAAAGAACTAGAAAAGATTCTAAAATGTAAAAATATACAACTCAGCACAAAAGTTAGAATCATACAAGCTATTGTATTCCCTATTACCATGGATGGATGTGAGAGCTGGACAGTTAAGAAAGAAGATAGAAAGAAAATCAATGCATTTGAGAGAATGTGGTGCTGGAGAAGAGTGCTGAGGATCAAATGGACAGCCAAAAGGACAAAGAAGTGGGTCCGAGAGCAGATCAAACCAGAAACCTCCCTGAAAGCCAAGATGACAAAACTCGGACAGTTGTACTTCAGACATATCATGAGAAGAGAGGACTCTTTGGAAAAAACAATAATGCTGGGGAAGGTGGAGGGAAGCAGAGGAAGACCACATGCCAAATGGACGGACTGTATTAAGGAGGTCACGGGTATTAAGGGGTTGCAGGATTTAAGCAGAGCAGTGGAGGACAGAAGGTCTTCTTGGAGATGTTTCATCCATAGGGTTGCCATGAGTCAAGAGTGAGGGCAGTTAACAACAACAAATGTTTGATACATTAAAGGTCCATGCACCTATTGCAACATGGTCCAATTTATTATTTTGATTTCTTTATCTTATGTTTCTATTTACCCTCCTGGCAGCTTTGCTCAAGACAATATATAAGCTACAAGATTACAACTTCTAGTTCAAATTCTAGCTCTCAGTCAATAATAAAACATGGGTTGCAAATTCCAACATTATCATAACAACCCAATCCATGTGTGTCTACTCAGAAGCAAGTTTGTATATGTTAATCAGACTTAGTTCCAGGTACATGCGTATAGGATTGTACCATAAACCACAGTTATGTTTCCTCAATTATGGTTTTGTGTGTTGGTTAAAATCACAGTTCAGTGAGCCACAACTGGGGAAAACCTGACTCCAGATTTTCCAACACATTACCCACTGGATCAAACTTCTAAAAAGGATGCCTTGGAAGGTGAAGTATGACCCCCCCCCCCATTAGACATTATTTGGGAAGGGTGCTAACATTCTCCCTTTTATAGAAGGTAACTTCAAAAACAATTTCTTGCCTTTGGATGTCTGATTAATTTCTGCAATTATAGCACTGTAAATACCATAGTAAGTGACAAAGGAAGGAAAACCATTCACTTTCCTTGTTCAGTGTATGATGTACAGTTAGTATGCATCAGGTATAAATGTAGCATAGAAATGTTTAGCCATTTAATATTGTTCCTAAAGCATTAAAAAAATGAGTCAACTTAGTTCTTGTTGGCACTTTCTGTTATGGCACTCAGTTTCTCCTTGGATTTAAATTGGTTTCCTTGTGCACTGTGTTCAAAGCATCACATCCGGATGCCTGATCCCTTGACAGCCCTTATTTCTTTTATTTTCGAGAATTAAAAAACTTCAAAAGGCTGCTTTCTTTTGAGAAAACAACTGTCACCTAAATGAGCACACAAACTAGCTTGGTGATGAATAATAATGATTCAACCTCTCCACTTCAAAGGCCCTTAACAGAAGTCTCTCTGATTGCATCCCATTCACCATTTAAATGACAAGCTCACTGACAGCATAGCCAGTCAAAAATATGTGTATGGCAGCGGAGGGGAAGAATGTGAGATGGGTTTGAGAGTAAACAGTTTTCTTTTTGAATATTTTGTATACATTTATTAATACCAGTCTGCCCTTCTTCATGATGTATTCATATCATCAGTAGTTATAATCTGGATCCTGGTTAAGTTTCCATTTTCTGCACCATCCCATGTGCTTCCTGTTTACAAATTGCTAAAGTTAAACCCAGTGTCTCCTTGCATCCACACCTCTTTCAGTTTAGAGCATTTTTTATTGTTGTTCCATTTCCTCGGCTTGAAGGAGTACAGGAAGTGCTATATGCTGTGCTTGATCCATGATCCATATAATCCAGTGTAGTCTACCCCTCCCTTACTCAACTTTGCTGATATGTTAAGACGAATCATGGGAATTGTATTTTTTTTCTGAGACATTTAGCCTTCTCTGTCAGAGAGCTCTGGTGCCACAATAAACTACAGTTCCCATGATTCCCTAGCACTGAGTCAGGGCAGTTAAAGTGGACTCAATTTGCACTATTTCTGGTAGTCTGCAAAGGCCCTATGACTCCCATAATACTCAGCCAGCACAGGTGTACTGGGTAGAGATGGGAGTTGTAATCCAACACACCTGGACTCTTGGTTGGACAGGAGGTATATTTTGACTAAGAGTAGGTATATGCGGTATCCACCTGGGGAAACTTGATAGCCTTCTTGCTAAGAATTGGAGATGCCAAGGACAACCTGTTTACGAAATGCTTCCTGCCTCAAGAAAATAATTTTGCTGACTTCTTAAATTCCTCAGTAATAATTGATCTTTTAAATAATGCAGAACTTTGTTACATTGGAATCAAACATGTGTAGTTGCATTCTTTTTAAAATGAACCTGAAATTAATGTTAATTATCCCCAACTTCCATAAAATTATAAACATAGAAGACAGGAAAAAAATTGTAATTCACCCCTCCCAAAATCCAAAGTTTTATAAAGAGCAGAAAATACGATGCTGGAATCTTATCCATTAGATCTAATCTCACTGAAAGACATGTATGGAAGCCAGAGTATTTAGCATACAAATGGCTTTCCCTAACTATTTCTCTGATTTAGTTTAATTTACACTGGCAAAGGAGCCCTATTTTAGTTTGCTGGCACCCTGAGCACCACAGAATCATCATAGCAATTATAAACTGGCATATACTTACCCCGCTCAGAGCCTGGAAATGCTACTTTTGGGATTCCATCTCTCAGAATCCTGCACCTAGAATGGTCATGTTAGCTGGAGATTCTGATAGTTTATAATAATATAATATAATATAATATAATATCATCTCATCTCATCTCATCCCATATAATTAATTCATTTTATATTCCATCATTCCAAAACGTGATTCAAAGTGGCTTAAAATAACTTCATGTGAAAAGCCTTGTTCTGCTTGTTGATTTTCAGCCTTAAAGTTTGAGAAACTGAAGATTGTAATCATATATGTAGGAAAGACTCCACTAATATGTTTCCATGTGTTCTTTGTCTGCTCTTCTTGGCAGCTAATACTTATGGGGAAAATGATTATTACAAGGCGAGATAAAGATGAATTATTAAAAAATAACCAGCAGCTTCATTTCTCTATACTGCATGTGTGATTACAAAACCTTTCAAGTCTCTCAGTGTTTCCTGTTCCTCCCTTTTACAACTTCTAGGGAAAATTAGCCACCAAGAGGAAAGATAAGGACAGAGAAAGGATGGCTAGAGAGAGCAGAAGAACAAGTCTATTCTTCTGTGTTTTTGAACATGATTCCTCCCACCTTTCTTTGCCTCTGGCAGAGTAGCCTACTTCCAGAGTAGGCAGAATGATCCCATCACTCCTTGTTAAAACAGTAAGGTCTGAATCCAGTTGTTAGTCCCAACAAGAGTAAACCCATTAATCCCATTAATCAACCACTTTAAGTGCAATGGCTCAATGCTATGGAATCTTGAGAATTGTAGTTTGTTGTGGCACAGCAAGAGTTTGTTTACAAGAGTAAACCCATTAATCAACTAAACTGCATTGTCTTACCAGGTTTCCATTGATTCAATGGGACTACTTAAGTTGAGACCTGCAATATAATCAGGCTACAGAAAACTCTCAAGGGTTATGCTATTCTGCTTGGCTAAGCAGAAAAAAAATATTCTGTTAATGTACTTTACCTATGCATGCATGGTAAATGTATTTAAAGAAATATAACAACAAATGCAATTACATTCCCAATGGCACATTACACAAATAAGCACAATGCCTCCAGGGAAAAAATACTGTTCTTTAAAAAACAATAGTAAGATGCCTCTAAACTAAAAAACGTGTTCCCATTTGCCTCATAAAATTCCAGCCAATTACCTCAATATTTTCCCCACTGTCTGTTGTATCTTTACTCATAATGTACTATCTGTTTACAAAAAATATAATCAACTTTCAATCTGCAACAATTCTCAACCTGGGGAAGATTCTAAATATATAATTTTAAAATTAAAGCAATAATAAAATATGACACAATAAAAGCAGTTTACTGTCAACCTACTGGAAAAATGAAGCAGCTCAGATGTTAAAGATCAAAGGTCTGTTAAAAAATGGAAAGCACATCTAGGCAGGACCAATTTTCTGACCCTATGGACCTCAGAGAACAATGTATTCCAGAGATGGTAACAGAGGCTGCATCCGCACTGCAGAAATAATCCAGTTTGACACTGCTTTAACTGCCATGGGTCAATGCTATGGAATTCTAGGGATTGTAGTTTTGTGAGGCATTTAGTCTTTTCTGTCAGACAGGGCTCTGGTGCCACAACAAACTACAATTCTCAAGATTCCATAGCATTGAGCCATTGCAGTTAAAGTGGTGTCAAACTGGATTATTTCTGTAGTGTGGATGCAGCCAGAGTCTACATATGCAAGACCACAACTGACAATGCTGTACAGATGTTACTGGGAATTTAACCTCTGATGAAAGGGAATGCCTACAACAATGTCCCACTGCTGGACTATTATGGATGGGGAGGCTAATATGAAAACAGATATTCCCTCAGATATACTACAGCTAGACAGTATAGGATTTCATAAAACAAACAATACTAAATTTAACCCACAAATAAATTGGTAACAGATTTTTTTAATATTGCAGTTATTCACAGCAGCTCACATTCATTTGACCAATTAATTCTACACCAAGCAAAATTCCTCAGCTTGTTTCAAGGGAAACCCAGTTTTTCAGTTTACAAAAGATTGAAACAGATAAGCCTTAAACAGCTGATATTTTATTTTTCTAACTAACTAGCTTCTCAAGTATCCACATGAGAATCTAGCAGCTGACACTGATCTGGGACATGAGTCACTAAGATGGTCCATGTAAAGCTGTCCCATGGTGAACAGCCACGTATTTGGTACCTCCAGATAAATTTAAAAATGGCCTGAGTACCTGTAAAGTGAAGTGTCTGCTGCCTCCTACCATCTTCATTTGCTTTTTCTAGACTGCCTCAGGACCTCATGTAGTTCAAGAGTTATTCTTGGAGCGAAGATGGTTGGGGCTGCAGGTCAAGTGCATTGCTTTACAGCACAAAAGACTACCTGCTAACACATACTCAGGTTCTTGGTCCATCTATCTTTTAACCTCACATTTCCCTTTCACAGATGTTCTGTGACTAGATGCACCCACCAGGGATCCATCTTGTGAATGGATAATCCTCTCCCTGCAGAAGCCAGTCATTTTGTGTTGGTTCCTACGACATCTTCTCCAAATGTGCTGACTGGTCCAAAAAAGTTCGGGATCTCTGATCTAGGATCACCCCACCATAGTAGATTCAGATATAAAGACAAAATAGAAATAGAGAACTCTCTTAAAAAGCAATAAGAAACCTTCAGCTAGCTTCTGCCAGTTATGTAATTGATATATCAATGTGCATCGTGACTCAGTGAAAAAAACAACAACCCTGAAGGAAGCATACAACTATTCTTCTGGAATTTTACTGTGATGTAGGAATAGAACCACAGCAGGGAAGTGGCACTCACCCACCCATTGCCGAACATGGCAATTGATCTAGAAAGATGTTGTATCAATGACATCAATAGCATGATACAATTTGTTGTTGTGTGGCTTCAAGTCGTTTCTGACTTATGGCAACCCCAAGCTGACCCTATCATGGGGTTTACCTGTCAAGATCTGTTCAGAGGGTGTTTGCCTTTGAGCTGAGACAGTACAATTTGTCCAAGGCTACCCAGTGGGTTTCCATAGCTGAGCAGGCATTCGAACCCTGGTCTCCAGAGCTGCAGTCTAATATTCCAACCACTATACTATGCTGGCTCCCTGCTTGTTACGACAACCAAGACATCTTCACCAGGAGACCGACAAGGGAAGTATGATTTTGATAGTTGTCTAGGGCATGATATGACAGCTAAGAGAAATATCAGATTCATGCTTCCCCGTCACTTCCCTTGTAGAGATAGCAAACCAATATAACTCACATGATCTCAGCCTCACTTTCATTCCACATGGAAACTGAAGCCTAGATAATCTGCACCATTCTAGAGTTTTTTCAGTTACTTGAACATGTTTAACCATTACTACTACCTTTTTCCCAATAAAGACAAATAAATGAGACTGAGAATGGACCCAAGGCTTACTTTTATTAAGTAACAATTGTCCTGTATGTACTAGAGCAGGGGTTGGCAACCTACGCCCCGTGGGCCGCACCCGGCCCGCCAACCCCCACCGCCTACCGCTGCCGACTCCAAACAAAATGGGGCCACGGCCGCAAACAAAATGGCGGCCGCGACGTGCACGACGGCAGCGGCGGCAGGGGTTGGTGGTGGCAGTGGGGGCCGCGTGAGCACGCACACCACCATTTCCCTCCCCCAGCCCGGCGGAAGACCTGGGGACCAGCAACCGGCCCCAGGTAAGTAAACCTTGCCAACCCCTGTACTAGGGGGAAGGACAGAAGGGAGACACATATTATTCACCTCTATACACTTGCAATTGTTTTGAACATTATTATTATAACATCTGACTATCAGTTAAGGATGATAGCCTTTGGCCTTTTCTTCAGAGGGAGACATAGAGGCTATACAGACCGGCATAACCCCATGCCAGCATGACACCACCCAAGCAACCACACAGCGGGCGGTGTCACGCCAAGTCTTTGGTGCAGCATTTACACGTGCTGTGCCAAAGAAATATAGAAAAGCCGCTGCTGCTGCAGATAAGAGTGCTCTTTCTGTAGCACAAAAAGGAGTCACGTTTTGCAGCTTTTTTGTGCCATGGAAAGGCCAGATCGGGGCCACGGTGAGTGGCTGCCATGGCCCTGATCCAGCAAGGAAAGGGGCAGCATCCTACCACCTCTTAGGGGCTGTCTGTACAGCCTTATAATTAAGCAAATAAGGACTATCTAATAGCTGTTAACTAATGAATGCCTTCCAGTAATGGGGCAAGATAGTCATGGGCCTTGGGATACCTTGCTGTAGTGAGCTTCTATTCAAGCTCCAGTTCTCACCTCACACACTTGATATTTCTGTGCACACACAAAACATCAATGAAAACCTGTTTTGTGTACAATAGTGTAGGGCAGGGGTAGGCAACCTTTCCCCTTTAAGGGCCGAGGGACTTCAGCTCCCAGAAGCCTTAGCCATGTTGGCCAATAGTCCCATGTTGGCCAATAGCTCCTGGGATTCTGGGAGTTGAAGTCCCTCAGCCCTTAAAGGGGAAAGGTTGCCTACCCCTGATGTAGGGTGAGGGGTTGCTGTATATCACAACAGAACACCATCTCCCATGCTCTTCTAAAAGCCAGAGAATCTTAATGTATGCATTGTATTAAGGGGGTCTCCCTTGGCTGTAAGTGACTGTGGAGCTGTGACATCTCTGCCTTGATAATATCTATTTTAATTTTTTTTAAAAAAAAATTCAAACAAGGTGTTTTTTTTTTTTAAAGAGCTAGAATGCTATCTAGCCCATATTGGAACCATTCTGATTCCAGCAAAGTATGGACATTCTTGATCTAATGCTTTTTGTGCCAATGAAGAATAAGTTTGGAGAAGAGGGAGCACATAATAATAATAATAATAATAATAATAATAATAATAATAATAATAATAATAAATCTTGTTATATGAATTAGTGCATGCACATTTTGGAGGTGAACCTAAAATGCTGGTGGGATCCCTGAGCCAGGGCTGCATCCCTGTTAGCCCTTATTTTGAACCAGCCCTGATGACTCTAAATAGTGATTCCCCCGGTGAAGTTCTTAAGGAACGGTGCATTTAGGACAGGCTGACCATATGTACCATTTTAAATGGAACAGTACTGCTTTCCCCCCATATTTCCAGACCTTCCCATATTTTAATATAAATGTCAATGTTGTCCCATTTTCAAAAAAATGCCCTGCTATGTTACAAAAATGGTTTCAAGATCCCTGTTTGAAATTGTGGTTGTCAAAAAAAATTGTGTCATGGAGTGTGAGAAGTTTTATGATAAGGTGTTGAAAGACCAAAATTTGCTGCATAAGATTACTTAATCAAATAAATATTCATGACATGAGTGTGGTGAAACACAGCCCCCCTCTAAATGCTATCTAATTTTTTTAATGAGTTTTGTCACTGAAGAACTCATGTAGAAGAACTCACTGAAGAGCTTTGTATGAGTTCAGTCACTGATGAGTAATTGTTAGTTCAATATTTTCATGTAATAAAACTTTTGTTATCATCTTACTTTTTAATGAATATGGAATATTACATGATCCCATTTTTTTTGCCATGCCAATGTCCCTTTTTTGTCTCAAGCAAATATGGTCAGTTTAATTTAGGAATATCTCCAAGACAAAAAAGTTGAATCTGTATCACCTTCCCATTCTTACCTCTTCATATGACACTCCCTTTACTTGTGTAGCACACCAGTGAAAGAGTTGAAAGTAGAAAGATTTAAGAGGTGCACAATGCTATTGCTTTGTTATTCACTGAAGTATATAAGATTGTCAGTGTACATGGATTTGCCATCAGTTCACAAATCCACAGTCACATGATTAAGTACCGTATTGTTTCTCTACTGTTACAAAGGAGTAGTTCTTCATTAATGTGTAGCTCTCTGATATGTCTCTTGAATCTGGAGCTTGTTTCTTTTATTTTTACAGGCATTAACCAATACTTTATCTAAAGTATTCCATTTCATTTTGACCATTGTTCCTTTCCAAGAATAGAATCCCAGATGGCTGCAAGGCAGGGGCAAAATCTACTTTTCTGTGTGCATCCTCCATTAATGAAATTAATCAGTGCACTACAAATATATATAAATACCTATGTGGCCTCCAAGCAAACTCCCCACTTAGACAACTCACAAGGCTGTTTGTATTTGACAATGAGGGCCTTATGTTGGAAATATGTCCCTATCCTGAAGCAGTCCCACAGGAAGATAGACCAGGTGGTCAGAAAATCTCTTAAACACCATTCTCGATAGTTTTTGTTGTTTAAATGTCCATGGAGCTATCTCTGCAGCACATGGCTTTTGTAATGCTCAACTTGCTAGCTAGTGATTGCTAGTGTCTTAACATTGGCACTTGACTTCCAGGTAGTTCTTATGCAAAATGTCCCTGTACTTACAATACTTGCTACATCAGCTGGGCACAGAATCTTCTGAATTATTTCAACAGCAAAGTTTACTTCCTTTTTCTTTATCCACAAGATAAGGAGTGCACATGAGAACGGAACTTGTGGTGAGGAAAAGCTGACCACAAACATTGCCCACCCTGCTTGGCTTTCACTCTGATAAAATGGTCACAGTAAAACAAATGTGCAAGAAAGTTACAAGGTCACAGGAATCCAAAAGATGGATTGCTTCACACTCAAGGGTTTAAGCAACAAAAGCAATATAATGAATGAACATGTAATGAAAGATCCATTTGAAATGTGGTGAAGCAAAGAGAAAATCAGAAATGTAATCATCACTACATGAAAAATTTCACACGTGTCTCCTTTTTGACTTCTTATTCCTCTTTACTTCCAAGAGATGAGAAATTTTATTTTTCCAAGCAAAGTGGCATAGGAAAATGTTGGTTTTTGACCATAAATGGAAACTGAGGGCCTTTACAGACTGCCAGAAATAGTGCAAATTGAGTCCACTTTAACTGCCCTGGCTCAGTGCTACGGAATCATGGGAATTATATATTTTTCTGGGACATTAAACCTTCTCTCTCAGAGAGCTCTGGTGCCACAATAAACTACCGTTCCCATGATTCCTTAGCACTGAGCCAGGGCAGTTAAAGTGGACTCAAGCTGCACTATTTCTGGCAGTCTGTAAAGGCCATGAAACAGGTTTAAAGAAATAAAAAGAAAATTTACATACATCTTGACAATGATTTTTCTCATTCTTTGATCTCTTCATCTGGATTCTCCTCAGCCTCTCAGGTCTTTGTGATAAGAGTTTTGCAGTCAAAGTGCCACAGCCTCTCTGCTTGTTGATGGCCCTGCTGCTATGATCATTATTTATTATTTTAGTAACTTATATCCAGCTTTAAATCCAAAACAGTTCACAAGATTAAAATCAATAATGGAGAATAAATACAAAATGCAAACTAGCAAATCATCATCAATGTTGATACATGGAAGACATACACAAGAGGCCAGTCCTTAAGGCTGGGATGGGGGGGGGAGACTGGAAACATCCAACAAAATCTCATATGAAGGACAGACTACATCTCAGGATGTAAAAAAACAAAAGAAAAAAGAATCTTTTATTTCAGAAATGGGACACAAGGATTTTGGCTGAGGAATATTTATAAAGTCTTCAGCTGCTTTAAAAAAGGAAAAGGGACAGAATACATATATTAGTAGCATTAAAAGAGAAGTAGTGTGGTGTGATAGTTTGTGTGTTGGATTAGTACTAGGAGATCAGGGTTCAAATTTCCACTCAGCCATGGAAATCATCTTGGTCAGATCACACTCTCTCACCTGAGAGAAAGGCAATGGCAAACTTCCTCTGAATAATAATAATAATAATAATAATAATAATAATAATAATAATAATAATTTTATTTTTATACCCCGCCTTTTGCCGTTGGCAATCAAAGCAGCTTACATCTAAAATCAGATTAAATAAGACTACCCCAAAATGACAATAAAACAATATTAATAAATAACAATAACCCCCCTTAAAATATATTAAATACAGATATCAATTAAAACATAAGATTAAAACAATAGGCACTCTGGGGCCCAGTAAAGATGTAAGAAGGATGTCTGGCGGGAGGGAGCCTAGGCAAATGGAGTGATCTATTCCAGGTAGGCCTGCCGGAAGAGATCCGTCTTGATGGCTTTTTTAAAGCCATGTAAGCTGGTTATCTGATGGATATCTTCCAGCAAGGCGTTCCAGAGTCTGGGAGCGGTGGCAGAGAATGTCCTCTGGGAGGTTGCCACTAGTCTGGTTTTTATCGGTTGGAGCAACTTCCTCCCAGAGGACCTGAGAGCGCAGGGTGGATTATATGGAAGAATGCGATCCCCTAGGTAAGTTGGACCCAGGCCATGTAGGGCTTTAAAGGTCACCACCAACACCTTATACTGTGCTTGGAAACCAGTAGGCAGCCAGTAGTGAGATCTCAAAACGGGCGCAATATGATCTCTCCTTGATGTTCCAGTGATCAACCTGGCTGCCATATTTTGTACCAGTTGTAGTTTCCAAGTTAGATATAAGGGTAGCCCCATGTAGAGTGCATTGCAGAAGTCGAGTCGTGAGGTTACCAGTGCATGTACTACAGTTTCTAGGTCCCTTACTTCCATGAAAGGGTGCAGCTGGCATATCAGCTGAAGCTGATAACAGGCCCTCCTGACTGTCGCATTCACCTGATCTGTCATGTGAAGCGATGAGTCCAGGAGCACCCCCAGACTCCCAGCAGAGAGCATGACCCTGTCCAGGACTGGAGGTTGCAACCCAATACCTGGTTTGGGGGCCCCTACTGTAGTGCCTCTGTTTTATCTGGATTCAGCTTGAATAAATCTTGCCAAGAAAACCCTGTGATAGGTTTGCTCTAAGTTCACTTTAAGTCTGAAACTACTTGAAGGTACATGACAAATAGCAGCAGCAACAACAAAGTACCGTAATATTAAACAAGACATGAACTAAACAAGCACTAAAGTTGTATGTGTGTTGTGTATGTGTGTATGCCTCATGTTAAGTGAAACCTAAAAAAATTATGAAAACTATTAAATAAAAGTGAGATGTTCTTTACCTCCTACACGCTAAACACTATCGGTTACAATTTAGAAGATTTGGAGACACCTCTTTGTAGGTCAATTTTTAAATAGCTTTGTAAGTATGCAGAGATTCCTGTCTTATATGCAAGTATATGGAGCAGGGGTAGGCAACCTTTTTGAGCCGGGGGCTGGGTTGCTGTCCCTCAGACAATTGGGGGGGAGGGGGAGGGAAGCACCAATAAATAAATAAATAAATAAATAAATAAATAAATAAATAAAATAATTTTTTTTTAAAAAAATTAAAAACATTTTAAAAATATGCATGCATACTCTCTCAGCCCCAGAAAAGCCATGGCAAAACCTCTGTGGAGATTTTGCCAAGAAAACCCCAAGAACAACAATCAATATCATCATGGTGGGCGGTGGTGGCAGCGGGGGGCGGCGGCAGGACTGGCCTGGGGCCGGTCCAAAGGCCTCGGGGGGCCGCATCTGGCCCCTGGGATTTTGCCATATATGAACAGATTTTGTGCTTGCTTAGTTTATATCTTTGTTTGTTTACTGTTACTAATATAGGTGTATTGTTCCTTTTCCTTTTTAAATAGCCTCTGAAGAATGTCACATAAATAGTTCTCTACTCGATGAATTTCTGGAATAAAACCCTATTTAAAAAACACATATATCCTGTGACTCAGCATCTCCTCCTCCTCCTCCTGTTCTTAAGATAGCCATATCTGAAGCCTGATGTCACCAGGCCACCACTCAAACTTACCCTGGCCACAACAGAAGAGACCTGTGCTATTATCTTGGTACTGGAATATGATATGTATGAATAAGGCAGGGAAAAAAATGAAAGGCTCAGATACAGGATGGGTGACACCTGGCTTGACAACAAAACATGAGAAAGGGATCTAGGAGTCTTAATAGACCACAAGCTGAAC
Source organism: Phrynosoma blainvillii (assembly GCA_026167975.1). Lineage (NCBI taxonomy): Eukaryota > Metazoa > Chordata > Lepidosauria > Squamata > Phrynosomatidae > Phrynosoma > Phrynosoma blainvillii. Next base: position 97,750,321 of record JANUYF010000004.1, on the reverse strand, counting down.
ATGAATCAACAGTGTGATGTAATGCTAAAAAATCCAATATGATACTAGGCTGCATCAATAAGAGTATAATGTCTAGATTGAGGGAAGTACTCCTCTATATACTCATGTATAAGTCTAGAAATTTTAGTTTAAAAATTGATTTGTAAAAACACAATAAAAATTTTAATTTAAAAAAAAACATCTGGAGGGCTGCATGAGTCCCACCCCTGGCCTAAATTGATTATTACTTTCAACTAGAGTAGATTGACTAAATCAAAGGAATTTACATAATGCTAATTTAACAAGATCCCATTGACTCCAATTCTGCTCTATTGGAAAATACTAATTGGATTTAGACTTAGGATGTATCCACAAGTGCATGAATAAAGCATTTTGACACCACTTTAACAGTTTGACACCACTTTAGACAGATCCGGGAATAGGGATTCAGCCTGTGTTAGATGGGATTACACTCCCCCTGAAAACACAGGTTCGTAGTTTGAGGGTACTTCTGGATCCAGCACTGAGCTTAGAAGCCCAGGTATCAGCGGTGACCAGGAGTGCCTTTGCATAACTAAAACTCATGCATCAACTGCGCCCATTCCTGGAGAAATCAGACCTGGTCACGGTGGTACATGCCTTGATTACATCCTGTTTGGATTACTGTAATGCACTCTCAGTGGGGCTGCTTTTGAAAAGTGCTCAGAAATTTCAGCTGGTCCAAAGAGCTGCATCCAGGCTGTTAACTGGAGGTGGTTACAGGGAGCATACAACTCCCTTGTTGCAGCAGCTCCATTGGCTGCCAGTCTGTTTCCGGGCACAATTCAAAGTGCTGGTTTTGACCTATAAAGCCCTATATGGCTTGGGTCCAGGCAATTTGAAGGACCGTATCTGCCTGTATGAGCCCCCCAGAGTATTGAGGTCATAGGGAGAGGCCCTTCTCTCTGTCCCACTACCTTCTCAAGTACGTTTGGTGGGAACAAGAGGAAGGGCCTTCTCAGTGTCTGCTACCAAGGTCAGGAACTCCCTCCTAGGGAGGCTAGGACGCTCCATCTCTGCTGTCCTTCCAGCGGCAGATAGAGATGTTTTTTTATGCCTCCAGGCTTTTGCATGACATGGATGCTGTTTTGTTTTTGCTTTTGTTTTAAAGAGTTTTGAACTTTAAATTTTAATAATGTAATGCTTAATTGTTTTTTAAACTTTGTATTTTTAACGTTTTATACTGTTTTAACTTGGAATGTTTTAGACTTGTTAGCCACCATGAATCCCTGTACTGGGAGGAAGGTGGGATATAAATAAACAGAATAATAATAACAACAACAGTAACAATCATCATCATTATCATCTATCAAGATGTATTCTTGTGGAATCCTAGTATTTGTAGTTTGGTGAGGTATTCAGACTGGTCTGTCAGAGAGCTCTGTTGACTCACCAAATTACAAATCCCAAGATTCTGTACGATAGAATCAACAGTTAAAGTGGTGTCAAACTGCTTTATTTCTGCAGCGTAGATATCCCTTATATCTACGACAATCTGGGAAAGGCAGTTAGGTCAGGCATGTTTAGAGCTGGTAGGAACAGCATATCAAAACAGATTTCTCAGAAGTTTGAAGCTGTCTGCTTGTGACCCCTCAGACATGACGGTTTTATCTCATCCATTAGGCAAGGTAAAAAAGATCATCTGTATTCCTCTACAGCAGGGGTAGGCAGCCTTTTTGAGCCGGGGGCCGGGTTGCTGTCCCTCAGACAATTGGGGGGGCGAAGCAAATAAAATAAAATAAAATAAAATAAAATATATGCATGCACACTCTCTCAGCCCCAGAAAAGCCATGGTAAAACCCTTATGAAGATTTTGCCAAGAAAACCCCCGGGGCTGTAGGTTGCCTACCCCTGCTCTACAGAAATAAACAAAGGTGGCCCATTCGTTTTCTGACTTTGAATGATGGCTACCATGTAATAGTAATGGCAGCAGCAAAACTCACATGTATGCCCACAATTACTCTCCTTCCTATATGTATCACTTTAGCTTTATTCTCTCATCATTCTTGAAAATTTCCAGATTGGAGGAAGCTGGTTCCTCAGAGGCTAGTTAGCAAAGGGATTATGCTCACATTACATGCCTATCAACAACATGACCAGTATGAAAAATTTGAGCCACAGAATGTACAACCTGTTACTTCACAAATAATTAACAAGTTGTTATAGCTGCAAGAACTCAGGATAGGGATTTCTAAACTGACATGTAACTAGAGCTGTCTACATTGCAAGGATTTTACAGTGGCAGCCAAACTGATTGAGCTCATCCTCTCTTCTTTTCCACTAGAATCATCCATCCAGCCGTTCTGGTACCTATCCAAAGCCAGTTGCTTTGTATAGGCTTGTTTGTGTTGTAACACTATAGCAGCAAATCAAATATTTAACTGAAATGTCTAGATCTACTGGAGTCAGTACAGGACAGATTTAAGAAATATTTCTTTTATTGGACTACAACTTCCAGAATGCCACAGCTAGCATGGCCAGCTAACAGTGTGAATCAGACAGCTGCAGTTTCAAATCTCACTTCCACCATGGAATGAAACAGATGGAACATTATTGGTCTCTCTAGTCACCATGGTTAAGTTGCATATGCTTCTTCCACACTTTTTTTAAGGCACAGGAAGATAGGGAGCATCCTTATCCAAAATTAGATGTACATCTAGCCCAGACTTGGCCCACTGGCAGCAGATCTCTAATGTCTTGGGCACATATTTTTCTCATGTTACTACCCCATCAATTTAACTGGAAATACTAGGAGCTAAAGCCAGAGAATGCATGATCTGTCCTCAGATTCTCCACTGCCAACATGGCAGTCCTTCATAGGTAGACTAAATATTGTGAAACTGCCTTTTAGCTGGCATATACAAACAGATGCAATGAACAGATCAAAACTGTGGCACAAAACCGCTTGGTCAAATTATGCTCCTTCCCTGTTCAGATGTGAAATCTAAGTCAGGGAGATGGTTTATTCTCTCCTTTTATCCACTTGGTTCCAACTCCCTATATATTTTGGGTAAAAACAACAGCTTATAGCTGAGGCTATCAGTGACTATGTGTCATGGTGGTTATACGCAATGTGCCTCTGAACATCAGTGTGGTAGGCAGCAACTTCTTTCAAATTCTACTATGGGCTTCTCAGAATTATTCATTCATCTAACGTATACCCTACCTTTCTGCTACCCTCTCTGAATTGTTCAGTTCAGTTCAGTTCTCATCTGTGAAAAACAGAATTCTGGACTACCATATATCCTTGATTATAAGTTAAGGGCAGGTTTTGCAGCCAAAATTATAGATTTTGATATGACCCATGGATAAGTTAAAGGTAAAACTTAGGGGCATGTAATAAAGGATCTAAAGGATAAAGCAAAGGAAAACAATGCCAAAGAACTTGCAAAACTCCACCAGGCCTAACTGTTTGTGCTCACACTAAAAGCTGTATGGATGAGAGAATAGAGCCGTGTGTGTGTGTAAATGCTTCCAGGACAGACTATGCTCTTGCCTTTCACCAGGGGATGGTTACTTACATTGACCTGTGGATAAATTGTCTCAAGCTTTTTGGGTCAATTTTTTGACTAAAATTTATAGACATGCATGAGTATATACAGTAAGTAGGTCTTTATACTGATACAGCAGGACTATTTTAATATTCTTTTATCTTTATACCAATCCCACCTCACTCCAAACTAATATTTGATGCAAAGAATGCATGGAGTCTTCTTCAGCTAATAGTATCATTGGATGCTTTGGGGTCTCACCTTTCAATTAAACCTACAAATGCTGGGTGTAAAAACAACAAGGAAGATATTAATGTGAACCCTTAGACTGAGGCAGTTACAAGTCTGCATGAGCTTTAAAGAAATGGGGAGGGGGATCCCCTTCCTATATGTTCAGAGCAAATATCTTAAATTTAAAATGGAAGCTTACATTGGCAAAAGTGGAAATAGTCAATTAAACTTGACAGAAATGGAATATTAAGCTAGGGTGGAGGATTTTTTTCCCCATAGCAGATAAAATACATGGCATTTTCATACATTTAAAATGGAAATATAACTCTGGGAAAGAAAGAAGAAAGGGGGGAAATGCTGAAACATGCTTTATAGACCGGATGTTCCTCTTTTCTACTGCAAAACAGCCACCATAAGAAGAACAGAAATTGATTTCAAGCTAACATTTCACAACAGCATCTCTTAATAGGAAAGAGATCTGGAGGCTAATGAAACATCAGCTCTCAGCAACCATGAAAAGGGAAAACTCCATATTAAGGATTATTAAGGAAGATATTTAAAATAGAACATTCAGGACTCTGGCACCCTTATCTATCTGTGCAGCTGCACTTAGAATACTGTATATAGTACAAGTGGCCTCATCTCTAAAAGGATATGTAGATGCATATATTTTTTTTAAAAAAATGGCAAACAAAATTACTGGTGGCCCATAGTTTGACATCACTCTGTCATTGCAGAGAAAAGCAGGCACACACATCCCAACACACATAATGAGCTGCCCATGAACAAAATTACTAGGGTGTCCAAGCACATTTCTTATAAGTAATCACTACAGTATTTTGGGCTTTTTAGACTGCTGGGGAGAGGATTAATAGAGGGGAATACAGAAGAGGTTTATAAAATTATTTGAGGAGGCCCCAGCCAATGAAAAGAATCAGTGCAGTATAGTGGTTTGAGAGTTGGATGATGACTTTGGAGAAAAGGTTCAAAATTCCCACTTGGCCATGGAAACCCACTGGGTGACCTTGGAAAAGCCATACTCTCTGAGCCTCAGAGGAAGGCAAAGGCAAACTCCTCCTGATCAAATCTTGCCAAGAAAAATAAATAAAGGTAAAGGTATTCCCCGTTGACAAGGTTGTCAAGTTGTGTCCAACCATAGGGGATGGCGCTCATCTCTTTTACTAAGCTGAAGAGCCAGCATTGTCGGAGACTACTTGTGATCATGTGGCCAGCATGATTCCACAGAATGCTGTTTACCTTTCCACCAAAGTGGTACCTATTTATCTACTTGCATTTGCATGCTTTCGAACTGCTAGGTTGGCAGAAGCTGGGACTAGTGCCAGGAGCTCACCCCATCATGCAGCACTCGGGCCCCGAACTGCTAACCTGCCGATCTTGCAATCAACAGAATCAGCATCTTAACCACTTGAGCCACTGCATCCCTGCAAGAAAACCCCATTATAAGTCAGAAACAACTTGAAGGCACAAAGCAACAACAACAAATTATTAGACCTCTGTCTAAAAACAGCAGCCAATGAAATTACTGGGCAGGATACTTAAATGAGAGAAAAGAAAGGGTTTCTTTACACAATATGTTTTTAATGTATAGAATTTATAGAACTCAAAGATGCAGTGCTATATAAGCTTAGCTAGGTGTCATTTACTATTAAACATAATGGAACTAATGTCTGAGTATACATGCATAAGATCGCATCATCAGTGCTGCTGCTGTTGTGTGCCTTTGAGTCTTTTCCAACATATGCCAACCCTAAGACGAACCTATCATGGGTTTTCTTGGCAAGATTTGTTCAGAGGAGGTTTACCATTGCCTTCTCCTGAGGCTAAAAGTATGTGACTTGCCCAAGGTCATCAAGTGGGTTTCATGGTTGAGCTGGGAATCTATGGGAATAGCCCATGTTTGTACACTAGGATAATGAAAAGCTTTATAGCAGTAATAACAATGTGTACTTCCAAACAGTGTTTTTATGGTGCAGTTGCCCTGCCTCATTCACACAAATTATTGGGAGGACAACAGAACAATGTCTTTCACTTGCACACTCCCATGGTTTCCCAGTCTGAAGCCTGACCAAAATCAAACCATTGCCACAAATATAACACATCCGGGCTAAATCCAGATTGTTGCTGTGTGTCTTCAAGTCATTTCCAATTAATGGCAGTCCTAAGGTGAACCTATATGGGAGTTTTCTTGGCAAGATTTGTTGCCTTCCTCTAGAGCTGAGAGTGTGTGATTTGCCAAAGGTCACCCAGTGGGTTTCCATGGCTGAGCAAGGATTCAAACCCTGGTTTCCAGAATTGTAGCCCAATACTCAAACCACTATAAGCATGTTAAAGTAGACTGGCAGAAGCATACTTCCATGTCCTCTCCTTATTGGAATCCCTCTAATATCTTACAAATGCTACACAGAGGTTCAGTCAGGAGACCCTAAATAACTGGAGTAAACTGTAGGGATTAGGTGAGTAGGGAAGCTCCCCAATACCAGAAAGAAAGCAGATTTTGGGCCCAACCTGTACAAGAAAAGAGTTTACCAAACACCATTCTAACAAAAATGCCATTGTTAGTTGAAAGGAACGTTTATGCTGTTTGAGTTCAGTGCTTCAGAATTCACCTCAGTCTACAACAGAACAATGTTATTTGTTTCTTTCTCTGCTTTTACAATGAAAATAATATTTTGTTCTCTGATGTCAAGGTAATCTTGCTTTGAGAAAACATTGAGCTAGCAGAGGAGGATGGGGATGTAGTTAACCTGCCTGCTATTTCTTTGCTGTTCAGTGCCTCCTGCTTTTCAAGGCCATGTTTGTGCTTTTTCTTCTCTTTTCTTAAATATTATTTTCATAATGTATGAGTGGCCAACAATACTTTTTAAAAATTAAGGAGCAGTAAATTGCCATTCATAAATATTAACTGTAATTTAAATTACCTATTAAATCAACCCAACAGTGGTGTATAGGCTTGTGACTTTTAAAAAAAGCATATTATGCTGTCTGCAAAATCTGTTTTAGAAAAAAAAATTCAAATAGCTTGAATGCTGTTAGACTTTCAACATAGCACCTTGAACTTTAGGTTGCAATTCTAAAAACATCTAACTCCTGACTCCATGTTTCTGAAGTGGAGAAGCAGAACTTGATGCTGTTTACTGGATTTAATTCTTTTGCAAAATTGTAATAAATATTTAAATGCTGCATATACAGTGGAAGCAAAAGCATCTGAATTCCTCCTGACAGCCAAGCCAGAGACTGTCCTTGACCCAATCTTCTGGTTTTCTTTTCCTAATCACACTGTGTCTAGTGAGCTTGTTCAGTTCCCATGAGGCTATTGTGTGTGGGGGGGGGATGTTTGCCCCTTTGTGTAAAATTTTTAAGACTTCATTCATACCTCTCCCAACCTTGGAATTTTCTCCAAGTATGTTGATACTTGTCCCATGATTTCCTAGTGGCCACATTTTAATTAACAATTCTATCAGGAGTGGTATAGAGACGAGATATCCTTGCCTTTCAGTGGGATAGTCTCTATAGTAATACCTCCATGGAAAATCCAAAAATACAGAGGGCTGTCATGATCTACCAGGAAAAGATCTCTCTCTTTGGGGGGGACGGGTGTTAAAGTCAGTGGATCTTGCCTACTGGTAAGCCACTCACAAATACTCTGGTTTACAACAAGTACAGCCCAAAACAATAAACAGTAGCTGGGGGAAAATCATTGTGCAGTTTACAGCTAAATTCAAACAGAACAGGGAGTCCAAGGTGGCAGGAAGATAATATAGTCCTTGATAACGGAGTCCTGGGGTTTTGACTGTGAGGTCTGTCTCCATTATACCACTGCCTGTTGACATATATCATTTATATTTCCTAGTAGAAGGAAAAATCTAGGATGGGATTTGCTACATGAAATTAATCCTGTGCTCGCTTACTTCCAAAATGTCAACCTTTCCCTGATGGAACTATTAGATTGTGACCTGCTGAACTCTGACAAACTTTACAGATCTAATAACTTTAATCAAGATAAAAGAAAAGGAAAACACGTGGAGCTTTATTTGGTGTTAAATATAGCAGTAATGTTGAGGTATACATATTGCACTAGACAAAGAAATGAACTGTATTGTTTTGACAAGACTACATTCATCTTGGTTGCAAAATTTCTACTTATTTTAATGAGCAGATGGAACACTGGGCTATCTTGTTCTCTGTGCATATAGTTTTCTTTTCTTTTTAAAAGTAGATTCTACATAATCTTCTCTTCTGTAAAATCACAATGAGCTAGTTCAGATGTAATGCAAACCCATCATATAGCACAGTGGTTTTCAACCTTTGGTTCTCCAGATGTTTTAGAGCTCCAATTCCAATATTTCTGGACTTCCATCAAGCTGGCTAGGCTTCTGGGAGTTGAATTTCCCAACATCTGGAGGATCAAAGCTGAGAAGTGCTGATTTACCGTTAGGTGCATGTGTGGCAGTAGATGTTCAACTAGTGTTACCTGTTCTCAGATGAAGAGGTTGAGAGCATCTACTCTCAGTTTTAAAACAACCAGTTAGGTCTGAACTCAAGAACACTGATTCATTAAATTCTCATTTGTGAACAAGCCAGGTTAATAAACAAAAGTTTGGTCCTGGACTTATTATGAGTTTGAACTTAAAACTATACAGCTACATCTATTCAAGGGAATTACCATACAATTTAACATTTTAAACTCACACGAGAAAACTATGTAGTCTTGCTTTCTTCTAACACTACTCTGCTCATTTGAGTAATGCAAACTGTTTCAGAAACAAACAAAATACAGGAATTGGCTTCAAGAGTTCATTTTGCAATTCAGCTGAAAAACATTAAATAAATATTTAAGACCTGTACCCTTGCATTTCATACATCTTTCAACATCTAAGCCAAAAAACTGTATTGAGTAAACGTGTTTTCTTATATGCATGGTCTAATTCTCTGTTTTTAATGTTTCCATGAATAACAGTTTCTTTGATTATTTCTTTTCATTAGGTTTTGTCTTAAGCTATTGAAAAGGCCTAGCCTAAACCTATGTCAGCATAAAACATTGAACTCTACACTTCTAAGATACTCTTCAGAAACAACAGTGAGTGACTAGGAAAAGATTTTAGACACAAAATCATGCTCAAAATTCTGCAACATAGACTCAAACCATACATGGAGAGAGAAATCCCAAAGATTCAAGCAGGGTTCAGGAAAGGAAGAGGCACTAGGGACCACATTGCAAACATACGATGGGTAATGGAGTGCACCAAGGAATTCCAAAAGAAAATCAGCATGTGCTTTATAGACTATAGCAAAGCCTTTGACTTCATAAACCACAAAAGGCTATAGACTGTATAGAGTGCCAACACATCTGATAGTCCTGATGAGGAATCTGTACTCGGGACAAGAGGCTACTGTCAGAACAGAACACGATGAAACAGAATGGTTCCCAGTTGGCAAAGGTGTCAGATAAGGCTGCATCCTTTCACCCTATCTGTTCAATTTATATGCAGAACATATAAGAAAAGCAGGCTTGGACACAAAAGAAGGAGGAGTGAAAATGGGAGGAAGGAATATCAACAATCTAAGATATGCAGATAAAACCGTAGTACTAGCAGAAAACCTCACAGACCTGGAATATCAACTAAGGAAGATCAAAGAAGAAAGTGCAAAGGCGGGCTTAATGTTGAACATAAAGAAAACAAAAATAATGATTCCCGAGGAGCTTCACAAGTTCAACTTAGACAATGAAGAAATAGAAATAGTAAAAGAATTCTCATACCTGGGATCAAACATTGATAGAAATGAGGACTGCAGTCAGGAAATTAGAAGATTAAGAATGGTGAGGGTGGCTATGAAAGAACTAGAAAAGATTCTAAAATGCAAAGATATACAACTCAGCACAAAAGTTAGAATCATACAAGCCATTGTATTCCCTATTACCATGGATGGATGTGAAAGCTGGATAGTCCAGAAAGAAGATAGAAAGAAAATCAATGCATTTGAGAGAATGTGGTGCTGGAGAAGAGTGCTGAGGATCCCGTGGACAGCCAAAAGGACCAACAAATGAGTCCTATAGCAGATTAAGCCAGAAACCTCCCTGAAAGCCAAGATGATCAAACTGAGGCTGTCATACTTCGGAAACATCATGAGAAGGGAGGACTCATTTGAAAGGTGGAGGGGAGTAGGAAGAGAGGAAGGCCACATGTTAGATGGATGGACTCTATTAAGGAGGTATTAAGGGGTTGTAGGATTTAAGCAGAGCAGTGGAGGACAGAGGGTCTTGGAGATGTCTCATCCATAGGGCTGCCATGAGTTGAGATTGACTAGAGGTCAGTTAACAAGAAAAGAAAGAACATACAGATCACATTTATCCTAGGCACTTTTATGTTGGGTGTTAGCCAGCTATTTTTATCTAAGTAGAAATTTCTAAAAAAGCAATGGCTACCTTAAATTAGGCTTCAGTGTGACTGGCAGCCAGTTTAGCCAGTTTTAACTTGGAAGCCACTGAGGTCTAATCTACACTGCAGAAACAATGCAGCTTGACACTGCTTTAACTACCGTGGCTCAATGCTTTGGACTCCTGGGATTTATAGCTTTGAGATATATTTAATCTTCTCTGGTCAGAGAGCCCTGGTGCCTCAACAAACTACAAATTCCAGAATTCCACAGCACTGAGCAGTGATAGTTAAAGTGGTATCAAACTACATTATGTCTGCAGTGCAGATTTAGACCCTAGACGCCTACAACTGACTCCAAATATGAGAAGTATATTGGGTCAGTCACAAGGGTCTATCAGTCCATCCTATACAGAATAACTGGTAAAAAGAATTCATAGAATCATAGAATCATAGAATTATAGAGTTGGAAGAGACCACAAGGGCCATCCAGTCCAACCCCCTGCCATGCAGGAACTCCCAATCAAAGCATCCCCGACAGATGGCCATCCAGCCTCTGCTTAAAGACCTCCAAGGAAGGAGACTCCACTACTCTCCGAGGGAGTGTGTTCCACTGTCGAACCGCCCTTACTGTCAGGAAGTTCCTCCTAATGTTGAGGTGGAATCTCTTTTCTTGCAGCTTGCATCCATTGTTTCGGGTCCTAGTCTCTGGAGCAGCAGAAAACAAGCTTGTTCCCTCCTCGATATGACATCCCTTCAAATATTTAAACACGGCTATCATATCACCTCTCAGCCTTCTCTTCTCCAGGCTAAACATCCCCAGCTCCCTAAGTCGTTCCTCATAGGGCTTGCTTTCCAGACCCTTCACCATTTTAGTTGCCCTCCTTTGGACACGCTCCAGTTTCTCCACATCCTTTTTGAATTGTGGTGCCCAGAACTGGACACAGTATTCCAGGTGAGGCCGGACCAAAGCAGAATAGAGTGGCACTATTACTTCTCTTGATCTAGACACTATACTTCTACTGATGCAGCCTAAAATTGCATTGGCCTTTTTCGCTGCTGCATCGGCACTGTTGACTCATGTTCAACTTGTGGTCCACCTGGATTCCTAGATCCCTTTCACACGTAGTCTCATTCAGCCAGGTGTCCCCCATCGTATATCTGTACTTTTCGTTTTTCCGCCCTAAGTGCAGTACCTTACATTTCTCTGTGTTGAATTTCATTTTGTTAGCTTTGGCCCAACTTTCTAGTCTGTTCAAGTCATTTTGAATTTTGATCCTGTCCTCTGGGGTATTAGCTACTCCTCCTAATTTGGTGTTGTCTGCAAATTTGATAACTATGCCCCCAATACCATCATCCAAGTCATTAATAAAGATATTGAATAGCACTGGGCCCAGGACAGAGCCCTGTGGCACCCCACTGGTCACTTCTTTCCAAGTTGAAAAGGAGCCATTGTTGAGCACCCTTTGCCTTCGACCAGTTAACCAATTACAAATCCATGTAACAGTTACTTTGTCTAGCCCACATTTTACCAACTTGCTTGCAAGAATGTCATGGGGAACCTTGTCAAAGGCCTTACTGAAATCAAGATATACTATATCCACAGCATTCCCTTCATCTACCAAGCTGGTAATTTTATCAAAAAAAGAGATCAGATTTGTCTGGCATGACCTGTTTCTCTGAAACCCATGTTGACTTTTTGTGATTATGAAATTATCTTCCAGATGTTCACAGACTCTCTGTTTAATGATCTGCTCCAGAATCTTTCCGGGTATTGATGTCAGACTAACTGGACGATAATTGTTGGGATCCTCTTTTTTCCCCTTTTTGAAGATGGGGACAACATTTACCCTCCTCCAGTCCACTGGGACCTCTCCTGTTTCCCAGGAATTCTCAAAGATTATTGCCAATGGTTCTGATATTACATTTGCCAGTTCTTTTAATACCCTTGGATGTAAATCATCTGGTCCTGGAGACTTATATTCATCTAGATTAACCAGATGTTTCTGTACTATCTCTTTACTTATTCTGTGCTGAAATTCTCCTATTCTGTCCTCTGCTCCATTATCCTCAAGTTGAGCACCCTTTGCCTTTTCTGAGAAGACTGAAGCAAAGAAGGTGTTGAGTAATTCTGCCTTTTCTCTGTCCCCTGTTAACTTTTTGCCATCTTCTCCACACAGTGGCCCTACCATTTCCTTCTTTTTCCTTTTGCTACTGACATACCCCCAAAAGCCCTTTTTATTGTTCTTAATCTCTCCAGCAAGCCTGATTTCATTCTGCGCTTTAGCTTTTCTGACTTCACCCCTACACGTGCTAGCTATTTGTTTGAATCCCTCTTTGGTGATTTCCCCATTTTTCCATTTCTTATACATGTTCCGTTTAAAACATAGTTCAGTTGCAAGTTCCTTAGTCATCCATCCTGGTTTCTTGAGACACCTCCCATTCTTCCTCCTCGTTGGCACGGTTTGAAATTGTGCCTTCAGTATCTCCCTTTTGAGAAACTCCCATCCGTCTTGAGCTCCCTTCTCTTTTAGTATTCCTGTCCATGGGATCATCCTCAGTATTTCTCTAAGTTTAGTAAAATCAGCTTTCCTAAAGTCTAGAATGCGTGTCTGACTATGCCTGGCTTCTCCTTTCCACTGTATAATAAACTCCAGGACATGATCACTCCCGCCTAAGGATCCAACCACTTGCACCCCATTAACTAGGTCTTCCCTGTTAGTTAGGATCAGATCCAAAATAGCTGACTCCCTCGTTGCCTCTTCCACCTTTTGAACAATGAAATTGTCTTCTAGGCAAGTGAGGAATTTGCTACACCTTGAGGATTTTGCCGAGTTTGACTTCCAGCAAATATCCGGATAGTTGAAGTCACCCATCACTACTATATTTCTCCTTTCTGAGTGTGTGGTCATCTGTTCTAGAAAGGCTTCATCCAATTCTTCTGCTTGAGTTGGGGGTCTGTAGTAGACTCCTACACTAACATCCCTGTTGTTTCCTTCCCCTTTAATTTTTATCCAGATGCTCTCCACTTGGTTTCCAGGATTGATGTCCTGGATTTCTTCAGTGGTGTAAATATCCCTGACATATAATGCTATTCCTCCTCCTTTCCTGTTTGTCCTGTTTCTCTTGAAAAGGTTATACCCCTTTATTTCTACATTCCAGTCATGAGACTCATCCCACCAGGTTTCAGTGATTCCTATTATATCATATTTGCTTTGTTTTCCCAGGGTGAGGCTCATCCATTGCACTCCGGGTGTGCTGACCCCTGCGATTTCCCCAAATGCGGGAAACTCGACTGCATAATTAAAAGCCAGCCCTCAATAATATAAAGTCTTCAAATCAGTGATAACTGGTGACTACTGCATTGTGTGTGTGTGTGTCTTCAAGTCATTTCCAACTTATGGTAACCTTAAATTGAACCTATCATGGGTTTTCTTGGCAAGATTTGTTCAGAGGAGGTTTTGCCATTGCCTTCCTTTGAGGCTGAGAGAATGTCACTTGCCCAAGGTCACTCAGTGAGTTTCATGGCTGAGCGGGAATTGAACCCTGGTCTCCAGAGTTGTATTCCAATACTTAAACTACTACGCCATGTTGGCTTTCCCTTCTACATTAGTAGAATGCAAAATATTCTCTGAAGTTTAGTCTGAATTTCCAAGGTGTTGAACTTGTTTTGGAGATATACCCAAAACAGGGGAATCACCAGCTGCCACTGATTCCAATTAAACCAGCTTCCTGCAACCCCTCACATCTCAGAAAATCCTTCTGTAGATAAAAGATAAGAACAAAGGCAGCTAGTGTAGCTACACCAGAGTAATTTTAATCTCCTTCAGGCATCTGAAACTCCTAGACTGCTAAACAGATGCTGTTTATAGCACAGCTGAAAATTGATGAAAGTTTATAGGAATGGAAGTTGAGATTCCTAACCTCCAACTTGGAATGCAAGGTATTTCAACCACTGGAGAAAGCAATCATTCCATCAACCTCAGATATTCACTGCACCATATATGGACTGGAGGAAAGGGGGGGAGCAGTTGGATGAGAAAAGCAAACTCCAAATGTTGTTATCTATGCTGACTGATAATTTGCCTTTCAACTAGAAAGGTGAGCAGATGGCTTTAGGGAAACGGATGGTGATAGCAAACCGTTAGTAGGAATAAAAATAAACTATCCCTATGGACAACACTGTTAGTTAAGACAACTTTTCTCGACAAAACACTCCTTTTCCTGATAAATGACAAAAAAGAAAAGAGAATGTATCAACCTCTAAGATGTTGCTAAGGATTCTCTTTCATGGTCCAAAGGAACAACCAGAGATGAGTTCTTATTAAAATCTCTCCTATCCAGGAGATTGATTATGTTACTTATAAAAGCAGTCAAGATTCAAATAATTTTATACTGAAAAAAGAAAAGAAAAGAACTATCATCCATCAGTGGAGGGCATAATAAATTTTGGACGTACAATCTCAAAATGATTATTATGTTGAATCTTAAACATACTGCTGAAGCAACAGAAAAATGGATCCTGTCCTTAATGTACACAGACTTTTTGATAACATTTTTGTAAACAATATTTAAAATTAATTGTGCACTTTTTTATTAGGTATTTGTCAGGATCGACCAACTCAGCTCCCAATAACCATGAAAACATCCCATTGTGATAGAAAAAGGAAAAAAATTATTCAGGAATTTAGACAACAGTCACCTGTCCAGGGTCTGTGTCGGAACTAGGGTTCTTTCCTAGGACCCTAGCATAAGAATACAAGTTATCCAACCCCCCTTCTTCCTTGGATCCTTTTGATCCCGATCAAAGCAACCTTTCATGTCCTCTTTTCTTCCTCCCATGTTTATCATTCAATCCCCCTTCAGGAAGGGAGGAAGGCACTTCTCTAATGCAAGCCAGATCCTCATACAGGAAAAGCAGGGTCATAAAACCATAAACTTTCATCCTGTCACCATTTGCCTCCCTGTTCGTTCCCATGCCCATAGCCCCCAACTGATTAATACTCAATACATTCCAACATTCCCTATATCAATCCCCCCAATATCTCATCAGAATATCACAGCACTATATTGTTATACTAGCATATCATCATATCATAGCACATCGTGACAGAACCACACGCATAGTCTGACATCCAACTACCCCAAGGGAAATCTATCAATTTTAGATTAAATTTTCTCTCCCTGGCTTGTCAGGGTACTTTTCATGAAACAATCTAGTCATTTTGGGGGCGTCCACTCATTTTCGGACTCAGGAAAATGTTTCCAGCAGACCAAATACTGCAACTTGCCCCTGTGGATTCTTGAGTCTAAAATTTAAAGTACTGCTCCCCTTCCACTACTAGCAGTGGGGGTGGCACTTGGTCCATCTGCCAGGGATCTGTGGACAAAGCTGGCTTCAGCAAGCTAAAATGGAACACTGGATGCAAATGTCTGTAGGATTTAGGCAGGTCTAACTCCGCGGTCACTTCATTGACCAGTCTTTTCACCACAAATGGTCCCACATATTTCAGTCCCAGTTTCTTGGATGGTTGTCGAGTCTTCAGATGCTTGGTAGACAGACAGACTTAGCTCCCTGGAGCCAAGTCCTATTCCTTGCCCCCTTTTTGATCTGCAAACTCTTGTAGTCTTGCTTTTCCCCTTCCAAAGCAAGAGCATTTGGGGCCAGGCATCTTTAATTTTTGTAATCCATTGGCAAAGTGGACAGGGTCCATTGGCTATGCTGTCAGTAAAGGCAGGGTCTTCAGCTCATAGCCATAAAAATCTCAAATGGGGAATGACCAGTGCTCTGGCTGATGGTCCCATTGAATGCTACCTCTGCATGAGGCAGTAAATCAAACCAATTGTCCTGCAAATAATTTCCATAGCATCGTAGATATTGCTCCAGAGTGACGTTCGTCCTCTCTGATTATCCATGTTTCGGGGTGATGAGAAGTGCTTTTTTTGCAAAATCTTCCAAAACTGCAAAGTGAAGTGGTGCCCTCTGGTGCTCATAATCCTCTTGGGTAGCCTGTGCAATTTGTACACATAGCCGATGAACAGATCTGACAGTATTAATGAAACATTGTTTTTTCACTTTTGTAAAATAAGATTTTAGCTGGATTTTGTTTTAAATATTTGTAAGCCACTTTGGGAAAGGCAATGTAATAAATAAATATTTTAAATAAATATTTTCCTAACAAAAATATCCAAGTATATGATAGCACATTTCCACCACAGAATGCTGACTATGAGCAAGAGTAACTATGAACAAGAGCCAGCATGGGGTAGTGGTCTGAGTTTTGGACTTTGATTCTGGAGACCATGATTTGAATCCCTGCTTGGCCATGTAAACCCACTGGGGATGTTAGGCAAGTCACATTCTCTCATCCTCAGAGGATGGCAATGGCAAACCTCCTTTGAAGAAAACTGCCAAGAAAACCATGCGATAGGGTTGTCTTAGGGTCACTATAAGTTGAAAGCAAGTTGAAGGTACACAACAACAACCACAACCATGAATATCTTCATTTTTAATTTCTCAAATGTTATTTTTCTCCATCTTGAAAATGGCTTATAAAACTTTTTTTTTTTAAAAAAAAGGTCATTTCTTGATGTTCCGCCTTCAGAATTTATTTTCAGAGTAAGACTGCACAGAGCTTTATTAACATTCTGTTGAATGGACAGACATCAATAGTGCACAAGATACTGTGGGTTGGGCCACCACTATGGTTCTACTCTCTCCTCCATACACTGAGGGTGCATCTATACTGTGGAAATAATGCATTTTAACATGACTTTAGCCTCGTTCCCACTGTGATTTTAAGCGAATTGCTGACTGAGTTATATGACCATCCTGTGGAGACAGTGTCTCAAGGAAAACGTCCAATGTGGGATGATACACAAGTGACCAGACATGAAAGGGTCACTGGCAGCCATAATGACACAGCACTTTCCACCAGGTGCTGTGTCATAGGAAGTGACAGCGGCTGATGGTCACAAGGCACCGGGAACGACAGACCTTTTGGAATCGATTCACCAACACGGAGTGAAGGCGAATCACAAACTGGTTTAAATGTAAGTGGAAGCGAACCCTTTAACTGCCATGGCTCCATCCTACAGAATCCTGGGATCTGGAGTTTTATGAGGCACCAGCACTCTTTGGCAGAGAAGGCTAAAGATCTTGTAAAACTAGAAACCCCATGATTACATAGGTTGGAGCTACAGCACTTAGTGGTGTCAAACTGGATTATTTCTACAGTGTAGATGCACCCTAGTCTTTGCTTGTAGGGGATCATGTAAAAATGGTCATAAAGTGGTGAAGGCCTACCACCTCATTAAGTTTCTTCTGCAATTCAGGCCCCCTCTAAAAGCAGGGCTCTCACTTGTCACTAGTAACCGCAGAAATCAAGGTGTGAGGCTGGTTAGCTTGTTGTTTTCATAACACAAAGCCACTGAGAATGGAACTGAATCCATTGTCCGCAGTGGAGTCCTTTCACCGCACAGCTCCACTTTGGGCTCTGATTCTTGATCATGATAGCATATCAGAACACAGGAAGCTGATTTAAACTGAGTCTAACCATTGTCCATTTAACCCTATATTGTCAGCTCTGATTTGAAGGTTGCTTGATGTTCTTCCATCCAAATACTAATCAAAATGCTTTTGTTCCAAAATGAGGTATGTTCAGAGTAGTGTGATAGAAATTTCTAATAATTTTGGCTTGTTTTGGTTAATTCTCTGTGTGTGTATGATGCATAAACAGATAGGAAAATAGCAGAAGACTTGTTGGATGCTAGGAATTGCCTTTATGCATGTTTTAGTATTATCTAACAATTCTGCTTCAACTTTTCTGTGCATTTATGGAACACAAACAAAGTGAACAGAAGACAAAATTAGGTTCAAGGGTGGCCCTTTTCTTACTGGTTTCATTTAGATCATTTAAGTTAAGAAGATAATTCTTGTTGATCATACATTTTCTACACATCTTTCAAGGCGTATCAGTGTTCAGCAATGAAACAGCTGGTTTGATGATAAGTAAGTATATCCAAGTCTCATATTTTATTGGAATTCCTGTATCACTTTCATCTTTCACAGTTAACACAGACCTTGGAGCCTTAGCATCCAGGAGGAATGCCTAAAACCATGGAAAAAAAAATTTAAAAAAATCAGAAGACACTGCCTGAAGGATAACATCATAATTCTGCAGCGCAGCACCAATTTCTCTTTAACAACACATGGAGACAGGTTTTACAGAGCACAACCTTAGAACCTCTACAAAGAGAAGCGTAAACAGACACCATGCCAAAAACTCCCTCTCTATAAAAATAAAAAATTGTTAAGGAAACCAGAAGTCTATATACCTAATGCCTGGATATTTCCCACCTAGAACTTGACAAGCTACTGTGCTGGCACCCAGATATTAGAGATGTTTATGTACAATGAGGTTTGTATTAGTAAAGCTTCTGCGTTGTCCTTGGCAAAGCAAGCCAGGAATGTCTAGCAATACTGTCTATTAAGTGAAAGGCTATTATAGCCTGATACTATTATGTTTCCAGAGTGTAGGGTTGCATCACCGTATATGGCTCTGATGCAGACAAAAGGTACTTGAGATAGTATGCAACTAGATCATACTGAGCCTCGCCTTGCCCCCCCTCCCATGCTTCTTCTCTCTCTCCACATTTCAGTACTGCATGTGGTACAAGTTACCACAGAGCCTACTTCGTAGCGTTGATATGTGCTGCATCCTAGTGCAGCAATCATCCTGTTTGATCCTAAGCCCAGTACAAGGCTCAGGTTTGAAGAATACTTATCATCTGTTTTATGAGTCGTGAGTCCTGCTATAGTGCAATTGTCCTGCAGCTATTCATTGTATAAGTAGTGCAGTTATAGTGCAGGTTCTTTTTGTTAGGAACACAGACCCATTTCTTTTTAAACGGGATCAGGACACAGCAGGTATTTGTTTATACCATGACAGGACAGCAGTGGCTATGGTCACACATCTGTGGAAACCTACTTTCATAGCTAATTATCCACACAGTATAAGGAACAGAGGAGTCAGGCATGGCGTAGTAGTTTGGGTGTTGGACTACAACACTGGAAACCAGGGTTCAATCCCCTGCTCAGCCATGAAAGCCACTGAGTGACCTTAAACAAATCACAAGCTGTCAGCCTCAGAGGAAGGCAATGGCAAACCTCCTCTGAAAAAATATTGCCAAGAAACCCACATGGTAGGTTCACCTTAGGAGTTTATCACATGGGGGAAATCCTATGTGAAAACGGGACTTGAAATTAGAAAAAAAACCACAAAAGCGGTCATGATTTCACACGACGTCACTGTTAAATTGATGTTAAAAGGAGGTTAATCCGAACAAAAATCCCTCATTTACGCTTCTTTTTACTTTCGGAAAAACCCGAAAGTAAAAATGAGGGGTTTTCATTCGGATTAACCTCCCTGTTAACAGTGCCTTCACATTTGACACAGGGCAGAATGGGAGAAATCCCGTTCATTAAAAGCTTCCGCTTTTGCAGCTTTTTTTTTTTTTACTTTAAAGAGCGATTTTGCATGGGACTCCCCGTGTGATAAACTCTTAGGGTGGCCATAAGTTAGAAACGAAGGCACACAACAAGAAGGAGCTGAATGTCCACACTGCCTATTATGTACTCAGACAGATTTGGGGTGCAGCATTATTGTGTTAAAGGAAGAATGCCTGCTTCATGGAAACCTTTGCTTACCACAAGATGAATGTGAATAAAGCAAAATATAAAACATGGAAACCTAGTGAAAGGCTTGTTCTGTAGTAGGCCCTTTATGTCTTCAGGCAATGCTCTGCCAATCTAAATCTACAGCATGAGACATGCTGTTTCTATCAGTTTAATAAAACCATGCCCTCCAGGTGTTGACTACAACTCATGGATACTGATGGAGATGATGGGATTGCAGCCTAACACACTTGGAGGGCCTTTGACTAAGGAAAGTTGCCTAAGGCTTACCTCTGGTCTTCATGAGGAGATTCATTTTTAAATGTTTAAATATAATATATGTTCATTGTTTATCCTTTCTCTCATCTCTTCTATTCCCTTTCCTGTTTCTCTTCTCCCTTCTCCAGCTTTTTCTTTATCCCAGACACACAGGAAACAGTAGCATCAAGGTACTTCAGATTAAAGTACAATCCAGTTATGGGTTGTTGACACATAGTTGAAGGCAAATGCTCCATAACATTTGAGGAAAAAGTGTAAAAGTCTGATTTTGGCAATTAAGTAAAGGTTATGCATGACTATCACAACTTCCCCCCTGCCCCATCCAACCCAGTCACACTGTCACCTTGTTGACATCTGATGATAATACTAACTTGGGGCATAAGCTGTGAGTATCTTCAGCGCTTGTCCATTGGATGTTAACTTTGCATTCAAAATTTGTGTTTGGAACTTTGTATTTAAAAAATCTTTGGCATATACAGTATAGGAGCAGCACATTCTTTTAAACTGTATCCCCGTAATGTGATATTTAACTGATGGTTAGCATGACTGGAGCCTGTACGCTCTTACAGATGGTAAAACTTATGCTCCAAGGCTGGAAAGACATTAATTCTTTCATTCAGTGGTCGGATCTTATTCAGTTTGTGTACACCGAACCATCAGAAAGCAAAGGTGTCACTATCTCAGCCACTCGTGTGGACAATTTTGGATTTTGGAATATTTTGTAGTTTGGAATTCTGGGTAAGTGAGACTAAACATGTATATGCCAAGGCCACATTCATATCCTATGTATTCTTCCTGCTTTTTTCTTTTCTTTTTTGCTTTCCCTCTCCTCTTTCTGTCCTCCCACTTTATTTGTATACTTTTCAAATATCCATTTTAAAAAGAGCATTGCCATTTTGTGGACAATACAGACAAGAAAATGAAATGAATGTTTCTCTCTCACAGACACACACAGCAAATTGTACTCTATATCAACATGTACATACCACTGCTCGATCCAAATACATGATATAGTGGTGCGAATTATTTTGCCACAAAGTTTAAAAATATTTGTACACATGTATTTCTAAATGCCATAAAGAAACTACTTAATCCATAGTGCATATACCTATGTGACATTTCTTTGGGCAATTACTCCATCACAGAGTAAAGTACATGTGAGCAGTAAGAAGACCACCACATCATCTTGAACACACTATGCATGGTTGGACCACCATCCAGAGCAGGGGTAGGCAACCTTTCCCCTTTAAGAGCCGAGGGACTTCAGCTCCCAGAAGCCTCAGCCATGTTGGCCAATAGTCCCATGTTGGCCAATAGCTCCTGGGATTCTGGGAGTTGAAGTCCCTCGGCCCTTAAAGGGGAAAGGTTGCCTACCCCTGATCCAGAGGATCCCTAGATATGGCCTGGAAAAGCCATGCCTAAATCCCTGGTATATCACTGCCAGTCAGTTCATAACACTGAAAGTGCATCTTCATTGTAAAAATAATGTGGTTTGACACCACTTTAAGTGGCATAGCTCCAGCCAATAGAATCCTGGGATCTGTAGTTATACAAGATCTTTAGCCTTCTCTGCCATAGAATGCTGATACCTCACAAAGCTACAAATCCCAGGATTCTGCAAGTGGTGTCAAACTGCATTATATCTAAAGTGTAGATTTACCCTGAGCTAAATTTCCAATGGTTTGACTCTGTATAAGGCAGCTTCTTATGTTCATAAGACATCAGCTTGTCTCTGTCTTTTACTGTCAAGCAATCTATTGCCCTGCTCAGCCTTTAGCACAGTACTCCCCTCTTTGCAGCTTTTATCAATTGGACCATCTAAGTCCACTTGTACAAAAAGAACATGAAGTCATGAGGAACCACACTAGCAAATTAACACAGTTATGTCAGCATTACATTTCAACACTATAGCTGTAGTGCCAGCAAAACTCTTGCACAAAGTTTCAAAATATGTAACAGTGATATGGTCAAGAAAGAGCAAAAATGAAATTCCGCGCTAGGACTGGAGAACCTGTAGTCTGCCAGATGCTTTGGGTGACAACTCCCATCACTCCTTACCATTGGCCATACTATCTGAAGTTTCTAGGAATTCTAGTTCAAGACATCCGGAGAGACAAAGGTTTATGAGCCCTGCACTATGCTCACTCAATCCTGCTTCCCAACAATGGCATAACATGACATAAGCAAAAGAGACAGTACAAGTTACAACATTCCTATTAAATTAAATGGATAGCAGCAAATAATTGGCTCCTCTATTCACTCTACCCACATAACCAAGATGGATGACATAAATTTGACTATTTCCTCAGCCAATCACTGCACACCAGTAGAGACACACAAATCTCAGACAAGAGAATACACATCTCCATTAACAGTAATGGGAGCAGCTTGGGTGAATACCAGGCTCTCCACTACACTCATGAACCATTCTTCAGATTCCAAGCCTTGGCATATGGGAGGAAAAAACAAAAACAAAACGGGAGCTGCATCATGATCATCATCTAAAGTTTGAATAAAGTTACTTGGGAACACGACCACATGCTAGATGGACCTCTTAAGGAGGTCACGAGTATTAAGGGGTTGCAGGAATTAAGCAGAGCAGTGGAGGACAGGGGGCCTTGGAGGTGTCTCATCCATAGGGCAGTTAACAAAAGGGTCACACAATTGTGTGGAAACACACAATAGGGGAGAAAGAGGAGGCAGGAAACCTGAAAGAGCACCTGGATGACAGCCCTGGCTGTCTCTTTATCAGCCAATCACTCATCCAATTCCACTCACCATTTAAGCATGAATGCCCTCTACTGAAGCTGCTGAGAACTACTCACAATTGTTTCTGTGGCTGTCTTGGCCCAATAAAAGTATCACTGTTTTGTGGATCTTGGATGTTATTGTACTTTGCATAATGGCCATGACTACCCCTGGATATGTTTTCTTAGTTCTCCACAGGCAATGTGGCAGCCTTCCAATAGTTGAAGGAGAAATATTTTCACTCTTGGTGTGATTCCACTTGCACTATTGTCTTCCTTGTGTCTTTGAGAAACATCTTGTGCCAGAGACTTTTTGTCTGTGGAGTAAGTAGAAATGTCACAGCAATTAAAATAAGTGTAGCTATCTGAAAATTCATTTCTGCAGTGAGGAGAGTCCTCATTTCACATTGGTAGGGTGTCCTGGGTATCAGTAGCCAGTGGTCTCCTATGGATGTGAGAATGTGTGTGTGTAAGTATGGTAACATCAGGGGATAGTTCTGCCATCACCAGGTGATGTTCCTTGGTTCCTTTTATGTAAGAATTTTCTGGGGGCATAGTCAGTGTGCAACACCAATAGCAATAGCAATAACAAGTACATTTCTATACCACTTGTTAGCGAACTAGCACTCCCTAAGTGGTTTACAATGTGTAAGCCAATGCTCTCAACAAGGTACTGGGTAACTCATTTTACCGACCTATGAAAGGATGGAAGGCCGAGTTGACCCTGGAGCCCTCCTCTAGCATCAAACTTACAACGTTGTGGCTGCAGTACCATCATTTAACCACTGCGCCACTAGGGCACCATGAATGGTAGGCATTACTATAATCTTTGCAGGAGGATCTCTGTGCCACTGTGACTTCTTGTCTGAACTAGTTTCATTCTGCTGCTGACTTTATTGTTGGAATAGCACAGGATCCTGCATATGCTATGCTGATGTTAGTGGCCATATATATATATATATATATATACGGCATAGGATTGCTTTGTACTATATTTTATATTAATGGATTTCAATAGTTTTTCCGTTTCCCTTATTATTTGCCTTCGGATATGTCTCTATTTAACATTTCTGGACATGCAGCTTAAGTGCATATAACCATCCTTACATAGTTGGTTCAATTCCTACTACACTGTATATGATATATACAACATGAAAGCTTGTTCCATTTCTTTCTTTTCCCCTGATGTGAATTTAGTCTACTTAACTGGGTCAAATACAGATGGCAGAAAAACATGTCACTCACATTACAGAAGAATGCTCTTACAAGTGAAATTTCCAGCTAAAAGCAAATGTAACGCTATCCAGTAGACTAGGTTAGAATGCACTGGATCTGCTTACAAACGCCTCTTTTCATTTATTTCAGAAATATACTAAAACAAATTAGCAATATATTTCCCAAGTTTTCATTCATGGAAGCACTACATTAAAAGCGTAAACCGAAAATTTAAGTGACAGCTGGGTAAACCCCTCAGTGCCCCAATAATTAAATTGTTTAATATATGATCTGAATGTAAGATACAAGCCTTACTAACACAGAGATGCAGAAAGAGATACTAATTATAATTTCTTCTTCATCATAATATTGACCCCATGTGTAACATGATAAAACAGGATAATAGATGTTATTTAAAATGAAGTATGATGATTATCTGAATTCAAAATGCTATGAGTTGTTGTCATTGTTGTTGTTTTACTACAGATGGTTTCTCTAGAGCAGGTGTAGGCAACCTTTCCCCTTTAAGGGCCGAGGGACTTCAGCTCCCAGAAGCCTCAGCCATGTTGGCCAATAGTCCCATGTTGGCCAATAGCTCCTGGGATTCTGGGAGCTGAAGTCCCTCGGCCCTTAAAGGGGAAAGGTTGCCTACCCCTGCTCTAGAGTTTCATTCCACCTCATTTGTAATGGAGTCACTCACTAATTTAAGCCCTTAGACTCAACTTCAGCTAAGATTACATCACTGGTTAATTTTCTCTTTGCTGGATACTGAAATTGAATGTCCTGTTTGTTTCTCTTTTAGTACATTAAATTTGTTGTGTTAAAACACCATCTCAGATATAACTTCCCAGCTGGGCATTTTAGTATATATAAACATCTGAGATGCCAAAGAGGGGGGACCAAGGCATAACAAAGAAAGAAAGGGGAGGACTCTTTTCTAGCACAAGAAGCTGCCTTATACCAGTCCATATTTATAAGTCTATGTGGCCTATTCCTTTACACTTCAGTGGCTCTCAATCTCTGGCCATTTGGATGTTTTGAACTTCAATTCCCAGAATTTCTGACTGCTAGCCATGATGACAAGAGCTTCTGGGCCCTGAAATCCAAAATATCTGGAAGACAAAAGGTTGAAAACCACTTGTCTATTTTATTCACAACACCCTGACTAGAAGCAGCTTCTCCAGGGTTTCAGGAACAGAGTGCTTCCCTCTATTGCCTGCTATCAGATGCCAGGTATCCAAACTAGAACCATTTGTAATGGCATCATTCTCTAAAAGTTGCAGATCCAGCTTCAAATAATATTATATCTCTAGCTGTACTATATATCTGGTGTGCATGGCAAGTCTATGCCTTTCAATTGAACTATGCTCCTGTAATAACATTTTCTTCCCACTTCTGTGATAGTATTCCAAGTATGTTCTTTAAATCTATTTATTAAAATATTTATATCCTGCCTTTCAAATGTTCAAGATGTTACATACAACATATGTGAGATCACATAACAACATCTACTTTTCACAACAATATTAAAAGTTTCAGATTAAAATAGATGTCAGCTCACAGTAAATAAATACAATATCAAGGAATTAAGAGGAGAATTATGTATTTCAACTTGATAAACCTGAAGCTTACCAAAAAATGAACAGCTGAACAAATTAACAAAGGGGTGTAAAACAAGAGAAGTGGCAAAACACAACACTACAGGCCAACCAGTGCTGAATGGTAGGGTTTTTTTAATCCAATCTTCTAGGACTGTTCCCCCAAGAATTACTGGGACCCCAGGAATGACTATGATCTTCAAAATCAACTCCAGAAGGATACCACAGACAAAGATATCAAGCCACTGAGACCAGCAGACACACACTTTCCCTGTCTACCCCCTGGTATAGAATATCTAACATGAACAGCCAAGAATCTTTGGGATGGGATGGGTATGTCCCAGAGAAGGAAAATATTTTTTAAACTCTGACTCTCAGAATCACCCAGCAAGCATAGCTACTGAGAGCTGTTGGTTTGAACTATCTCATAAATACAACCAGGAGTGTGTTATAACTAGTGGCAATTGCCTGCAGCTACTATCTAGTGTCTAAGAGATATTTCTGATTTTGTCATTGTTCTTACTATTGTTTAATTATGTTCTGCAGTATGAAGTTTATTGTATGTTTCAACAAGAGTCACACATTTATAATCTAAAGATTACAATTGTACTCAAAAGATCATGAGTCTTTTAAATCAGGGATGAAACAATACAATGACCACTACCATTTTTATTCCAATTTGGCAGTGTAGTGGTAGTTAAAATAATATGTGCCCTAAAACAAAGCTCATGGATAGCATTCAACTTGTTTTAAAAGATTCATGCTCACTGAAGCATGATTCTCCTATAAAACAATGTATGTACCCCGCACATACATACATACACACACAAGCAGACCTCTTTGAATAAACTATAGCAGCCTACAAAATATCTATTTGCTATGTGTTAGTTTAGCCCATCTCTTGACCTGGCTTTAAACCAGCCCCTACTTGAGTTGATTCCACTTCTAAGACAGGGAACAAGTACTGCAGCACAATCAAAGCTGTACAGACTTTGACATTTTGTTTCCAGCGGTATTATAGGACCAAGAAACCCAGTGGGTGACCTTGAGCAAGTCACATGCTCTCAGCCTCAGGGGAAGGTAATGGCAAACTTCCTCTGAACAAATCTTGTCAAGAAACCCCCATGATAGGTTTGCATTAGAGTCACCATACGTTGGAAATGACTTCAAGGCACACAACAATAGGATATTTTACTCTCTCCAACCACCTTAATACTGTAGTTAGAAAAGTAGTTGGGAGTCGTAGAAGTACAGGAGTAGGAAGAAAGCAAAGGCAATTTGGAAGAGAACAGGAAGGTAGGGAAACGGCATGTTTTTTTGGACTCTCCTGGTGGGTGCTGCTGTAATTTGTTTAAATGCCTTGGGAAATGAAATACAAAGACATGAGAATGTGAAACATTTAACACCTGTGGTAAGACATAAGACTGAAATGATGGATAATTTAGCTGTGCTACACTATTTAGCCAGATCCCCCCATTAGATCTTAAATTACTTTGCAGAGGAGCTTATAGAATATTATGAGAGGATGTTCCTGGGCTGCTGCTCTTGTAAATGACTTTCTCTTTTTTCATACAGTGCATTCATGCTATCAGCTATGTAGTCTGATCTGTCATAGCAACCAGCATATACACTACTTGAGGTTCAAGAGAATGCAAAGTAACAAAGACTATTCAACAGAGGAGGCCAAATGCAACATGTGTACCTTTGTCAGTCAAAGGAATGTTTCTGTAGAATAGTTTGATTTTACAAACACAGCTTAAAGAACCCTAGCACAACTTGTGGATTGAACAGAACATGGAAACATTTCTTTCTAAGACAACAACACCCAGAATCCACAGGCAGAATGACCACTGCTAGCTGGAGGATTCTGACATCAGTAATCCAAAAAAGGCTCCGAGTTAACCATAACCCACCATTCATGCACTGAGTAACAGCAGATGCTTGTTGTCCGGCAAATGTTTATAAAACCTATGTATTATATATAGTCCTACATTAAGGGATAGAAATCATGTCAGTTCTGTTTTTCCATGTATTTGAATTTGGCCTTTCTTTCCCTACATGTTCTTTCCTCCCTTCTTATGAGGGATTTTCCTGGTGGGGAAGGAGGCAAGTATGATAATTTTTGGCAGCCAGCTGTGGCATCATGGAAAACAACCAAGATTACACTGGAAATAGAAGAGCCCAGAGAGGCAACTGGAAAAAAA
Source organism: Phrynosoma blainvillii (assembly GCA_026167975.1). Taxonomy (NCBI): domain Eukaryota; kingdom Metazoa; phylum Chordata; class Lepidosauria; order Squamata; family Phrynosomatidae; genus Phrynosoma; species Phrynosoma blainvillii. The sequence goes on along the minus strand of JANUYF010000004.1, from coordinate 97,722,467 downwards.
TTCAAAGAAAGGAAAAAATAAATCTTCAAGATGTTAATATTTGGGAATTATTGGCCTCACATTCAAAACATGAAAGAAGAAGTGCTTTATACATCTAAATTCACATCAATGAACCCACACAGGGGAAGGACCATATAAATGCATGGGATGTGGAAAGACCTTTAGTCACAATGGAAATCTTCATTCACATCAAAAAACCCACACAGAGGAGAAACTATATAAATGTATGAGATGTGGAAGATTGTCAGTGATAGTGGACAGTTATGTTTCCATCCAGGAACCCCCACAAAAGAAAAACCATGTAAGTGCATGGAATGTAACTTTGGGCCGATGCAGACTGGTTGTTTGGGGCAGCAGAGACCTGCACCGGGGAGTGGTGGATCGGGGCCGCGGCAGCCGCACCCTGCGGCCCCAATCCTCCCTTTTGCTGCCCCTAAAAGAGCGGCAAAATGCTGCTCCTTTTAGAGGTGGCAAAAGGCCTCCCCAAGAACCAGCGCCGCAGCTCTTCCACGCCCTTTCAGCGCAGCATGTTTAAATGCTGTGCCGGGAGGACGTCCTGACATTGCACACAGTGCATATGGCCACACGGCATCAGGACAGCGTCGGGGTAGCCAGCGTGTAGCTACTCTGCCCCAACTCCACCCCCAGGGTGGAGCCGGTCTGCAACAGCCTTTTGGGAACAGTTGAACAAATGGAACTCAAACTTCATAGTCTGCAAGAAGAAGGTCTGAGTTCATTCAATGCTGATTTTGAAGAAGAAAGAACAACAACAAAAACAAAAGCAAAGGAAGAGGAGGAGGAGGTTTTTGTAAGATACAATATGTGGCTTAACCTTCAATAGTTTTGCATCTATTATTTGATCCCCTCATCCCTATAGATATTGGGGGATTTTTACTTTTATTGGATTTGCATTAGATTATGAGGCACATGCAGTTTATGCTTTGCTAGTAGCGTATCTTGAATCACGATTCTTTATCTGACATATTACTATTCCTCCCACTTTGGTGGCATCACTGAGACTTAATCCAGACAAGATGGAAGTGCTGTTGGTCAGTAGGAAAACCAATTTGGGATTGGGAACTCAGCCTGTTCTGAATGGGGTTACTCCCTCTCTAAAAGATTAGGTTAGCAGCTTAGGGTTGCTCTTGGACCCAGCACTGCTCCTGGAAAGCCAGTTTGCTACTGTAGTCAAAATTGTCTTTGCCCAGTTTTAGCTGGTACATCAGCTGCACCCCTTCTTGTGGAAGGCAGATCTGACCACAGTGATTCATGACTTTGTTACCTCTCAATTAGACAAATGTAATACGATCTAAATGGGATTGCCCTTGAAAAGTGTTTGGAAACTGCAGCTAAAGCAAAATGCATCAGCCAGGATGGTGTCCAGTGTGAATTTTAGAGACCTTATAACACTGGTCTTCCAAGAACTGCACTGGCTTCTAATTTGTTTCTGAGCTCAATTCAAGGTTGAGCTACAAAGCCCTAAATAACTTGGGCCCAAAATATCTGAAAGACTAGATATTCGCATATGAGCCTGCCAGAAATTTGAGATCTTCATAGGAGGCCCTGTTGCCTGTCCAAATACTTCATGATGTCAGGTTCGTGGGTACACATAACTTTCTCTGCAGGAATCCCTTGACTGTGGAACTCCCTATGCAAGGATGTTAGGTTGGCTCTATCTCTTTTAAGCGCTCAGTGGGCAGCCAAAACAGTGCTGTTCTGCATGGCATTCAGTGTTAGGAATAATTTTTTTACCTTTTTCAAAACTGGATTCTGGAATTGTTTTAGAAGATTATCGCATCATGATTAAAACCAGCTTACCTGAGCCAGCTTAAAACTAGAAGCGGGCAGCATCCTGATGTTATCAGACATATTTAGCCATCAAAATTGCCTCCTGGGTGCAGCCTGGGTCTATCGCTGCTTGAAGGGGCACTCCTTGTGCCTCTTTTTGAAGCTGGGGTTTTCCGGCTTGAAAAAATGGCCACCAGAGCACCCCTCTGAGTGGCAATGGGGCCAGGCTGCACTCGGGCGACGATTTCGGCAGCTAAATGCATCTGATAACATCAGGATGCCACCCACTTCTAATTTTAAGCTGGCTCATGTAAGCCGGTTGTAATCATGATGCGATAATCTTAGACTGGTTTTAGGAGTTTTCAAATAGCATTTTAATGTGTTTTTAAAATGTCCTTATTTTTGTACCCATAGTATTGTCTTTTTACAGTTAGCAAATCTTTAGGTTATTAAGCAGATAAAGATTCTTTCCCATACACAAAGTCTCCGGTCCTTCTGACTGGTAGGGATTGAATCTACAATCTGAATCTTAAACTGCATAGGGAAAATATGTTCTGCTACTGGGATATGGTCCTTGCCGAGCCTAGGTTTGTCACAAGTGTACAAAGCAAAGTAGCAATTACAGCTGAACCATATTCTCAGAGGCCTTCCATGATAGGTTTGTCTGCCGTTTCTGGGTTACATGTTGGGCGTCCATAAAACTGCATCCTGCATAAAAAGTCAAAATAATTATTTGTTTATAAATCAGCTATTCCACACCACTGTTGTCTTTCTATCTCAAGTTTTGCAAGACCTGAAAGTCTTTTCAGCCCCACATTCAACCACAGGTAAGTGGTTCTCTCTGGCAATTATACTATACAGGCATACATCAAAGTCTCTGAAAAACGTTTTACAAAGTCTCTTTAGCTCTCCCAGTCCTCCTTCCCCCCCTTATCCTCATCCTCTGTCTAGCTGGAAGTTTTTAATAACATTAGCAATGGGAAGATAAAGGAGACCTGAAGAAACACCAACATTTAGTATCAGATTGCAGCAGCAAGTCTGCAGTAAACAATGCAATAAAAGCTTGAGCTGGGTAATAATGGGATTCTGTTCTATCAGATCCTATTGCAACTGTGTGTTCCTGCCTATAAGAGGGTAGTAAACAGCAGGTGACTCAAGAATCCCTTATGGAGCATGCTAAATACCAAAACAGAGAGAAAAGGGGGGAAAGCAGATAATCCTGCATCACCAGCTACCCCCAGCATGTTAAAGAAACATAGATCTGTAAGTCAGGCCACCAAAATGGACATTACAAGAAGAAGTGGAGTATAACAAAAGGATAAAAAATACACACTACTGGATGTGTTTTGAAAGAAGCTTTCAAGGGGTCTCTCAAAGATTCGGAATGTTTTTCTTCATTTAAGCAAGTCTTACCTGATCTGGTGGTTTCATTTCACATGAGCATATAATTAGTTCTGGATGCAAAGTTTGCTGAAACGCGTTGAATTTGTCTTTTTCTTTTCTTTTCTTTTCTTTTGGTGGTATGGGAAGCTATCCCACTTCATTCCACATAATTTTTGCCTCTAGTACCAAATTTTCTCTTAAAGAAGTAATGCCCAGGAACACATATACTTTATTAACTGAGGTATATCTGTATTTTAGGGTTTCAGTCCAAATGGTAGCCTCAAGCTTAAATCAGGCTTTCATAACAAATAACCTGTTTTCACCCATTTACTCCTACCTCATTAACAGTTTCCTCTTTTTATTTCTATTATCCAAATCCTCATGGCAGAGGTTATTACAAAAATAATCTCTAAAAATCCTGCTCTAGTCTTTAAAGCAATCACTTCCCACAACCCAATTTTCCTCATCAAGGTTTAATTTTAGCCTGAAGATTGCTAACTTGTATATAAAATGATCTAAAACAGCACATTAAATTGTACAGCACATGTTAACACTATTTTTGCCACAGAGTCAGAAAAAAAGAGAGAAAGGAGCAGACTGCCCTACATTAATCCACCTAATCCTATTTTAAAACCATCAGTTTAGTGGCCATTTCTATTTTGTGACCAAACAAAACAAAACAAAACAAACTTAATTGTGTGCTGCATAAACTAGTACCTGGTAATTCTTTTTGTCAGTCCTGACTATACAAGCAATACATTTCATTGGCTGACCTAAAGCTAACCTAATAGGGAAGGGGGGGGGAGTCTCTATATCCACTTTCTCCACACCATGCATAACATCATAAACTTCTTTCATTTCCCCATCTCCAGTCATCTTTTTTTCCTAAACTAAAAAAACCCAACATTTCCTAACCTATCCATAAAGAAGGTATTCCAGGTACGGTCGACCCACTTTATTCACAGATTCTTTATCCATGGATTGAAGCATCCACAGTTTGAAATAGGACTTGAACATCCACAGATTTTGATATCCACAAGGGGTGTTTGTGTCCTGGAATCTAACCCCAGTGGATACCAAGGGCCCACTGTATTACCGTGATCATTTTGTTTTTACTGTATTTTCTCTATTTCTGCTATATCCTTTCTGAGATGGGACAAAGAACTCTGCACACTAACTGTGCCTGAATTATGGAGTGAAAGACAAGTTTCCTCAATTACAGTTGGTGAAGTATCCACACTGGGAACTATGATTAGCACTAATGTTCTAGTTATGGTTTGCAAACAAGGCCAGTCATACCATTAGGCAAAATGAGGTGGCCACATCAGACAGGTGAACATGACTGTCCTGAAAAGACAGAGCATTGTAATTTCTTCAGTTTTTGTAATTTTACTGCAAGCAGCAGATGGAGAAAAAGGTACTTTTGGGGTTTTCTGCCTCTGGTGACAAAACAATATACCTGTCTTTGGGTTCTATGTAACTTGAATGTCACAGGACCATTTATTGTTTCACCTTAGGCAGCAGATAGTCTTAAGCCAACCATTACAATTGATGCAGTATCCATACTGGGCAACTATGGTTAGCACTAATATTCAGGTTTTTGTAAATCTACTTTATATCAAGGTTTCAACTAATAACTTGGAAACCAGAGATAACAGTCTTTTGCCTGACTTGAGGTGCATGTACACTATAAAAATAATACAGTTTGATACCACTTTAACTGACACTGCTCACTCCTACAGAATCTTGGGATTTGTAGTTTTGTGAGGCAGAGTAGGCTAACCACCTTGTAAAACTACAAATCCCATGATTCCACAGGATGGACCTACATCACTTAAAGTAACGTCAAACTGCATTATTTCTACAGTGCACATGCATCCTTGGACATCACAGGAAATCAAATTTCTTAGAGGAAGTCCATAAATTAAGCAACAAGTTAACACACAAAAGGGAATGTCAGTCCTGGGGCTGAATGAATGTTACACGCAAGGGATTAGACGCAGCTAATACTGTTATTGAAGGAAATCCAAGTCTAACCTGAGAGACTTTATAATACTGTCATACCAGGTGGAGACAGTAGTTGGCTCAGACAGGAGCTGGGAATGACTCAGGCTGCATCCGCATTGCAGAAATAATCCAGTTTGTCACCACTTTAACGTCCAGGGCTCAATGCTATGGAATTCTGGGAAATGTAGTTTTGCGAGACATTCAGCCTTCTATGTCAGAAAGCTCTGGTGCCACAACAAACTATAAGCCCCAAATTCCATAGCATTTAGTCATGACAGTTAAAATGGGGTCAAACTATATTATTTCTGCAGTGCAGATGCAGCCTCAGTCTGTGTGACCCTAATGGCTCAATGTGTGGAGGAGCAGCATATAAATTCCCATGACAAGAAAAACAGAAGGGGTGTGTGAACCTGTGTTATATCCTCAGTCCTCCAAAACATGGTTGGGAAGATCAGGATGTGATATGCAAATCATGCTTGAATTTTTTCACTCCTTGCTTTGATAAAAGGGCAAGCACATCCAGTGTAAGTAAATAATTCATCTTATCATGAAAGAAGTACAACTGTGAGACCAAATGCCTGACTAGTCCCACACTAGTTGTCCATGTAACATAAATTGTCCATAGGGATTGACAATGATCAGGATCAAGTAAGGAGAACAGCAGGTGTCAAGAGCACTCATTTACTGTGCCAAATAGTCACAAAACCCTTTCCCTAGAATACCCACACTCCCATACAGAAGCATTGTACTTCTTCCCATACTGGCTCCCCAATCATCCAGATGGTTATCCTTGCATCAATCCTACAAATGGCTTACTCTGAAGAAGGTTTCATACCTAGCATGGTGAGCTACGACATGGAATATAGGTCAATTGGTCATCAATCACAATAAGTGCCAATGAGTGGTGTAAAAATCTGTCTTATTGTTAGCAGCCCTCCAGTGATTATCAAAGGTGCTTGCAACATTTTGGAAGAAAAATGATGAGGTACTAAATTTTCTTGTTTGCAAATTTGCTGAAGAATTAGTACTTGGGCTCGATTACCATAAAAAAGGAAAACAGCCAGTCTGATTAAAAAAAAAAAAAAAGGGGGGGGGACAACTATTACCAAAGCAGTCAAAGCAACCTGTATAATAATCCTGTCCAAGGTACTTTTCTGCTAATTATATTTGCTTGATAACCATAACCAGCTAAAAATAGTTACATATATAAAAAGTGATATAATGTATTTTAACAATTATAGAGACAGGCACAGATTTCAAATATTCTTATTACTATGATTGCCATACTGAAAACTGGAGAGGGTTTCTCTACCTTTAAAGGTGGTATAGAAGAGGGCATTTCAGCAGGTGTTGCTTCTTATGCAACCAGTTAAGAAGCAAAACCTGCTTAAATTCCTTCTACAGGATTGCACCACTGAATGGTGCAGGAGCCTTCTCTAGTTTCACTCTGGTATCCCTATAACACATGCCTTCCCATCTCTTTGGTGTGAATTCCCCCTTCCTTCCAGCATAACCCATGGAATGATTGTGTAACTGTGATCCTACATTTGAGCAGACTCAGGGGGGTTGCAGACTGCCAGAAATAGTGCAAATTGAGTCCACTTTTAGGGTTAGGGTTAGGGTTAGGGAATCATGGGAACTATTTTATTGTGGCACCAGAGCTCTCTGACAGAGAAGGCTCAATGTCTCAGAAAAATAACAATTCCCATGATTCCCTAGCACTAACCCTAACCCTAAAAGTGGACTCAATTTGCACTATTTCTGGCAGTCTGCAACCCCCCTGAGTGTAAGGGTCTCCTTACACAATTCCAGTGGGCTGCTGTTTCCAATTGACATGGAAAGCTGCACCTCAGCAGTGAACTAACACATACATCTATTCAACAGTAGGGATGGGTTCAAGGCACCGAGGGAGCATACTGCAGACACAAGCAAACAATTGTTGTTGCCTTCCTCGATCTCCATTGGCACCAGCAACTAAATGACCACCTCCATCTTCCCTCAGCTGAGGGAGTGTACGTCTGCCCGTTGAACCAGGCTTTTGTAGGGGGCAAATGCTGGATTCCTTCTAAGTCAAGAAAGCTAAAAAGACATATATGCATGCAACTATATTTTACATGTGTGTATGTAGTGTAGTTGTTTCAAGTGTTGGACTGGAGACCAGGTTGTGACTCCCAGCTCAGCCATGAAACCCACTGGGTGACCCTGGGCAAATGACATGCTCTCAGCCTCAGGAGAAGGCAATGGCAAACCTCCTCTGAACAACTCTTGCCAAGAAAACCCCATGATAGGTTCACCTTAAGGTTGCCATTAGTTGGAAAAGGCTCGAAAAAGCACACAACAACAAAAATGTCACCAAGAGGATTCTGGGCTTTCTTTGTACCTATGCTAAAACAGCTGGTTTTAAGATCAGAGCTTGGAAAAGTTACACTTTAAACTACAACTCTTAGAATCTCTCAGCTATCCAGACTCTGTAAGGATATTCTGTGTTAGCCTAGTACCATGTATGATACCTAGTATTATGTATAGATGGTGGGAGGGGGCATTTAAGCATGTAGAAAAGCTGAACACTTTACAGCTTTTTCTCTGGATTTTACTCCCTCCCAGAGGCACATACCCCTTTCATCTACCCACTAGCAGTATACATTTTTTTTTTGCCAGATCCATACAGTGAAGATATTCACAATGAAGTACTTGCCACTAAATTGCTTTTCTTCTGTTCCTTTTATGCCAAATGATTGCCATCTTGAAACCACATGCTCACAAAAAGCCCTAATAAAGCAAAAGTACTGTGGAGCTGACTTGTATGTAAAACACTCATAGACTTGTATTACCAGCACAGCTTTGTATTAACCATCACCGATACCAGATATCTTCCTATACAAAGTAAGTACAAGAAAGCAGAAAGATTTTCTTTCCTCATCAACATTCTCACAGTTAAGACTGACAAAGACCTCTAACAAGGATGAAGCTGAACTTTTGAGCCCAGGAGATGACAAAGACTCCATAAAGCTTGCAAACCTTGGACTATCCATTGTTCAGGAAGCTGTACCTCCAGAGAAGGAAAGTCCAATCCATCACAGAGGAAGATACTGGACCCTCTCCCAGCCCACAAGATATATATGACCATCAAAACGAGTACTTAGCTTCAAGGAATGTCTCTCTGTGGGCAGTGGTTTTCTTGGGAGTGAGTGGTCTCATTGAGAGTAAGCTTTTGCTTACAGAGAAAATGAATGAAAGGTTAGTCTCTTGACCTTATCCCACGGGGCCAAAAGCTGCAAGAATCCGCTAAGAATCAGGCGCTATAGCGCTATAGTTTTCTGCGTGATCCCACGACGTCGCTCAGAATCCGCTAAGAATCAGGCGCTATAGCGCTATAGTTTTCCGCGTGATCCCACGACGTCGCTCAGAATCCGCTAAGAATCAGGCGCTATAGCGCTATAGTTTTCCGCGTGATTACACGACGTCGCTCAGAATCCAGCAAGAAACCGCTCGGAATGCAGCATCATTCGCATTCTTTTGAATGTCGGTTTCAGCGGGCATTGCAATAGCGCGAGGTGATCCATAGCGCTATTATAGCGCTAGCACCATATTTATACTAGCGCTATAGTACTGGAATGATGCTCATATCACTTTCTTGCCACTTTTGAGAGCAGCGTGGGATAAGGTCCTCTGTCAACCATTGCATACAAGCTTCAGTTGAACAGGACTTGGTGCTGAGAATACACATCAATGAGCATATACTGGCAGCTACTTCTTTTCGACTTTCTTGCTATATGTGATCCTGGATTCTATCCTGTTTTGTCACGTGATTATTTCTAGTTGGTGTTGTTTGTATTTTTTGACTTTGAAATAGTTGACCTTGGGCTCTTCTAAAGAAGCGTGACTTCTTGCACTACAGCTTGTTGGGTTTTGCCATCTTATGGATCAAAGGGCAATTTTTATTCTCCTTTTAATTTTGTTTATATAAGTGAAATATAAGTTGAAAGTGTTATTTCATTGATGCACCACAACTCTTAAGACAAGGAAATGTTTAAAGAACAGATGGAGATTTTTTTCACTGTGATATGTCTCCGAATCAAGGCTTTGGAACTTCCTACTTGAAACAGATTTGCAGGACTTGGCTTTTATGTTGGCTCTGTCTTGGCTTGTGCTTCTGGGACGAGAACTGAGTAGATTGTGTTACAGACTACATTATAGAGATTTGCCTGTTTGGAAGTAGGATAGCCTTCTTTCTTTCTTTTTTCTTTTTTTCTGACAGGTGTTCTTTCCTCATCCTCAAGTCCCCATTGAGTGGAAACATTTGCAGTTATCACACTGAGATGGGGAAGTTTTCCTATGGAACCAACTATTTGAAAAGATCTGACACAATATGATTATTATATTTCCAGGAACATTACTTTCTGAAATTTGGCTAGCACAGAGTGCTTCTGGTGCAGAACAGCAAACTCTTATCTATAGCCTTGTTCTGGAAAATCATCCCAAGTCAGATGCGATGATACATGAATTGGCATTTAACCTTGGGGACTTTAAACCCATCTCTTCACTCAGTAAAGGTGTCAGCTTTCTTCATCATGAATCTAAAGCATAATGTTTTATATCTGTAGGAGAAAGCCAGTGGAAGTGTTCAAAAGTAATCATTAATTTGTGTTTAATAAATTATATAGAGACCCAAATGACTGAATACAGAAGCACTGAGAACTATTTCTGTGGTGTTTGAAAGCACTTGTTCCCTTATCAACCTGGTAACAATGATTACTGCCTTATTTTTTGACAGCACTATTAAACAGAGTTTGCTCAGCCTAGCATATTTTGAATATTTATCAAGAGGCAGCTGTTCCTTCCCAGTATCCACTATTGCCCAGTGAGAGAGGGCAGGTAATTAACTGCCCACTTTCTCCTACTCTGTAGGCAAGGCAGTAGTTGCCTTTCTAGCCAAAAAGAGAAAGTGAAGGTAATTCTGTGACTTCTTCCTCACCTTTACTGATGTCTTAGCTTCTCACTGCTAGTCTGTTTCAGGGTGGATAAGACATCAGGCCCATAAAGAGCAATCTTCAGGGCTGCACCACCAAGAAAAACTGTGCAGATGAGCAAACGAAGCTTATGTAGCAGTAGTAGCAACAAAGGACTGCTGTGAGTCATTTGCATCTCTTTTCCTTTGAGGGGGATGTAGCAGTTGGGGACCAATCTTAGAGTAAGCACAGTGTCCAAGGGAAAGAGAGTAGGAAAATCAGAGGGAAGTCTGCATGTCCTCCTGCCCTTTGTAAGATGAAATAACATGGACAGAGTCAGCTCACAAAACCACAGTGAGATCTCACTATGCTCTCAGAGAAAGTAAGAGAGAGAGCTTGGAAAAGTTACCTTTTTGAACTACAGCAGCCAGAATCCTTTGGCCAGTCTGTCCACTGACTGACCATGCCAGCTGGGAGATTCTGGAAGCTGTAGTCCAAAACTAGCTTTTCCACAGTCCAAATCTAACTTTCCCATGCTCCAGGGTGACCAGATGTCTTAACTGCGGAGGAGGAAAAGGAGCTGTAGAATGTAGGACATTCAAGAAAAATGAAGAAGGGCATGACCAAAGAAAAGCTAAAAACGCTCATATAAATGTAAATGCAAGCTTCTTAGTCATGCTCAAAGTGGAGGACATTTTGGAATTCCTCCCGGACAGAAGGTTGAAATGGAGGACAAGTCTGGGAATAGAAGGGCCTCTGGTCACTGTGCCTGTGCTCAGTCATGTATACCTGTTCAGCTCCTGGGCATAGGACAAGTCTGGGCCTGCTGGGACCAGTCCCAACTGTCCTACTGCCAAGAGAACCAGCAGCCTAGCAAGAGTGCAAAAGTTGTGGCTGGGGCATGGAGTTGTATCTGTTGGCATGATACGGCAGCGCAGGTGAGTGAAAGCAGGCTATGGCTACTCCATGCCTGCACCACCTCAGGTTCACAGGGAGGAAGAGGTAAACACAAAACAGTGTTGCAAAACAGTCACTGCTTTCACTTGGCAGTGCTGGCTCTTTCTAGGCAATCCAAAAGTTGAGATTGGTTCAGAATGCAATTAGTTCTGCAAGACATGAGTATGCTGTATTTAGAGAGAGTCTGTAGGTGGCGGCAAGCTATGGATTTCATCAAGAGGACCCTCCCGAGTTTCCTTTCACCTAGTTTTCTCACAACGGACTTCAAAAGCTGGCTATTATAATTGTCTTTATTCTGCTTTTAGACCATATATCATTGTATTTATGTAATTGCAAGTGTACAGTGGGCCCCCCGTGGATACCAAAATCCATGGATGTTCAAGTCCCATTAAATACAGTGGCGTGGTAAAATGGTGTCCCTTATATAAAGTGGCAAAATCAAAATTTGCTTATTGGAATTTGTATTTTTTACCAATGTTCTATTTATCATTTTAAAATATTTTTTAAAAATATTTTCAAGCTGTAGATGGTTGAATCTGTGGATAAAGAATCTGTGGATATGGAGGGCTAACTGTATATGCAATTGCATATCTATACATCTAAATATGCTTAGGAAAGCCAGTGTGCTGTATTAGTTTGGAGTGTTGGACTCTGGAGAGCAGGGTTCAAATCCTCGCTCAGGCAACCCACTGGGTGACCTTGGGCAAGTCCTATTATCTCAGAGGAAGGGAATAGCAAACCTCCTCTGAAGAAATCATATCAAGAACCCAGTGTGAGGGTTGCCACAAGCTGGAAACAACCTGAAGGCAAACAACAACTACAACATATGCTTAATTGTATATTTGAAAGCCATCTTGCAGCCCACACTGGGAGAAAGACAAGATAGATATAAAATAATTTTTGCATTGGATGGGCAGCATAGGGTATAGGAAAGCAAAGAATAAATTATTTTAACAACTCTAGTGCTGACATGGGGACAAAGAATGTGACCTTACTACACAGGTCTGCAATTCCAAAATATTCCAAAAACCAAAACCTTTTTCATAGGCTGCTGCAATAATGACACCTTTGCTTTCTGAGGGTTCAACAAACTTTGTTTCACCCACCCCATTATTAAAAATACTGTGTATACAATTACCTTCAGGGTATGTGTGTAAGATGTACATGAACCATAAATGAATTTAGCATTTAGATTGGGATCCCATCTCCAAGATACAACATTATGTGTATGCAGATATTCCAAAGAGAGACAGAGTGGTGTAGTGGTTTGAGTGTTGGACTACAACTCTGGAGCAACCAGGGTGTGATTCGCTCTTGGCCATGGAAACCCACTGGGTGACCTTGGGCAAGTCACATTCTCTCAGCCGTAGAGAAAGGCAATGGCAAACCCTCTCTGAAGAAATCTTGCCAAGAAAAGCCCATGAAGTCATCATATGTCAAGAAACGACTTGAAGGCACACAACAACAACAACAACATATCCAAAATCTGAAACACTTCTAGTCTCCAGCATTTCAGACAAGGGCAGGGTGACTAGATGTCATGAATGCAAAGACAGACAAGGAACTGCTAGATGTAGGACATTCAAGAAAAATGAAGGACATTAGCAAATAAAAGCTAAAAGCACTCAAATAAATATAAATTGATGCTTCTTAGTCATGCCCAAAGAGATCCAGTGTGGTGTAGTGGTTTAAACATTGGACTATGACCATGGAGAGCAGGGTTTGAATCTCAGCTTGGCCATGGAAACTCACTGGTTGACCTTGAACAAGTCACACTCTCTCAGCCTCAGAGGATGGCAAGGACAAACTCATTCTGAAGAAAACTTGCCAAGAAAACTCCATGATAAGTTTGCCTTAGGGTAGCTGGCCATAAATTGGAAATGACTTGAAGGCACACAAGTCCTGTTTAAAATGGAAGACATTTTTGGAATCCCTCCTGGATAGAAGGCTTGAATGTAAGACATGTCCTGGAAAAGGAGGATGTGTCTGGTAACCCTAGGCAAGGGAAACTCAGCCTAAAGAAATGTTGGGCCTAAGCAGACTGCCAGAAATAGTGCACATTAAATTGAGGCACTGCCTTGGCTCAGTGCTAGGGAATCATGGGAACTGTAATTTATTGTGGCACCAGAGCTCTCTAACAGAGAAGGCTCAATGTCCCAGAAAATAATACAATTCCCATGACTCCATTTCATGTGGTTAAAGTGAAAATTTGGTAAAAGGTGATGTTTTTAAGTTTAAAAAAAAATTAATTGAAATTTTTGGAACGCATCTGTATGGAAGTCAACAAGAAGATCTACAGAAGGGGAAAAGAAGATCAAGGAAGTCATATAGAAAGAAAGCTAACTGTAATATAGAATGTAAAAAATGTGTAATATTATGAGGAGATTATGATGAGTGAACTTAATAAAGATTATCATCTAAAAAATTGAAATACCTGTTTTTTCCTCTCCCCCCCCCCTTTCTTCTCCAGCTGAGTCTCACCCCACTCAGCCCATCCCTTCAGCATTTTAATGAGACACAGATAAACGCCACAGTCCCTTTCTGCCCAAAGGCAGATGTGTGAGGAAGCAGCGGTGTCTCCATCTCCCTGACGGTGTCACCCTGTATGCTCCGCACCCCTTGCACCCCCTAGTGCCACCACTGCTCCCAATGGCATCCCTAAGGTTTTTGTCACTTGGAGCGGTAACCCATGGTGTCACAACCCCCCCACACACACACACACTGGCCTCCTCCCATTTCACACCATACAGAATCCTTAGTCATGCTTTTTTTTTTGCACTAATGTTACTCTCAAATTGTAATTCCCGTATATACCACTGATTGTCATGCTCATAGCTGTGACATAAACTACTAGCAAAATTCAAAATCTAAAATTACTAAATCTTAATATATAAACATACTTAATTTATATATTTTGTATACGTATAGTTAATAATATGCAATAGACTATATACTATATAATATATAGTATAGTATATATACTATACTATATACGCACCTCTCTCCCTCATGCATATAGTATATATACTATACTATATTGTGGTGCCACAATAAACTACAGTTCCCATGTTATATATAGATAGTGTATATTATATATATATATATATTAAAATATAAATTAAAATATAAAACTAGTCAAATTAAAATATCATACACAACCACCAAAATGTATTTACATATACATAGGGCCTTTACAGACTGCCAGAAATAATGTAGCTTGAGTCCACTTTAACTGCCCTGGCTCATGGGAACTGTAGTTTTTTTCTGAGACGTTGAGCCTTCTCTGTCAGAGAGCTCTGGTGCCACAATAAACTACACTTCCCATGATTCCTTAGCACTGAGCCAGGGCAGTTAAAGTGGCCTCAAGCTGCATTATTTCTGGCAGTCTGTAAAGGCCCATAGTGAAGTTTTGGTTAAAATGGGTTGCTATATATATATATATATATATATAATTTCATTTTTTTAAAAAAATTAAGAAATTGAAGTTTGAAATTTTAATTTAATTTTTTTAGGGGGGGTCCCTCTCCTCCTTCCTCCCACTGAGTTCCCTCTCAGACCAACCACCCTGCGGCCTCCGCACCCCTCACTCCCTCTCCTCCACTTACTACTGCCCAAAGGCCAGCGCCGGCTCCTCCGCCTCCAGAGGGGTCCCTTCCTGGGCGGCCGGCGGCAGGGCAAGCGCGGGGAGAAAGAGGCCGCCATCTTCCTCCGGAGCCTACAGCCCCGCGGGAAGGAGCCTCCCGGAGCCCAGCGGGAAGCGTGGCCCCCCAGCCTCCTCCCTGGCCTCTGGGGCATAAGGCCCCCCAGACACAGACACAGCAAAGTTCCACTCTGGGAAAGCCCTCAGGCCAGAGGAGGAGGAGGCTGCTAGTGGTGCCGCTGTTGCTAATGATGCTAAGGCACCTGGCTACTGCCTCCTGCCCCATCTGTTATGCATGAGGGAGAGAGGCGCGTAATTTCATCCTCTCTCTCTCTCTCTGTGTGTATGTGTATGTGTGTGGTTTGTGTGTGTAAAGTGCTGTCTCCAGGTTACCCTTGGCAAGGAGAGAGTGCTGCTGTGTGCTCTGCTGCCCTGTCAGCCTGGAAAGAGAAAGCTCATGGCCCTACATTTTCAGCCTTATGCCCAGGAGGGGAGTCCAAAAGCACCTCCATTTTGAGCCTCACCAAGAAGCATAAATAGATGGGTGTTTTGACCTACCTACCTTTATCTTTCTTTCTTTCTTCCTTTCCTCATTCCTTCCTTTTTTTTGGATCATGCCCTACATAGCTATATCTGTATCTATCTCTTCCTATCTCTGTCTCATCTCTATCTGTATCCGTATCCATATCTATATTCATATCTATATCTATATCTATATATCTATCTCTATCTCATCTCTATCTATATCCGTATCCATATCCATATCTATATATATCTATATCTATAATATACAATACAAATGTATACAAATAAAATAGACAATACAATACAAATGTATACAAATGTATATACTGTAATATAGATTACTACATATACATTTGTATTGTATATTTTATTTGTATACATTTGTATTGTATATGATAGATGTATATTATATTCATTTGTATAGATTTGTACTGTATTGTATATTATATTATAAAATAAACAATACAATACAAATGTATACAAAGGTATATATTGTAATATAGATTACTACATATACATTTGTATAAATTTGCATTGTATTGTATATTTTATTTGTATACATTTGTATATTATAGATGTATATTATATACATTTGTATTGTATACATTTGTATTGTATTGTATATTATATTATAAAATATACAATACAATACAAATGTTTTCAAATGTATATATTGTAATATATATTACTACATATACATTTGTATACATTTGTATACATTTGTATATTTTATTTGTATACATTTGTATTGTATATCATTATATATATATATATATATATATATAGTGAAAACTCCATGAACAGTGCACCCTTCTCAACATGTGTGTATGTGCGTGTATGTATATATACACATACATATGCACATACACACAGACATATATATACATATACACATTTTGCTGTTAACTGCCCTCAGGTCCATCCCAACACATATACATACATACATAAATACACACACACACATTAAAAATGTGTGTCTGTGTGTGTATATATACACACACATACATTGAGAATGTGTATGTATATGTGTGTGTGTATATATATATATATATATATATATACACATACGCACGTTGAGAATGTGTGTATGTGTATATACACACACACACACACATTTAAAATCTTTCCATATATGTTACCTATGAGAAATGGCTATTATGTTATTATTGAATGTTCAACACTTAGAAAGAGAAGGGGTGGAGAATCCAGTGCTGAGTATCTGGTTTTAGGTAAAAATGACAGCTTGGTGTAGTGGTTTGAGTGTTGGACTACAGCTCTGGAGACCAAGATTTGATCCCTATCTCAGCCAATAAATCCACTGAGTGACCTTGGGCAAGTCACATGCTCTCAGCCTCAGGGGAAAGCAATGGGAGACCTCTGAACAAATCTTGCCAAGAAAACCCTATGATAGGGTCGCCATAAGTCAGAAATGCCTTGAAGGTACACAACAACAAAATCAGCAGTCCCCCTTGGCATCTTGAAAACTTTAAAAAAATGGCATAAGCGTTCATGAACGTAGTTTATCAATGGTCAGGGAGCTGTTGTTGTTGTTCTGTGCCTTCAAGTCATTTCCAATTTATGGATCACGGGGTTCTCTTGTCAAGTTTTGTTAAGAGAGGGTTTGCCATTGCCTCCCCCTGAGGTTGAGAGAGTGGGACTTGCCCAAGGTCACTCAGTGGGTTTCATGGCTGAGCGGTGGATCAAACCCTGATCTCCAAAGTCTTAGTCCAACACTCAAACCACTACACCACACTGGCTTTTTGCAAGGAGCTACAAGACTAACAGGGATGTCCTCCCAGGTGTTAAGATACAGGGAATGTGTACACTTGCTTAACTAAGTTTTTTAAAAATGTGGTTCATGAGGCCTGTAGAGTGACTGAAGTGCATACCAGTTTAAGCACTGAAGGTGAAAATGTCCCTGGCCATTATAGAATCTATATATCCACATTGCTGGGTTAGTTATGTTACATTTTCTCTGTGTATAAGTGGTTCTCCCTCAGAATCATGCATAGAAAAGATATGCCAAACAGTGCAAGTGAATATTCCTATTTGGGTTCTCCCAAATTGGTTCATTGTGGTGTTGGTTTTGCTGGGTGACAAATACATTTCATCACAGGAATTAGATGGGCTGAAAAGGATTCTGATCCACACTGGATGAAGTTCAACAGAGGATAAACTATTCAGGATATATACACAATGCACATTTATAGCACTTTGATATCTGGAATCCTGGAATTTGTACTTCACTGAGGTCCTTGGAATTATCTGCTAAAAAGCTCTACTTCAGTCCCTTGAACTACAGCATTAGAGATCCGTGGAAGAAAAGCCTAAGAACCTCCAAAAAGTACATATGCCAGCATTCAGTGGGATGAAGCCGTGGCAGTTAGAGTGCTATCAAAGTGCTAAAATTGTGCAGTATGGCTACACATGTCTCATTATTATCTGATTGTAAGATCTCTGAGGCAGAGGTGTGCATTTTTCAAATACATGCAAAGCACTCTTGTGCATGCTTACTCAGATACAAGTTTCACTGATTTTAATGGGGCTCATCCCAGCTGCATATGTATAGTGTGGAACCTGAGTTGGATACTTAGAAGCTTATCACATTCATTTTAAAACCAGTTTACCCGATCTGGATTAAATTTTTAATTGAGCAGCATCCCGATATTATCAGAAGGATTTAGCTACTGAAATCTGCGCTGGGGTCCATCCCAGGTCCATCCCTGCTCCCAGGGGTGCTCAGCGTGCCTCTTTTTGAACCCGGGAGTTTTCTGTCTTAAGAAAATGGCCACTGGAGCGGCCCTGGGAGTGGGGATGGACCCAGGATGGACCTGGGTGGCGTATTCGGCAGCTAAATCCTGATAATATCAGGATGTTGCCTGATTTAAAATTTAATCCGGATCAGGTAGACCAGTTTTAAAATGAATGCGATAAACTCTTTAATGCCTAAGAGGCTCAACTGTGTGTGCAGTACTGTGAAGCCTAGAGTTAATCAGGAGGAATCACCTAGCTAACAAGTTCAAACCTGCAGGGCCAGATGAACTGCATCCCACAGTAATGAAGGAATGTGATGGTTTTATTTATTTATATGCCACTTTTCTCCCAGAAAGAGACTGAAGGCAGCTTGCAGATAAATTAATTTTAAAACTTTACAATAAAAAGGTAAAAATTAAAATCATCAAACCATATAAAATCACATAAAACAGACAAAAGTTTAAAACATAAATAGAGTGCACACCCCATTTAAAAACCTCTCCAACAACGATTTTATATTATATATTAAGAGCCTGATGTATGCTGAACCACTTGCCATCTTTAGAAATCTTGAAGAACAGATGAGGTGCTAAAGGGCAGGAGAAGGGGGAACATTGCCCTTCTCTTTTAAAAAAAGACAAAGTAGAAGATGATGATAATGATGATCCAGGAAACTACAAACCAGTTAGTCTGACCTCAGTACCAGGAAGAATTAGAATGGATTATACAGAAGTCTGTTTGCAAGTATCTTGACAATGCAGTGATCAGTGGGAGCCACCGCAAGTTTGTCAAGGAGAAATCCTGCCAAGCTAATCTTAAATCGTGGTGGGTTTTTTTTGTGAGTTTTTTGGGCTATGTGGCTGTGTTCTAGAAGATTTTATTCCTGATGTTTTGCCAGCATCTGTGGCTCACATCTCCAGAGAATGCTGCCATGGAAGTGAGTGGGCTGTATATGTGTGTGTGTGTGTGTGTGTATACTGTGTGACCCTTGGTTGAAAGAAGATAATTTACAATATCTGTGTGTTGTTCTGTTGTTAAATGGCAAGGCCTCAGGGTGGGAGGATATGCAAGGAGGCATTGTGTTTATTTAATTAGTGTGTCTATTTAATTTAATCCATTGTCTGCTGGGAAAACCCCTGACCCTGAGTGGTTTTCATTTGCACATGCTGAGTCTTGATTTTTGTATTTTTCAGGACTGGCAACCTGTTTACTTTAAGGGTTTCTTCTTTCCTGTTGAAATTGTCTAGGTCAGGGGTAAGCAACCTTTTTGAGACGAGGGCCAGGTTGCTGTCCCTCAGACAATTAGGGGGCCGAAGCACCAAAAATAAATAAATAAATAAATAAAAATAAAAAATAAACAAAAATGCATGCACACTCTCTCAGCCCCAGAAAAGCCATGACAAAACCCCTGTGGAGATCTTGCCAAGAAAACCCCAAGCACAAGTAATAACAATAATCAATATCATCATGGCGAGGGGCGGCGGCAGGACCGGCCTGGGGCCGGTCCAAAGGCCTCGGGGGGCTGCATCCGGCCCCCGGGCCTTAGGTTGCCTACCTTTGGTCTAGGTGTTTGTGGATTTCAATGGCTTCCTTGTGCATTCTGACCTGATAGTTGTTTTCGAATAGCATTTTATGCCCAAGATGGTTTATAAGGTGTTCTGCTACTGCTGATTTTTCTGGCTGACCCAGTCTCCAGTGTCTCTCATGTTCCTTGATTCATATTTGAATACTGCATTTGGTGGTCCCTATGTAAACTTGTCCACTGCTGCATGGTATGTGGTAGACTCCTGCAGCTGTGAGAGGGTCTGTCCTGCACTTTGCTAAGCACAGCATTTGCTGGATTTTCTTGGTAGGTTTGTATATCATTTGGAGGTTGTGTTTCCTCTCCACTTTCCCTATTCTGTCTGTGACTCCTTTGATGGATGGTGGAAATACCTTCCCTTTAGGTGGTTATTTGTCTTCACTCCTTTGGGTTTTTCTGGGTCTGGCAACCCTTCTGATGTCTGAACTGGAGTAACCATTAGCCTGTAAAGCCAATCTTGTATTTTTTTCCCAGTCAGGTAACTAATTTAGTAGACAGTGGGAATGCTGTGGATGCCATTTATCTGAATTTCAGCAACAAATTTGATAAGGTCTCCCATAATATTTTTATTAGCAAACTGATCAAACATGGAATAGGTGGGGAAACTGACAGATCAATCCATAATTGGTTGGGAAAATGTGCTCAAAGAGACATCAACGGCTGTCCTGCAAACTGGAAGGTCTTGAGTGGAGTGCCTCAGGGTTCTATCCTAGGACCATTGTTCTTCAACATTTTTTTTCAATCAATGACTTAGATGAGAGGTGGAAGGAATCCTTATCAAGTTTAGAGATGACACAAAACTGTGAAGGGTGGCTAAGAGAATTCAAAAGGACCTAGATAAACTAGAAAATTGAACAGAAAATAATACAATGAAATTCAATAGAGACAAATGCAAAATTCTAGAATTAGACCACAAAACCAAATACACAGGTATTGGATAGGGGATACATAGCTCAGAAATAGAACGTGCAAAAAGAAAAAGAAAAAAGAAAAAAAGAAAAAAAAGACTTTGGGATTATTATCGAACATAAATTGAACATGAGCCAACAGTGTGATCCTGCAGCAAAGAATGCTAATGCTATTTTAGTCTGCATTAATAGCTTCTGGGTGGCTCATTTTAAGAAGGATATAGGCATATGAGGAAAGGTTGGAGCTGGGTATGTTCAGCTTGGTGAAGAGAAGATTTAGAGGTGATATGACTGCAGGGGTAGGCAACCTTTTTGAGCCGGGGGCTGGGTTGCTGTCCCTCAGACAATTGGGGGGGGGGGGAGCACAATTAATTAATTAATTAATTAAAATTAAAAATTAAAAAAAAAATTAAAAAATATGCATGCACACTCTCTCAGCCCCAGAAAAGCCATGGCAAAACCCCTGTGGAGATTTTGCCAGGAAAACCCCAAGAACAAGTAATAACAACAATAATCATTATCATCATGGAAACGACTGGAAAGCAGGCCCACAAACAAGCAGGGATGCATGCACACTGTCTCAGCCCCAGAAAAGCCATGATGGCAACTCCCCTGTGGAGATTTTGCCAAGAAAATCCCAAGAACAAGTAATAACAACAATAATCAATTCAATTCAATTCAATTTAATTTATTCGGTCCTTGACCAGTACAAAAATGTTAAAATACATAAAAATATATAAAATATATAAAATGTATAAAATATATATATATATATATATATAGTATAGACCAACAGAGCAATGGACAAACTAAGAATAAACTATAAATACAATGACCAACCAAATCTTCCTACACAATTGTGAGATGTTCATTTATCAATTTATCAATCGAGGTCGCAATTTACAAACAATGTAGCAAAATTTGGCCACCATATGAGATACTGTAAGGTCATTGTTGTCTAAAAGAAGACGTAAATAAAAAGTGTCAGATTTGCCTGGGAATTTACTCAATAGTGGGCTGATCAATTGATGTCGAGCGTCCCTATAAAATTGACAGTAAAGGAGAACATGCTCATTGGTTTCAACATTGCCCGAACCACACGGACAGAAACGAAAATCAAAGGGTATTTTTTTGAATCTGCCTTCGAGCATGGCCGTGGGCATCACATTAAAGCGAGCCAGCGTTAGGGCCCTCCTAAACTTCGGAAGAGTAACATGGAATAGATAAGAAGCCGGGGAAGGGACCAAAGCTAAAGGACTAAACAATACATATTTTGACAGGGAAACAGAGTCCATGCGTCTTTCTGCTTCTATAATTTTTTGTTTGATCATAGATTTGGCTCTGTCAGTATCAAGTTTTAGAATTTCATCGTTATTGAGGCCTAGTTCATACAGTTTCTTGAGAATAGAACTACCCCAGGAAGATTTGAATGGATCTGAAAATATTAATTTTGTCAGGCCTCCAGGGATCTTATGCAGTTTCTGCCAATAGGTAAGTATGCTAATCCACAGACTAGATTCTATTTTGATGGTCCCAGCCTCCCTTCTGAGGAGAGCATTCGGAACACAGTGAGCAACCTGAAAAATTCTTCTAAGAAACTTTGTTTGCACCCGTTCCATTACATTGATGTTACTGTATGGTCCCAGTTGGGCTCCATATAGAAGTTGAGGGCGAACCTTGGCATTAAACAATTTGATTGCGGACGGAATGAACTGAGCACTTTTACTGAAAAAAAATCTTAATATAGCCATTACGGTTCTTTGGGCATTGCTGATAACATATTCTAAATGGGCAGATCTCCTACCCGTATTCTGGAACACAATTCCCAGGTATTTAAAAGTCTTGACCTGGTCTATATGTTGTCTATCAAGAGTCCATTGCATCAATTTGGGGCGATGAGCAAAAGTAAGAATCTTGGTCTTCGAAGAGTTAATTATTATTTTCTCCTCTTTGGAGAACAACGCAAGAGAGTTTAAGGCTCTTTTGAGTCCAATAGGAGATAACGAAAGAATAACAACATCATCCGCATAAAGCAAAGAGTTAATATGCTTATTGGCCAGCTTTGGAGGATGAAAAGAAAGGTTGTTCAAAGCAGAAACAAGGGAATTAATATAAAAATTAAACAAGGTAGGGGCCAGAACACATCCCTGTCTTACCCCCGTCTTAACAGAGATAGTCTTGGTGACATGTCCTTGAGGGCTGCATCTAACCTTGATATTGGAATTCTCATGGATCTTAATAAGAAGCAGGAGAAGCCGCTTATCTATGTTGGTGCACAGTAATTTCTCCCATAGTCTAGATCTATTAACTGAGTCAAAAGCGGACTTAAAGTCAATGAATGCCGCATATAGCGGTTGACCATAATGGAGATATTTTTCAACAAGGTAGTGCAGTATCATTGCGTGGTCAATAGTGGAGCGTCCGGGCCGAAATCCTGCCTGTTCTGCCATCAAAATATCCTCAGACTCCAGCCAATCTAAGAACTTGTTTAAGAGATGTTTTGTATACAACTTGCTTACCAGACTCAAAAGACTAATTGGTCGAAAATTGGAAGGGTCAGTTCTATTGCCTTTTTTATAGATCGGGATAATGATGGCCAGACCCCAGTCTTTTGGAATGGAAGCGGATCTATCAATGGCCGTAAATAATTTGGAAAGGACGGGGACCCACCAATCAAGATTATTTTTAAGTATTTCACCAGTTATGAAGTCAGCTCCTGGGGCACGAGCAGGTTTAAGTTGGGTGATAAGACTCTTTATCTCAGAATGTGAGACTGGAGGCCAAGAAGGAAGAACCGAAACCTGTATCATAAGATCATAAACTAATGAACTAGAAGAGCTGTCTACAGAATCATAAAGATTGGAAAAGTGACTTTCCCATATATGGGCTGGTATCTGAGCTGTAAGAATGTTAGCATTCTTAGTGAACGAAGGGGTAACCTCTTTCCAAAATAAGTTGGAATTGCTTGTGCTGGCTGACATAATTAATTTGTTCCAAGAATCTATCATGGCACCCTTTTTCTTTTGTCTTACAAGGAACTTGTATCTTTTCTTCTGTACCAGAAGTTCAGATACAGGAAATTGTATTGGGTCTAATTTATGTTGCTTAAACAGATATTTGAGGTGAGCCCAAAGTTCTTTGCATTCTGAATCAAACCAAATCTGGTGACGTGTTGGTTTATATCTAACAAAGTTACCTTTGGAAACAGTTAGCAATGGTTGTAACAAGCTAATTAAAGTGTTATAATTAGACAATGTTTCAGAATCTAATTTGGCGTCCGCTATTGCAAGAGAAAGCAACTTAATTGATTCACTAGACAGAAACTTAGTAAGACTGTTAGACAGCTGGAGGGACCATTTGACACGGGTTAAACCAACATCATTTGCATAAACCAACATCATTTGCACAAATAGGGGTCTTATCAAGAGGCAAGATAAAACTGTCATGAAATTCTAAGCACAAGAAGACTGGAAAGTGATCACTGTCGGGTCTGCTAATAATAGCAAACTTGGAAATATGAGAAATTAAGTTTGGTGAAACCCCCATATAGTCAAGGATCAATGGTCTGGTACCTGCCCAGTGTGTATATTCGGCTGGATAATCATCCTTAAAGCTGCCATTAAGGATAATTAAATTTAATTCATCAAAAGTACGAGCTAGACATAATCCCTCGAAATCACAGAACGTGTCCTTGGATTTACGACACATTGTTGGGGGGATAACTATAGGAGAGGGGGGTTGGCAGTTGTATTTGGCATACAAAGAAA
The DNA here is from genome assembly GCA_026167975.1 of Phrynosoma blainvillii. Lineage (NCBI taxonomy): Eukaryota > Metazoa > Chordata > Lepidosauria > Squamata > Phrynosomatidae > Phrynosoma > Phrynosoma blainvillii. The sequence continues at coordinate 97,698,207 of JANUYF010000004.1, read as the reverse complement.
CATCATCAGCTCCCATTCTAGCATTAAGATCCCCTGCTACAATGAAATTGGCCGTAGGCGTCTCAAACATTAAACCTTTGATAAAGGAATTAAGCTTGTTCCATGTGCTTGCTATCTTATCCCGACCCTGAAGTGGGGGAATATAGATATTAATCAAATATAGTAAATTGTTATTAAGCTTCAAAAGAACAGCTAGGGCATACTGCTCCAGTGCAGAAACCTTGATTATTTGAACCTTGAGTTCCAAAGATATCAGCACCCCTAGTCCACCACATAGTCTCCCGTTACCTTTTCCAGGGGTAGCATTCAGACCCGTAAATTTATAACCCTCTATAAATATTTCTTCACCAAGCCACGTTTCCTGTAGAAGAATAATGTTATGTCTGTTGACAAAAGGTATAAAGGTAGGATCCCTACATCTAGGCTTCCAGCCAGCTACGTTCCATGAGATAATGGACAGAAAGGACAGATCAGCTGAATATCAATTGCCTGAAAATACAGACTGTTCCTGGGATAGAGAAACTTGCAGTTCATTGGCAATTACACTTCCATTAAGTATATTTCCCTTCTCTGGTGCTAAGGTGATTGGACTGACAGATAGACCCTGCTTAGATATTTTGACTGCATCAGAATTTGACCTGAGACGTCTACTTTTCTTAACCTCAGGTGATTGTGTAATCATAATAGATTTAGGAGTGTTCAAAGTTATTAATTGCAGAGGCTCACTGTGGTGACCAGTCATATGTTTGGGAGAAGTTTGAGTTAATGGGATAAGCGGATCCGCCAAACAGTCCATTGGGCGTTTAGGAGACATATACATTAGAGCAGGGATAGGCAACCTTTTTGGGCCGGGGGCCGGGTTGCTGTCCTTCAGACAATTGGGGGGGCCGAAGCACCAAAAATAAACAAATAAATAAATAAAAATTAAAATTAAAAAAATAATAAAAATTAAAAAAATATGCATGCACACTCTCTCAGCCCCAGAAAAGCCATGGCAAAACCCCTGTGGAGATTTTGCCAAGAAAACCTCAAGAACAAGTAATAACAACAATACTCAATATCATTATGGAAGGCGGCGGCGGCGGCGGCAGGACCAGACTTGGGCCGGTCCAAAGGCCTCGGGGGGCCGCATCCGGCCCCCGGGCCTTAGGTTGCCTACCCCTGCATTAGAGGAATCGGGTCATCCTCCTCCTCATCACTGCGCCATTTGAGTCCGTTTTTGGATTGTGACAAGGGATCTAATAAGGAACAGCTGATAGGTAATAAGTCCTTAATTTTCTCGGTTGCCGTAGTTACTGACATCAGCATAGATTTGACTACATCAAACCTGTTTAGTACTTGCTTTTGGTCCTCATCAGAAAGAGAGCCAAACATCTCAGCCAATTTTCCATCGTCATCAAAAAGACTCTCAGAAATTGGTGTTATCCTCCTGACGTCTTCATTGGAGTTTGCCTTCTGATGGGACACTTCGCGTCTTGAATTAGTCCTCAGCAAAGGCTGAATGTTGGAATTGCAAAAGACACGTGCTGGCATGATTGAAAATTCCCTAAATGAGCTCCAATTTTTCAGAATCAGGGAGGGTGTTGTAGCATTATTAAACCGCAAAACAATTCTTTTGGTGTTGTTATATGAAGGGAGCCAGTCAATTCCAAGCAGCTCATTATATTGCAGATGTCGATGCAAAAGAAGAGAAAGTGAGTGTAGTATGGCAGCCTTATTATGCCACCTGGCGTAATTGTGATGGTTATTGGCCACTAATAGAGCTACGCTATTTTGCAAAAGCACTAAGTTATCATTGCTCCTAGCTTTAGCTTTGTTTTGGATTTGTTCAGAGTCTTTTTTATTGGATGTTGCTCCTAATTTTGTTGAATATTTAGGCTTAATCATGAGATCTTTAATTCTATCAAGTTTCTGATCTATGCTTGTTAACTTGTCAAAAATAGCAATTACTGTTCTGGCAGTAAGTAAACAGTTCCTCGCTACGATGTCTAAGTCAGACGTATGATTGGTACCAGCATCTGTGCCTGAATTTGGAGCTTGTCCTTCATGCAAGGAGAGAGAAGATGTTTCAGAAATGGACTTATCATTATCTTTAGACGGGAATATCTCCTCCATTTTTAATTGTTTCAAAGTGGTGGCTGCCTCCAATAATTCTGGGTTCAGTGAACTCGCTATTGAGTTCTTAGCAGCTTTCTTAGTCCTTTTAACATTTATACAGGCTTCCTTTTTAGTTAACCTCCTTTTACGCTTAACACTCTTCTTGTCAGCCATACTTTCCAAGATTGTTCAAATATCTACCCAAACGAGACTTAAGCTAAAGCACTCCAACTAGAGTATTAAGGAATAGGAAAAACAAAGGTACCAAATAAACTCGCTAGTCAAAAGATGAAAAAACACTAAAAACAACAGCTTCCTAGGAATCCAAGAAAACTGGATTTTCCTTACTGTAACCCCCACCGACTATGAAGGGTTCGTTGGGGCCTTTTGTAGGCCCGGGTCTTACACCGCTACCGCTGCCGCCGCCGCCGCAACGGCGCTTGCCGGGGGACGAAGAAGGGCGGGGGCCCTGGAGCGCGGCTTCACCCGCCGGCGCAATGCACGTTTCCTCTGCTGCTGCTCTTCTCTGGGCCTCCAGGCTCCTCTTATGAGGCCTTTGGTGTTGCAGGGAAGGGCAGTGGGTTTGGAGGACACACCCTCTGCTGCTGCTCTTCTCTGGGCCTCCAGGCTCCTCTTATGAGGCCTTTGGTGTTGCTGGGAAGGGCAGTGGGTTTGGAGGACTCACCCTCTGCTGCTGCTCTTCTCTGGGCCTCCAGGCTCCTCTTATGAAGCCTTTGGTGTTGCTGGGAAGGGCAGTGGGTTTGGAGGACACACCCTCTGCTGCTGCTCTTCTCTGGGCCTCCAGGCTCCTCTTATGAAGCCTTTGGTGTTGCTGGGAAGGGCAGTGGGTTTGGAGGACTCACCCTCTGCTGCTGCTCTTCTCTGGGCCTCCAGGCTCCTCTTATGAAGCCTTTGGTGTTGCAGGGAAGGGCAGTGGGTTTGGAGGACTCACCCTCTGCTGCTGCTCTTCTCTGGGCCTCCAGGCTCCTCTTATGAAGCCTTTGGTGTTGCTGGGAAGGGCAGTGGGTTTGGAGGACACACCCTCTGCTGCTGCTCTTCTCTGGGCCTCCAGGCTCCTCTTATGAAGCCTTTGGTGTTGCTGGGAAGGGCAGTGGGTTTGGAGGACACACCCTCTGCTGCTGTTCTTCTCTGGGCCTCCAGGCTCCTCTTATGAAGCCTTTGGTGTTGCAGGGAAGGGCAGTGGGTTTGGAGGACACACCCTCTGCTGCTGCTCTTCTCTGGGCCTCCAGGCTCCTCTTATGAAGCCTTTGGTGTTGCTGGGAAGGGCAGTGGGTTTGGAGGACACACCCTCTGCTGCTGCTCTTCTCTGGGCCTCCAGGCTCCTCTTATGAAGCCTTTGGTGTTGCTGGGAAGGGCAGTGGGTTTGGAGGACTCACCCTCTGCTGCTGCTCCCAACAATAATCAATATCATCAGGGGGGGCGGTGGCGGTGGTGGTGGGCAGCGGCGGCGGCGGCAGGACCAGCCTGGGGCCGGTCCAAAGGCCTCGGGGGGCTGCATCCGGCCCCCCGGGCCCTAGGCTGCCTACCCCTGCTTTAAATATCTCAAAGGCTGCCACAGAGAGGAGGGGACAGGCCTGTTCTCTGCTGCTCCAGAGGATAGGACTAGGTTTAATGGTTTGAAGTTACAGGAGAGTATATTTTGACTGAACACGGCCTTGATGGTCCCTTCCAACTCTATCCAGCTCTGGGTCAGTTACTGAAGAATGTTCCTTTTCCTTTTAAAATTTATTTTTCCAAACCTTCATTTTCATGTATACAATGAAAAGAGACCCTTCAAAACCTATCATGTATAAAACTCTTTCCTGTTTCTCAGTCACTTAAAACTGCAGCGTGAACTGCTGAGCGGAGCCAAATGTTCCTGGTGAAACTTGAAACCCCATACTCCTGACTGGCTTAAGTTTTCATTTTGAGAAACTCATACCCTGTTCACTAAAAGGTTCATTGTCCAATTGTTTCTGTATCAAAATCAACTACACTTTGTATTTGCAGCATTAGGTCACATGAGATATCCTGTACTTTCAGTTCTATTCAAAACTATGTGGTCAAAAAAAAAAATCATTCATCTTTCTTGTTGTTCAGAGCATGTAACATGCCTTTTCCTGTCCCCTTTCACATTCAGGAGCACCCTTTTTATCATTACTTTTGAAGCAATTGACAGCTGAGCCCACACAGTCATATTCAGTTTCTACAGAGGACACTTCTCAAAGTGAGATGGTTGGTAAAGAAGATGTTGAAAAGGATGGTGTGGTGTCCATAGGGCCAAATAGCTCCAAAACCCCCGAGGATTACTTGGAATGTATCCTGCAGATCAGGGAAAGTGTCACTGAATCCAAGAGGATGCTAGCATTAGACAAAAGGATTCACAGAAGCTATCTCATACCTCAAATCAAATATTGACCAGAATGGAAACGGCAATCAAGAAATCAGACGAAGACTACGGACGTTTTCACACTACACTCCCTAAAGCCGGGTGGAGCCATTCCGGAACGGGTCGTGCCGCCGATTCCGGAATGGCTCCACCGCCGGCAGGCTAATTCCTTTTGACACCCGGAATTACCTTTAAGCCGCAGAAGCCGGAGTTACAGGTCTTTTGGCCGGAGTGAGGCCGCACTTACGGCTCCGTGCGTCTGAACACACGGAGCAAGAAGCCGGACGGACGCAGGGATGGCACCGGAAGGGGCGGGGTTTGCCGCCGTGCGTGTGTGAACACGCTGGAAATGGAGCCGGAGTGGGGCCGGACGGAGGTAGGATTGAGTCCTCCTAAAGCCCCGTGTGAAAACGTCCTAGGAATGGGAAAGGCAGCTATGAAAGAACTAGATAAGATCCTAAAGTGCAAAGATATACAATTGAACACTAAAGTTAGACTTGTCCAAGCCATTGTATACCCCATCATCATGTACGGATGTGAGAGCTGGACAATGAAGAAGGTGAACAGGAAGAAAATCAACTCATTTGAGATGTGGTGGTGGAGAAGAGTGCTGAGGATATCATGAACAGCCAAAAAGACAAACAAATGGTCCTTGAACAGATTAAGCCTCAATTCTCACTGGAAGTCAAGACGATGAAACTGAGACTGTCATACTTCGGTCACATCATGAGAAGGCATGACTCATTAGAAAAGACAATAATGCTAGGAAAGGTAGAAGGCAGTAGAAAGAGTTGAAGATTGCAAGCTAGATGGCTAGACTCAATCAGGGGGGTCACAGGTCTGAGTCTGCAGGACCTGAGCAGAGCAGTGAAGGATAAGGGGTCTTGGAGTTGTCTCATCCATGTGGTCGCCATGAGTCGGGGTCTACTTGAAGGCAGTAAACAACAACAATCAGAGGTAAAGCACTTTCTTCTAAAAATTGAAAGTACACTGTATTGCCCAAATGAGGAAAACAAAAAGGAACACAAACTTCAATCAAAAAATTATGTAAGCAAACCACTAAAGCCATCCTTCTCATGAAAGTAAATGACTAAAAAAATTAAGAAACAACACTTTGTTTTAAAAAGCAGAAGCAAGAAACTAAGGACACAGCTGAACTGCTGAACAGCAAATGAGTTAAATATCTGCCTTTAGAGTCTAAAGAAACAGCAAAAAACAGCAAAACAAAACAAAAACCCTGAAATAATTATTTGCATCTTTATTCACTGTGGAAGATGCAGTGAAGGTACCTGTCTGTGGACATTCTTTCTTATGAAAGGATTAAGTGAAGAACTGAGCTGAACAGAAGTGAAAAGACAGTAAGTTCATGGGGGAAATAACAACATGAAAGTGAACAAATTGCCGGATCTGGATTGTATCCAGCAGAGAATTAATTTCACAACCCAAATGTGAAATTGCTGTTGTTTCAAAACACAAAACTCTAAATGGGCCTTTCCAAACTATGAATAGGCATTAAAATTGTAAATCCAATTCAGTACAATTAATCATTAAGCACAGGAGCAAAAAATTCTGAATTTCCTAATATTGATGGGGTCTGTCCTGGTTTGTCATGCATGTGAGTATCAAGGCAACATCTGGTTGACCATACTGAAACAGGATTCTGAACTAAACAAGCCTATTGTCTTAAAGCTGTTATGTTTAAGGGTGTCAAAAAAGAAGACAGCTGTCCTAATTCTTTAATAAGTAACAAGATCTTCCTGCTGAAAACCCTTCTACATAACTATTAAAGGTGAGGAATGTGTGTAAGCACACACCTTCAAGTCTATTGACATGGTGACACCATGAATTTCATAGGATTTTCTTAGGCAAGGAATCTTCCGAGGTGGTTTTGTCACATCCTTCCTCTGAAATATAGGCTATCTGGTATTCAAGAGGAATAATGGTCTTCTTTTGCCTCTGATAGCCAATACTCTAGAAGTTACTCCACTTCTCCACTTCAAACTTAACAATCAAACATTGATTGTACTTGTCTTACTATAGGAACTTACCCAGGCTTTGTGTATACAGAGTTCATTTATGCCGGAAAACACCATTCACATCGATAGCTGTATAAAAATAAATGGATAATACTTTAATTGGTATGTGGCTGAAACCGACAATGCCATTTTTCTCTTCTTTCCACCAGTTCAACAGTTGAGTGTTGCTGCTATTCCCCACCATGTACCATCTTAACTAAAGATTGAAACAACATGTAGGCATCTGACTAACATTTCCAGTTGTTTTTCTCCTGTTTGGTTCGTAACATCTTGCCTGATGAAGAAGCCCACGGAGCTTCGAAAGTTTGCAACAAGTATATTGTGCATTTTGGTTGGCCAATAAAGGTATCACTGATGGATTTTTGTTTAACTTTTCAAATAAGTTTATTCTCTAGTTGTCAGCTTCCTTCACTGCCTAGTTTTCCCAGCCTTACAGAAAAATCAGAAATACTGGGGCATGGATGATTGTGACTTTGGTATTTAATGAGACCTATATATAAAACATGCTCAAAAGACCCTCACTGAAAGGCAAAAGGAATTTCACATGAATGAAGTGCCATTTCTCTAATTAGAACTGTGAGCTACCACTGTCTCTTTCATAAGTCATTCACATTTGCTTCAGAATACAAAATTTACATTCATAAGTGAGACCCAGCAGCAGGTATGTGTGTGTGTGTGGGTGGATGAGTTTGGGATAAAAATGGATATGTTAATTAGGCTTGTTGACAGGTATACTTTCTTTCTTTTTTCATGACATCATAAATATTGCCTGTTATATTTTTTATAACCTTAGTCACAAGGAAAGGGGAGGCAGTCACAGTAAAACAGATTAAAACCAAATATAGGTACATCTCCTGTGGTTATATTGAATTGTAGCTCAAGATTTCAGCTGCTAGAGGCTGTAGATGTTATATGCTTGCCACTCATATAACTCTATGTAATTTTTATATTTATTATACATATATTCTTGTCCTCTTCCAGCTTGACCATCACTCTTTTTTTTCCTGAGAAAAAGGTATTTCACAACCTTGGTCACTATCTAAGGGGGGTTGCAGACTGCCAGAAATAGTGTGAATTCAGTCCACTTTTAGGGTTAGGGTTAGAGTTAGGGAACCATGGGAACTGTATTTTATTGTGGCATCAGAGTTGTCTGACAGAGAAGGCTCAATGTCTCAGAAAAATAACAGTTCCCATGATTCCCTAGCACTAACCCTAACCCTAAAAGTGGACTGAATTCACACTATTTCTGGCAGTCTGCAACCCCCCTAAGTCACAACCTTAGTTTCACCATCTGTCTATTCTTAACTCCTGTTTTTGTTTTTTTTAACATGGTATTTTGGCCATGTTTCTCCTTTGTAGCTATCTCTACATTGGCTTCCATTTTCTTATTGAATCTTCATGCTTTAATATCTCTTCCCTCTTTAAATATGTGTATGTGTGCCTTCAAGTTGCCTATTGACTTATGGGGGGGCATGAATTTCATAAGGTTTTGCTGTTACATGTTGTCTTTTTCTGTCTTTGCTGGCCTGTCATTTTTACTCTTGACTAAACTTTAAGTTATTTATCTCTTCCTCATCTCTATTTTTTCTTGCTTGTTCTCACCCTTTTTTAGAGATACTTTCTCTTGGTTCCTGCCCCCATCTGCCCTTGCAATTGTTTTCAGTGTTTAAAATAGTGTTTGAAAACATACTATTTACACCCCTCTCTCTGTTTGTGTCCTTTTCTCTTTCCTCTTTGTCTGCATCTGTAAAAAAAAGCTTGTTTTCTCTTTTAGATTTATGCCTCTGGGCAACACATATGTCTTTTAAATGGAATGACTGTACAATTCCTACCAGTTGAGATACTTGTGTGGTGGCAATCATGCATTATTATGTTTGTTAGTGGGGCAATAATACAATACTTAGGTGGGAGAGCAGAAAAAAACCAGATTTTGCTCTGCAACTTGTTTATGGTGTGTTGGGCTACATTGCTAACCACAAAAAATCAAAGGTTGGCTGGTGGCTTCCATGTCAATGGAGTGGTAAATCCATTCTAGGTTTTAATGTTAAATTTGTTAAATTGTTAAATGTTACATCTGAATGTTAAAGGGGGGTATCCAAGATGCTAAATCCTACTGCCTGTAACAGGTTTAACATCATGGATAGCTCCTTTTTGGTTGGGCCTAAAAGCCAGAGCAGATTCATCATTCCACTGACATGGGAGTTACCAGTCTATATGCTGCATATTCTTTGCTACATAGAGGTAACTTTACACAGTAGCTGGTGTCACCCAAGGGCAGTATCTCATGTGGTCATTCCCAGGCTTCCTGGCACATCCCCATCACTGCGCCTTCACCAGCCAGGTTGCCTTTGCCATGGTGGGGGTAAGGTGCTGTTGCCCCCCCACCCAGCAGCTCCTTCCAAGTCTGGTGGGGCTCCCAGTCGGGCAGGAAGGCGACGATGGCAGGGGTGGCTACAGACTCTGCAGAAAGGAAAGAGGCTGCAGCTGGTGTTGCTGTTGCTGGAGGTAACACTTCACTTTCCATGCCTGGCTAGCAGCCCAAAAGACCCCCACCAGCAGCTGCAGCTAATGGGACAGAGGGGGACATCTGGGGTGTGTGTTTTGGGACAGATGGTGAGCAATCACCCCAATGGATGTTCACCCCCCTCTGAGGTGTCACCCAGTGCAGTCCACCTCCCTGAAGCCCCTAGTGATGACAACTTCATCAAGAACCATTTTCATCCCCTGTACCCCAGCAATCTTCTCCAAAACAAAGTGAGGTGACATCGCTTCTGTTTCCTTCTGAGTGAATTTTGTCAGATCTTCTTTTTGGTGTTTTGGAGTTCTTGAAGGAGGTCAGGCTGATAGGAAAAATCTATCATATTTTTAATGTGGTTTTTAGCTTTTTACATTGTTAAATGTTGCATTTGAATGTTAAAGGGGATATCCAAGAAAGCTAAAATCAGCTGGGATTTATTTTAAATGGGAGTGACATCCTAGAAGCCTTCAAGAGTGGCCACCAACCACTCTTCCCCATCCCTGCTGTTCAGTCATCTTGATCATGCCCAGGTCATGCTATTCATGGAGGGAAAATTCTTTGCCATAGCACAACAGATGTATTCTGCTGACAGCAGCAGTAGCGGAGATGCATATACATCAACATGCATTGTGGTTAGACACTGCACATTGTGGTTGTGATTTGTGCATGGTGCCTTGCATGTTGTGCACTGCTGCATAGTACAACAGATTCCAGTCATTGACATACGTTGTGCAGTTTTGCTGTTCTGCATGGCAGTACCACAGCATTGCATATCTCTGCAAGTGGATATTTATGCTATTTGAAAAGTCCCTAACCCAGGCAATACTATGCTTTATCAAGGGGAGATTCCCTTTAAAAGTGAAAAAGAATTCACCTCCCTTTGTAGGGACAATCTCCTGAATCATTTGAAGTTTTCCCTAACTATGGTCTAATTTACATAAGCCTCCAATGCCAAACCTGTGTCTGGAAATTATTTTTACACACACACACACACATACACACACTGTTAAATGGCCAGATGGACAGCCCTGCTAGTCTGTTGCCACACAGCTCTTGGCTGTTCACAATCAGACAGCGTTATCATTGTTACCAAGTGAGATATTTCTGATAGGAAAGTTCAGTTCAGAAACTGTCAAGGGCTTTGTTAAATAAAAATTTGGAGCAGCACTTTTGTAATTATAGCACATTTCAGTACCACATACCTTCTGTGTCTGATTTCATATTGTAAGAAAAGAGATTTTGACTAAACAGTGGAACCTCTTGACCATAAACAGTGGAACAGATTATCTCAGAAGGTGGGAACTGGTGAGCTCTGCTTTGTTAGAAGCTTTAAAAACAAGTTGGAGGGCCTTCTGTCAGGGATGTTTTAGCTGTGAATTCCTGAATTAGCAAGGAGTTGGGGTATTTGACTTTTAATGTTCTATCCAGCTCTGCATCCATGATCCAGTGATTACCATTATAATTATAAATCTAGGTAGAAGATTTATCTCTTCTAGAAGCTTTGAACGTTTGAGGAAGCTTTTTCATTAGAAACCAAACTGGCTGCTATGCTTAAACCATAACAGTTTCATATAGATTTTGCCCATATAAGTTACCTGTTCAGAATATCATATCATATTTATATTTGCTTGGCCAATAAAGGTATCACTCTTTTGTGGATTTAGGATTGCATTGTATTTTGCTGCATGTGCAACACCACTACCCCTCAGTATGTTTCCTGGATGTGAAGATAATACATTTTGTAGCAAAAACGGAAACTTTACCTACCAAGAGGGAATTAATGGATTGGGATTTAATTCTTTGAAGCTTTTACCTCCAATAAAAGTTTAAATTCTTTCATTGGACACCAATTGGCAAGTCTATCCTATGTGTGTGTGGATGTACCTTCAAGTTGCTTGTTGACATATGATGATATCATTAATTTCACAGGGTTTTCATAGGCAAGGCATACTCAGAGGTGGTTTTGCCAGGTTCTTCCTCTGAAATATAGCTTACAGCATTTGGTGTTTATTGGTGGTTTCTCATCCAGAGCTGACCCTGGTAACTTTGAAAATAAAATGGGATCTGATACCTTTAGGGTATTTAGGTCCCTGTTTTACCTATACTGGACATAAAAGTTCTTTCCAGATGTAACCATATATCAACATCTTGAGAAATTTAATATTCTCCGTCTAAGAAAGGGGCAGTTAGCTTCACCCAGGACAGGGGCAGCCTGGATCATTGCTTTTCTGTTGCTGACAGAGTTGAAATTTTATTACCTGTCTTTGTCCCTGTTCCCATTTCACTAAGAAGAGGAGTAGACTCTGTCTGCATTGATATCCTGCTAGACCATCATAAGTGACAACAGAAATAATATCTAAGCCAAAATGTAAGCCTGTGTGACTTTCACTTCGTTACATTTCTTCTCCTGTATGATTTTTGACATCTCTGCCTGATGATGAAGTAAGTGAAGCTTTGAAAGCTTACATGATGTATTTTCTGCATTTTGATTGCCCCAGATTTTATAGATTTGGGGTTTGGTTGTATTTTGCTGCAAGGCCAACATGGCTACCCCTGAATATATACCATATTCTGTATTTTTTATCATCACTGTCCTTACCATAAGACTGACAGGTTTACATGACTTCTTTTCCTTATATTCAAAAATTATTTCCTTCACCTTGGGAACATTGGTGAATACTCTTTTTGTTGTTGTTGTTAACTGCCTTCGCGTCAATCTCAACCCATGGGAACCCTATGGATCAAACATCTCCAAGGCCCCCTGTCCTCTGCTGCTCTGCCCAGCTATTGCAAACTCATATTCGTGATCTCTTTAATAAAGTCCAACCATCTAGCATGTGGCCTTCCTCTCTTTCTACTTCCCTCCAACTTTCCTAACATTATTTTCTTTTCCAACAATTCATGATGTGTCCAAAGTACAATTTATGTCATTTTGGCTTCTAGGGATATCTCTGGCTTGATCTGTTCTAGGACCCATTTCTTTGTCCTTTTGGCTGTCCATGGAATCCTTAGCACTCTTCTCCAGCACCACATCTCAAATGAGTTGATTTTCCCCCTATCTTCTTTCTCGACTGTCCAACTCTCACATCCATACATGGTAACAGGGAATACAATGACTTGTATGATTCTGACTTTTGTGCTTTGCATTTTAGGAGTTGTATGTCTTTGCATTTTAGGATCTCTTCTAGTTCTTTCATAGCTGCCCTCTCCATTCTTAATCTTCTTCTGATTTCCTGAATGTCTAGTTTGAATGTGTGTAAGTTCTCTGTGGTCATTATCTTTGTTTTCTTTATGTTCAACTATAAGCCTGCCTTTGCACTTTCTTCTTTGATCTCCAATAGTAATTGTTTAGGCCTGTGAGGTTCTCTGCTAGTATTATGGTGTCGTCAGCATATCTCAGATTGTTGATATTTCTTCCTCCTATTTTCACTCCTCCCTCTTCCTTGTCCAAGCCTGCTTTCCTTACAATATGTTCTGCATATAAGTTGGAAAAGTAGGGTGATAGGATGCAGCCTTGTCTGACTCTTTTGCCCATTGGGAGCTATTCTGTTTCTCCATGTTCTCTCCTGACAGTAGCCTCTTGTCCTAAGCACAGATTCCCATTAGGACTATCATTCCCATGTCTTTAAAGGCGTTCTATAGCCTTTCATGATATATGCAGTCAAAAGCTTTGCTATAGTCTATATGCCCATGCTGATTTTCTTTTGTAACTCCATTAGCCATGTGATCCCTGGTGCCTCTTCCTTTCCTGAACTCTGCTTGGACCTCTGGGATTTCTCTCTCCATGTATGATTGGAGCCTTTGTTGCAGAATTTTGGGCATGATTTTGCTTGCATGGGAGATTAGTGCTATGGTTCTATAGTTGCTGCAGAATCTTGTGTTCCTTTATTGTGGATAGGGATGTATATTGATCGCTTCTAATCTGTTGGATTGCAGTATTTGAGTCTGCAGCAGGGTTCATCTAGAACTAGGCCCACATATTTTGCTATCTGAGGCTATTCAGCAAATTGTACACTTCCTTCACCCAAGAAAAACTTTATGGTTCATTTTGCATCTCCAGCAGAAAAGCCCATAAAGATACCCCCTTACACTGATGGTAAAATAATGATGAATAAGATCTTTTTCATGAAACTTAAAACCTGTTGTCTCAGGCAGCCACTTCATTCTACCTAACAGCAGGGATGGCTCTGGCTTGATCAAGGTTGAAGGTTTTAGAGGAGCCCAGGCTATACATTTTATTTTACACCTGGTTGTCAATTCTTTTTTATATCAGCTGATATAATATTATTGGCACATATGACCTGCAGTTTTTCTACAGCACAGATGTTCTTTAGAAAGTGCTCCTTTTGTCTTCTTGGAAAAGTACATGTTATATCTGAATGAAAAATTATGGGAATTGTGGGCAAACAGTGATATCTTCTTCAAATACCCATTCAAGAATTTAGTTCAAAAGTGTCTAGCAATTGCTCTTCCCTTGCCCACATTGGCCTAGAGCAAGGGTAGGCAAACTTTTTGAGCTGGGGGCTGGGTTGCTGTCCCTCAGACAATTGGGGGGGGGGGCTGAAGCACCAAAAATAAATAAATAAATAAATAAATAACAAAAAATTAAAAAAATAAATAAAAATATGCATGCACACTCTCTCAGCCCCAGAAAAGCCATGGCAAAACCCCTGTGGAGATTTTGCCAAGAAACCCCAAGAACAAGCAATAACAACAATCAATATCATCATGGCGGGCGGCAGTGGCGGCGGTGGCAGGACCAGCAGGGGGCAAATTTTATGTTCTTTGTGGGCTGATGATACTGATTTTATAAATAGTTAGTTCCAAACTTTCTCTGCCTCTTTCTCTTTCTCAGTCTTTCTGATAACAAAGAGTTTTGATTAGTACATTTGATGAAATAATTATGTTCCCTAATTGAAAAAAGAATTTCAGAAAAACTTACCTATATAATTCTATTATTTATTTATTTATTTATTACTATTATTATTTATTTATAGCCCACCTTTCCCCTGATCCAGGGACTCAAAACATCTAACAACAAATTTCAAACAGTACAAGTTAAAAACAATACAAAGGCAATAAAAATGTAGATATAAAATTTTAAAAAGCAATTAAACAATTTTAAAAGTTAAAAGCATTACACATAAAAATTAAAATGTATTTTTAAAAACTCTATACAAACCTTATTTCCCCTTCCCATGCTGTCGCCAACTCATTTTTCCATTAAAAGAATGCTGTGTCAGAATAAAATGAGAGAACACCATAATGTTCCCTCACCAGAGTTTTGTTTTGAAATACTACTGTGGCAAATAAGTCATTCAGTTACACAGTAAAAAATGCAAACTCTTGAGCCAAGTCGCACCTAGCTATGTTACTTTGAAACTCAAATCAGCTATAGAAAACTTTGGATTGTTAGGTAGCAAAGACATTTAAACTTCTGTAAGTGGTGCTATTTTTCTAGCTTCTTTTATGTGTTTATGGTATTGAAATGTCCATCAGAACAAAATATAGTATGCCAAATAATCACATCTATAAGGTAATAACTGTTGGGCATAAAAATACACTAGTTTTTCAAGGTGATGATCAAAGAGTAACTATAGTGACAATAATTAATCTCTTTGATTAATAGCCTTTGAAAAATAATATCTTTCCCTTTTAATAATTGTTTTAATTTTTCAGACATCCTGCTATTTTGTTCTCTCCTCTGCCATTACATTTTGATCTGTGTTCTAGTCCTTGAAATCCAAGCCTCTGTTATCTGACAATAGGATCCAAGAGGAAAACTGCTGTTTTCAATGGAAGGAGAAAGCTGCCATCTGCAGTCCCCTTTCTATGTGCCCACAAAATCTGTTCTGGAACACTGAGAAAACATCCAGACCAAAATTTTGGGCAGTAGGAAGGGCTACTGGGAGAGGAGAAAGTAAATATCGCTGGACTAATGGTTGGGCGCTAGCATGATGTTGGATTTAAGTCTATCATTCCAGTCATATTTTCATATCTAATACCCACCTATGTTTCACAGATGTTTGGCTCTGAATGAGGATTTAATCCCTCTGCGGCATCTTCCTCTCTACCTTTCTTTACTTGGAGAGAGCTCTTGATTTTGAGCAATAGAGTTTGGAGCAGTGGCTGAAATAAAGCATCAAGTCACCAGGAAAAAAAGGGAACATGTAGGGAGATAGAAAGGAGAAAGTGCATTTGCGATAGGGAAATAAGTCTCCTTCATGTTAAGTTTTAGAAAGATAAATAAGTATATTTCACATTGATGTTCCCATCCTAAAAAAATTTCTCTGATCCCATTGCTTCTGATGCAGTTAATTTTGGTGTTAAACAATGCTTAAGAATGAAGCCTTGTTTTACATTCCAGCAAAGAAATTAGCTTTTTTATTTTCATGTTTATAATTTTGTCATAGTCCTGGTACTTGGAACTTAACTGTCCATGGTGTTACTCAAAAGAGGAGGAGGACTTGGGGTCCCCAACAATTGTGTCAGTATCTTCTTAAATGTTGGGGGGATTGCTTAGCTCAAAGGAAGCCTGCAAGAAGTGGGTAACGGGGGGAATAATTTCACCACCAGTACTAACGGCAGGAGGACCCCAAATCTGGTGAATAAAGAAGGTTTTAGTTAGAAATATGCAAGAATGCAAACATACGGTATTAATTCAACCTGAAACACCATACAAGGCTAATGAAGTAGAGGTCTGGAAAATAAGAATGCAGATGCATAGAGGTTAGAGTGGGTAATGTTTACTGAAAAAGAATCCATGGCATCTGAGCCAGATACAGGAAGAGGAAGCTCTGGACAGTTGGACAAAGCTGAAGTAGATGGCAGCTGTGTGCGCAGAGTGACCATGTGTGAGTTGGATATTTATATTCTGTTCTGTATCCTGGAGGGATACTTAATGTGCCCATATGAAGTACTAAGACTTTGATTGCTTTCCCATGGAATTGACAAAAAGGCCAATTTTGGCAGATGGTCTTAACTCAGATTAACAAAATGGTAACTGGATATGAGACAGCCCCAAGACAGATGGATAGGGAGGTTGGCTGGGAACATGGCAGGGGATAGGTATGAGATATAGTCTAACTCGCTTTAGTGCAATGGGGCTGCTTTTGTCCCCAGTACAAGAGAATATGTGGAAAGCCTGAGGGGGAGGAAGGAGCAATCAGCAAACCCATTTAACCTTTATTTAGTGTTAGATAGATCCTCCACATGTCTTCGGGTCAACATGCCTTTCCCATGAGAAACTTCCTAGTATTCCAAAGGTCATTGTGTGTTCTTAAAAACATGTCAGGCTCTAGATGAAAAATGAAAATATAAAGCCCCATATATAGCACAGGGGGTGTATGTCTGTATGCTAACAATGGTATCATAATTAATTGGTTGCATTTAGTTATTGCATTCTGTCCCGCTCAGTGACCAAAGGGCTATTCTCAAAACAAAGGTTAAAACCCTTAGATACATACATGTACAAAAACAATGTAAAATCTAAATTAAAATTATCACAATAGTTCAAACATCTTGAATCACTTATTATTAACATCTATATGATTTTGATAGACAACTCCTATCTGGTCCAGCATGTATATTGTCTAGGTTCATACTACACAGTTCTTCTGCCACCTATTGACCAACCTCCATATTGTTTTTCTAATATAATAGCAAAATAATCTTCATGGTTAATCATGTTGCAATATTATTACAATAATCCCTTGAACTGTGTTTGGTTTTCAGTATTCAGAGACCCTTGTGAATACAACTAATAAACATATCATGTGCATTGTTAACTTGCAGCTTCACAAAAATGAAAAAAATACCCATAGTTCCCACCCCAGTGTTCTTTCTGTCCCTCAGCCTTTTCTACTTTCTCCTCGCCCACTCTTTCTCTTTTCTGTTCTCTCCCTTTTCCTTGTGTTCATTCAGCCTTTTCATTCTTCTATGTCTGTCACTTAAAGGCAGCAGAACAGGTTGTTCTCTCTTTCATTGTATGTCTTTTAGCTATTTGAAGAGAATATTGTCTGTGTTAGTTAGGTCTGCCACCTGGTGACTGAAGATGATACTGCAAGTAAATGAAGTAATCTATTAAAATAATAACAATAACAAAGAGGTGTGTACTCTAGGGTCTCGGGCATCCATGCCAAATTTCACATCTTTAGTTGTTATGGTCTGGGAGTTATGGTAGAGACAGACTTTAACAACAGGTTAATAATAAAAAGGGCTTTTGGGGGGTATGTTAGTAGCAAAAGGAAGAAGGAAATGGTAGAGCCATTGTGTAGAGAAGACAGTGAAGTGCTAACAGGGGACAGAGAAAAGGCAGAACTACTCACCACCTCAGTCTTCTCACAATAGGAAAAAGGTGTTCAATCTGGGGGAAATGGAGCAGAGGATGCAGTAGAGGATATGTAGCACAGAATAAGTAAAGAGGTAGTACAGAAGTACCTGGTTAATCTAAATGAATTCAAGTAAGACCAAGGGTATTAAAAGAATGGGCAGAAGTAGTCGCAGAGCCAAGCGCAATAGTTTTGAGAACTCCTGGAGAACAGAAGTTCCAGAAGACTGGAGGAGTGCAAACATTATACCCATCATCAAAAAGAGGGGGAAAGAGTACCACAACAATTACTGTCCAGTTAGCCTGACATCAATACCAGGAAAGATTCTAGAGCTGCTCATTAAAAAGAGAATCTGTAAACATTTAGAAAGGAATGCCATAATTGCAAAAAGTCAGCATGAGTTTTTCAAAAACAAGTCATGCCAGACCAGTCTTACCCATTTTTATATATAAAATTACCAGCTTGGTAGATTAAGAAAATGCTGTGGATATAGCATATCTTGATTTTAGTAACCTTTAACAAGTTCCTCCACAATATTCTGGCAAACAAGCTAGTAAAATGTGGGCTAGACAATGCAACAGGTGCTCAGCAATGGCTCCTCCTCTTCATCCTGGAGAGAAATGACCAGTGGGGTGCCACAGGGTTCTGTCCTGGGCCCAGCGTTACTCAACATTTTCTTTTTTTATCAACAACTGTCAGAATCTGTCATGATGAAATATCAGAATCTGCCATTATGAGAAATATGAGGGGATATAGTGATGTAGTGATAGTTCAATATGGTAAAATGGGAGTAATGGGAATAATGGAGATAGAGAAACAGCTCAGTGGTTTACTAGAGGAAAGCACAGGAGGGGAAGACAAACAGCAGAGAGGTCTGTAATTCCATTGAAATGCAAAATGGAGACAGATGGGCAATGGCTGGAATAGATAAGATGTATGGCCCTGTTAGTTCCTGAGTGAAGTGTTTGATGATCAACAAAGCCTTGGGAGAGATGGGTTGATAAGCAGTTAGGAAGGGGAGCAGCCACTTTAAAGACCTCTTTGATATGTTAGAAGGGGTGAGGGCTGGGGGCTGGACAAAGGGAGGGTCTGGAAAGAGAATCCTTAAAGGTGGAATATTTTGGGGAACAACTTAGATTTGACTCTAACTGTTCTGAAATGGATCTTTTTTTTGTAGTCCAAATAAACTGTCAGTTGACTTCACTGCAATGTTCTCTTGGCTTTTCAAATCTTGGTTTGTGAATCATGACAATAACTTGGATGAAAGAATAGAGAGCATGCTTATCAAATTTGCAGATGACATCAAATTAGGAGGAATAGCTAATACCCTAGAAGAGAGGATCAAAATTCAAAATGACCTTAATAGATTAGAAAGCTGGGCCAAAACTAACAAAATTAACTTCAACGGGGGGAAATGTAAGGTACTGCACTTAGACAGAAAAAATGAAATTGATACATATAGGATGGGGGACACCTGGCTTAACAAGACTATGTGTGAAAGGGATCTAGGAGTCTAAGGAGATTATTGCACGGCAAAATAAAGCATCCTTTTCCTGATGATCTAAGGTCACCTTATGGGTTGCTATCAGGTGTTATTGCACACACTAAAACGTGAATGTGTCACAGGGCGACTACAAACTGTCTCCCAGCCGTGCTTAGCCCACCAATTTTCAAGAATGGGAAGCTTCCATACTTGAAAATCTGCAGGCTGGGAGACAGGTTGTAGTCACCCTGCGACACATTTGATGTTTTAGTGTTTGATAACACCCAAAAGCAATCCATAAAGCGACCTTATCCTGTCAGAGAAAGAACAGTTTATTTTGCCGTGCGATAATCTCCATAGTAGACCACAAGTTGAACATAAGTCAACAGTGTGATGCAGCAGTTAAAAAGGCCAATGCAATTCTAGGCAGCATTAATAGAAGTAGAATGTCTAGCTCAAGGGTAGCAATAGTGCCACTCTATTCTGCTTTGGTTAGGCCTCACCTAGAATACTGTGTCCAGTTATGGACACCACAATTCAAAAAAGGATGTTGGCAAGCTGGAGTATGTCCAAAGGAGGGTGGTGAAAATGGTGAAGAGTCTGGAAACCATGCCCTGTGAGAAGCGACTTAGGGAGCTGGATATGTTTAACTTGGGGAAGAGAAGGTTAAGAAGTGATATGATAACCCTATTTAAATATTTGAAGGGATGTCATATTGAGGATGGAGCATGCTTGTTTTCTGTAGCTCCAGAGAATAGGACATGGAGCAATGGGTGAACACACTCCCTCAGAGTGTGGTGGAGTCTCCTTCTTTGGAGGCTGTTTTTAAACAGAGGCTGGGTGGCCATCTCTTTGATTGTGTGTTCCTGTATGGCGGGAGGTTAAACTGGATGGCTCTTCTGGTCTCTTCCAACTCTATGGAGTTTATCACATGGGGGAAATCCCATGCAGGAACGGGGTTTTAAATTGAAAAAAAATCCGCAAAAGCAGGCAGATTTTCAGACGACGTCACTGTTAAAATGGGGTTAACCCGAACGGAAAGTAGTCAGAAACAGCTTCTTTTTACTTTCAGAAAATCCCAAAAGTAAAAAGAAGCAGTTTCTGACTACTTTCCGTTCGGGTTAACCCCATTTTAACAGCAATGTGTGTGAAAATATGCCCACTTTTGCGGGTTTCCCCCACCTTTTAAATCCCGTTTCTGCACGGGATTTCCCCTGTGTGATAAACTCCTCTGATTCTAGTACTTGGATCGAGAGGAAGTAAGCCATAGTGACACTCAAGGAAATAAAGCACCATCCTTGCTTCAGAAAAGTCTGAGAACTGAACCTAGAGTTGTGAGCAGTTAGAATATTTAGCTAGGAGCAATCAGGGTGTTTTTCTTGGGGTGGGTGGTGGTGGTGCTAGGAAACTCTTTTGGTCAGCACATGAATATTTATTTTCTGTAACTCTGTGATGATGCTCAAGACAGTAATTCCTTGTACTTTCCTATTGTGTTGTTGCTTATAAAATGCAGCAAATTGTACAAAATATATTTTCTTCATTTTCAATAAAGCAGCATTTCTAAAGGCTGGAAGAAAAAGGAATGAATAAAATTTGGGAGTCATTTTGTGTGTCTGTGCCTTCAAGTAATCTGTTAATTTATGGCAACCCCATTCATTTCATAGGGTTTTCTTGAGTAAAGAATACTTAGAGGTGATTTGCCATTGCCTTCCTCTGAAATATAGCCTACAGTGTCTTGTATTTCTTGGTGGTCCCCCATCCAAATACTAGCCAAGGCTCGCCCTGCATAGCTCAGGGAGAAAAGACCCCAATGCATCACTCTAAAATTGGGGGAGAGAGAGGAATCCACAGGAGTTGGTGGCAGCAAATAATCCAAGGACAGACAATATTTCTGTGGAAGGAAAGAGAAATCCAGTTCCCACAAACCAGGGATCTGCATTGGAATATTTCATGAGTTATACTTCTGCATTTACAGTGCAGCGTGGGGATTCAACCTTGATAATCTGCCAAAATAGCTTGTAAAGTATCTATTGCTGGGACAGATATTGTTGGACTGGAGATCCCATCAGTCTCAGCCAGCAGAGACAGGGGTGAGGAATGTTGGAAGTTGTAGCATTTGAACAATAACTGTCAATCTTTGCTCACCTCTGGTCTATACATTATCTTCCTAAAAATGTCCCGATTAGATCAAAAGAATAGTCCTTAAAGCCTATATTTACTGTAGATCCTATATTTAGTTGTCAAATGAAATGTTCCCATGAACATCAGTTGCAAAGGGTAGACCTTTCAGACTAAAATAAGACTAATAATTATTTTAAAATGAGCTCTGTTGGATTTGACGTCAAACATGCCTAGTGAATTAAATAGGCACCTCTGGGGTTCAGGAATGGTCAGAGATTTCATATTGTACTCAACTATACATAATCACTGAACTATTTTTACAAAGTTAAAAGGGTGACCATTATGTGAATCATACCTAGCTTGACTCCATAAAGAATGTAATCATATGTACCCTATCAATCTATGTTTTTATGTATGCATATGTAGAAGTTAATGAATTAGAGATCATTCATAGAACCTCACTGGTTAGATTCAGTTAACGGATGAGGGTGCAGATAAAAATCCGACACCTTGTTTTGTAACTTGTTATAATTTGTACCCATCTTCATATTTTCCTTTCTTGTTTTCATTGTAGTTGATAATATTGTATAGTCTATGCAAATACTTTAATACTGGCAAATTTGGCCTGGGAGCCAATTCTGCAGGAATGTCACTAGAATGGAGGAAGTTGCAAAAGCACAGCTTGTTTCTGTATAATTTGTTTTCAGGATGATATGGCTTGCTTCAAAGTTCTCATTTTGGGTACTCCATGACTCTCTCTTTTCTTTGCAGATCCAGTTTTATACTAAAAGCACATTGGCAGACTGCTTCACCCCAACTAAAGAAACTTCAGTCATAGATTGTTTTGAGGTGAAATGAGAGAAGAACAATGGATATTCCATGTGATTAGCATGATTTCTCTGTCAAAACCCTTGTTCTGCAGAGAAACACACTTCAGCAATCAGACTTGGAAAGAAATGAAGCAAGTTACACTCTAAGAATAATCACATACTAGTAGAAACAAATATATTTTCACCATTTGAGGGAGCATATCTTCTAAATATGTGTACAGTACAGTAAGCAGAGTTGACTCTCCATATCCATGGATTTTTTAGCCATGGATTCAGCCATTCACAGTAGGCTGTCAGTCTCACTGCTATTCCATTAATGTCTTCATGCAACAGGGCCCTTCTGCTGCAGTTCCACTTCTCAGGCAGTTACATGGCATGAGTGGGCATAATTCTCCCCTCCCTCTCATAGTAATCATGTGCCATCAACACCTTCCTGAAGTCAGCTGCTGTGCACACATTCGCACAGCAGCCATCTTTGGGAGGTGGTGGGCATCCACAATACTTGTCTTGCTCTTCCACCTGGATGGTGGCATTTGGCAATGAGGAAAACAAATCAAACAACCATGGATTGCCAAAGTGCTATTGTGAGGAAAAGTGTGATAAGAAATAATGCCAAACTGGTATGCTTCCATTCTTAAACTATTGTGATTGTGGCAGGACAGCAGGCTTGTGGGATAAAGTCCCAAAGTACAAGTATAGAACTGGGAAACATTCAGTAGTTGGTTACAATCAAAGCTATGAACTCTGACATTGCCATTGTTTAGGTAGGAAGATATAATGTTCAAATGAGCAAAGGCTAATCCTCTTCAAGATGTGATACTCCATGCACAAAGATGCTGTGAGGGTGACTCTTCTTGTCAAAGTCTTACAATCAACACTTGAAACTCAATTAGCACTTGCTTTTGACAGTGGCAGTGTAGTGACTGAAGAACAGCATGGTGTAGAAAAAAAAAGACATGTTCTTTTACAGTTTTGGATACCTCAAACCTAGCTCAAATGCTTTCAGTCACTGCTTCTTCTTTTATTTATATGGCTCTGCAAGGGAAGAAAATCTGAGATTTTAAATACCATTATTTAAGAAAGTAAGAGCTCTTGGACAGTGGAACACACTCCCACAGTGGGAGGAGGGCCCAATCAGGTGTCACCCCTCTTTTGGTGTCACTTGGTGCAGGCCACCCAGCCTTGCACACTACTGGTGATGCCAATATTTCTATCACTGAGGTAGAGATATAAAAGACAAAGGGGGGGGGGGAATGAAAGAAACAACAGAATAGTTTCTACTAGTCCATATGTTAAAGAACACACTATTATACTGCCTCTACAACTTTCCCATCTTTTAAAGCTTTTTCCATTTCCTTTCAGTGGCTTCCTTTTTAAAATATTTTGTATTATTACATATTTGTTTGACTTTTAGTTGTTTGATATTTCGACCAAACTTTTGATAAACCTCAAATTTTAGGTGAGAAGTCTGACATACTAGCT
This sequence comes from Phrynosoma blainvillii, assembly GCA_026167975.1. Taxonomy (NCBI): domain Eukaryota; kingdom Metazoa; phylum Chordata; class Lepidosauria; order Squamata; family Phrynosomatidae; genus Phrynosoma; species Phrynosoma blainvillii. Next base: position 97,674,921 of record JANUYF010000004.1, on the reverse strand, counting down.
TTTTACATGCAGCAGCTTGGTTTTGCTTATTTGTAGTGAGCTTTAGGAATCAAACAAGTGGACTAGACCGTTGATTCTTCTAGGACAGTCACCTACCCACCCACCCCAACTGTTTTCAGTGGGAAATTTCCACAGTAGGAAAATGTCAAATGTCAAATCTCTCCCAAACAATGGCAAACAATATGCATTACATACAATAGGTCCTGAGTTCAGTCCTTAACACAAATGGTAGCACAGCTGGGGGGGGGGGGGGAACTCAACTAAGAGTTTGAAAAGCTGGTGCCTGCCCAAGTAGAAAATAATGAAGTTAGATGAGTCAATGGCTTGATGTAGTGTGAGAAAAACAACAAAGGCATCTATAAGAATTTTTGAAGTGGTGACAGATGAGACAAAAGAATATATAGTCTTCCCTTCTGATTTGCAGGGGATCAGCTCCAGACCCACCCACTCTGAAAAATTGCCAATATTGGAGCCCCATTGAAACTTAGACGTGCACACCATTATGTCCCTTCTGACTTGCCGTCTGTGAAGGATCAAGACCACGGACCGCAAATTGGGAGGAATAACACAGATCTACCTTTTCTTGTAGATCTGGTGTTTGTTTGTTGTTGTTATGTGCCTTTAAGTCATTTCCAACTTATGTCGATTCTAAGGTGAATCTATCATGGGGTTTCTTTATTAAGTTTTGTTCAGAGGAGGTTTCCCCTAGAGGCTGAGAGCATGTGACTTGCACAAGGTCACCTAGTGGGTTTCATAGCCAAGCCAGGAGTTGCAGTCCAACACGCAAACCACTACACCACCCTGGTTCTTTGTAGATCTGACACAAGACTATGTGGGAAATGATTAACTCGTCCCAACATATTTGCAGCTTTGACTTTTCCGGATTTGATTATTCATGGATTTTATTTGTATGTTCTCTCTAGGAATCTCTAGGTCCTCCAGTGCAACTCTGTGGTCAACTTTAACCAAAAGTCGCATTGAAGGACCTAGAGATTCCTAGAGATAACACTCCACTAGACATTTGTAGCTCCTCCAGCGCAATTCTATGGTCAATGTCCGGCAGATGTTGACCACAGAGATGCACTGGAGGACCTAGAGATTCCGAGAAATGTGTTCCTTCAGGTAAAAACATGATGTTTTTGTTATTTGCAGTTTTTCCATATTCACAGGGGTCCTGTGCCCCTAATCCCAGTGAATGTGGAGGGATGAGTGTACAAGGAATGCTTATTTTTTAAGTGCAAATCAGTGCTCAGGCACTTCTATGGATTGGATCCATCATGTGCAGGTAAAAGTGATCAAACCTTCCCTTTCATTTATGGTGGGCCTTAAACATATAATTAAAAATCCTGTCTTGGTAAACAGATCTGCTTACTTACATTGGAGACATGTATTTTTGCAACACCATTCTTGTGCCACCTACTGGCTATTCAGCATATGGTAATATACTGTTAAATTTTTGTTTAATAGTACTCTGTGAGGTTATAATTTTGTTCTACTTTGCAGGTGTTCATTGAGCAGTGTGAAAATTACTTGTAACATACTGCACTCCATTAATTTGGGAAAGCCATTTAATTGTGTTGAAATAGTTATCTGACTTGGAGTAACCATCATCGTGGAATAATCATGGGAAAAGTTTATCCTGTTTAACTTGAGTTCATTTCAGTACATGGACAAGCAGATAATGTGCCATGTACTGAGCCTGTATTTTGGCATGCCACTGATAACCCACATTTAAAGGGGAATGTGGAATGTATCCCACACATATATGGGAGATGACAGGAGATATGTGGAGCTAGTTCACCATCACCTGAAGCAGGTATAACACTTTGACTCTCCATGGCCTAGACTTTTTTTGGCGTGGTTTTCAAATGCTAATTTTTGGGGGGAATAAACTTTAATATTTGTCTCTTGTCATGATGTTGTTCAAAATTGTTTTACTCATCTTTCCATCTAAGGAACAGATGGATGTTGGAATACTTTTTCATAACCAGGAGAATGTTTCAGGGAATGATACTGTCCTAAATGTCATGCCTTTTAAAACAATTGGCTATCCAAAATAGCTTTTGGTTTACCCTGCACTTAAAGTCCTGGAATTAATTATTGTTAAATTGTAACAGAAATGGTTTGTCACAAATATTGCCATCTACATATCATTGTCGACTGTCTATAGAATACCCATAAGAGCCAACAAGAGCTCGAGGATGGTTTCTGAGATCAAGTCAGTTGTAGAGTAAGGAGCTTATTGCTCAGCTTTTTAAATCGGTTTACCTCTTTCAATTTAAATTTTAATTTGGGTGGCATCCTGATATTATGTAATTTTGCTGCCAAATCTGCCACCTGGGTCCATCCCAGGTCCATTCTCGCTCCCAGGGGTGCTCAGTGTGTCTCTTTTCGAAGCTGGAAGTTTTCTGGCTTAAGAAAATGGCCACCAGAGAACTCTTGAGAGTGGGAATGGACCTGGGATGGATCCAGGCAGCAGATTTGGCTGCAAAATTGCTGTGATGATATCAGGATGCTACCTGAATTAACATTTAAATCAGAAGAGGTAAGCCAATTTAAAAAGCTGAGCGGTAAACTCCTAAATTATACAGAGCAAGACATCTTAACATTGTAAGAATCTACTTTAATGCTTGGTTATTTTAGGCAACTCTGTGGGCTTTGACATCAAAAAAAGCAAACAAATTAAACAAAACATCTCAAGAGTTTAGGAAATGGCAGAATACGCAGAGGACTCTTCCATCCTTTCTTTATTATACACAATACATACTGACTCCATTTTTTTAAACAAAATCAGTGACCATTATATAAATCATACTTAGCTTGATTTCATAAAGAATGTGATCACATGAACCCTACGAATATGTATTTCCATATGCCTGTATAAACTGGGAATAATGAATGAGCAGTCACCTCACTTTGGTTATTCTAGCAGCTGAACAGTGATGAATGACATGCTTAAATTTGAACAGATTTGTAAAAAAAAAAAATAGTCATGTGACACCTAGTTGCCTTATTATAAATCCATTTCCCCCAATTTTTGCTTCAGTAACAATTGTAACGATTAGAAGTGAGGGTGCTGTAGAACTTAATCCGGTTAAAGCCCCGGGCCCTGGACTTACCGGCCCAGGCCGAAGGTTGCCGCCACCACTGCCACCACCGCCCACCGCCGCCGCCGCCGCCGCTGCTGCGTGCTGTCGGGGAGCGTTTTTGCCGCCTTGCGGCCACGCTCACTGCAATTGCCATTTTGGAAGTCAAAATGGCGGTCGCGATGCGTTTGCGCATGCTCAGTACTCTTGCACATGCGCAAATGCGCTGCGGCCGCGATTTGGACTTCCAAAATGGCGGCCATGTCATGTGCCGTGGCGGCTGTGCGCACTACGCCGGCGGCCGCAGTAGCGGCCACGGCGGCCACGTGTGCGGGGGGCGCATGCGGAGGAGGAGCGTGTGCGCCGCCATTCCCCCCCCCCTCGGCCCAGCCGAGACCTGGGCAACGGGAGACCAGCCCAGGTCTCAAAAAGGTTGCCTGTCCCTGTTTTAGACAGTACCAGTAGAAACCTGATGACTAAATAGAGTTGCCAAAATGAAAAATGGTGTGAGTTTCTATAGCTTTAATGGTTAGAGAATCATACAACTGGAAGAGACCATAAAGACCATCCAGTCCAATCCCCTGCCATGCAGAAAGAGGGAATTTCAACTTTTTTAAAATCTTGGAACCAGGTAAAAAGCAATACCTGCTATACAACTATTAAAGAGTACAGAAGCCCTCTCCAATTTTTACTCTGATAACCATATATATGTTTTCTCCCCCCTTTCTGCATCCTAATTATTGGAGAAGATAACAATTGTCCTGTAACTGTGCCCATATATATATTGATTATACTTTCCAAAAGAGAATACAAGAGGAAATTAAGCTTTAGTAAAATGGGATTTTTTAAAAATCAGCAACACTCATTAATGGTTGCAACGTACATCCCTTTTCATTTTTACTTCAGCATCTCTTGAGCCGTGCCAGGAAAGACTTCCAATCAGGTGGTGTCAGAGGTAGTTTTATTTGGAAATGATTCCAAAACCTTTTCAAAATATAAGAAATTAAACAGAATTAAATACAAAAGGACGGCAGTAGCTAAGTGCAACTTGGATTCATGTGACTTTTCCATAGTTTATTTGCTTATATTGTTTTAAAATGAAAAGTTCAAGATAATACACTTATAAACTGTGGGAAAATTATTTCCCCGAGAGGCTCCAGGTTTGAGTATTTTCTCTCCCACTAAAACAATGGGAGGTATTTTTAAAAAAAGATAGTAAAGAATCAGCAGTAAAAAGAAAAGGCGAGAGAGGTTGTTTTGTGCAGAACAAGCTGGCAAGGCTTTGGAAGTGATAAACACTCTACCATTTTACTTTTCCACCTGCCACACTTTTCAGAGCCACGGCTCCTTCTTCATTTTTTTAAATAAATGTTATGAATTATAATTGTTATGAATGATTAAGTAAATTGTTGGAGCACAGGCTTTTAGTGATAAGAAAATCCATTTCATATACAGCATGCTTGGGAACAGGAACGATAGCAAGTGGTCTATGCCAAGATGCACCAGTTTATTACACACAGAGATGCACATTCAGGAAAAATTCAAAGGCATAACCATGTTAGTCTGGATCAGTATGCAAAGTAATCTTGTAGTATCTTTGAGAATGAGAAAAAGAAAGAAATTAGTAGCAAAAACATTAGTAAATGCAAGTCTAGCCTGTGTCACATTAGTCCATTTTGGTCCACAGGCAAGCAGGTAATGTGCCATAAGATTAACTGAGTAGACTTATGCCTACAAAGGTTTATACTACCAACTTCTTTCTAGTCCCAAAGGCGCTACAAGATCTCTGTACATGCTTTCAGGGGAAATGCAGAGAAAGAAAATATTAAGTACTATGACAACCAGACCTTCACATGTCAATAGCAGAAATAAAGAGCTTACTGATGATGATATATGTCAGGGTCACGTTGTAGCCGAGTCTGGAATCCTATATAGAGATCATCCCAAAGCAATCCATGCTTCACTACATGTCTCATGACATTGACTCGGGCTTTGATCTGTAGTAAAACATGAAACAAGCTTATATACAAGTACACTAAAACAACAACTGGGATCCAGAGACATAGGAGATTATCACACTGACTATCTTTTCCCAATCTGAGCATGGGCTGAAACCAGGCTGGAACCATGTCTTATTATACAGCTCTGTGTCAGATTGTTACAATCCCATGTCAAATTGGGACCTATCCCATACATAGCTAAAATCACTGTTTTTCTCTTCTTAACAAAGTACTGGCAGATGTTCTGATCAGGTACAGGATGGTTCCAATATGGGCCGGAGCTGTGCAATAACACATGGTCCCAGCCCAGTCTTAGCCCATGCCCAGATTGGGGGAAAAGCAGTGCGATAATCTCCCTAGTTTTGCTCTATTTTGTTTGGAATGGTATCACTTTTGAAAGTCCTCTCAGTTTTAAAATGAGAGAGTTTTTAAACTGGATGTTAAATTAAAGCACTTCCCTGGTTGGGGAATGCTCAAAGTCTGCCGATGCATGTTGTGCTGAAAACAGTGCACACACACATCCAAAACAGTATTACAGTTTATTTTATGGGTAATAGGTTCAAAATATTTTTATTATGACACCACAAGAAATATAAAGGCAACTCAGTGTAACATAGTGTATCTTATATTGCGGACCACCTTCAGTTCCATATTGGGAGAAAGGAGTGATATAGTATAATAAAAATAATTAAAGACAGAAACAAATTATAAGCTTAAAATAAAATGATACTGATCCCATAATTCCAAAACCTCCCATCACCTTTTCAGCTTTCTTTTCCCATAACTGTCCTTCTTAACTAACTTAACTCCCCAGGCACCCTCTTTCCATTGCCCCTCTAACTTGAATGCTCCCACACGAGGTTAACAGTTGTTGTTGTTGTTGTTGTTGTTGTTGTTGTGTGCCTTCAAGTTGTTTCTGGCTTTTGACAACCCTAAGGTGAACCTATCAGGATTTTCTTGGGCAAGATGTGTTCACAGGGAGTTTGCCTTTGCCTTCCTTTGCTGTACAGAATTAACTGTATGAGCTTAAAAATGAATGTCAGGAAATTTAAACAATCCCTGAGGAGTTCTGGAAGGACAGGCCAAGGAACTTTACCCTTAATATCAGCTGCTTCAGGTCAATTGGCAGCTGAAACTTTATATCCTTTTTGCCAGGAAATCAGAAGTTAGCTCCCTACAGCTGCTCCTTCTTTGGCCAATTCTTGAGTCTAGACCAGGGGTAGGCAACCTAAGGCCCGGGGGCCGGATGCGGCCCACTGAGGCCTTTGGATTGGCCCCAGGCTGGTCCTGCTGCCGCCACTGCCCCCCGCAATGATGATATTATAATGATATGATATTGATTATTACTTGTTCTTGGGGTTTTCTTGGCAAAATCTCCACAGGGGTTTTGCCATGGCTTTTCTGGGGCTGAGAGAGTGTGCATGCATATTTTTTAAATTGTTTATTTTTATTTATTTATTTATTTATTTATTTATGGTGCTTCGGCCCCCCAATTGTCTGAGGGACAGCAACCCGGCCCCAGGCTCAAAAAGGTTGCCTACCCCTGGTCTAGACTGATCTCTTCTTTAGTTTGATCATATCCCTGGGGGGCATTTTTGTGCGTACTTCTTTTTTTTTTTTTTTACATAAGTAAAACATGACTTGGAAGTCTCAGAACAACAAACTTGTGAACAGGTGGTGTAAGTTGTCCCTCAGCATTTGAGGAATTCCACTCAATTTTAATAAGCTCCTGCCCCCTGCAATAACCTATATCTTCCATTTTGAAGGCATTGTTCTTTGTAGGGCAGAAATATTTAGAAAAACAATAGAATATTGATTTCATTTACTTAAAAAAAATAAAGAGCAGAAGGGAAAGGTATGTTTGATCAATGCCTTGGGCCAGAACTAAGCTCTGGACTACTGTGAAATTCATTATAATGGAGTGAATTGTGCTTCAGAGATATTAATATGGGCTTATTTTTCTGTATTTATAGAGTGTTCATATCTTCTAAAATTTGATGAACCCAAACAGAAGAATGCTGGCCAATCATTATTTGGGTTTCACTTGCTGCTACTGGTCCAGGTTCTCTTCTGGAACAGAGATTGGTTTGGGAATGGGATTTGTGGCCTGGAAATGTGCTATTTCTTTCTTATTAGGAACAGTCTCAAGGGTTCTGTTTCTAGGTTTCCTGATGATAAAACTCTCAAGTTTCCATACATCAAACTACATATTTTGGTACATATTCAGAGAGCTGCACTGTCCATGACCTATTTTCTCAGGCTTATCTGTGGAACATATGGGACCATTCTTCTTAGCATGCTGCAGAGATCCTATGTGAAAACAACCTGTCTTCCACTGCATTGCAAACAATTTTAAACTTTCCATGTACCCTTTACCTGCCCCCAGTTTGAAGAAACGTCATTCTACTAGTGTTCAAAGGTATTTTTCCTTCCCCTGCACATATATATCAGGATAACATTTTGGAAGAATACAACAAAGGTATACATTATAATGACAAAAATATATTACTTCCTCATATGGAGAGTCACGGTTTGGTCTCTCTCCTGGGAATGTTAAGTCCAAAAAATCCACCAAATAATTGTAGCCTCCAGGCAAAGGATTGAAATCATCATCAGTTTCTATCACCTAGGTATGGAATATTAAACATTAAGAGGGATTTAAAAATCACAAAATAGTTTTTACAATACTGGATATGTTAAAGAATAAGCTGCTCTCAAAATCAATCTGTTTTTGCTTGTTCTTGTTTATTCTCAATGGTTTATCTTTCAGTATCTTGCATTGGCAATTTTCAACATTTCTTTTGATTGTTGTTTTTATTCAGCAGTCTTTTTAAAACAAACATTTGATAACCCTAATTTCATGTAAAAAGGCCATCATTCTGTGAGGCAAAAGGCTTGTTGGCTTCCATACATCTTGTCCCTGTGAAACAGTTTTATAGGCTAACTTACCCTTATCACAAGGTTGTAGCCTTTAAATCCAGCCCACACATAGTATTCTTTCACCCAGGAAGGATAGTGAAATATCTCATCATCAATGGCAGCATTGAGGTAATCAATGTATGGTTTAAAGTCCCATGACTCTTTGAAAACTTTTGTCCCTGCAGGAGGGTTCACAATTCCATTGCTAAATGAAAGAAAACAAAAATTACAAGTAATCAGAGGCCATCCACCTGAAGGGAATGAAGGTGATCCTGTCTATTTACTAGCAGCATTTGTCTGCTTGAACTGTCTCTTCCATGCTATAATTTAAAGTGTTAGTCATATTTTTACTAGGGATCTTCACATATGGCTAAGAAAGAATCCCACCCGAAGCCCTGGAGAGCTACTGCTGCCAGTGGTCTGACTCAGTATTAAGCAGATTCCTCTACCCCCCCCCCCTGCAACAAATCCTTATTGGGCACCGTGGGTCAGAAACTCAGACTATAGTGAGTCAGGAGGTTAATCATGACTGGTAGCTGCCTAATTAGCAATTCTTATTGGTGAAACCAGTAAAAGAATGTGTCCACCAGCAGGGCAATCACCATGTCTTCCAGACTGGTGGGAAGGAGGAATAAGAAATTATCATCACTTTTAACCCTTTCAGCCAATATGATGTAGTAATTTGAGACCAGGGTTCAAATTCCCACTTGGCTATGGAAACCCAATGCATGATCTTAGGCAAGCCACACTTTCACAGCCTCAGAGGGAGGCAAAGGCAAACCTCATCTCTACAAATCTTTCCAAGAAAACCCAGCCTTAGGCTTGTATAAGTCAGAAATGACTTGAAGGCATGCAACAAAAACTAGGGAACAGAATCTCTTGCTAGTAGTTTCTTCTACTAAACAAATCCAAAATCCACAAAAGAGTGATGCCTTTTTTTTCTTCTTAGTTAAGAATTATTAGGTTGTCTATTCCAATTATTTAAGTTTCTTTCCTGATTGAATTTTTTGAATCTTAGGAGACAACTAGGTCCTAAATGGAAGGTCTTTTTTACTGAGAGAAACTCTAAGTCAAGAGGAAAAGCAGTGGGTGCTCCTAATACACATCTAGTGGACAAAACAATATTTCCAGAAAAGGAAAACATAATCAATGCTGGAACTGGACTTTATAAAAAAATGCAAGAGCGAGAGAAAGTGAAATAGTGACACCTAGTGGTCAGAAGGAGAGATGCTGAACTAAAAATTATAAATAAATATAAAACTGAATAAATAAACAAACAAATAACAAAAGGAAAAAAAGCATCTTAAGATAAACTTCACCATGTTAATGACATCGAGACAAAAAGCAGCAGCTCTGGCTACAATCCATACTCAATGAAGACCCTCAATAGAACACTCATCAAAACACTCAGAACAAAATATAGTTCTAGATGAAATAAAACGACTATGTCAGGAGATGATTGTCCTTACAGTGGAACTAACATAGGAATTTAAAACAGAACTTCAAAGTGTTAAACAAATACTGGACTGTGTTATTAAAGATAAAACAATAACAAAAAATAAAGTTGAAATTTTGGAAGTAAAAACCAAAGCACTCAAAGATAAGACAATTAAATTATCGATAGATCAAGAACAGGAGTGAGATGCCAGAGTGATATTGAATCTGAAACTAAGAGAACATTGCATAAAAATCCTTGGCCTTTAAGAGATTCCAGAAGAAAACGCCTATGAATACTTCATTCTGATTCTGGCCGATTTTATGGGAATGTCATTGGAAAATATGAGCCATGACATTGATAAAATATTTAGAATAAGCTCTAAAGTCATGAAAAAAAGAAATTTACCCAGTGACATTTCAGTTTATTTTGTCAAGACAAGGATGTGAGACTTGGTTTTGAAAATGAGCTATGAAAAGACAATTGATGACAATGAAATCTTTATATTTAAAGATATCCCAATGAGACTTTTGAAAAAAAGATCTGAATATAATTTTTTGACATCACAACTTAAACGACATAATGTTCCCTATAAATGGGAACTACTGGAAGGGATTTCTTTAATTTCAACCAAAAAAGAATCAAATTGAAGTCAGTGGGGAAAGCCAAAGAATTCAGGAAAAGATTTGCAAAAAGTTTGGACAGATCTACGAAATCTAAACAAGAAGACCCGGGAAGCCAGACAACAGAGAAGGTGTTGGACTGTAAGAAAATAAAAAATGAAGGGGAAGAAGAGAAAACACCAGAATCTGAAGAAGAAGTATAAAATTAGACTATTTTTGTAATAATATCCATCAATTATAAATCTAAAAAAATTGTCCTGGAATGTTAATGGTTTAAACAGTTAACAAAAAAGTAGGAAAATTTTTCATCATTTAAACAAAGAAAAAAATTACTTGATTTGTCTCCAAGAGATGCACATTTTAAAAAAGATATCAAGCTTCTAAAAATTAATAAATTGAGTAATGTTTCTATTTCTTCTGCAAACAAAAAAGAGGAGTTGCCTTGTATGTTAATTCTAACCTCCCTTCAAATGAGATTTTCAGTGATCAGATGGTACTTATTTAGGTGTTGAAATAATAGTTTTAGAAACTAAAATCTTAATAGTGGGAATATATGCCCCTTTGGAAAAAAGAATTTTTTTTCATTGATTTAGCAAATAAGATATTAGACCTAAATTATAAAGAAATCATAATGATGGGAGATTGGAACATGGTAATAAACCCATTCTAGATAAGAAATATATTAAATTGATAAAAAAGAATCAAGGGGAACTACCTAATACTTTTACAAATTTGATGGATAATTTACAGTTGATTGATGTTTGGAGGCATAAATATGGAGATTCAGAAGAATTTATATACTATTTGGAAAGATACAGATCCCACTCACAGATTGATCTGTTTTTAACCTCTAAGGCATTAGCTAACAACATTGTTAAAATGATTACCTTCCCCAGAACTATATCAGACCATAATCCTATTCAATTAATTGTGAGAAACAACTCCAAAACCCCTTCATGAAGACTCAATGATAATTTATTAAGATTGGACAAGGTGATAGCTAACTCTGTGCTAGACAATTATTTAAAAGAAAATTCAAATAAGGGAACAAATATTATATATGTATGAGAGGCTTGTGAAGCAACAATGAGAGGCTTCTTTATACAACAAAACATATAGCTAACAAGAGGGAAAAAAGAGAAAGTGAACAATTTAAAAAGCGAGATTAGGAGGAAAGAATTAGGACTAGAGAAAAACTCACAAAATGATTTATTAATAAAAAAGATAAAAATTTTGTAAAAACAAAATAGTCACGGCTGAGGAATAAGTAAGAGATTAACATTTGCTAAATGATACCAATTTGAAAATACGAATAAACCAGAAAAATGGTTAAATTATAGACTGAAGAAAGAAAGAGAAAAATTTAATCCTAGAGATAAAAGATGTAAAATTCATAGCCAGCAAACTAAAATAAGGTAAAATTTTCAAAATTATTACAAAACACTATGTAGGGGCTCAAGGATCGATGAAGAGAAAATGAAAAACTTTCTAGAAAATTTAAATTTACATCCTTCTCGAAGGAACAGATTGAGACATTAGATAGCCCAATAACAATGAATTATGCAAGCTATAAGAAAATTAAAAACAAATAAAGCTTTAAAGATTTTTACAAATCTTTTCTTTACAAAAAGAAAAAAATCTCAAAACTTACTAAACATGTTGAATGAGATTGGATCAGGTGGGATTCCTCCTACATGGAAGGAAGCTAACATAACACTTATACTAAAAGAGGATAGAGACCCAATACAACCAAGCAGTTAGCATCCTATCTCATTATTAAACACAGACTACAAAATCTTTTCTTCCATATTAGCTGAGAGATTTGAAAAAATGTTAGATTTGAGGACCAAATTAAAGAGGACCAATGTGGCTTCTTACTCAATAGACTAATTACGCAAAACACAAAGTATGTAATAAACTTAATAGAACATTTAGAAATCAATCGTAGCATGAAACTGGCCTTTTGCTTCCTTGATATGGAAAAAGCTTTTGATAACATTCATTGGCAATTAATCTTTGGATTAATCACCAAATTAGGATTACAGGAAAATTTCTTAGATTGGATTAAGGCAGTATATTCTAAACAAGAGGCTCACATCATGATAAATGGAACAAAAACTGCATCGATAAAGATACAAAAAGGTACCCATCAAGAGTGTCCCCTCTCTCTTCCTATTAGCTCTGGAAATATTAATTAGGAAGATACAAATTGATGAGCATAGAAAGGGGACCAAGTATAAAGGATTTGAATGTAAATTACAGGCTTTTGCCGATTATTTGATTGTATTTATCAAAGATCCTCTAAGTATAAATTCATTAAATAGAATTTTAGATGACTGAGAAAACATCAGGATTGAAAATTAATACAGACAAGAAAAAGGTCCTAACAAAAAACATGACAAGGGAAGAAGAGAGAATTGGAGACACAATCATTATGAGCAAGAATTGGAGGGCTTTAAACTGAGTTATTTGGGGAAGGGAGACAGTGTTCTGGAAGACAAAAGGACTGGAAAAAATAGTAAAACTGTCATAGAGGGAACAAGACAAACAGTGCAAGGACCCAACAGTGGGAGGCAAAAATAAACGTGCATATGGTCTTAGATGTCTCTACACTAATGCACAGAGCATGGGAAATAAGCAAGATGAACTTGAACTCCTAGCACAACAAAACAAATATGATATAATAGGCATCACTGAAACCTGGTGGGAATGAGTCTCTTGATTGGAATGTAGAAATATAGGGGTATAACCTTTTCAAGAGAAACAGGCCAAACAGGAAAGGAGGAGGAATAGCATTATATGTCAGGGATATTTACACCAGTGAAGAAATCCAGGAGATCAGTCATGGAAGCCAGGTGGAGAGCATCTGGATAAAAATTAAAGGGGAGGGAAACAACAGGGATGTTACTGTGGGAGTCTACTACAGACCCCCGACTCAGGCAGAGGAATTGGATCATGCCTTTCTAGAACAGATGACTCAGAAAGGAGAAGTATAGTAGTGATGGGTGACTTCAACTATCCGGATATTTGCTGGAATTCAAACTCAGCAAAATCCTCAAGGTCTAGCAAATTCCTCACTTGCCTTGAAGACAATTTCATTGTCCAAAAGGTCGAAGAGGCAACAAGGGAGTCATCTATTTTGGATCTGATCCTAACTAACAGGGATGACCTAGTTAATGGGGTGCAAGTGGTTGGATCCTTAGGTGGGAGTGATCACATTCTCCTGGAATTTATTATACAGTGGAAAGGAGAAGCCAGGCATAGTCAGACACGCATTCTAGACTTTAGGAGAGCTGATTTTGGTAAACTTAGAGAAATACTGGGGGTGATCTCATGGTCAGGAATACTAAAAGAGAAGGGAGTTCAAGATGGATGGGAGTTTCTCAAAAGAGAGATACTGAAGGCTCAATTTCAAACCGTTCCAATGAGGAGGAAAAATGGGAGGTGTCTCAAGAAACCAGGATGGATGACTAAGGAACTTGCAACTGAACTAAGTTTTAACGGAACATGTATAAGAAATGGAAAAATGGGGAAATCACCAAAGAGGAATTCAAACAAATAGCTAGCATGTGTAGGGGTAAAGTCAGAAAAGCTAAAGCGCAGAATGAACTCAGGCTTGCTAGAGAGGTTAAGAACAATAAAAAGGGCTTTTTTGGGTATGTCCGTAGCAAAAGGAAGAAGAAGGAAATAGTAGGGCCACTGTGTGGAGAAGATGGCAAAAAGTTAACAGGGGACAGAGAAAAGGCAGAATTATTCAACACCTTCTTTGCTTCAGTCTTCTCAGAAAAAGCAAAGGGAGCTCAACCTGAGGATAATGGAGCAGAGGACAGAATAGGAGAATTTCAGCACAGAATAAGTAAAGAGATAGTATAGGAATACCTGGTTAATCTAAATGAATATAAGTCTCCAGAACCAAAAGAATTACACCCAAGGGTACTAAAAGAACTGGCAAATGTAATATCAGAACCATTGGCAATAATGTTTGAGAACTCCTGGAGAACAGGAGAAGTCCCAGCAGACTGGAAGATGGCAAACGTTGTCCCCATCTTCAAAAAGGGAAAAAAAGAGGATCCCAATAATTATCGTCGTTAGTCTGACATCAATACCGAGAAAGATTCTGGAGCAGATCATTAAACAGAGAGTCTGTGAATACCTGGAAGGTAATTCCATAATCACAAAAAGTCAACATGGGTTTCAGAGAAACAAGTCATGCCAGACAAATCTGATCTCTTTTTATGATAAAATTATCAGCTTGGTAGATGAAGGGAATGCTGTGGATATAGTATATCTTGATTTCAGTAAGGCCTTTGACAAGGTTCCCCATGACATTCTTGCAAACAAGCTGGTAAAATGTGGGCTAGACAAAGTAACTGTTACATGGATTTGTAATTGGTTGACTGGCCAAACCCAAAGGGTGCTCAACAATGGCTCCTTTTCAACCTGGAAAGAAGTGACCAGTGGGTGCCACAGGGCTCTGTCCTGGGCCCAGTACTATTCAACATCTTTATCAATGACTTGGATGACAGTATTGGGGGCATAGTTATCAAATTTGCAGACGACACCAAATTAGGAGGAGAAGCTAATACCCCAGAAGACAGGATCAAAATTCAAAATGACTTGAACAGACTAGAAAGCTGGGCAAAAGCTAACAAAATAAAATTCAACACGGAGAAATGTAAAGTACTGCACTTAGGGCAGAAAAATGAAAAGCACGATGGGGGACACCTGGCTGAATGAGACTACATGTGAAAGGGATCTAGGAGTCCAGGTAGACCACAAGTTGAACATGAGTCAACAGTGTGATGCAGCAGCTAAAAAGGCCAATGCAATTTTAGGCTGCATCAATAGAAGTATAGTGTCTAGATCAGGGGTGGGCAACCTTTCCCCTTTAAGGGCCGAGGGACTTCAGCTCCCAGAAGCCTCAGCCATGTTGGCCAATAGTCCCATGTTGGCCAATAGCTCCTGGGATTCTGGGAGCTGAATTCCCTCGGCCCTTAAAGGGGAAAGGTTGCCTACCCTTGGTCTAGATCAAGAGAAGTAATAGTGCCACTCTATTCTGCTTTGGCCTCACCTGGAATACTGTGTCCAGTTCTGGTCACCACAATTCAAAAAGGATGTGGAGAAACTGGAGCGTGTCCAAAGGAGGGCAACTAAAATGGTGAAGGGTCTGGAAACCAAGCCCTATGAGGAACGACTTAGGGAGCTGGGGATGTTTAGTCTGGAGAAGAGAAGGTTAAGAGGTGATATGACAGCTTTAAATATTTAAAGGGATGTCATATTGAGGAGGGAACAAGCTTGTTTTCTGCTGCCCCAGAAACTAGGACCCAGAACAATGGGTGCAAGCTCCAGGAAAAGAGATTCCACCTCAACATTAGGGGGAACTTCCTGACAGTAAGGGCGGTTTGACAGTGGAACACACTCCCTCGGAGAGTAGTGGAGTCTCCTTCCTTGGAGGTGTTTAAGCAGAGGCTGGATGACCATCTGTTGGGGATGCTTTGATTGGGAGTTCCTGCATGGCAGGGGGGTTGGACTAGATGGCCCTTGTGGTCTCTTCCAACTCTATGATTCTATGATTCTAAGAATCTTAGAGTAGAAATAACTAAGAAAAATACAGATCTCTTCAAAAACAATTATTTAAAAATTTGGTCAAAAATTTAAAAAGATCTAAAGAATTGAAAAAATTTAAAACCTTCACTACTGGGCAGAATTGTAGCCATTAAAATGACAGTTTTGCCAAAAATACTATTTCTTCTCCAAACAATTCAGATAATTGCAAATGAAATATCTTTTAAAAACTGGAATAAAGACATTTCTGATTTTGTTTGGGCTGGAAAAAACCCACCAGAGTGAGGTTTAAAATGCTCCAAATCTACAAGAAAGAGGAGGTCTGGTGCTGCCAAATCTAAAATTGTATCATGATGCTTGCTGCTTAATGTGGGTGAAAGAATGGGTCACCTTATCAAACAAAAGACTACTTCACTTGGTGGGTATAAACAAAATTTATGGTTGGCTCAATTATTTTTACTATAACAAAAACAAAGTAGAGATTTTAAGAATCACACAATTCGGAAATCCTTATTAAGGACTTGGGTAAAATACAACCATAAATCGAGAGGGAAAATCCCACTTGAAACATCCTCTGATGAAGCTTTTTTGAAAAAGAAATTGAGAATACAAAGGAATGGTTAAGGCATAAAGATTTATTAGGAATCCAAGATAAGGAAATTAGATTTAAGACTGAAGTGGATTTAATTAAAGAAAGAGTTAAAATACATTGGTATCTGTACAGACAGTTAAGAGAGAGCTTTTTGATGGATAACAAATTAAACAATATAGAAATCAAGCAAGCAGAATTAGAAAAAAATACAATCCAAAAATAAAGGATTTTTATCTGAAATTTATAAATTTCTATTAAAATTGGATCAAGAGAACAAAATAGTAAAATATGTGTGTATGTCAAATATGTATGTCAGTATATATGTTTATGTCTGTATTCCTTTTATATATATGGTCAATAATTTAAAAAAAGAAATAAAAAAAGAGTGATACCTTTATTGGCCAACCAAAATTCACATGACATATCATGCAAGCTTTCAAATCTCCACTGGCTTCTTTATCAGGCAAAAGATGTTTAAAAATTATACGGGGGCGGGGAGGGGGAGTGACGGTGTTGGAGTCACAGGCCTACATTTTGTATCAGTTGTTGTCTCTGCTTTAGTTCAATTGGTTTGGAGAGATCTTGGTGTTCAGGCAGAGTCCACTCTCTTCTTGGTAACGGGGAGGTTAAGGCAAAGCAGTGGCATCACTAGGGTTGGCATCAGCTGGTGCGGTAACTCATGGGGTCTCCTTCCATTGACCTCCTCCCATACCCCTTCATATAGAATCCTTGGTAATAATTTTTTTTCTAATGTTAGTCATAAATCATAATTCGTATATATCACTGAATGTAATAGTAGTAGTTGTGACATAAACAACTAGCAAAATTAAAATTATACCTTTAAATTGCAATATCATACTCACAGTCTAAATGTATTTACATGCACATAGTTTCATGCGCTTAAAGCGAAAATTTGGTATGATGTGATGTTTTTAAATAAAATTAATTTTTAATTTTTTAAAAATAAAATAAAATTTAAACATATATATTTTAAAAAATGGGGCCTCTCCTTTCTCCATCCATTGAGTCTCACCCCACTCACCCCACTTCTTCAGCATTTTAAAAGGACACAAGTGAATGTTACAGCCCATTTCAGACAAAAGGGAGATGTTTGGAGAACAGCAGTGTCACCCCACTTAGGATATCACCTGGTGTGGCCTGTAAACCCCCCCACCCCACAGTGATGCCCCAAGACAAAGTATTATTGTGGGAGAGGACAGAAGGAAAATATTGATTTACTGAATGTCACAAGGGCATCAAATTCTTCCTTTAGGGAGCTGTTCCCTTCTCACTCTTCCTAAAGAAATGAGGCATTTGGGAGTTTTCCCCCCACATTTTAAAAAAACAACCAAAAAACATTTCCTTTACCTCCCCCCCCCCCCCCATTCAGGTTTCAGAGGATATGCTCACCCGTATCCAGTAAAGCATTTCACCAGTTAGTAAAAGTACTTGTTTATATGCAAGTACATGAAACATTGCAATCTCAGGTAAATAACCTTGATAAAAGTTAGGATTACCTGTCAGTGGGATCTTTGAGAATCCTTGCTAAATCCAAAGTAGCTCCTGGTATTGGTGTCCATGTAAAAACATCACTGCATTTCTTTTTTATTAATCTGTTCAATTCATCTGGGTCATTTTTAAGGTTGGTTTCCTTGATATAACTAGGTTAAGAAAGAAGGACAATCTGTATTGGGAAAGAGCAATGAATAGAAAGTGGGGAGCACCACACTCCTTCCTTGGCAAGATATCAACCAATATTGTGCCATAATAGATTCTATAGCAGTTTCTATGCTTCTCTTTATGCTTGAGATGCTGCTGAAACCATCCATAGTCAGACTCTTGCTCTGCTTCAAAAAAGACTCATGGGTTGTCCGCACTGGCAAAATAAAGTGGCTTCAAATTGACTTGAAGGTGAGGTGTTTAGAAGGTGCACAACCTGAAACTGGGTGGAAACCAATATGAAGCCATGTGACTGTGTAGCCGGATACACAGTAAGCACACATTCTGCTTACAAAAACCCCCAGCCATATTACCAGGGAGTAAGTGTAAACTATACATTAAACTGCACAAAGATGAAGCGAATCCCTGGTTTACAAAAGAAATGAAAAACAGCATCAGAAGCTGAAAAATTTAACAAAAGAATGCCGAGGGAAAGAAATTATTTTGCTATTTTCCAATTCAGAATTTATTTATTTAGAATATTTTATACTAATTCCAATTCTCCCCCTGCAGCTATCCTCCCCCCAGACTTTCTGTTCCCAGGAATAACAAGCCAAGGTACTGCTTTTGGGGTTTTTGTTGTTGTTATAATCTGTCAGATTCATGAGTTTCTTTCCTTATATTTAATCAAGGTATCAGAACAACTCATGAAATAATATTTTTTAAGCAGCATGAAAACGTAAATCAGCCAGAACAAAAAAGAAAAAAAAGAAAGAAAAAGAAATATCTCCTCCCATTCTAAAAAGTCTGATGGCAGACAATGCAGTGATTATCAGGTAGACCTTTCCAGGGAATATTTCCCAAAGCTAGGACCTTATGACTACACTTTGAAAAGGTCTCTCTCTCAGCCATCCTTTATACCTCTTTTGCTTGTCTGTAGTATTCCTCCTCATCTATAAAACAAATTTTTGCTTACGGTATATACTCAAGTCTAGAAATTTTAGTCGAAAAATTGACCTAAAAAACCTGAGTCAACTTATCCATGGGTCAATGTAAATACTGTATTTTAAATTTTACAAAAAAAAAAAAAAAAAAAAAAAAAAAAAAAAAAAAAAAAAAAAAAGAAAGAAAAAGAAAAAAAGAAAGGAACCATTCCCTGGTGAAAGGCAAGAGCGTAAACTGTCCTGGAATCCCCCTCTATTCTCTCTTCCATCCTGCCTTTAATATAACCACACACACTTATGCCTGCTGAAATTTTGTAAGTTCTTTGGCATTGTTTTCCTTTGCTTTTCTGCTGGAAACTTTGCTTTGCTACATGCCCCAAAGTTTTATTCTCAACTTATCCATGGACCATATCAAAATCCATAATTTTGGTCCCAAAACCTGCCCTCAATTTATACATGAGGTCAATTTATAGTCGAGTATATATGATACAATGAAATAAAATACCTCTGATCTGGAAGCAGTCGGTATTTCTACCTTTTATTTCAGCCATTTCTTTGACCTTTGGTATTTGTACAAAATTGAAGTGAATCTGAAGACAATACCTGTCAGAAGGATGAGCTTCAACAAAATATCCCGCAAAAGGACAATAGATTTTTGGTTTTAGATCGGTAACTAGCTGGGCCTTGTAATGCAGCAATTTCCTCCTTTCTGTTTGAATAAACTGGGCTTTCCATGCCTCTGAAAAGTGAAAGTACTTTTTAGGTCTGGGATGTGCTATTAGAAAAACATCTTGATTTGCTAGAAAGATTTTTGTATTATTATTATTTTTCTCTTGCTTAAGCAGAATAGAAAAATCAGAAAATCAGAAAAATTGGGGAAAAAACAGGATAAGGTGGCTGTGATAATCTTCATTGTCTGGAATACTGATGTTTGGCTTAGAAGGAGTACAAGAAGTTGTTTCTATGGAAATTTTGTAGAAATTTTCTTGCATCACTCCCAACAATTTTTCTGAGACTGGTGAATTGGTGAATTTGGTGGACATGGCATCTCTACTCCTACATCCGACAGCAGGACAGCTTGGGCCTGCACCATCAATGAAAGATAATGTCAAATAAAATTTACATAATTTTAAGCTACCACAAGAATATTTTGTCATTTTCCCTGCAATAGATGAGCATGGCTAATTCCTCCAAAGTTTGGAGAGGTGCCCTTCATAACCTAAGGCAAAAGCAGGCTTGTTTCCTTCACATGGGGGTCTTCTTTTTAAACACTCTCTCTGCTTCCAGAAAGGCTAGAGATTTACTTTCTAAAAAATGAAAGAACTACCAATTGTCCCAAAGCATACTGGCTAGACTGCCTAGAATCATATTAAATTTGCGAGGAAGTTGAAGATCTGTTGTGGATATATTTGCCAACTCTCATAGATGCATACAGTGGCCATGTCTTCTTCCTTTCATGTTTGTGAAGGGTCTCAGTTTACTGACTATGATGAGTGACTAGTGTTCTTCCACACAATGGAGAATTCTGGTTCATTTAAGATACCCTTTCTGATGAGGAACTCTGTGCTTATACATCTGCAAATGTGTAGTATGCCCTCCACATATCAGCCAGAAAAAAGTATGGTGGAGTGTATGACCACTGCTTGATCAACATAAAAAATGTATGCAACCTCTCAAATGAGTAACCATTGAGTAATAACAATGCAATTGTATATCACTCTTTGTCTCTCAAAAAATATGAGCTGATGGAGGCTTCAAAATATTCTGAAATATCAACATCTCCTGTTAATTATGTCATTGTTTCATTACCAGTGAATTTTCCTCCATTGAATGTCATTGGGAATCCTGAGGCTCCTCCTGCAAAGTCACCCATCATAAGGTCTACTTTCTCAGGAAGCTTTCCACCATTAGGCCTGGTGCAGTCCACTGTATTTAGGATTTTATGCCCTTTAAACAAATAAATTCACCATTAAAAATTCAGTTGTCATTACATTGACCCCACTAATTCTTCACTGGAATGACCTACAAAAATCACAGAAATACCCCCCACCCCACCCCCACCCCGTCACAAGAAGTAGAGAGAGTGGTATGTCCAAGTAGAAACCCAAAAGCAGAGGTTCATGTCTGCCAAGAATCACAGCTTCAGCTATCCCTACCAAGAGAAGGGAGCTCCCCTGTTCATGTTCTGACAGGCAAGAAAGTGGTGAGGCTGCAGACCTAGTTATAAAGCAGATAATACAGTTATCACTGGATGCGTCTAGGAAAGGCAGAGTTGAGTCACATGACAGCAATGGCAGAAATGGAACATGAATTTTCCCTGTGTTTGAAACATGGACACTTTTATCATTTACACATTTGGTCTGTTTGGTTTGGTTTGGTTTGAAAACCCCCCCCCCCCCCCAATTCTAGAATGGTTTCCTAAATCCAGAGGAATTACACAGCCAGCTATCTGTTCGAACCTGTTTGGATGATTAGCTTTTTAAAATTGATCTATGCCAATAGACCATAGTATTAAATCTGAAAATTTAGAAAAAGTTTATTTCAAAGCATCATATATATTTTTAAACTTTGTTAATTTTAAATGGGCAAGATTTGTTTTCTTTACTGGATACCATAACATTGGAGATCATAACAGCAAAGTAAATTAAATTAAAATGAGAAAAAAGTGCCAAATTGTACAAAATTTTAAAATCATGTTACTTTTTCATTTGAAACCAAATATTTAAAAGTGATACCAAACCCACTGGTTATGAAAAATGTAATAAAGCTAAATTTATATACCTTTATATTCAACAATTATGCAAGTATCCATTTCTGGATGAACACCATCCATCAGTATCATAAATCTAAGATTTTGGTCCATGTGTTGCCAAACTCCAAAAGGAACAATATTAATATTGGTCAATTTTACACCACTCTGGTTAAGGTACCAGAAAACAGGCCGTTCTGTGTTTCCAACATAAATGGGCACATCTGGCCTCCATTCAGCAAGTTTCTTCAGTGTAGGGTAACTGGAGAGTAGGAAAAGTGTAAAATTAAGAAGTTCAAATAGATTACATCCTCATCCTCAAGTCACGTTATTTGCATAGGTAAACTACACCAAGGCCCAAAACAAGCGGGCTGAAAAACATGGCCTGCGGCCACGCCAACACAATATGTGCTGGGGCCGCAGTGCCTGTACGTGCCTGGCCCTGA
Source organism: Phrynosoma blainvillii (assembly GCA_026167975.1). NCBI lineage: Eukaryota > Metazoa > Chordata > Lepidosauria > Squamata > Phrynosomatidae > Phrynosoma > Phrynosoma blainvillii. The sequence goes on along the minus strand of JANUYF010000004.1, from coordinate 97,652,903 downwards.
TCTGGGCCGCCACCATGGTCCTAAACAGGGCCACCAAAAAGGAGTGGTTTTAACCACTTCTTTTTATCTGGTTCTTTGGTGATGATACAGGTCTGGCATGGTCTCCCTCCACGTTCAGGGTGTATGTCATCTAAATGCTACAGCCTGAATGCGGCAGGAAATCACGTCATTTGGCCCATTTGTTTCTGGCTTTAGTGGAAGGCCTTAGATGAGGGTACCAAAACAACTATATTTGAATGTTACAATACTATGTGGTTTGGCAATGGAACCAATTGCCTGGGGAGGTGGTGGGGTATCCTTATCTAGGTAAAGGTAAAGGTAATGCCTTGACATGAATGTCTAGTCATAACCAACTGAAGGGGGTGGTGCTCATCTCCGTTACTAAGCTGAAGAGCCAGTGTTGTCCAAGGATTACTCCAGTGGTCATGTGGCCAGCATGACTGCATTGAATGCTGTTACCTTCCCACTGAGGTGGTACCTATTTATCTACTTGCATTTGCATGCTTTTGAACTGTTAGGTTGGCAGAAGCTGGACTAGTGACAGGAGCTCATCCCTTCATGCAGCACTCGGACCTTGAACTGCCAATCTTCTGATCTTCCAATAGTCAGAATTGGCATTTTAACCACTAAGCCACCGCATCTCCTTCTCAAAAAAAGAGGTTAGATAGCTACCTGCTGGAGATGCTGCACTGAGCAGAAGGTTGGACTTAATAGCCCATGAGGTCTCTTGCAACTCTGTGAATACTGTATACAGTATCTATCAATTCTTTAAAATTTAGTCTTGTTGCAAGAACTTTCACTCATTTTTATTGAAATAAATCCAAGCACTATATGCATGCTAGAGTCATACATCACAATCCTGGGTATGCCTACTGAGATATAATTTTTAGCATTCAGTGGGCTAAATGGAGTTGTGTGTTTAGCTAGGATTTTATCAAAAACACTCCACTGCCACATGAGCCAGAAGGACGTCATCAGAGCGCTGGTCATGTGTAATGGTGAGCACTCCGATGACGTCCTCGAGAAGGGGTTGAGGCGCCAGCATCTGGCTGCCCCTTCCCTTCTCTGGCTCCAAGACGGTGCTTTGCGCCGTCTGCATCCTCCCTTAGTTTGCTTTACTCTGCTTCAAAATATACTGAAAGTCCTTCAAATTATCATTTGTGCATATAATACAACCACCTAGCAATAAAATTCCAATTGATTTTGAATCATTGTTCTACATTCTGCTTTGAGGATATGCCAGGTTGATAATACACATGCACACTTTATTTATTTATTTATTTATTTATTTATTTATTTCTATAACCATCTTAGATTCATCTTTATTTATTTTGTTTTCTTAAACACTACTGTAAAACACATTCCAGTCTAAGGAACAGTTTTAACTGATTTTTCAAGGGCTTTCTCCCAATAGCTGATTCACATAATATTGGTACAAGAGCATGCTTCCATGGTTTCTTCCCACTCCACTCTAGCATGAACAATCTGATGTAACTATAATAATAGCAAGGCCATTTTTGTGTTTTCTTCCTTGTTAAATGTCATACAAATAGCAAACAAGTTTGAGAAAACTGTTTTGCTTTGTCATCCACATGGTGGGTTTCCACTTGGGTCACCAGAGTGGTATGTAAACCCCCATGGCTTGCACATTCCTGCTACTAAGCATGACTAAGAGCCTAACAGTGTTAAGGATGGTAGCATAAGTCATTGTTAGGTTAACCAAATTGTCTAAGTAATGTGTATGAGTTTTCAGGCTTTTCAGACTTCTTCAGATTACACAAGATAAGCAAATGGAGAGAGAGGAAGAAAGTTGATGATGAAGCTGTGATGTTTGCAATTAGCTTGTCAGGTCCTCTCTCCCCTACTTTGTTTATCATTTAGCTTGATTTGTTCTAAAAAAAGTTAGACATTTGCACACTACATTTTTGTTTGGTCTAAAAAAGGTATTACCCTAAGATGAATTTTGGAACATTTCCTGTGGCCATCACAACTGCCTTTTGCTCTTGGCATAAGCCATTGTTCTTAACTTTATCATGTGCACAGATGTACCTGAGATGATCAGTATGCATGTGGCTGATGTAGATGAGATCTGCACGACAAAGCCTTTCCATCCAATCACAGGGTGGCTCATGAAGTAACCACCAGCCACGTGCAAAGGCTGGACCAGTTAGCCATGGATCAAATATAAACCTTTTTTCTCCAAGTACAAGCTCCATACATGCATGAGTTAGATAAGTTACCTAGTAGCAGAAAAAAAACAACCCAAGAATCAGGCTGATTTGTGTTGTCAAACACTGCACCTGAAAACTTTTAGAAGTAACAAGGCATCATCATAAAGAATCAATGAGAGGCAATAGAAAGACTGCCACCTGAGCTTAACTAAAATGATTATCTCTTAGGAGTTTATCAAATGGGGGGGGGGGGATTGGTAGTTTTAACAGTGATTAACCCATCAAAACTGTGCAATCAAGATTAAAATGCAATTAAAACGTGATTAACATTTTCACATTCAAGAGCCATTATCCCCCAAATAACCAGGGAATAACCAGGCAATAAACAGCAAAAAAATCATTCACGGGAAAATCCCATGAATGGTTTATTGCTGTTTATTACCTGGTTATTCACAGGATAATGGCACTTTCATCATGTTTCATCTTGATGTCATATGAAAAACATGAGCACAATTGCGCAATAATCACAGGATATTCCTGGGATAGTAGCACTTTGAACATGACTTCGTTTGAAAATCTTAATTGCAAATGTGTGATTATGATGGGTTAATCACTGTTTATACTTCCAATTGTCTCCATATGATAAACTCCTTAGACTGTATCTACACAAGGGCTGTATCCCAGCTCCACTGCACAATATCCTACCCTAGTTTGACCACTTTACTGCCACACAGCCTGTTTTAAGTCAAACTGAAATAAGTTTGGAAAGCAACACAAGATCCCCATTATGTAGCCACGTATGTGTAAAGGGGTGTGCTTCATGTGTGTTATGTGTTTGCTATATTGGTTTATAGTCTGGTCAGACAAATGTAGCAGTTGTGTGTGTGGGGGGGGGGTTAATTCCCAAAATATGTGCATATTTGCATGTTCGCTTAATCAAACTGTCTCTCTTTTCCCTGCCCTTCTATGAAGTGAAGGCCATAGAGAAGGGGGAGATAAAATGCTGACCTGTGAATGTCTACATGTAATCACCAAATCCAGAGAGAGAGAGAGAGAGAGAGAGAGAGAGAGAGAGAGAGAGAGAGAGAGACCGCCACCTTTTCTGGATGCCAATACCAACACGGGAACGACCCTTGTGTGAAGGGAATAATCAGGTAACCTAGGTGACCACCAACCTGGCCAACTGTCCCCCCCACTCCCAATTTCACCATGATCCCCATTTGGGATCAAACCATGTGTATTAAAATCTCAGTTCTTCCCCAAGGCAGCAGAGTAAACTGGAGGTTTTTTTTTTAATCACCTTAAAGCCCCAGACATTGAAAAGAAGTGTTTTCACACCAGAAGGAGAGGAACATTATGTGTTTCAAGAGGACTAGGATCAAAGTAAGGACACATTATTTAGCCTGTATAGATTCAGCCTTAGAAAAACTCACCACACTGAAGGCTAAGCGTGCTTGGCACCTATCAAATGAAGAGTAACTGAGAAAATAGAATGAGGGAGGGAGGAGAGTGAATTGTCCTTTTTGGACAGGAGAGCTAGATTATGCTAGCCATTCTCAATAGGCATAAAACTATTTGTGTAGTCCAGTTTGTACCCAAAGCATCCCAATTGATTTCTTCCCATTCTGAGTACTAAGTAAATACAGTATAGGGCATTTTTGTATGTTTTTAAATGTACTTTCTCACATTTTATTTCTAAACAGAATGTCCACAGTCATTAGGATGGATAGGGACATTATACCAAAGCCATGTTGACAAAAGATGCTGACTTTTCTTTACCTGTACCTCTCCAAAAACCAACTCTTCCGGCTGCCTAGGGTCTGTATCCCATGGATTTGGAGGATGTAGTTCTATTACCACCAATCCATTATCTGTGTCTGTCTCAACAACTAGAAAGGAGAGGGGAACAGTAAATAAATAACCACTGTTATTGTATTTTTGAGCAAGGCAAATTTTCATCAGTTGAGTTAAATTATGATCTGGCTGCTCAAAATGCTCCTATACAATTAATTTGCACATATAGAGCGGCTGCCTCTACTGAAATGAATTAGCTTCACAGAGGTTATTCTACTTCTGAAGCAATATCTGATGTTGATAATGGATCAGATAAGAGCAAGTAAATGGAAGCTAACCAAGAATGCCTCTGGTTAGTTAAAATTGCCTGGGTACTGTTCATTTTTTATTATTATGATTTAATTGTGATTGTAATGTAAATATGTTTTACCTGGAGGTTTAGCCTTTGATAGTTGAAAATGAATAATTTGTTGTGCTTGTCATTTAAACATGCTGTTTAGCTTTGGTTTTTATTTGTTTTTTATCTATTACTGTTTATAACTAGATGGTAAAGGTGTGATGATATTTATGTTTTACTGTGTTTAAACTTGTGACACACATGATGTGAACACTTCATAAAGACTGGATATAGTATAATATATTTAATAAAAAGAATTTAAAGAACATCACTTGAATTAACCAGATTTGTATTTTTAACCCATGAATGGCACCTTATATGTGAAGTTTGGATCAACAACAGTCTTCCTTTAAACATTTAATAGTGTGCTGTGTTTTGTGGAGTAGGACTCTCCACCACATTTTCTTTTGCTGATTTGCATATTATTCACACTCCTATATGCATTTTTTTTAATTATTAGTATGACAAAATGTATGGGTCAACAGGATTTTGTGTTTGTTATCCTTTGGAAATTATCATTACTTGATTATCCATGTAACTATGCATGCATGGTAGTTTCTTTGGCATCTGCTTTTATAGCCAAAGTGGACATCTTTTTATGGCTTTTAAAGAAACCCCTTCCCTCTGTTCTTCTGACTGGCATTGCAGTCCCACTTTGCACTTTCCCTGTCACTGTTCTTAATGGATTTCCTTCCTTCCTTCCTTCCTTCCTTCCTTCCTTCCTTCCTTCCTTCCTTCCTTCCTTCTTCTCTCTCTCTCTGTGGTGGTGTGGTTAGACAAATAGTAGAGGAAGTAGTGGAAAATCATGGAAATATTAGAAAATCTATGGCAGTAATTAAAGACAGGTTATTATATAAATAATGCTATGAGTAACCTTTCTCTCCCATATCCACTCTTCATTCTCTTTCTCACTTATACTTTCATACTTTCTTACTTTCCTTTCTTTACTCTCTTTCTCCCCCCCCCACCTTTTTTTCCTCCTCTCTATGTACCTCAGCCTGTGATATGACTAATGGATAATTTAGATAGGACAATATAGGCATAGATTATACTAAATGCCTCTTATACCATTCAATGTTATTATAATGACAACAGGATAAGATATACTATAATTTAAATTTTGTTTTATTTGATGGAAACTCCTCCTGAGAAAATGAATGGTAACAGGCAGAAGTATTAGGGAACTTGTTTGTATAATGTAAACTTTTTCTTTTCTTTTCTTTTTTCATATTTTTTATTTGTAGTTTTACTCTATATGTTGTTTTATATATGAAAAAAAAAAATAAAAAATACCTGTACAAGAAATATTATTCTGTGTCTGTATAAGAAACAAATACCTAAACAACACCATATCTTGCCTGTAAAATGAAGCTGCTATTGTCACATTCCCATCCACATCCGTTTCACTCCCCACCTCGTCCTTTTCCCTCTCTCTTCCTCCTCTATTTAGACTCTGCCTTGACAAATTTATAAAAACTGACAGTCATGGTTAACAGGATATGACGCATTGCAAATGGAACATGCATGGCCCCCCTGCCTGCATTCCATGGGTGAAGCAAGATGACTACACAATTAAAGCTTCTTCTGGAAGCATTCCATGTTTCATGAAATGAGAGCAAGAACATAGTAAGAAAGGCACTTCTAGCAATTAATGCCTTTTAAGAATCTATAGCAGACATAATTTTACCTAGGAAACATTTTTTTTCTCCTGTATGATTTTTAACACCTTTGCCTGATGAAGATGCCGGTGAAGCTTCAAAAGCTTGCCTCTTGTATTTGGTGCATTTTGGTTGGCTGAATAAAGGTATCACTGTTTTGTGATTTTGGATGTTATCATTTTACCTAGTTCATCTTGATTGAAGCTATCTGGAGGATTAACGTATTTCATTGTGCTCACGTCCAGCCTCCAGTTATGCTTAGTGCAACGTACACATCTAGGTTAAAAGAGAAGAGACACAACTGGAGCCAAACTAGTTTTTGAATGTGAATTTTTAGAGAAAAAAATTCTCTAAAAATTTAGAGAAAAAATACCACTGATATTTAGTATTACAAAGCTAGCCAGTCAACCTGAATACCACTGTGCTAAGAGAAAAAAGCCATGCAAGATTGGCTACTGTTTCTGGAAAGAGAATTAAATCATAATGCTGGACAGATGGATATAAGGGAAGATCAGAGCATGGGGCATACACAAAGCCTTAAGCTGTTCTGGGAAAATAAGGTCCAATAAGATTGGGAAGATCTTAAAAGTGAGATTTTAAGTAAACTTCCTTTCCCATCTTAACTAGTGGTGATTTTACTCACCTCTAAATTAGGCAAAACTCTAATATTTCACAGATGAAACAAGGACATATGTGGCCAAGCAAAAGCAGGATGTGACCAAGATGGCAAAAGTTATTAATAAGGAAGAACACACAAGCCAGGAGAGGCTGCCACAGTCTGCTTTTGCCTGAGTCTACAGGGAAGGGCAAGATTTCCCCTCCCCACACTGCCACCCGCTGAGTTAACTGAGTTCAAACTACTTTTGCACTTTGAACTCCCAATAATAATAATAATAATAATAATAATAATAATAATAATAATTTATATCCCACCCCTTTGAGAACAATCGAGGTGGCTAACAACAATTTAAAATTACAAACAATATGACTCCACAAAGACCCCAAAACCCACCAATGGAAGTAATCTGAGAACTAATGGGAGGAGGAGAGAGAAAGTGGGACATTTTAAAATCAGTTGAAAAAAGTGGGACAGCAGAGGTTTAATCCCACCCATTGGGTGAGCTTGGGCAACTGTCACTCTCTGAGCCTCAGAGGATAGTAATGGCAAATCCCCTCTAAAAAAACCTGCCAAGAAAACCCTATGATAGGGTCCATCATAAGTTGGAAATGACTTGAAGGCACACAGCAACAGCACTTATCGCTTGTCCGTCTTATTACTACACTAGAAGCCTTTAAGAAAGCACTTAAGACGGAGCTCTTCCTGCGGGCCTATTCGCCTGATCTCCCCAATTGTAACTCTGAAGCCTAATTGTACTATCTGATATGGCCTCCCGGATATGTGAAGATGATGACCAATCTGTGCACATGATTGGGTATTGGATTTTATTATATGGATTGTGGGGTTTTTTTTATTATTGTTATGATTTCATATATTGTATTTTATATATTGTATTTTTATATATTTTTCTGTAATCCCGCCTCGATCCGTAGGGATAGGTGGGAAAATACAAATAAAAACTATTATTATTATTAACAAATTCCCTAAAGGCACCAGATCCTGTCTGATCTTGAAAACTAAGCACAGTAAACTCTGGTTCATCCATAGATGGGAGACCTGCAATGAATGCCAGGTACTGCAGACTATATTTCAGAGGAGTCCCATGCTGTGAAGACCCTGGCAAAACCACCTCTGAGTATTCCTTGCCTAAAAAAACCCTATAATTCATGGGATTGCCATAGGTCCATAGGCAACTTGAAGGGACATAAACACATACAGAGGATTAATCAGCCCTATCTCTGCCAAATCAGGACAATCTGAGAGTATGGGGGCCAGGGCATTATCTGAGTGTAAAGGGAATGCCTTGCCCTTTGTGGAACTGGCATCTAATTTCTGATCATGGCATGAAGACCTCTTTATCAACACTCAGAGGAGGTTCTTGATAGAGAATGGCTTCATTTTCTTTATGGATTTGAGGACAAGCAACTGTCCTTCATCCTTTCGTGACTTGTTACTACCAAGACTAGCCTCAAGCCTTCAGATCCATAATTTGAGAAAACTTCAGATTTAACCAAGAAGCTTATACCTCCCACCTCCGAACAGATTACCTGATATTTGTTTGTCTACTTTCTTATTCACTTCCATGCTTGTCTCATTTATTAGAGTACAACTACTGTAAATGGGAAAATAAAGGAAGGGGAAAAGGGGTGGAATGAGGCATAAATGGAGCCATACTTTCCTGTTAGATCTTCAATATCTGTGATAAACAGCCCTCCTTGGTGTTTGCACATGTTCTTGCATGCTCGCACACTGTCTGCATCCTTGTGCAAGATGTAACTCTTTCCATCTGTTTTGTTCCTTACAAAATTTATTCCTTCTTTGAGAGTAGCTCCCTCCAATGGTGTGAGAGACAGTAGTATTTTGCTTGTCTGACCTTCACTGTTTGAAACCAAAGCATGAAGAAGAAGAGATAGTAGCAGTATGAGACAGGAACCTAGATGTGGGGAAATGGCTCTTCATGCTAGAAAACAGCTTCAGAATCACTTTACCTATAAACTGTCCCTAGAAACCAGTATTTATTTTAAACATATTTTTATTACAATATAAATTTTAATATACAAAACAACATATAACATAAAACTACAAAAAGACATACATCAAGACTACATCTATCAACTATGCTACTACTAAGAAACTGTCAGTGTGTGGATGATGGGTGTTGCAGTGATGCTCTTTGGCACCCAGTAGAATCTGCAGGACAAGCTGGCTGCTGTGATCCACAGCCACTTTGTATCTCTTACCATCAACTGGCTCAGCTTCTCTTCTTCAGGCTCCTGCCTTCCTCAGTCAAGAAGACACATTGTAAAGTCCAAAGCATAGTTTATTAATGCATATAAAATTAAATAAGATAATTAAGTAAAATCCATTGTGAAGAACTTGTCCAGTTCAGCCATGAAAGATAACATCTTTAACAATCCCAAAAGCTTAGGATCTCCACTGGCTGCTGTTAAAACCACTGCTACCAGCCAGGCTCATGCACTCACATCTTGAACAATAAACATTTTAGTCAAAGGATTCTCTAGGCCCTTCCCATACTCCACCTTCTAGGTGTTAACCTTATGCTAATTGGATAATGCCTATATGATGTATGTTAACCCAGCCTCTTGTTGTCCATCATCCACCACGTGACTATTTTCCCAAGCCTAACGATTGTTTACGTTTTTGATATCTCTTGCTACCCATAACAAAGTCTGTGTCCATGAGTTGTATCTTTGGGAAAGTATATGTTTATGTCTGTGTTGGCCATCTGGTGTTAGATTCACTTTGTTTTTCTAGATGCTGTTCTCATGAGAAAATTTACACACACACATGTTGTTCTATCTCCAGAACCTTTGTTCATATATCTGTAGTGTTGTGTTTTGATTTTTATATTACAGGCACACAATTCCATTTTAAACTAGCTTCCTGGCATTTTGTTATCTAACTCTAACACACTTTGATCTGCACTTTAACATTTCTGTTTCTGTCATGAAAATGCATGTCTGTGAATCTCTATATATCATAACTGACAATTCACAATGTAAATTCTATAACAACTGTTCAATCTATTCTATCTCATTTAATGTTATATATTCTGTTTTATCAGCACTTAAAGCTATATATTATTATTTTTTATTTTTCCAAGCTATTGAGCTTTTTTTTAAACTTAATTAACAATCCTTAACCTGACTATCTATCATGTAACTTTAAAGCAAATGAGCTATTTATAAAACATTCTAACCTCAATGTGGTTGTTCCAGATCACAAGCCCCTTTCTCTTAAAAAAAAAAAAATCTTACCAAAGGTTTAATTGTTGTCCAGTCTATTACCTTAAAACAAATTCTTTTCTTAAAACACCTATTGTAAACATAATACCTAATCTTTCTATTGTTATCTATAAACACCAAACCTTTCACAAAGTTTTTTTCCATATATCTGAATATTTAAAACCTCTTGTAACTTCACTCCAAACAAAACCTATTGACTTTAAACCTGTCACTATCTTTGTACTTTGTAAACCTCACTTCCCTAATCTTTCAATAAACATATTCCATCAGCAGTCCAGCAACCTTAAAATAAGATCTCAAAAAATCAAAACCTTTGATAACAAATCTCTCTAGACAATTTCTCCTCCTTGTCTGAATCTCTTGAATCTAAATAACCAAAAATGCCATCTCCTTTTGTGTAAACACAAGTATCATCATCTAAATAAGCAATCTCAAATAAAATAAAATAAAATAAAAATTTGCACCTACTGGCCCCTACTTGCTGTTAAAGTCTATATCAGTCACAAGCTCTCAGCCTTGGACTAAATGTTTTTTTCAATGTTTTTAAACCTTTGCTGAGCAAATCCTTTTGCTATTAACCTAGCTTTGTAACTCTATTTGCCATCAGGCATCTATCATTTTTTTATATTCAATCACCTTGTGATTTTTTCTTTAGGTCTATCAACCACATTTTAAACACCTCTTTGTCAATTTAAAACACTGGAATTTCTTGCTGTACTGTACTATATCATTCTCACTTTCCTCAACAGGAAAAAACTTTTTGAAACTTTTAAAATCTCTGAAACTCCCTGGCTCACCAGCCACTTTTATATAAACTCTTGTTTCTTGTATAATAAATTTGTGTGTTGTTTTTCACTCTATGAATTTTCCTTGATATAACATGTATTGTTTTCTCTGTCATCTTTTGTGTATGGACGTGTGTGTCCTCTGTTTTCCTTTATTTTTATTTGTTGATCTTAAGTGTTTTCCTCACTTTCAGAGGATTAATGTTTGTAGTTTGTCTTTTGTGTTTAACTGTCTCATCCTCAGTAAAACTTCTTTGTTTGAATGTATCTTTTCTCAACCTGAATGTTTTTCACAATTGTTATTCTTGGACATTAAAAATTTTCACCACCACCAAGGTGAAATCTTTAACTGTGTCTTGAATATCTCACAATTCAGTCTGTAGCACTTTAGTTATTTTTTCTCTTTTTAAAAATATGCTGGCACATATATATTTACTTATTGCCTAAAACTGTCAGATATTGTAGATTTAGTGGTTCCCCACATAACATGTGTAATGGTGTTGGATTTCTTCTTTCTCAGCCAGTTTCTTAAACTGTGAGACAAGAATTCTCCTTTTCCCCAGTCTGTGATCAAAGACCCTATTTTGTAATCAATTTTTTTCACATTCATGTTTATCCTTTGTTGAAAACTTTCAATTGTATCACATTTCTGTTTCAAAACTTTGACATATGAAAACCTGGAAAATCTATCCACAATCACTTAGAAAATATTTGTTTTCACCTAGTAACACACATTTGTCCCTTTTTTGCTTAACAGCATGTGCCAACCTCAACAGGTCATTTTAGCAATTCACTTGCTCTGGTTCTGTCACAGGAAAAAAAACTTGACTTTTTACTCTGTGGCAAACCAAATACCTCCCAAATCATTTGTACAATGAGACATTTTCAAAATTCAGGACCTATATCCCTCCAGCTTAAACAAGCTATCAAATCCTATGTTAACTAGGATTTTATATTATTGATGTGCATAACCAGAATGCAATTATTCATTTCCCACACTTGCACATTTAACATTTGTCTCACTTTGTATAAAATACATATTATCCCTCTTTATAGCTTTTGTACATACCTCCCCATCCAGGGTGATTTTACATATTTATCCCACAAAACTCAGTGTATATCCCCTGACACATTAACTAAACAGTTTTGTAAATCAGGTACACATAAAACATTTTCAAAGTTTTCTCACCAAAACTTGGCATGTAGACATTTTTCAATTTCTTTTGACATCTCTTACCCCTCCACCAGCTATATAAACATCTTTGAGATTGGAGGATTTCTTACTTTTCAGCAAATCTGCATTATTTATCATATGTCTGGTTGTCCCAGAATATAGACTCTATTTTGTCCTCAGGTTTTCACCACCTGTTTGAGTCACACTGTCACAGCTCTGTATCACAGCTGCAGTTCCTTTGTTTTCCCCAAAGTCTCTGGGGTGTTGATTGTTGATTGCTGCAAACTTTCTTGCATTAACATTTTTAAATCTCCTGCTCTGTCGCAGTAAAAGCATTGGTTTTTCACCCGTGTATCAGCTGCCTTTTCAGGACGCATATCCTTGAAAACCTCAGGTGCTGTCTTAGACACCAAAAGCCGACATTTCTTGCTTTTCCTCAAGCAAACTGCTTGGCTCATCACATTCCAGCCTCTGGAACTTTTTGGCATCCAGCAAAACTGCTGCAGCCCCCCCCCCCCCACAGCATAGACCACTGTGTAAAAACTTCACTCTCACCAGGGATTTTTGTATTTTTTTCCAAGAACTGTAAAGTCCTTTGACCACAGCATTTATGACAAAGCAGAATGAATTTCCTCTTCAGTTTCCCAAAAAAACCCTTTGGCTGAAGAACATCTTCTCCCAAAATTTAACTGTAACTCAGAGAGGCTTAAAAGAATGAATCGTTTGGCTTAGGCATCCGCCTGTGTCCAGCAATTTCTGCTGCATTAAAACTCCATGCATTGCAACATGTATCTATGACTCAAGTCCCAGAGCCTTTGGTAACCCAGCTGCATTCATTTTAAACAAAATGGCCCTTAACAGAGTCTGTTTGCAACTTGAACAAAAATTTTCACTGCATTGAACCCGCAGTATCTCCAGCCTGTCCAGGCTATGTTTCCCCTGCTTCTTATTGTTTGTAGAGTGGAGAGTTCTCAGACAACTGTCTTTATAGAGTTCTGCAGTCTGCCATCAGGCAAAACAGCTTTAGTAGTAAACTTTAACTGTTACTTACATCTGAAGAAGATTTGAAGCCACCTCTGCTTTTCCCAGCAAATGCTGAAGCATGGTTCGCTTGTCCTGGCACAGCTGAAGTCGTGGATAGGCAGTCTTGCCTCTTGGCCACCTTGCAGACTTGACATCTGGACTCCTGGGCTCTTCTCCTCCTGGCCATTTGGCCTTTTTGTCCTCTGGCAGACCAGCCACATCTGGCAGACAAGCCCCTTCAGGCAGAACAGCCTTAACTGGTAGACTAGCCATAACTGGCAGACTAGCCATAACTGGGCCCGTAACCCTTGTCAGTGTGTGGATGATGATCTCTACATTTCACCTTTGACTGTATAACCCATCCATATCCTAACAGAAACTACACAAACTAACACAATATCAAAAAAGGAGGAATAGATGAGTTCCAACATACAAGCTAATGGTTGTAATTATCAAATTATTCTACATCCTGTAAATATATCTATATAATTTACTTCTACATATTATTTAATGATACTTATATTCAAAGTCCTAAAATTGCTATTTCCCCCCAATAATCGGCTGGCTAATTCCACTCAAATTTAATCAGCTAATTTATCTATCCTACTAAAATCACATTATTCCACTTTCCTCCTTTTCATCCCTCTCCTTTCCCCCAAAATTCTTTGTTTACAAATCTTACTTCAAAACTGAAAAATCTCAAAAAACAGTACTTATTATTCTAGAACCATAACAACATTCTAACAGTTACAATTATTTAAATTTCATATGAGATTGCTTTCCACATTTTAGTTTTTACCTAAAATTTCAAAACACCATACTTATTATTCCAAAACCATGTAAGATCCAATCAATCTTCTGACAATTAAAATTGTTTAAATTTCACATAAGCTCTCTTTCCATATTTCAATTTTTGCAAAAGGTGAGCAGAACTACACCACAACCTGAAGTCTTGCAGTAGTCTTATTAGCTCAGAAGTTTTAAACAATGGATCTTTTCCTCTGTATTCTCTTGTTAGACTGCTCCCCTTTTGGAGTTCATCGACTCTTCAGGTTGATCACTAATTCTCCATGATAAAAAGCATTACTTTCCATGGGTTTCTCCAGTTCTTTGTTCTTCCATCCAATGTTAATCCTTCTGTCTCAACAGGTTTTCTCAAAATCTTTTCTACCTGCTCCCCTTTCACAATACTTCCATTTATCAGATCAATCTCCATTTCTTCATTACAGGTATGTTGCTTCGTATAATCTTATCAAGTCCTTCACATTTCCATCCAATATTGGTTCCTTCTGTCCCAGCAAATTCCAAAGTCATCTGGATTGGACATTGCTTTTTCTGCTTAACATTATCCTTATGCTCTACCTTCAAGAGGTTTTGAAACCTCATTTTCCAATTTTCCTTTAAATCAAGTTTCTCTGTTCCATCTGCAGTCTCATCTGTTTTAGGTCCAAAACACAAAGCAGAAATAATCCAGTTTGAGACAGCTTTAACTGCCCTGGCTCAATGCTAGGAATTCTGGGAACTTAGTTTATTGTGGCACCAGAGCTCTCTGATAATGAAGGCTAAATATCTACAGTTCCCAGGATTCAGTTCCCATTGAGCCAGGCAGTTAAAGTGGTCTCAGACTGGATTATTTATGCTATGTGTTTTGGACCATGATTTCTCTAGGGACGTTATCACACGGGGAGTCGCGGGGAGAAAGTGGAAATAAACGGGCACGAGCTGAAGTCTTTAATTTACGGGATTTGTCCCGTTCCGCCTCATCTGATAACTAAATTCAAATTTAAAAGGGGGTTAATTCGAACGAAAACCTGATCTTTTCATTTTCGGGATTTGTGGGGATTTGAAAAGATCAGGTTTTTGTTCGAATTAACCCCCTTTTAAATTCGAATTTAGTTATCAGACGAGGCGGAACGGGACAAATCCCGTAAATTAAAGTCTTCCGCTTGTCCGGTTTATTTTCAGTTTTCGGCGGCAGATCCCCGTGTGATAACGTCCTAAGATTAGTTTATTCAAATCAGTTGACTTAACTGACTGGTGCAGTTTTGTCTTTGATTCTGTATTTGATTCTGTCCACCTCTCAAAAGGTAGAAAATAAGAATTCCTTTTTTGTTATAGTTAGTCCAGTTCACCAACAGATATTCCGGTTTCTTTCCATCTTCATCAGATTAATTTATATTCCATGCCCTATGAACTGGAAAGTAATCTCCATTCACTTCATCGGCTAACTAATAGTGACATCTTTACCTTCATTAGGGAGAATGAATGATAAAATAAACAATCTTTCCCACACTCTAGTGGATTTATCTCTTTCTGTACAGCAAATAATTTCCAAATCAAATAAATTGGGGGTCGAAGTTTCTAAATTTGTGATGTTTTAATTTCTACTTACTGTCCTGCAACTTATAATTGTTATAAAATAAAGGAGGGAGACCCTTTCTTCTATTTTTAAATCTGTTTACATTTGGAATTGATTTACAAACTATTTCAATCACAGTAGTGGCAATGCTGGAAGTAAAATGTCCCATCAGCTAGTAAAGTTTCCTTGGTTCTTCAGTATGTTAATTAAGGAAGTTAAGAAAATTGAATGTAAAGCCAAATTCTTTTGCTGGCTTGAATGCAGAGGGATCATGAACTCTTCTCAGTATTCTCTGTTCCACCCATGTCTTAGTGGCAATAATACTTGTCACCTTGATGCTAGGAACAGGAGTTAGACTTGAATGAAGCTCCCCCAAGTCTCCTTTACCAAAAGCAAGCAAAGCAGCTTCATTTATATACCGCTTCATATTGTGCATGGGATGTCTAAGCGGTTTACAACTGTGAGCTTATTGCCCCCCAACAATCTGGGTACTCATTTTAGTGACCTCAGAAGGATGCAGGCCTGAGTCGAGCCTCAGCCCTGGCTGGTTTTGAACTCGCAACCTTGTGGTCTATGAGTGAGTGGCTGCAGTACAGGCATTTAACCACTGCGCCACCAGGGAGGCAATTCCCACTGAATTATCATACCTGGGGTCAAACATTGATAGGAACAGGGACTGCAGCCAGGAAATCAGAAGAAGATTAAGAATGGGGAGGATGGCTATGAAAGAACTAGAAAAGATTCTAAAGTGCAAAGATATACAACTCAGCACAAAAGTTAAAATCATACAAACTGTCGGATTCCCCAGCACTCTTCTCCAGCACCACATCTGGAAGGAATTGATTTTCTTCCTATCATCTTTCTTAACTGTCCAGCTCTCACATCCATTCATGGTAATAGGGAATATGACAGCTTGTATGATTTTAACTTTTGTGCTGAGTTGTATATCTTTCACTTTAAAATCTTTTCTAGTTCTTTCATAGCCACCCTCGCCATTCTTAATCTTCTTCTGATTTCCTGGCTGCAGTCCCGGTTCCTATCAATGTTTGATCCCAGGTATGATAATTCTTTTACTATTTCTATTTCCTCATTATCTAGGTTAAATTTGTGTAGATTCTCTGTAGTCGTTATTTTTGTTTTCTTTATGTTCAACAGTAAGTCTGCTTTTGATTTTCCTTAGTTGTTCCGGGTCTGTGAGGTTTTCTGCTAGTATTATGGTGTTGTCAGCATATCTCAGATTGTTGATATTTATTCCTCCTATTTTCACTCCTCCTTCTTCTGAGTCCAAGCCGGCTTTTCTTATATGTTCTGCATACAAGTTGAACAGATAGGGTGAAAGGATGCAGCCTTGTCTCACTCCAACTGGGAACTATTATGTTTCTCCATTTTCTGTTCTGACAGTAGCCTCTTGTCCTGAGTAGAGATTCCTCATCAGGACTATCAGATGTGTTGGCACTCCCATGTCTTTAAGGGCATTCCATAGCCTTTCATGATCTCTGCAGTCAAAGGCTTTGCTACTGTCTATAAAGCATATTTGTATATCATGCCCTCAAAGGGCAGGATGGGCTCCCTAGCCTTATGGCAACCATCCTAGGAGAAAGAAAACTCTAATCCCAAACCCGGGCAGATGGTGCTCATCCAACCCTGTAAAGTCAACCATCTAAGAGAAGGAAACTCTAATCAAACCTACGACACGAGGACCTTGTTGCTACCATCCATGTTTGCAAGACCACAGCAGACGAACCTTTGGTTTAAAGGGTGAGGCCAGTTCTGTGCACGCTACACTCCACCAGAAAAATCCATTGCACAGGCTTGAAGGACAAATCCAGTCTTCGAAAAAGCTCTATAGTGATAGGTGAGGGACGAAACGGCAGGTGTAAAGATGCACTGGAAGCCACAGACCCAACCCTGCATGCAGGCGGTTCAGGACTTTGGTCGCTTGAGGCTGACCTGGGAGATAACAGTCTTGTTCGGCAGCATCCTAAACGACCAAGCAGCCTTTTAAAAGGAGACCACTGCTTGCTCCATACGGAGAGAGGCCTAGAAAAGGTGGCCTAAGGAAAGCTCATCCCCATCTACCCAATTGGCTAGCCACGGCCAACGGGCATCTTCTGATGCGGTTGAACAAAGACAAAGAAATAAAGGCTCACACCGACCTCCAAAGGTGTAAATAAATTGACGCTTGCATGCTGGAACATCAGAACCATGCAAGACTCTGCAGATAGTGGACGTCCTGAACGTCGCTCTGCTTTAATAGCCCATGAACTAACACGAATTAATATTGACATCACTGCTCTTAGTGAAGTTCGTCTCCATGAGGAAGGCAGCCTTAAAGAACACAGCGCCAGCTACACACTTTACTGGTCTGGCAAACCCAAAACTGAAAAACATCTTTCAGGAGTAGGCTTTATGATTAAAAACTCCATTGCCTCCAAACGCGAAACCTTGCCAACAGGTCACTCTGATCGCATTATCTCCTTATGCCTCCCACATGTTGTTCTCTTCAGTATATATGCCCCAACTATGCAAGCCAACCCTGTAAAGAAAGACAAATTATACACAGACCTACATCACCTCATACAAAAAGTCCCTGTAGAAGATAAAATTATTATTCTTGGTGACTTCAATGCCAGAGTAGGAAAGAACTCCGAAGCCTGGAAAGGTGTTTTAGGCAAGCATGGTGCTGGAAATTGGAATGACAACGGACGCCTCCTGCTAGAGTTCTGTGCAGAACAGGTGACTATTACAAAACTATCTTTCAGCAGAAAGATAGCTTGAAGACAACCTGGATGCATCCCTGATCCAAACACTGGCACCTCATTGACTATGTTCTATTCTGCCAGAGAAACATTCGCGATGTCCATCATACTCAAGTGATGCCCAGTGCAGAATGCCAAACAGATCATTGCCTCGTAAGATGTAAACTAAATCTTCATCTTAAGCTCAAACCTAAGAGGGGTGGCATCTTAAAGAGGAGACTCCAAGTCAACAATCTTCAACAAGCTACCATGAGAGACAACTTCCAGGCAAATCTGCAAACATAACTTGAAGACCACCCTACAGATCCTTCTCCTACAGTGCTTTGGCAACATATCAAAAACAGTATCCTCCAATCTGTGGAAGAATCCCTCGGGTTCTCCCACAAGAAAAATCAAGACTGGTTTGATGAAAACAACCAAGAGATCCAGGAGATGTTGGCAAAGAAGAGAACTGCTCACCAGGCATACCTCACCCAACCAACTTGCCATGTAAGAAAAGCAGCTTTCTGTCTCACATGTAGTAAACTTCAACAAAAACTCAGAGACAAGTGGTGGATCAATATAGCAGAAAAGACATAACACTGTGCAGATCTGGGTGATCTTAGAGGATTTTACAAAGCTCTTGAAGCAGTGTTTGGACCTACTTATCAAGTCCAAAGCTCCTTATACAGTACAGATGGTCAAACACTAATTACTGATAAAGCCTCCATCCTGAACCGATGGGCTGAACATTTTCAAAGTCTCTTCAGTGCCAACCGAGTAGTCCAAGGATCAGCTATCCAACATATGATACAAAAACTGATGAAAATCAAACTGGACACAGCTCCCACTTTGGAAGAGACCCTTAAGGCCATACAGCAGATGAAAAATGGCAAGGCAGCTGGGATTGATGGAATCCCACCTGAAGTTTGGAAACACGGAGGTCGTGTACTCCATGCTAAATTCCACGAACTCCTTGTGAGCTGCTGGGAAAAAGGGGAACTGCCATCAGATCTCCGAGATGCAGTCATCATCACCCTGTACAAGAAAAAAGGAGCAAAATCCGATTGCTCAAACTATCGAGGTATAACACTGCTCTCTATTGCTAGAAAAATCCTTGCAAGGATACTCCTGAACAGATTAGTTCCTGCTATTGCAGAAGAACTCCTTCCTGAAAGCCAGTGTAGCTTCAGAACCAATAGGAGTATTACAGATATGGTATTTGCCCTTAGACAACTACAAGAGAAATATAGAGAGCAGAACAAGGGACTGTATGTAACATTTGTCGACCTCACCAAAGCCTTTGACACTGTGAGCAGAAAAGGTCTGTGGCAGATCCTGGAAAGACTAGGATGTCCCCCCAAATTCCTCAAAATGATTATCTTACTACATAAGGGCCAGCATGGTCAAGTCAGATATGGCGATGCTCTTTCAAAGCCCTTTCTAATAATTAATGGAGTGAAGCAAGGTTGTGTTCTTGCTCCAACTTTATTTACAATCTTCTTCAGCATGATGCTCCAAAGGGCTACAGCAGAGCTCGAAGAAGAAGACTGCATCTATATACGTTACTGTGTTGATGGTAGCTTGTTTAACTTAAGGCTTCTGAGGGCGTGCACTAAGACTCTAAACCAGGGGTAGGCAACCTTTTTGAGCCAGGGGCTGGGTTGCTGTCCCTCAGACAATTGGGGGGCTGAAGCACCATAAATAAATAAATAAATAAACAAACAAACAAATAAATAAAAATTAAAAAATGTAATTTAAAAAAAAATAAAAAAAATATGCATGCACATTCTCTCAGCCCCAGAAAAGCCATGGCAAAATCCCTGTGGAGATTTTGCCAAGAAAACCCCAAGAACAAGTAATAACAATAATGAATATCATCATGGCAGGCAGCGGTGGCAGGACTGGTCTGGGGCCTATCTAGTCCGTGAGCTGCTCTTCGCTGATGATGCTGCCCTTGTTGCCCACACAGAAGCAGCTCTGCAGCACCTAACATTCTGCTTTGCAACAGCTGCAGAAATGTTTGGGCTGGAAGTCACCTGAAGAAAACGGAAGTTCTCTACCAGCCTGAACCACAGGACAAACACCACCACCTCCACATCGCCGTAGGCAAATCTGTGCTTATGTCCGTTCAGCAGTTCACCTACCTGGGAAGCATCATCTTCTCAGACGCCAAGATTAACAAAGAGATTGATCACAGATTAGCAAAGGCATATAGTGCATTTGGAAGACTTTACAAAAGAGTTTGGAGTAACAAACACCTGAGGCGAAGCACAAAAATCAGTGTGATAGAGCCATTGTACTGTCTATTCTCCTTTATGGGTCTGAAATATGGGTCACCTATCGCCAACACTTATGACTCCTCGAACGCTTTCATCAGCGCTGTATACGCACAATCCTAAATATACACTGGACTGACTATGTGTCGAATGTTGCTGTCCTTGAGCAAGCAGGGATCACCAGCATTGAGGCCATCCTATTGAAAACACAGCTGCGCTGGGCAGGGCACGTTTTTAGGATGGAGGACCATCACCTTCCAAAAATAGTACTCTACGGTGAACTTGCCAAGGGTCAGCATAAGAGGGGTGCTCCAAAAAAGCAATACAGGGACTCCCTGAAACAACATCTCAGGCTCAGCCAAATTGATCATGAACAATGGTCACCCTGGCCTCACATCGGGAGGCATGGAGACACACTATCCACAATGCTTCTTATTTGAGAACTCATGCCAAACAAGTCTCAAAGAAAAACGACAACGCAGAAAGAATCACAACCCGGAAACATCACCCAAGGAGACCTTCTGCTGTGCTTTCTGCAACCAGACTTGTTTATCTTGGATTGGCCTTTTTAGTCATCAGTCATGCAAAAAGCGTGGGATGAGTACTTCCTGAATCTTTGTTTGCGAAGAAAAGTCAGAGAGAGAGAGAGAGAGAGAGAGAGAGAGATCACACCCAATTGACTTCATTTTATTTACCCTGCCTGAAGTTTTTAAAAAAAGTGGGTGAGGTTAGGCTCCTAACCAGTTTCTGCCAGTTGGTTTTCTACTTTTTAATCCAGAGCCAGAAGTATAGCATTTTGGGGTGGCAGCAGATGAGGGCGTTGCCCCCAAATACAAATTCTGTTCTCCCAATGAAACTTTCATTCAGTCCCCAAATTTCTAACATTGCATGAAGTGAAACACTGTAAATCATTCACACTTATATTTGCTTTATTCACTTGATAGTTTTGCCTGTCCTTTGTTTATTTAGAAGCCTAAACTATAATTCTAAGTGCTCAACTGAAATTGTAAGTTGTTGTGATGCTAAAAATTTGGGGACTGAAAGAAAATTTCATAGGGGGAATTCTTAGTGGGGAGGAATACCCCAATCCCTTCCCCTCCGGTAGCTACACCTGTCCAGAGTGTAGAAATATGAAACTTTAAACCAGGGGTAGGCAACCTTTTTGAGCCGTGAGCTGGTCCCCCGAAGTCCTCCCCTCCGCTGGGCCAAGGTGGGGGAATGGTGGCACGTGCTCTGACGCGCGCGTGTGCAACTCCACCACTGTGCTCAACCCCCTGCGCGACGCCGCTGCCACTGCCGCCACCACCGCGGCATGCACAGCCGCCTCCATGCATGTCGCAGCCACCATTTTGGAAATCAAAATGGCAGTTGCGGCACGCGCGGCCGCACTGCAGCCAAAATACGCAGCAGTGGTGGCACGCGGCGGTGGCGGCGGCAGGGGTCCGCTTGGGCCGGTAAGTGTGGCCACCTGGGCCGGAACAGGCCCGCAGGCCATAGGTTGCTGACCCCTGCTTTTTTTTTTAAATTGAAAATTTTATTAGAAATATTAAAAAAACAACAACAACAAAATAGAAAATACACACAAAATCCAATAAAAACAAATACAAACACAACATTAACAAAATACAAAAACATAACATACACAACAGACATGATGAACAATCCTAACTACACATAATCTTCCTTAGCAGTACAAAGGATTAAATTCATATATATCACATTATAACAGCAGCCCTGGTGGTGCAGTGGTTAAATGCCTGTACTGCAGCCACTCACTCATAGACCACAAGGTTGCAAGTTCAATACCAGCCAGGGCTGAGGCTCGACTCAGGCCTGCATCCTTCCGAGGTCGCTAAAATGAGTACCCAGCTTGTTGGGGGGCAATGAGCTCACAGTTGTAAACCGCTTAGACATCCCATAGCGTGATATGAAGCGGTATATAAATAAGCTGCTTTGATAACATGACCTTATATTCAAAATTATTTAACTTATTACATCACTAACAATCCTAACTTTCAATTAATAATAGACAATAGAGCCACCTTTATACGGGAAGAGAAGATGCTCAAATCCTTCGATTCTAAATATAACCAGTACTTATCCTATCTAATATATGATCTAACTTAACTAACTTATCTAATTTATCTACACAAATACTTAGTAAATATAAGACTTAATAACTGCTAGTACTATATTATCCTTGATTATATCAGAAAATTTTCCATAATATTGTAATTATAATAACAACAACCTTTATACAGAAATTTAAATACAAACATGCAATATAATGTTTTTTCGTAACCCATTATCTCCCATTCCATTATTGTTAAATACCTTAACTGTGTTAACTATTCGACAAGATATAGGGTTTTATCTTTTGAGTCCGGGTTTTATCTTTTGAGTCATTATTTTTCATATATTCATACCAGGGATTCCAATTTGAATGAAAGGATAATAATGATTTCTCTTGAACCAAACACGTTAGGTTCTCCATTTCATATATATCATAGACTTTCAGTCTCCATTCCTCTATCATAGGGATTTCTTTTCCCCCCCAATATTTAGCAAAGACGATCCTGGCAGCTGTAATTAATAAAAAAAAAAAACAATTTTCCGACTTTTCTTTCTGTCTCATCTTTTACTATATTTAACAAATATAATTTGGGATCTAACTCAATTTGTATCTTCAATACCTGTCTAATTTCATTATTAATTGACCTCCAATATTTTTGAGAAACTCTACATTTCCACCACATATGCATATAATATCCAATCTCCACTCCACACTTCCAACACGTTGGATCACTTCCTCTAAACATTTTAGAAATTCTAATCAGCGTAAGATACCATCGATATATGGATTTATAAGAACTTTCCCTTCGATCTATATTCACTGTATGTTTCAATAGTTTCTTCCAACTTTTTCCCCATTCTTCTAGTTTTATGGGTTGGTTTAAATCCTTAGCCCAATTAATCATATAGTTTTTAACCGTATTTTCTTCAAGTTCCCAATTTCGAATTAAATTATAATATTTTGATACCATTTTTTAAATTCCCCATTAATCACCTTCTCAAAATTTTTATCTGCCAGACCAATCCTTCCCATTCCATTGTCAATTTTAAACTGCTCATATAGTTGTCTATAGGCAAACCAGTTGATTTCGTGTCCTTCCGATTTCATTTCTTCTTGAGTTTTAAACCTTATAATGGAATCTTGAGATTTGATTAGATCTCTTTATACTTGAGCCAGTTTTCTTCTTTATATAATCCTTTCATTAGCACTGCCTCTGCTGGTGAGGCCCAATACGGTATTTTTTGGCACCATTTTTTTTTATACTTCAACCAAATTTTTAAAGAGGCTTTACGTATATAATGATCTTTGAATTTAGCACCTACCTTAAACTTATCATAAAATAAATACAAATGAAAACCATATTGAAGATCAACCCCCTCTAAATCCAGTATCCTTTTATTCCTCAATAAGAACCAATCTTGGAGCCATTCAAGAATGCAAGCCTCATAGTACCATTGAACATTAGGTAATGCAAGACCACCCCGTTCTGGGGTGTCTTGTAAATCTAATACTCTCGCTCTACGTTTCTTATTTTTCCATATGAAGTTTAAAATATCTGCGTTCCAATTTTTAAAGGGCTTCTCATTTTCAATAATAGGTATGTTTTGAAAATAATATATTAGTTTGGGGAGCACTAACATTTTTATTATCGCAATTCTTCCAAGCCAAGTCAAATTCAATTGGTCCCATTTTTTAAAATTTTCTTTAATTTCTTGCCATACTTTATGATAATTATTTTTAAACAAGTCTGAATTTTTTGTACTTAACCAAATTCCTAAATATTTCACTTTGTTATCAATCTTAAATCCAGTTAATTCTTTTAAATATTCCATTTCTTTTTTTGGAATATTTATAAACATTATAACTGTTTTATTTCTGTTAATTCGATAGCCAGATATTTTACCATAATACTGCAAAGAGTTTATAATTTTTTCCATACAATCCGCCGGATTTGTAATTGTTAAATTGTCTGCATAGGCTCTTAATTTGTAATTTTGTTTACGAATTTCAATCCCAGTAATTTCTTTATCATTCCTAATTTGTGTCAGTAGGACTTCTAAAGTCAGAATAAATAACAAAGGTGCTAAGGGACAGCCTTGTCGGACTCCTTTTTGAATATTGAATGCTTCTGTCTTTTCTCCGTTGATTATTATATGAGCTTCTTGCTTAGAGTATATACTCCTTATCCATTTTAAAAAGGAATCTCCTACCCCAATCTTTTGAAGTACCCCAATCATGAATTTCCAATTAATATTATTAAATGCTTTCTCCGCATCCAGGAAGACTAAAGCCAATTTTTTATGTATATTTTTGTGATGTAGGTCAATTATATTCAATAAATTCCTAAAATTTTGTCTGGTCCCCCTGGATGGAAGAAAGCCGTTTTGATCATCATGTATCCAATTTTCTAATATGTTTTTTAGTCTATTAGCCAATACTGCTGCCATTAATTTATAATCTGTATTTAATAATGAAATGGGGCGATAACTGTTTGGATCCAATTTGTCTTATCCTGTTTTAAAATCAATGAGATATTGGCAGAATTCCATGATGGGGGAATTGAACCTCCTAAAACATTGTTCATTGTATCTAATAAGGGAGATAACAGTTGTGCAGCAAAGGTTTTATAATACTCATTGGAAAATCCATCCAGACCTGAAGATTTGAAATTTTTTAAATGTTTTATTGCATCTTCCAATTCTTTATGTGAAATTGGCTTATCTAAAAAGTCTTGTTGCTCCTTTGTTAGCTTAAAGAGATCAATATTATCCAGATATTCTTTTATATCTCCCTCCTGGGTCCCATTTAGTCCATAAATACCTTGGAAGTGGTCGGTAAATAATTTTTTTATCTGTGACTGTGATGAAACTATCTCCGTATCTTTTTTAATTTGTGAGATAGTACGCTTGGCTCTTTCTTTTCTTACCATATAAGCTAATAATCTGCCGGGTTTATTTCCAAATTCATAATACTTCTGTTTAATATATTTAATCTTTTTCTCAATCTGCTCCATGGTAAGTATGGAGATTTGTTTTTGAACATACTTAATTTCTTTCAAGATATCCTTGGAGTCTGGATCTTCTTTTAATTTTTCCTCTAATCTTTTTAACTCATCATTAAGTATCTCCTCTTGTTGCTTTCTTTTCCTTTTCCATTCCGATGTTTTTTGTATAATAACCCCTCTAATTACAGCCTTATGGGCATCCCATACTATATTCATAGGAGTATCCTTGTTTAAATTTTCCTGAAAATAATATGTTATTTGTTTTTTAATTTCCTCGCAGATTATATTATTTTTAATATATTTGTATTTAATCTCCAATTAAAAACTGATTGCCCAAATTTTAAATTAATCATTCTTGGATTGTGATCGGACCAGACTTTTGGCATGGTTTTAATCTTTGCTATCATTGTTGTTAAGTGATCAGTTAGCCAAATCATGTCAATCCTTGAATGGGACTTGTGTCTATTTGAGTAAAACGTAAAATCTCTTTCATTTCCATTTTTTACTCTAAAGGAATTTTTCAAATTCAAGACGTCAATCAGCAAGAAGAATTCTTTTGGAAGCTGACCTTCTTTTTTATAGATTTGCTAGATTTGCGGTCAATTTTAGGATCAACTACACTGTTTAAATCTCCAAGCATAAGTATATTCTCATAATCCAAATCGAGAATCGACTCTTTCAATTTTTTATAAAACACATTTTTATTTTCTTGAGGTCCATATATACACCAATTATTAGAATTTTCCCCCCATTTATCTGAATTTCTACCACTAGATAATAACCTTCTGGGTCATTTAGAATTAGTACTGGCTCATATTCAGGATTTATATAAATAACCACACCTCTTTTTTTGAATGGGGTAGCTGTCACAAATTCCCTTCCTAATTTTATACATCTTAGATATTTTGCATCTTTTTTCCTTACTCTACACTCTTGAAGGCAACAAATATCCAATTTTAATTTTTGTAAGTAATGAAAGATTTTTTTTTCGTTTTTGCGGAGTGTTTAAACCTTGTACATTTAATGTTAGTACTTTAACTTGCTTAATTTGATCCATACCAAATCTTTTCTTATATATATATATATATATATATATATCAGACCAATCAATCAATATCTAATATTAAAAAATCGTAAAGATCAATTTCTTATTTACCAAATATTAATCATCAAAGTATTCCTCTACTCCCAAGTACAATGGAGAAGTTAACTTAGTTAAATAATTATCTCCGTTATCATTTTCATCTTCGCCAGTCCTCAATTCCTCAATTTCCAATTCTTTTTTTCTTGAGAAGGATTCACCTTGATCTTGCTCTTCGTCTTCATCGTTATGTAAGTCCTCATCATCATCATCAACATCATCATCTCCGTCTAGATTCTTTGCCAAATCCTCGTATGGCGATGGGGCACAGGCACCCAAATCATCTACATTTAGCCCGGCATCAACATCAGGTTTATCGTCACTAGGTCTTTTGTCCTCATCAAAGTCCTTAAATTGTTTTTTACGTCTTCCCATGTGTTGTCTGATGAATTTCGTCGCCTGCTCAGGGGTAGCAGTCTTAGTTCTTGTACCATTCCACCAGAAGATGAGGCCCTCCGGAATGTCCCATCTATATTGAACTTTCTCCCTTCTGAGAAAGGAAGTCAAAGTGGAGTAATTCTGTCGTTTTTTCAGAATCCGAGCCGGTATATCTTTTAAAACTTTAAGATCCTGTCCTTCGATATGAAATGGGTCCTGATTATGTTTAGACAAAAATGCGTCTCTAGCTTGTCGTCTGACAAACTGTATTACCACATCTCTGGGTAAGCCTCTTTTTTTTGCAATAGTTGAGTTGACACGGAATAGCGAGTCTATCTCCAATTGCATTGCCTGTAAATTTTTACCCATAAAGTCTGCCATTCTTGGTAATAGTTTATCAGGTAGATTTTCATTTTTTTCCTCCATCAGTCCTCTTATTTTTATCGCCTTCTCTCTAATTTTTTGTTCCAATGAAGCCAATTGATCTAGATCTTCATCTCTTTTATTTTCTAATTTGGATAAATGCAATTCCGTTTTATCATTTCTGAATTCCAAGATATCAACTCTCTTTTTTATAGTCTGGACCTCTGTTAATAATAAGTCCACTTTCTGATTCAATTCCCTAAGGTCTGCCCTGATTTCTTGTTTAACCTCCTTCTTAAAAAACGAGAGTTGCTGAGTTAAATTATTAGACATAAAGTCCATTTTTTCTAAGATCAATTGGCTAATATCTGGATTTTTAAGTTTCTCCATTGATTGTCTCCTTTGATTCAGTGAGGCATTCATCTTCTGTGTTTGCGACCTCGTAGTCATTTTGTTTTACTTGATAAGCCCTCTCCTTCAAGGACAATTCAATTAAGGAAACTGAAGAAAGGATTACAGCAACTGCCCTATAATCTCTCTTTTTCAAGTACACTCCAAGTAGAAGAACTGGGGGAAAGGTTAGTGAATAGCCTTGTAATCTCTCTTGTCCAAGGACAGTTCAAATAGGAGGGGTGAAGAAAAGGTTTTTTACAATAGAGGGTCAAAAAAGAAAAAGAAAAAAACAAAAAAACTTTAGAAATCCAGTATTTTATCAGTCCCCAATTAATTTCCCTATCATTATCCAATCCAGATTTAACAAAGGAAGAAAAGAAAATCTCTTCCTCAAAGAGATAGTCCAGTCTTCAAATTTCCCTTTAAACTTAAAGCTTCAGTTGTCTCCTAATACCTTTCAAATCACCAATCCTTTCAAAGCAGATATCTGTGAAGTCCAGCAGTTTTGAGAAGAAAAAATCCGAGATTTCTTTCAGACAGTTTCAAAGTATTAAATGAATATTGTCAATATTGCCCTATTTTTTAAAAGTCAAGTCAAGATTACTTTCTCCGATGCTTCCTCAATTGATTCTTTCACTTTCCTCCTGGCTTTCCTGGAGGAAATGAGTGCTTTACAGCTCAATTCTCCTCCCGGTAGTATTCAATTATCTCCAAGTATTTTATGAGTAGGCTGGATGTAATTACCTTTTCGGTCCACTTTAATCCTTTTATCACTGCTAGTCATCTTTACCTCTCGAAAAAGAAAAGTTGAAGATATTAAAATTGGCGGCGCCCCTGTAAGGACAAGCCGATCTGCTGTGGAGCTGTGGATTGCTCTTCAGCCCGTCTGGACAATTCAGGAGTCTAAAGAAAGCCTCAACCACCGAAATTCACCCGATTTGGCTTCCACTGAGCCCCCTCTGGGCTCCTTATAACAAAGGAGCACTCTTGGGACCCTCAGCGATCGCCAGAAGGTCCGCAGATTCTCCACAGCATAGGACGGACACCGGAGCATAGCTGGTGAGCATCCTAATGGGGCGCCATAGCCACCTGCTCTCCGGTTGCTGACACCTACTTTAAACATTAGCCAGACTGGGTGGGAGAGTATAAAAACTATAGTTAAATAATAACTTTATGTTTTGCTTTCTATGCTTTCTCTGTTGCTGTTTGGGTGTGGGAGCAAATACAGGTTGAATATCCTTTATCTGAAATGCTTGGGACCAAGTGTTTTGGATTTTGGATTTTTTCAGATTTTTAAATATTTACATATACATAATGAGATATCTTGGATATGGAACCCAACTCTAAACATAAAATTCATTTATGTTTCAAATACACCTCATACACATGGTCTAAAGGTAATTTTATACAATATTTTAATAATTTTGTGCATGGAACAAAGTTTGTGTAAATTGAACCATTAGAAAGCAAAGGTATCTCAACCACCCATGAAAAATGTTTTGGATTTTTTTCTAGCATTTTGGATTTTAGATTTTTGGATAAGGGATACTCAACCTATATATATATATATATATATATATATATATATATATACAGAGAGAGAGAGAGAGAGAGAATAATCATATTTTAAAAATTAAGCCCCTGCAGGCAAGACAATTCAGTAAGATAAGTTCCAACAGTCAGCCAATGCCTTCTGAAAATCAGTTCATTGGAGCCATAAATAGGATATGATGCCTCACACCTATCATCTAATATAACTCAAAAAACCTTCCCTGCACAAGTTAATTTCCACATAAGTCTCTTCCCTCTGGACTGTGCTGAAAACCAAAAACTCAGCATCACTTCAACATAGGATTGCTTTGTAGTTATTGTTTGACTCCTCTATAAATCACCCTAATTCAGGAGTGGGTAAGATTCGTGGCACTATGGCCATTTGCCCCTTCCTTGAGGGGCATCCCTTCCTAAATTAATTCCAGAAATGACAACCCTCACAAACTTCTGCCATTATTTTGCCTCTCTCAGGGCTTGCCAAGTTGGAAACTGTTGGAAGATTTTTGCATTCCCTTTTCCCCTCCTTAGATATATAGGGATTTCCTGCATGCAAACTCTCTCTCTATCTCTCATTCAAACTAACCATGTGATTTAGGTCACTCCCCCTCTGGGACTAACAAACAATCTCTTTCAAAATTTCAACCAAACAGCATGTTTTCCAGCTTCCTCCTCTCTCAACTTTCTTTGGAAATATGGTAAGAAAAATATTTCTTCTCTACCTGAACTCTTCACTAGCTAGATTAGGATATAGCTTTTATGTAATTGTAGATTAAAGCCATTAGTAAACTTTTGTTTGAACTACAAGCTACTTATGTTGTTTTTGGAGTCAGTCTCAGTTCTTAAAGCTAGACCCAACAGGCTTGGCTTTGATATTTTTGACATTGAAATATTTTTTGTTTCCTTACTAAAGGCTGAAGCCATTGGAAACTTAAATTATCCCACAGAAACATCCTAGTTAAGTCAAAACCTGAATCATATTGGGAGCCCTGGTGCTATGGTGGGGGTAATAAGCATCAATCATATTAGCTTTCTGGCACAATAGCCATGAGAGGCAGCTTTAAGGCTTTAAAGTAACTTGGAAGGGGTGCTTTGAGTGCTGTGAGGAGAGAACAGGGATACCAACCCCCACAGCACCTAAGAAAGGCCATCCATATGCATAAGCAACACTATTTGCAGAATGTACTCTCTATTTAAATAACAGCATCACATGTGAAGATAAAGGCTTATTTCTTTTTTATTTATGATTTTCTTCATCTTTATACAGTGTGGTATTAAAATATATAATTTTATTCACTCCCTACAAGATAAAAATGATTATAGTTGGCCATCCATATCCATGGATTCTGCATCCACAGATTCCAACACCCACAGCTTGAAAATATTCCACCACCACCCCATGCAAAGCTTGATTTTTGTCATTTTATATATGGGTCACCATTTAACTGTGCCATTGTATATAATGGAATTTGACCATCCTCAGATTTTGGTATCCATGGGGGGGGGACACCTTTGCTGGAATCAAACCCCAGTGAATACTAAGGGCCCACTGTACAACAGATGTATTATCATACAAGTATCCTTTCTTTCATTGCAACTTCCTGCATAAAGCTACCATATATATTCATGTCTAAGTCTAGTATTGTGTATTGACCCATATATAAGTCAATTCAGGATTTTAGTGTCAATTTCAGGGCATAAATTTCTCAACTTATAGTCAAGTATATACAGTAAATCAAATTTTACATCTGACTTACTTGATTCTGTTAAGAGATACCCAAATAATTTCTTATTAAGTGTCTCTGTCCCAAATGCAAACTAGGGCTAATATGTAGAAGGGTTATGCAGAAGGTTTTATATGTATGAAAAGAGCAACAGTAGTACTTTAAAAAATCCAGAAATGTATTAGCAAAATTTACAAGTTGAGTGGATCATCATAAGGAAGAGTGATGGGATGAGTAGCATTGCACAGAAAAAGAAACATCTGAGGCATTTAAAGGTTCCAAAACAACCAAACAACTTTTGGGATTACAGGACGAAAGGCAGGGGTGGCATCTTGAAGTTTGGAGGTGAGAGGCTGGAGCAATGGCACATTGGACGAAGCTATGTGGCATGAATGATTGGCAGAGGTTTGTATATATGTGGAAGGAAAATCCATGCAGAAATGTTTCAAAATTTACTTTTTTAAAAGCCCATAACTTTGTAAATAGAGTCAAAAACAGTTTTTCATGTTTCAGTACATAGCTGCAGAGGTTGAAGAATGTGTCTGTGAAGAATGAGTGAGGGAAAGAGATGGGGAGGAAGAGGAAGAGGACATAATTTGAAAGCTGTGTGACTACTTGAAAAAGATGAGGTCTGAAAATCAAAATAAAAAAATAAAAAAATAAAAAGGTGAGGTCCTCTTTAAGTATGTTACCTGATTGTCTTTTCTGTGTACATGTGCTTGTATACACATGTATATAAGTACATGAGAACCGTGTGTTGTATTGTTAATAGTATTTAGAGCAGGGGTAGGCAACCTTTTTGAGCTGGGGGCCAGGTTGCCGTCCCTCAGACAATTGGGGGGGGGGGCGAAGCACCAAAAATAAATAAATAAATAAATAAATATAAAACATTAAAAAGATAAAAATATATATGCATGCACACTCTCTTGGCCCCAGAAAAGCCATGGCAAAACCCCTGTGGAGATTTTGCCAAGAAAACCCCAAGAACAAGTAATAACAACAATAATCAATACCATCATGGTGGAGGGCGGCGGTGCTGGCGGCAGGACCGGTCTGGGGCCGGTCCAAAGGCCTCAGGGGGGCACATCTGGCCCCCGTGCCTTAATCTGGCTTTGAAAGCTGCTTTATTTATTTAACTCCTGTTAAATGTAGATCAGATAATAATTAATTCCTTTCTGCTGGACTGACGTACAAAACAGCAGTTACCTGTTAGAAGAATGTTCTACATTTGGGTTCCTGCCTTCAGTTCTCATTCTCAGACAGTGTCTGGGGCGCTGAAGAGATCGGGTATGCCTTAATCATCAACACCTGGGCGAGGCAGAGGACGAATGGGACCTTAAACTGGGACTGTCCCTTCCCTCCTCTGAGTGGTTTAAGCAGCAACACCTGGGATTAGAGATATTGAAGGAATTGGGAGGAGTTAATGCTGTAAAGCAGCTGAGCAGGGCTAGCAATAGCATTGTACTGTTCTTAAAGTCCTCATAATGCTAACAGAGAGCAATCTATCAGGACTGAAAAGAAATCACAAACTTGAAGAGTCTCCCTGCCCCCCTCCCTTTCCTTCCTACTCTAGTAAGATACTGCTCACATATTAAGGGGTGGGAACCAGCTGGAACATTCACTAGTGCCATCATATAATGGAGCCGGGAATAGCCTGGGAGCAGGAATTGAGGTTGTGTGGGGGCAGGGAAGGTATGGCGGTAACAGAATGAAGAAATGTTACAAAAGAAGAGGGGATCGATGCTTAATACCTATCCCTTCTTCAGTTCACTCTGTTTCCCAGGATAACTTGGAGAGCGCACCAACCATTCCACAGACCCTCACTCTGCTCCTTTGCAATGCCAGGTCGGTCAAAAAAGACACATATTATCCATGATCTCCTGCTGGATGAGGTGGCCGACCTGGCATGCTTTACCGAGACCTGGCTGGGAGATGCCAGCATGGCGACATGGGCGCGGGCTCTCCCAGCTGGATATACGGTTAGTGAGCAGGTAAGGGAAAGTGGGGGGGGCAGCGGCGGCGTGGCCCTGGTTCATAGAAACAGCCTAACCCTGACCAGGAAGCCTATCCAGAAAACAACCTGCATCGAGTATATGTACCTCAGCCTGAGAACCAGGGATAGTTTGGGGTTTCTGTTGGTTTACTAGCCACCCCATAACCTAACAGACTCCCTAACTGAGCTGTCTGCCCTGGTCTCTGAGTTGTTGCTGGAGTCGCCCAGACTTTTGGTTCTGGGCGACTTCAATATCCCACTTGAGTCCAGTTTGCAAAATCTAACTGGTGCACCTCGGGAGTTCATGGAGACCATGACAAACATGGGCCTATCCCAATTGGTTAACGGGCCCACGCATTGTGCGGGTCATACCCTCAATGCAGTTTTTAGTACGGAACAGGAATATCCGTGGGCAAAGGTTACAAAAACCTCCGCATTGTCATGGATGGATCATTTCCTGGTCAAGGTGGAACTAAGAGCCACTGTCTGTCCCCCCGGGGGTGGTGGACCCATTAGAATGGTCCGCCCTTGAAGGCTAATGGAACCTATTGGCTTCCAGAAGGCCTTAGAGGGTTTGTTGGTTGGTAACGCCAGTGATTCTGTCGAAGCCTTGGTGAATACTTGGAACACCGATCTTACCAGGGCTATCGACACAATCGGCCCCAAGAGTCCTTTCCAGCCCACTTCTAATCGTAAGCCCTGGTATACAGAGGAGCTTAGGAGGATGAAGCGAGCTGGACAACGACTAGAGTGCGAATGGCGGAAGACTAGTCTCTCATCGGACAGAACTCGCTATAGGAAGCATCTTGATTCCTATCGGGAGGCTTTACATGCAGCGCAGAAATTGTTCTGTTCTGCACGCATTGGCCTGCAGAGTCTCGCCCGGCAGAGCTGTTTAGGGTGGTAGGGGAGCTGACAAAGGTTCCACCTGTGCCAAATCTCCTACTTAACCCAACGACGGCATGCTGTGAGGCGTTTAACACCTACTTTGCAGATAAAATCTCTCGGATAAGAGCCAACTTGGACCCCAGTGTTTTGGCAGAATCCATAGACAAGGTGTCCAGTAACTCTGTTGATGGTAATTTACTGGATCAATTTCAATCTGTGAGTACTGATGATGTGGACAAGTTCCTGGGAAGGGTGAGAAAGACGACTTGCCCCCTCGATCCATGTCCATCTTGGCTGGGCGTCCGGGGGGGGACGCGTTGAAAGTGTTCCTTCGGGACATAATCAACGTGTCCTTCAGGGAAAGTACTGTACCATCCTATCTTAAGGAGGCGGCAGTTAGGCCTCTCCTGAAAAAACCTTCCCTGGACCTCCTGGATAGAAATAATTACAGACCAGTCTCCTTGCTCCTGTCCTGGACTACAGCCAGCACCAGTCCAAACAAATGCTGATAAGGATGGTTAAACAAGGAAGGAGCTAAAAGGCAGGCTACAGACCTTTCTGTTAGTTCCCAAGAAGCACACCAGTACCAAAGCCAGGGTCAGGATTCCAGAGTTCACAGTAGCCAGTTCAGTCCAAGGTCGGGGCAGCCAGAAGGTAACAAGCGTCCAGTCCGTTCCGAATTCAAAGGTTCACGACACACAAGAGTTCCAAAGAGCAAGGAGCCAGTGCTGACAGTATCCTATAAGGGAGCTGCAATAAGCTCTGGCACTGAGTGGTCCTCTCCCAGGTGATTAAGTATAAGATTCCCTCCTCCGTGCCAGCTGAGGCTTGTTAGTCAATTGCCTCTCTGCAAGCCTCCTTGACCGACGCATGCAAGCACTCTCTGCCCTGCATTGTCTGAAGAAAGGCTCTTCCACGCTTGTTTCTTCCTGCTCCTTACCACTAGGCTGCTGTGCCTCCCTAGGGATCCTACCAGTGCTAGGACCTGGCTGCTCTTCCTCCTCTGGGGCTGGGAGGACAGGGCTGGGATCTAGCAGGGCAGGATTAGGACCTAGTAGAGCCTCCCTTTCCTCCTGCACTGGAGTAGGCTCATCCTCATCCTCCGAGTCCAGCTCCTGACTGACCATGACATCTCCCTTTCTTGAGCAAGGTGATCGAGAGGGCAGTCGCTTCCCAACTCCAGGCAGTCTTGGATGAAACTGATTATCTTGATCCATTTCAAACTGGCTTCAGGACAGGATATGGAGTTGAGACTGCCATGGTTGCCCTGACCGATGACCTCCGCCTGGGCATTGACAGGGGTAGTGTGACCCTGCTGGTGCTCTTGGGCCTCTCAGCGGCCTTTGATACAATAGATCATGCCATCCTCTTGGATTGCCTGAGAGAGTTAGGAATTGGAGGCACTGCTCTGCAGTGGTTCTGTTCCTTTCTCTTGGGTAGATCCCAGAGGGTGAGGCTCGGGGACAGTTGCTCTTCTAAAATAGAGCTTAATTGTGGCGTCCCTCAGGGCGCCATCCTGTCCCCGATGTTGTTTAACATCTACATGAAGCCACTGGGGGAGATCATTCGGAGATATGGAGCGCGGTGTCATCAGTACGCTGATGACACCCAGATATACTTCTTCATGACCAGTTCATCGACTCAGACTTCAGATGGCGTCTCTCCTCTTAATTACTGTCTCAGAGCGGTAATGGATTTGATGAGGAAAAACAGATTGAAGTTAAATCCAGATAAAACGGAGGTACTAACAGTCACAGGCCCGAAACCAGGTTTGGGAATACAGTCTCCAGTCCTGGATGGAGTCACACTCTCCTCTAAGAACTGTGTTCATAGTCTGGGGGTATTCCTAGACTCATCGCTTCACATGACTAGTCAGGTGAATGCGACGGTCAGGAGTGCCTGCTATCAGCTTCGGCTGATATGCCAACTGCGCCCTTATCTGGACATGAGGGATCTGGAAACTGTGGTGCATGCTCTGGTAACCTCACGTCTGGATTACTGCAATGCACTCTACATGGGGCTATCCTTGTGCCTAACCCGGAAACTGCAACTGGTACAAAATATGGCAGCCAGGTTAATCACTGGAACATGATTTAAGCACTTAAATCCCTCCACTGGCTGCCGATTTGTTTCCGGGCACAGTACAAGGTGTTGGTTTTAACCTTTAAAGCCCTACATGGCTTGGGTCCATCTTATCTCACGGACTGCCTCTCCCCATATGAGCCCCCCCGTGCCCTTTGGTCCTCTAGGAGGAATCTGCTGCAGCCTATGAAGACCAGGCTGGTGCAGACCTCCCAGAGGACCTTTTCTGCAACCGCTCCCAGGCTATGGAACAGCCTGCCGGACGAGATCCATCTTATTACCACTCTTGCTGCCTTTAAGAAAGCAATAAAGATGGATCTCTTCTGGCAGGCCTTCCCAGAATTACTCCCTGGCCCAATCGGAGTGATTGCCTTGTATTGTTGCTGCTTCCTGTTTTTATCATATTTTTATATTTTATTGTACTATTGTATTATAATCTTTGCTTGTTTAATTCAGTTTTAAGGGGGTGGGTTGGGGAGAGGGTTGAGGGAATGTTTTTAACTGTTGCCTGTTTTAATATGTTGTACCCCGCCACGGTTGCCTAGCAGAGGGGTAGGCTAGAAATAAATTTATTATTATTGTTGTTATTATTCTGAAAAATCTGACAAATAGTGCAATTTGAGTCCACTTTAACTGCCCTGGCTCAGTGCTAAGGAATCATGGGAATTGTATTTTTTTTTCTCTGAGACATTGAGCCTTTTCTGTCAGAGACCTCTGGTGCCACAATAAACTACAGTTCCCATGATTCTACAGTTCCTATGATTCCCTAGCACTGAGCTAGGGCAGTTAAAGTGGCCTCAATTTGCACTATTTCTGGCAGTCTACAAACGCCCAAAGATCTTACAGAGGTAGGCAAACTGTCCCCTTTAAGGGCCGAGGGATTTCAGCTCCCAGAATCCCAGACTATTGGCCAACATGGCTGAGGCTTCTGGGAGCTGAAGTCCCTTGGCCCTTAAAGGGGACAGTTTGCCTACCCCTGGATTCCTGAAATCCCCCCTCTGTCCCCTGTCTTTCAAAGTGTCCCATTGTTGACTAATTTGAGTAGACTATTAATTATTATAATTTTGGCTTGCCTATTGGCCTGTTCCTCTCTCCTGTCTTTAATTTTGTTTCCCCCATTGGACCATTTAAACTCTTTTAATGCTAGTATATCTGATATGTTATTCCTATATCTTTCAGCTTGTATGTGTTTTAATAACACTAACAGCCCCCACCATTCCCATCCCACAATGTGCTGTCATTTGATAAGAGTTGCTCATCAGCTATTGTGCAGTTTTACCACACACTGCCTGTCACATCTTCCACATCTTTCCCCCTCCCCCTGCACTGGGAAAAGCCTTGTTTTATATTTAGTTGTAAATAAAGATTTTCGCAGAAAATTGACTGAATTTCATATTTTTTTAAAACCCGAAAAACATGTCTATTTAAACGGTAGGATAAACACTTTTTGTTCTTGTGTGTCAGTCTTTAACACAACTTCTGGGCTTGGAGGTTTCTTGAAAGGGATCCTGCTCCCCCCTCTAAATCTTCTAACATCCCTCAGTTTGTAATCTAGCCACATTGGCCTTATGTATGTGCTCCAATAAAAGTCCCTTATTTCAACTTTGGGGCTATGCAGACCGGCACTAAAAGCTGGCCTCGGGGTGGAGTTGGGGACATGGTGACCACACGCTGCATGCCCCAGTGCTGCTCCATCATGCCACCCAACTGACCACATGCTGGGTGGAATTTCTGTGTTTCTGTGGCACGGTGTTTAGATGAGTTGCACCACAAAATCTAAAAAAAAAAGCCCGCCGCTGCCATGACAAAGGTGCCTTTTTGCCACTTTTAAAAGGAGCAGCATATTGCCAGCCCTTTTTGAGCCAGCAAAGTGTTAGATCGAGGCCGCAGTGTGCAGTTGCCACAGTCCCAATCCGGTGTTCCCAGGGGCGGTGCAGAGCCTGCCCTTTTGGGCAGTCTGTAGAGTCCCTTTGTTTAACTGATGATATACCTGACACAACAGAAATGAAGGAAAATAGATGGATGGAATAATAAGCTAAAGGGCATAGGCAGGGATAGGCAACCTAAGGCCCAGGAGCCGGATGCGGCCCCTGAGGCCTTTGGACTGGCTCCAGGCCGGTCCTGCCCCGCTGCTGCCACCGCCGCCCCACACTGCCACCGCTCCCCACCATGATGATATTGATTATTGTTGTTATTACTTGTTCTTGGGGTTTTCTTGGCAAAATCTCCACAGGGGTTTTGCCATGGCTTTTCTGGGGCTGAGAGAATGTGCATGCATATATTTTTTTATTTTTTTTATTTTTTAAAAGAAATATTTATTTATTTATTTATTTATTTTGGGTGTTTCGGCCCCTCAATTGTCTGAGGGACAGCAAGCCAGCCCTCAGCTCAAAAAGGTTGCCTACCCCTGGGCATAGGTCTCAAGCTAAAGAGCACAAGCCCCTAGTATTTTAAAATACAAGATTTTAGTCAAAATAGGTCAGTTGTAGGGGAATACGATTGGAAGTGTGCTATTGCAGTCATGTCCTCCTTGGGGGCTTCCCACTGGCATCTGGTTGGCTATTGTCAGAACAAAATGTCTTTGGTCTGATTCAGCAGGGTTATAACAACAACAACCCCATTCTTGTATTATTATTTTTTCCTGAGCCACAGATCATAACAAAGACAAATAAGGTCTAAAATTCTAACTGCTGTACAATAAAGCATCCATTGCATTCACTAAACATGCAAAAAAAAAATTAGACTAAAGCCATGCTCATACAAAAGTTAAAATCACTAGGAAAATTACATATTCAATCATTCTTTCTTTAGATATTGTTAGGCCACTAGATGTCAATCCTTCCTCACAGGAAAAAGGAAGTAGAGTCAAGTCTGTGAAAGCTCATGCTACCAATGCCTTTCTTTTTAAAGGGAAAGAGTTCATCCCAAATGCTCCCAAACACTTCCTAGAGGTGCAAGGGCTAATTTCACTATAGTGCCCTCACTGTGTGTGTGTTGTGTGCCTTCAAGTGTGCCCCTGGCTACTCGCAGCAGGCCACTAGATATATATTTTATATATGGAGATGTGCCTTGTTGCTGTGCAGTGTATTGGTCTGAGCATTGGACTATGACTCTGGAGACCAGGGTTCAATTTCCCACTCAACCATGGAACCCACTGGGTGACCTTTGGTGAGTCACACAATCTCAGCCCTAACCCCCCCCCCCCGGGTGATAGATTCCCATTTGGATCACCAGAATTTGGAAACAACATGCAACAATAACAGCCTTGCTCCTGAGAGAAATGGCAACATAATTGTTAAATAAACAATTTATTTGTGTAATGTAAGCAATTACAAACAAAAGAAAGAAAGAAACCCAGTAGAACACAAAAATCAGATACATTATAAATATACTACGTTGCATCACAAAGCTAAAACCATCCAAAAACATTATTCTTATAGGTTCAAATCAAACTAAATAAACACAAAGATCAGATACATTACAATTATATTCCATTACTTCACAAAGCTAAAATCATCCAAAAATTCTCATGAGCTCAAATCTAACTTAAAATCTAATTGTCATCTTTACACAAGGTGGCAATATATGATCGGCCAAGTAGAGAACTAATTATCTAAGTAGCTGACAAGTATAATATCAAATGTGCTGAAGTAACTGTTGCTGATCCTAATTTTCAATGTATTAATATAATTAATTCAAATACCAAAACTAACATTTATCTGATAAACATTTATATTCCACATAAGAACTCTATTTACAATCTTGGTTACTCATTGGGGAATTGGAAACAACTAGATTTGCTCCATTCCTTTATTGTCCATAATTAAATCCTAAATGTGAGTCTAACCCCCTCTGCAGACCAGGGCGTCGGGGACGCCCTGGTCCGGAGCGCCGGCAGAGCTCAGCCTCCGCACCGCGGCGCTCCTCCGGCGACTCTAAAAGGAGCACCAAATTGGCGCTCCTTTTAGATGTCAGGGAAAGTGCGCCGTAAAAGCGGCGGGCGCACTTTCCCTGACTCAAACGCCTCTTTCATGCAAACTACTGTGCATGCTGACAGCAAGCATACATGCAACAGAATGCATTTATTGTCATAACAGAGGACAGTTGCTAGAGCTCATGCATAGGGTTACAATTAGGGCTAGGTTTACAATTAGGGTTAGGGCTAGGGCTAGGGCTAGGGTTCTAATATTCAAGCGCACCTGCGCTAGTGCATCCACACCTGGAAGCATGGGGCGCTTTAAATTTAAGCCTGCATTGTAGGGCGCATTGTAGGGATCGCTGACTCAATTTCTGCTGCACGTGCGATGGTGCATTTATATGGCCATTTTCTGGTGCACCAGTGTCGCTGCATACATACACACATGCAAAGGTGCGCACCTTCGCCAAAGGAGCAGAAAAAATCGCCTCCTTTTTGGAGCGGCTTTTCTTGGCATATGACGGCTAGAGGGCCCTTTCCTGGCAACTTTTAGGTGTGCGTCGTCTAAACACCATGCCTACAAGTTAACCTCAAAGCACCTCTTTTTGTCCATCCGCATAGCCCCTAAAGATATAAATAATTTGTATGAAACTAGAGGGCTAGTTTCAAATATTTTTAAAACCACAAGAAAAAATCATTTGGTACACAAAAAAGGCAAAATTAATTTAGGAATTAAATCTTTAAAAATCTAATTTCAGATGAGAACTAGGGGGAAATCTGAAATGCCATATACATTGATTTTGGTTCTTTCCAAAGAGCTAGAAATTAAAACAGTCCAGAGGTGACATTACAACCTATTAAATGACACAAAATTAATAATGCAATTTCAAATATGTTAGAAACATTGCAGGGGTAGAGGCACTGTCGAACATATGTGGGTCTTTTGCCCTAAGGTTGTGGATTTTTGGAACAATATTGTAAAACTGTTAAATCAAATGATAAAGCAAAATATGATTTTCTTTGAGTCTTCATTAATAATGTCAGTCTTTGGTGGTGAAAAGGCAGAACTGTCTCATAAAGAGCTGAAATCTCAAGATCCTGGCCCAAAGGGCCAGCCTGGAGGCAGAATTGGGGTGGGGCAGCCGCATGCCGGCCACCCCAACCCCATGCCAATGCCATCCTGACACCGCACACCATTAGGCATGGTGCGCAGCATCAGGACACCCTTCCAGCACAGCGTTCAAACACGCTGCACCGAAAAGAGCACTGAAGAGCTGCACACTGGCTCTTAGGGTGGCCTTTTGCCACCCCTAAAAGAAGCGGTATTTTACCGCTCTTTTGGGGCAGCAAAAGGGAAGATTGGGGCCATGGCGTGGGGTTGCTGCGGCCCCGACCCGCTGCTTTCCAGGGTGGCCCAGAGCCACCTGTCTGCAGTCACCCATTGACGTAGATAGACTCTGGTGGATCACTTTAGATGAAAAGTTGACAATAAAAGCTTAAATAGGATGGGGAGAAATAATAAATTATAACTTTGCAGAAATGCAGAATCCATTTATATTTCAGGTTTTGGATTTAACAATAGATTAAACCCTCCCAACCATCAGCTCAGAGAAATTTTTGGCATGGTATTCTTGAAAACTCATAAGAATTGTGAAGGGGGGCATGGCTAGTCATCAAACATGGCAGGCACATAGTAGAAGAGTTCGCCTCAATCCTGTAGATTAATTATTAATAAAAGCAAGAATTTCTTTTTAAAAAAATTATTTTATTTCTATATAGAAATATAGAAAAAGAGCATTTTGCCACTCTTTTCAGGGCAGCAAAAGGGATTGGGGCTGTGGCATGGGGTAGCCGTGGCCCTGATCCGCCGCTTCCCAGTGCGGCCTAGACCCACCCATCTGCACACCCCCTTAGTTTGAAAATCTCTGAGATTTCAAACAAAATCCAAAATATAGTGGAAACTGCAAATGCTGCCTTCTCTTGCAAAATAAGCTGGAGGATTTGGAGAATTTCAACTTAAAAATCTACAAGACTGTCGGTATTGATGTCCACATTAAAGAGGGCAGCTGATCAACTTATTACGGATTTTTGCACATCTGCAAGAGAAGCAAAACAACAACTGGAAGACAGAGGCCTGATAACTACCAACATGACAT
Source organism: Phrynosoma blainvillii (assembly GCA_026167975.1). Taxonomy (NCBI): domain Eukaryota; kingdom Metazoa; phylum Chordata; class Lepidosauria; order Squamata; family Phrynosomatidae; genus Phrynosoma; species Phrynosoma blainvillii. The sequence goes on along the minus strand of JANUYF010000004.1, from coordinate 97,610,980 downwards.
GTGGCTCTAATAATGCAAGTAGAATGGGGAACCCTGGATCTCCTGTTGTCTCAGACTTTCCCTTTCCAGAATTACTGGAAAAGTTACATGACAATTTGGTCAGGGAATCTACAAAGGGACTAGTCACTTGATTTAGAACCACTTGGGGCCTCTCCAGACTGGCCCAAAGAGCCGACCTGGAGGCACAGTTGAGGCAGGGCAGCCGCACGCTGGCCGCCCCAACCCCATGCCGATGCCTTCCTGACACCACACATCATTATGCATGGCATGCGGCATCAGGACGCCCTTCTGGTGCAGCGTTCTGATGTGCTGCGCCAGAAGGGGCGAGAAAGAGCTGTGTGCCAGCTCTTAGGGCGACTTTTGCTGCCCCTAAAAGAAGCGGCATTTTGCCGCTCTTTTCAGGGCAGCAAAAGGGAGGATTGGGGCCGTGGCATGGGGTAGCCATGGCCCTGATCCACCGCTTCCTAGGGTGGCCTAGACCCACCCATCTGCACACCCCCTTAGTTTGAAAATCTCTGAGATTTCAAACAAAATCCAAAATATAGTGGAAACTGCAAATGCTGCATTCCAACAGGGATTTCATGATGAAAAGTGGATTTGCACATTATAAGAAGCAAATTTTCTTTTGCAAAATAAGCTGGAGGATTTGGAGAACCAAGGGGGGATGCAGATGGGTGGCCCTGAGCCGCTCCGGAAAACAGAGGATCAAGGCCGAGGCAGATGCGTTGGCCCCAATCCTCCCTTTAGCTGCCTGGGAAAGGAGCGCCAAAACACTGCTCCTTTCCCAGGTGGCGAAAAGGGTGCCCGAAGAGCTGTCATGTGACTCTTTTTTGCTTCTTCTGGCGCAGCGTGTAAAAACGCTGCGCCGGGATGACGTCTTCACATCACGCGCCATGCATAGCGGCGTACGATGATGTCCTCAAGAAGGGGTTGGGGCACCCAGCGTGTGGCTGCCACTCCCCTTCCCTGCCTCCAAGATGGCACTTTGCGCCATCTGTAGAGTCCCAAGAAAGATGATTAAACCTTCGTCTGAAGGGTATTCCAGAATTGGTGTCCCCCTCCTCCCTACCAGATTCAATACTTGCATAGATTAATAAAATAAATCCTGAGCGAAACCTATCGCCATCAGACATAGAATGCATATATCGCTCCCTAATGCCGAAACGCCCCCCTAACAAGGCACCCAGGGATATTATCATGCAATTTCCAAAATTTCCAAAGAAAATGTTAGTTTTGAATACCTTGTCAAGAGTTGCAAGTCTTAATTATGAGGGGCATAAAGTGGCAATGTTCCAAGATGTCTCAATGGAGTCACGAAAGAAAAGACAGCAAACCCTTTACAGCTGTTCTGCTCTCCAAGGGAATAAAATACAGATGGGGATTCCCCTTCAAGCTCATTATCTTCCATGGGAATGAGATCCTAACTGCTTCTACCAAAGCCCAAATGATGCAAATTTTCTGAGACACCTAGTATCACAATACCCACGGATCTTGAAAGAAATATCTGCTCAATTAGACCTAATGAGATCTCCAAAGTCAATATCTATCAAGGAACACAATGGAAGACAGTGCAAAAAACAAAAAACAAAAGAAGTTCAATCAACCCTCCAGCTTCTGTGTAGGCACCCTGCAAACCCCTGGGAATTCATTGGTGATGATTCTCAGTGCTTTAATAGGACTTTGTAGGCAGTGGAGCAAGCCTAGCTGCACCCCCAAGGCAGCCATCTTGAGGTTTGTGTTCCTGCACCACCAACTGTCACTTTTGTCCACCATTTTGACTGCTGAACTTCAAAAACGTAGTGACAGTGATTCATTCTAGAGAGGAAACTACATGGGGACACCTGGTGGGCAATTTTGTGTACTATTTCTCCACAGCTAGTAATTGCAGACCTCAACTAGGCCTAAATTATATTGTTGTTTTTTCTATCTACACAGCTATTAATTTGCCTGCATACAACAAGCCTATACAGAGTTATATGGGGGCTATGCAGACAGATGGCTCTGGGCCGTCCTGCTAGCCGTGGATCGAGGCCATGGCAACCACACGCCCGATCCTCCCTTTTGCCACTCCTTTCAGGGGCGGCAAAAGGCCACCCTAAGAGCCGGCATGTGGCTCTTTAGCACCCTTTCTGGTGCAGTGTGTCAAAACGCTGTGCCAGAAGGGCATCCTGATGCCGTGCGCCTTGTGTAATGGCACGTGGCATCAGGACGGCATTGGCATGGGGTTGGGGCAGCCAGCATGTGGCTGCCCCACCCCATCTCTGTCTCCAGGCCAGCCCTTTGGGCTGGTCTGCAGAGGCCCATGAAACTCTTTAGGTTTAAAATTTGACATTTCTTGCTTATTAGCAAACTATTTTAAAAATATTAATCACAGGATGGGCTGAAAACATAGGAAATAATATCTTACAATGAAAAAATATTATATGTCCCCATCCCTTCGAAGGAGATCAGAAAGTTTGACTCTGATCAGGAGAACAGGAAACACCTGTCCTCCATTCCTCTTGATACTGTTCTTAGTTCATTGTTAATTATTATCTATATTGTTACGTTATTGAGTGTTTATTTACATCTCACAACTATTCTTTAAATCTTTAGGAGAAAACCTGCAAGATATCCAAATGTGGCAAAAGTGAAGTTTTTAGATCCTCAAATGCTAATCCTAAGTATCGAATTTCTCTTTGTAACCCAGTATAATATTACATGGCATCCCTGAGAGTCATTTCTTATAATATTAAGGGCTTATGCTCAGCAAAAAATGAGAAGGAAAATCCTAAAACAAGTCAAACAACTACATCCCAATTTCTTATTCCTTCAAAAAACACACCGTAAGGGTTCTGATCCCATCCTCCGCCCAAAAATTGTTTGGAAACCAATATGTAGTGGGGGGCACAGGAAAAGCCAAAGCTATTATCCTGGACAAATCATGTCCTTTCATGGTAAACAATTAATTTAGAGATGATGCTGGGTGCTACCTGGTATTGACAGGAGAAATTCTTGGCCAACCCTACACTTTAGGGCCTTTATAGACTGACAGAAATAATGCAGCTTGAGGCCACTTTAACTGCCCTGGCTCAATGCTAGGGAATCATGGGAACTGTAGTTTATTGTGGCACCAGAGCTCTCTGACAGAGAAGGCTCAATGTCTCAGAAAAACATGCAGTTCCCATGACTCCCTAGCATTGAGCCAGGACAGTTAAAGTGGTCTCAAACTGGATTATCTATGGGGGGGATGCAGACCAGGGCGTTTGGAGCGCCCTGGTCCGGAGCGCTGCGGGGCTATGGCAGCCTCACCGCGGCGCCTCCCCGGCGACCCTGAAAGGAGCGCCAAAAAGGCACTCCTTTCATAAGTCGCAAAAAGAGCGCCCTAAAAGCGGCGGGCGCCCTTTTTGCGACTTATCCTCCACAGCACGTCCGGACGCTGTGGAGGGAGGTCGCCCTGAACGCGTCCGGCGTGCGGTGGCCCGGAAGCGCTCAGGGCGACCTCAGGAAGAGGAAGGGCCGCCGCGCGTGCGGTGGCTCCTCCTCTTCCGGGCCTCCAAGACGACTGTTTTAGTCGTCTGCTTAGGCCCTATGTCAGTATGTACAGACCCTAAGTGAAGTGGCTATTGGTTCCATAGTTCTGGGAGGGAATTCTAATGAAGTTTTGCACTCTTATCTAGATAAATCAATACTTCCTAAGCATACAGGTCCAGTCCTATTGATGCATATAATTAAAGAAGCTGGATTACTTGACCCTTGGAGATCTCTACATCTTCACCTTCTACTCAGCAGTCCATGAGACATATTCCAGAACTGATCATTTTTTATCTCCAAGTCCCTACTAGGAAAAACTTTAAATTCTACAATTAATCCAATCTTATATTCAGACCATTCACCAATAATACTAGACTGGGTGCAAAAGGACATTCCCAGGCTTCAGCGTCTTGGCAGTTTAACCCAGTACTCCTAATGCATGACTCTTTTAAAAAGACCATAGAAAAAACAATAGAAACTTTTTATCTAGAAAATAGATCTGAAAGCACCTCTGAAACACTGCTATGGAATATGGTGCTCAGGAGTCTGTTTATACAGGAGGGCTCTCAACAAAAGAAAATTTTGATTAAAGAAACTGAACTCTTCTCAAACTCCCACAAGAAGACCCAAAACTCAGACATACTAAAAACTTATTTTAAAAAAGTTCAAATTGAAGAATTAGACCTACACTTAGTTCAAACTAAGGGGGGAAGCACACCAGGGCGTCGGGGACGCCCTGGGATGGAGCGCCGCGGGACCGCAGCCTCTGCACCACGGCGCTCCAGCGGCGTCAAGGGAGCGCAAAAATAGCGCTCCTTTCAGAAATCAGGGAAAGTGTGCCCTAAACGCGTAGGGTGCACTTTCACTGACTTTTCCACCGCAGCATGTGCGGACGCTGCGGCGGGAGATTGCCCTGGGAACGCCGGCTGTGCGGAGGGGGCAACCTCAGGAAGAGGAAGGACCGCCGCGTGTGTGGCTGCTCCTCCTCTTCCGGGCCTCCAAGACGACTCTATTAGTCATCTGCCGAAGCCCTAAGTTGCAATACATGAAAGCCTACTTCTATGAAAACAATAATAGGAACTCTAAATTACTAGCTAGATTAGCAAAACAGAAAGCAGAAAAAAATTGTTGCAGCTATCACCTCCCCAAACGGCAATATCAAAACCTCTCAAGTTGACACAGTAGAGCAATTCCAAGAGTTCTGCTCCAAACTTTATAATGAAGAATCAGCCCCCCCACCAGATAAACTTAATTCATTGTTTGATTCTCTCAAAATTTTGAAAATCAAGGAACCCACACTGTTATACTCAACCAGCCCATCTCGTTAGAAGAAACCAAACAGGAAGTGAGAGTGTTAGTGTGGTGACGCAGCGCATGGGAACCACGTAATGTGAAGCACCAGGATCCAGACTGTCTTCAATGAAGCAAGCAATGTTGTCAGTTACAGGAAAACCCAGACAGAGCAGAGAGAGACTCAGCAGATGTCTCACTAAGAGGCTTTTAATCTTCAGACGTTCTATGTACAAAGGCTATGTACAATGATACACCAACGCACTCTCCAACAATGCTCCACATGGCTTTCTAGTCCTGCCTCTTCCTGTTGGATACCTGTCAATCATAAGTATGACTCAACATGTTTGCAGCCCTTTTGCAGCACTTACTGTGCTTTACAGCACCAGGTGACTCCCTGTCATTATGTCACCTCCTGTTTCATCAGCCTTGATGCTGCATGACTCAGCAGTGGCCAAATGCTTAGTCATCATGGCTGCTGCCATTCACCACATTGGGCATTTTCCCTGGAACATTATTCCAACAATCCAAAACCTCAAACCAGGAAAATCTCCTGGATTAGAAGGATTTACAGGAGAATTTTACAAGTTATGTTATAAAAAAATTGCCCTACACCTACAAGACGTATTCAATGAGATAATGTCACAAGATCTATATCCCCAATCTTGGCATACTTCCAGAATTGTCCTCATCCCCAAAACAAATGACTGTCAACTTCCCACCTCAGCATTTAGACTGATAGCATTAATAAACCAGGATGCAAAACTACTGACCTCAATTCTAGCAAATAGAATTAATAGCTTCATCACTGAGTATATCTTTATTGACCAAACTGACTTTATGCTGAATAGAAAAATATCTGATGCCATTAGACAAGTCCTAAATGTCATCCATTATGCTTCAAACTCTAAAACCCCAATTGCCCTTATGTCCCTAGGTGCCTTGAAAGCTTTTGACAGAGTGAACTGGCAATACTTATTTAGAGTACTGGAAATAAATTTATTAGTATGCTAGAAAACCTATACACAAACTCAGAGGCCTAAGTGACAGTCAGTAGAATAAACTCTACATTTAGGCTCCAAAAGGGAACTAAACAAGGATGTCCCTTATCCCCACTGTTATTTGCTATTGTAATAGAGCCCTTAGCCACCTCAATCAGATAAAATGAAAACATAAGGGGACCCAAAATCTCTTTACAGATGATATGATCATCTTCCTAAAACAACCCAAACAATCCTTCCCTACCTTACATACCATATTAAACTCCATTGATACTTTTTGCAGGTTTCCACATTTATTCAAAATTTAGATTGCTGTGTCTCAACATTGCTCATGAGGACCAACTAGACATTCAAAATGCTACCCATTTCCAGTTAAAACCCTCAGGATTTACTTACCTAGGAATCACCATTACAAAAGATTTCAATCAGATAATCCCCAAAAACTACAACAAAATAACAACGGGCCTATGCAGACTGGCCTAAAGGGTGGGCCTGGGGGTGGAGTTGGGGTAGGGCAACTGCACACTGGCCACCCCAACTCCACCCCGACGCCACATGCCTGTCCGCACAGTGCACAGTGTCAGGGTGCCCTATTGGCGCAGCGTGCATACACACTGCACCAAAAGGGTGCAAAAGTGCTGCTGTGGTGGCTCTAAGGGTGGCCTTTTGCCACTCCCAAAATGAGCAGAGGATGTGGGCTGTAGTGTGGCGTTGCCACGGCCCCAATCCAACGCTCCCAGGGTGGCTCAGAGCCGCCCCAAATAAGGCATCTTCACTGGCCCAAAATGGCTAATCTCTAAAACACTAGAATGAAAGAGATTTAAACTTTCTATTTTAGGCAGAATAGCCCTCATTAAAATGTTTATTGTCCCTCACTTATCCTTCCTATTTCAAACTATCCCACTTCAACCACCACAGACAAAACTCAAAGTTTGGAAAAATATCATCAATGCATTTGCTTTTGACCATAAAATAGCTAGATTCAGGAAATCCACATAACACCTCTCTTCCAAAAAAGGAGGGGGCGGTTAGCAATGCCTGATCTTGAACTATATTTTCAAGCATTCCAACTTAGGGCCTCTAAGCTGGCGGCCAGCCGCCCCAACCCCACGCCGAGGACATCCTGACACCGCGTGCCGTTATACACAGTGTGGGGCATCAGGACGTCCTTCCCGTGCAGTGTTTTGACATGCTGTGCCAGAAGGGACACTAAAGAGCCACGCTCCAGCTCATAGGGCAGCCTTTTGCCACCTGTAAAAGGAGCGGCATTTTGTCACTCTTTTCCAGGCGGCAAAAGGGAGGATTGGGGCCGCACAGTCTGGCAGCCTCGGCCCCGATCCGCCACTTCCCGGGGCGGCTCTCCGCCGCCCCTTTGGGCCCTTCTGCAGAGGCCCTTTGTCAAATCCCTCATTGAATTTAAAAAGATCAGAGCATACACCAGGTTAACATGGAAATGAATGGCCCACCATCAATCAATCTTGCTTTGTTCTTTAACAAACCCACTTTGCAAATAATTAAAAACATTAAAAACCCATGGCTACAAGCAACATTAAAGATATGGTCAAGATGGAAGCAAGTTCTAGCACCAGATCGTCTCCTATCTGCCCCTTCCTTGTCCACAAATTTTTCTATTCCCTTGATAAATTCAATCAATTCCAGGGATAGGAACAACAAGGTGTATATTTTGTCCGAGACCTCTTTCGTAATGGCAGATCAAAAACAATTGACAAACTAACTTTAGATTTAGAGCCATTAAAGGCTAGTTGGTTTCATCTCCATCAGATAATTACTTTTATACACATATTAAAGGAAATAGGAGGACCACCTAGATCACTTACTTTATTTGAGGCACGATGTGTTCTCCCCTCCCAAAACACCAAAGGACTAATCTACAATCTACAATCTACAACTGTTTGATTGACAACTCTTACCAAAATGTCTGTGGCATAGAACTACTTGGGAAACAGATTTGAATCTTTTAATTCCCATTTCAAAATGGACTACAGTTTGGTCTTCCACCCCTTTTAAATCCAAATCAGCACTGATTAGAAAAAACGCCTTGAAAATTATACACAGGTGGTATTTGACTCGAGTGAAGCTAGCCAGAATGGTTAAAAATGTTTCCTTCAAATGTTGGCATGGTTGTAATGATAATGGCTCTTTTCTATATATGTGGCTAGACTGCCCCAAAATAAAACACATTTTGGGAATTGGTATTTGAACAAATTTCATTGATTACCAAACAAGAAGTAAAGTTATGTCCAGAAATGCTTTTGTTATCAATATATGTAGACACAAACTCAAATTTGAAACATAAAAACCTCATAGATTTCTTCATTACAGCAGCCCTTGTAGAAATTGCCAGATGCTGGAAAACAGGGGAAGTATCTTTAGATATGTGGTGAAAAAAGGTATGGGACCTGTGGTTACTGGAAAAACTGTCAGATAGAATGGCAAATTACACAGGAAGACCAAACAAGACCTTTTATAGACAAATGGTTCCCACTCATTCAGTTTGTAAACAAAGACAGAAACAGGAGAAAACAACCTCCATCTCATCTGAACCTTGGTCAGACATTCTGGACTAAAACTACACAAAGGGCTCGTTCCCATTTACACTTAAACCGGTTTGTGATTTGCCTTGGTGAATCGATTTCAAAAGGTCCGTCGTTCCCAATATGAAAGTGAATCTTTTCATTATTCCCTTGTATTTGCTTCTTTTTTGGTACAATTGTCATTCCCACTAGTTTGCGCCACTTCAAAATGCATGTCAATCATCTATGCATCATCGGTGATGAAAGCGGCAACACAGTGAGGACAGGGCCATTCCAGGTGCCGAGTGGGGTGACTTTAGCAACTGAGCCTTCCTCTGCCCCTCAGCAACCCAGGCTGCTCAAGCACACCATTTCCACTATTTTTTTTAATTGACAGGATATGTGATCCATTGGTTTTGCAACTACTTGCCTCGCTGAGCTACAGTCCACCCGTAATTGCAAGTAGTTGCAAATATGATGGATCACATATTCGGTCTATATATATAATGCGCCCATAGGTCACACCACAAGCACAAAGGCAATGCTGAGGGGGTGGGGGATGGCTGATTTCCTGAAAACTGAGGAGGGATGGTAAGCACCCCTCTGCCATTAGTCCCTCCCCTCCAGTATGATCCAATTCAGATCAGTCGTACCCACTTGTTGAACATGCTTTGGAATCGATTCTTTTCAAAAGAACCTCCAAACGTGTCAGGAGGATAACACGTTTGGATAATCATATAAAAAATCTTGTGATAATATAATGGCTTAAACATATATGATTTAGGTTTAAGGTATAAGACATCTGATTGTACTGTTTGATCTGGAAAAATGGCTATACACTAAAAACTAGTGTCAGGAAACAGTGTTTTTTGTTTTTTGTTTTTTTGCGTTTGCCTCACTTCATCGTGATTGAAAATGAGCTCAGTAGGATCGGAACCCGTTTCAAGTGGGAACAATGGTCATATAACCCGATCAGCAATTTGCTTTAAATCATAGTGGGAACGAGGCCAAAGACAGCACTGGACTTTAAAATGACCACTTATATTGCACAGAACCCAAGAAGGAGAACTGCAATATAATTCAAAGTTGTGAGAATTATTTTGCTTTATTGTTGTGACATGTTTTGTATATAGTTGTTTACTTATAATAATAATTTTTAAAAATAAATATTTGAAAAATGTAAGAATTATGAAGTAGACTATCCAAATGGGACAGTAGTTATATAATTCATATTTCAAAAAAGAAAAAAGAGTAATTAAAAGAAACATGTAGTGCGGTTATCACACAGGAAATCCACACTGGAATAGATGCGGGTTGTAACTGTCTGGAACAGATCCTATCTCATGGCCAGGAGCCTGGGCAGTAGACAGCCCGTATCCAATCTGGGTTTGATACAGGCTGCCTACTGCCCAGGCTCCCAACCATGTGATAAAATTCGTTCCAGATGGTTACAATCCGCATCTATCCCAGCGTGGATTTCCTGTGTGATTATCTCCTAATTAGCTTTTGAAAACAGACAAAAATCAGAGGCAAAAAGCCTGCAAACTTTTTTTTTATTCTTTATTTTTTATTATTAAGAAAATATTAAAATAGACACTACAACATTACAACATAAATCCTACAGAGTACAAACAGACCAACATCCAAACATACACATAATTACAAATATACAAATTACAAGTACAAATATAAAACCCTCCTTGATCAAAGCACAGGATTATCTTATCTTTCTATACTTTCTATTAGACCTCCCGGACATCCAATTAACCTAACTTCAAGGGATGAATGATTAGTGTATAGCCATTTTTCCAGATCAAACAGTACAATCAGATGTCTTATACCTTAAACCTAAATCATATATGTTTAAGCCATTATATTATCACAAGATTTTTTATATGATTATCCAAACATCAATATCTGAAATAACATAAAGTCTTATTTATGGATATACAGTGAGTATTCGTTATGAACCAAAGTTAGTAAAGCTTTGGAAAGAGTCCAATCAGTAAATGATTATATACTGTAATTAACTGTAATTAAAAGTTATATCAATAATTGAATATAAATTTACGCCTCAGATAATCAGTTTACCCGCTCTTTACATATTTAAATCATATTTAAATCATTCCTAACTTTCTAATCCTTTAAAAAAATTGTCAGGACTTTAGATCTTTTATCTTCATATTCATACCACAGTTTCCACTCTAGATGAAATTTTGTTATAGATTTATTTTGACCAAGCCAACTCAACTTTTCTAGTTCATAAATTTGATACATTTTGTATCTCCATTCATCCACATTTGGGATCTCTCTCTTTTTCCAATAACTTGCAAGCAACATTCTGGCTGCAGTAACCATTAGATAAAGTAGTCTTCCACCTTTTTTCCCGATTTCATTCTTCATAATGTTGAGTAGGTACATTTTCGGATCCAAACCTGTATTCAAATTTAATATAATCATAATTTCCTTGTTTATAAGTTTCCAATATTTTTGAACTACTTCACACTTCCACCATAAATGAAAGTAGAAGCCTGTCTTTCTTCCGCATTTCCAACAAACCGGGTTGTACCCCTTATAAATTTTTGACAAACGATATGGAGTTAGGTACCACCTACTCATTACTTTGAAAGCGTTCTCTCTCTGATCCGCATTGAAGAACATTTTTCACTTTTTTGAACCCATTAGTCCACTCTTCCAAATCTATATTTTGTTTTAAGTCCTTAGCCCAATTTACCATGTAATTTTTAACTGTGTTTACTTCAGTTTCCCAATTCCTAATCACATTATAATATTTTGATATACTTTTTAGATCTTCACCAAATAGTACTTTTTCAAAGCTCTTTTCTGCAGCTCCTATCCTATTCAATTTTTTGTCCGATTTAAATTGATCAAGCAATTGCCTATATGGGAACCAACTAATGTTCCAACCCGACTCCCTTAATTCTTCCTGTGATTTAAATCGATACTCAGAGTTCTCATAATCGATTAGGTCTTCATATCTTAGCCATTTTGAATCCTTATGGACCATTTTCATTAAAACCGCCTCAGCAGGGGAAGCCCAGAGAGGAATTTTGGAACACCATTTGGTTTTATATTTTAGCCAAACTCTCAGACAAGCCCTTCGTATATAGTGATTTCTAAAATTTGCATCTCCTTTAAATTTATCGTAAAAAATATATGAATGAAATCCGTAAATTAAATCTGTTCCTTCTAATTCAAGTATTCGAGGATTTTTAAGCAACAGCCATTCTTTTAACCAATCGAGAACCGAGGCGTCATAATACCAAATAAAATTTGGGAAGGCTAAGCCTCCTCGTTCTACTGTATCATACAAATCTAAGGCCTGAATTCTATGTTTTTTATTTCTCCAAATAAAATTCAGCAACTCTCTATTCCAATTTTTAAGGACTTTTTCATTTTCAATTATAGGGATGTTTTGAAAATAATAGATTACTTTTGGGAGTATGGACATCTTAACTACCGCCATTCTCCCCGTCCAGGAAAGATTTAGTTGATCCCATTTCTTCATTTTTTCTTTGATTTCTTGCCAAATTTTTTGGCAATTATTTTTAAATAAATCTGAATTTTTGGTAGTTAGCCAAACACCTAAATATTTTGACTTTTTTTCCCATTTAAACCCCGTCAGTTCCTTTAACCTCTCGATTTCACTGTTACTGATATTCATCGTCATTAACACAGACTTATTTATATTTATTTTGTATCCTGAAACTAAGCCAAAATTCTGTAAATAAATCATAAGTTTCTGCACACAATTTAATGGATCAGAAATCGTTAAAACCAAATCGTCAGCATAAGCTCGGAGTTTATAATTTTGCTTTCCCAGTTTAATTCCAGTGATATCTTTGCTGTCTCTTAATTGACAAAGCAATATCTCCAATACCAAAATAAATAATAAAGGGGCAAGAGGGCACCCCTGTCTTACATCCTTTTGAATTTCAAATTTGGATGTTTTATCTCCGTTAATTAAAATATAAGCATCTTGTTCGGAATAAATATTTTTGACCCATTTTACAAATATTTCTCCGGCATCTATTTTTTGAAGAACCCCAATCATGAAATACCAGTTAACATTGTCAAAGGCTTTTTCCGCATCCAGAAAGATCAGAGCCAATTTTTTCTGTATATTTTTTGATGAAAGTCAATTATATTTAATAGATTTCTAAAGTTTTGTTTTGAACCTCTGGATGGGAGAAAGCCATTTTGGTCTTCATGAATCCAATTACCTAGCACCTTTTTCAATCGATTTGCTAATATAGAAGCCAAAAGTTTGTAATCAGTATTTAATAAAGAAATTGGTCTATAACTATTGGGGTTGAATTTGTCCTTATCTTGTTTTAGTATCAAAGAGATATTAGCGGACTTCCATGATTGGGGAATCGAACCTTCCCGAATACTATTTATTGTTTCCAAAAGTGGTGAAGTTAATTCAGCCGCAAATGCTTTATAGTATTCATTGGAGAAGCCATCTGGGCCAGGAGCCTTAGAAGTTTTGGAGGAGCCAATTGCCTTTTCCAATTCAGTTTGTGAAATCGGCTGATTAAGTAGATCCCTTTGTTCTTTAGATATTTTAAAAAATGACATATTATTCAGATAATTCTCTATCACGGATTCCTGTATGGGATCAGCTTTATATATACCACTGAAAAATTCCTGAAAAACTTTCTTTATCTGCGCCTGTGTAGTCAATATCTCATTACCCTTCCTAATTTGCATAATAATTCTCTTTGCCCTTTCTTTTCTAATTTTATAGGCCAATAATCTTCCGGGTTTATTTCCAAATTCATAATATTTCTGTTTTAACTATCTAATTTTTCTTTCTATCTGTTCCACTGTTAATATAGATAGCCGCTTTTGTATCTCTTTAATTTTTCTTTGTATATCCTCAGAATTTGGATCCTTCTTCAATTTTTGTTCATTTTCTTCTAACTCCGAGGTTAGCTTTTCCTCATATTCTCTCCTTTTCCTTTTCCATTCGGCACCTTTCTGAATTAGAATTCCTCTAATTACGGCTTTATGTGCGTCCCAAACCGTATGTATTGGGACGCCTTTATCCAAATTCTCCTGAAAGAACAAATTTATCTGCTTTTTAATTGAATCCTTTATTTCCTCGTTTTTTAAGATATTAATATTTAATTTCCAATTAAACCTAATCTGTCCAATTTTCATTTCCAATAATATCAGATTGTGATCAGACCATATCTTTGGATTTATTTTAAATTTAGTTACCATGTTCAATAAATGTCTGGACATCCAGGCCATGTCTAATCTAGAGTAGGACTTATGACGATTTGAGTAAAAGGTAAAATCTTTTTCCTTACCTTTTTTAACTCTAAAGACGTCTTTCATATTTGTCAGTTCAATCAAATTAAAAAATTCCTTTGGCAGTCGGCCCTGATTTAACTTAATTTTTTGCTCAGATTTCCTATCAATCGAAGGATCAACAACCCCGTTGAAATCCCCCAACATTATTATATTTTCATGATCTAAGTCCAACACTTTATCTTTTAACCTTTTATAGAACCTATTTTTATTTTCAAGGGGTCCATATAGCCCTATTAACAGGTATTGTTTACCTTCAGCCATGATTTCAACCATTAAATAATATCCTTCAGGGTCAGAAAAAAATCAATTTTGGATCAAAAATAGAATTTACATATAATGTTACTCCTCTTTTCTTAAAAGAACAAGCGGCTGTAAATTCCACGCCTAATTTCGGGTTTCTCAAATATTTAACGTCCTTATTTTTAATCCTGCACTCCTGAAGGCAACAAATGTCTAATTTTAGTTTCTGAAGATAATGGAAAATCTTTTTCCGTTTTTGTGGGGTATTTAACCCTTGTACATTTAAGGAGAAGATTTTAAGATATTTTGAATGCTCCATGTCCTAATCTGATATATAAATTTGCTTAGACTGAGAAGACAAAAAACAAAACCGGTTATAGACAGTTATAAATTACAGACCCCGCGAACCTCAATTATCAAAATACTCCTCAAGCTCAGATGGGGATAAAGTAGCCAACGAATATCTCTCTGCTGTACACCGATAAAGATCCGCGGAACGTAGGGCTTCAATTACAGTTGTTTCTTTAATAATTTCCTCTTCCTCTTCCTCTCCCTCGTCCTCTTCCTCCTCGTCATCATCTTCGTCAGCTATATCATCAACAAAATCATCTTCCTCATATAGTCGATTGTCACGGTTTTCACAAATTCTTCCCAGTAACTCCTCCTGAGATTCGTGTCTCCGTGGCCTCCGCGCGACCGCTCCTTCCATCTCCCGCTCTTTTCCTTTGCGGCTCCTTTCACTCACTTTCTCCTCCTCCTCATCAGCTTTATTTGGAGATTTCAGATCTTTCAGATCCTTCTGGTCTTTCCTCTTAGTCTCGTATTTCCTTTGCCGGTCGGCCATCTTTCTCATAAAATCCGAGGCTTGTTCCGGGGATGTAATTCTTATTCTTTTTTTCCCCCACCAAAAAGTCAATCCTTCGGGAAATTCCCATCTATATGTAATTTTCTCTCTTCTCAGAAAGGATGTTATTGAGGAATAATTACGCCGTTTTCTTAAAAAGCGACCTGAGACGTCTTTCATTATTTTTATATTCTCACCCTCAATCTGGAATGTGTCCTTATTATGTTTCATTAAGAAAGTGTCTCTAGTTTGCCTTTTTACAAAATTAATAACTATATCCCTCGGTAATCCCCTCTGCTTGGCCATAACGGAATTAACACGAAAAATCGTGTCTATCTCCTGCAAAAGTTGTTGATCTGATTTTCCTAAGAATTCGGCCAGCTTTGTCGTCAACCTCTCTGATAGATTTTCATTTTTAACTTCAGTTAATCCCCGGATTTTGATGGCTTTATCTCTAATTTTCTGCTCAATTAAGGCCAATTCATCCAGATCTGCCTCTCTGTTATTTTCTATTTTTATCAATTGCCGTTCCGACCTTTCATTTGTATGTTCCAAAATCTCGACTCTCTTTCTTATGTTTTGCATTTCGCTTATAATTACATCTACTTTTTGGTTAATCTCCTTCAAGTCCGCCCGGATCTCCTGACGGACTTCTTTTTTAAAATCCAAAAATTGTCCTGCAAATTTATTGGACATGGCGTCGATCTTCTCTAGAATTACATAACTCAAATCTGTGGTCTTGGGTTTCTCATTTGAAAGGCGTCTTTGCGACTGAGATGCCATTTTTTGTGCCTGCAGTCTAGTTGTCATTATATTAAACAACAGATTTGAGCCAAGGACAAAATTTATCCCAATATATCTCAAGGACAACTTATCAGTCAGCAAACCCAGTTGTTTGATAAGGCACGTTAAGACAGGTGCTCAGTAAGACAGTAAGGCAAAAGCCGCATAATATTGGTCTCAGTCAATAAGTCAAAAGTCAAAAGTCCAGAGTAGTTCAAAATTCAAAAAGGGAGAAAATAATCAGTCGTGGGTAACAACAGTCAGTGTCAAAAAAAAAAAAGGAAAAAATTTAATACAGTTCTATTAATAGCAATAGCAAAGGAGCTCTCTTTCTACAGCCCAGTCTCACTTTCACTCCGCTCCTTTCGTTCCTTTCACTCTCAAGACAAATCTAATACCGAACTCTTCCTCTTTCAAAACTCTTTTGATCTTTAAACTCTCTTTGGCTCTCTCGTTTTATCCAGGAAGTTACTACCTTTCAGGTCTCTTTCTTAGTCCTGGCGATGATCATTACCATTATTAAAAAAGGCAAGTTTTTTTTTTTAAGATCTTCAAACTTTTGTGTGATGTGTAAAGGGCAACTCCAGCATCTCATAATGGGGTCATTCACATTACATTATAACTCGGGTTGCCAACTGGTTTAAAAGGGAGTTATTCACACTTGAATTGGTTTGCAAACCAGTTTAAACGTGGGCTGTTCACACTGGAATTGGGTTTTTCCAACCCAAAATGGAGTGGGCCTGGGTCAAATCCCCCTTAACATGGGTTTTTCAGAAATGACTTTCTCCCTGTGGGGTTTTTTTGGTTTGTTTGTTTGTTTGTTTTTGCAAAACACAGGGTTTTTTCAGGGTGCCGCCAATGTGAACTTGCTCCCAATCAGATTTGGTGCTTCTTGAGGGGAGGGAATCAAAGGGCAGAGGGTGGGCAGAGGGGCCAAACAAGTCTATCCCATGGCAAGCGCCATATTTGTGCTTGTGCTTAGTTGCCGGCTCTGAGTGTTTTCAAATTTCCCACTGGTGTTCCCTTTAAACAACTGCTCAGCTGTTTTCCTTTTCTGCTCTTTTTCCTCTACAATGCCATTGCCAGATGTTTGGACTGCCAAAGCCGGGGAAGGGGGCTGTTCTGGGAACATGTTTTTTTGTTTTTTTTGACAGAGTGTGTGATCCGTTGCATTTGTGTGGCTTCCATACAGGTGGGTGATTCGTTCTGTTTTTGTGTTCCACAACGATGCCATTGCAAGGAGGATTGGGTGGGTAGAAGGAGGGATGGGGAGAAAGAGGAAGGAGGAGAAAAGAGGGAAAGGAGGGATGGAGGAGCCTTCACCAGCCAGCTTTGGTGCCCTCCATCCCTGCCAGGGATTCAGAGGAGATCTGATGCTCCCACTGCTGCCAGCTCTGTGGGGTAAAATGCATACTTCTCAGTCAGGCTCCAAAGGGAGGGCATTTGGACATTTTTCCTGGCCAGGAGGATGGAATGGAGGACAGGTCCTGGGAAAGGAGGATGCTCTGGTCACCCTGTCCTCATCTCAGGATGACCAGATAGATGTCGTCCCTGCCGGGGGGGGAGGGGAATGAGTCGTTGCAAAATGGAGGATGTGCAAGGGATATGGAGGATATGCCCCAATAAAAGCTCATATAAATATATAATGTGTGCTTCTTAGTCCTGCTCAAAATGGAGGACATTGTTCCTGGGCAGAAGGTGAAAATGGAGGACAAATCCTCCGAGTGTTAATTCCTCCCTCCCCCTGGATACAAAGTGACATCACCAACAGACAACAATGGAATTGAAGTGATGTAGATGTGCATCATTTGATTGACAGAACAAAAAAACAAACAAACCCAAAAATGATCGAATATGATTGATAGGAAGGATCCATTTTGAATCAGTACTTTCTTTAGGGTGAACTTTCAGAGGGTTATATTGTGGCAGATAGATTCATAGTGTGAACTTTACATCGGGTCAGATTCGGTATTGCATCGATCAGGATAAACATAGTGTGAACTCCACACCGGGTCAGATTCGGTATTGCATGAATTAATGCATTATCGAATCTCCCCAGATCTACCCAGCACAAAGCACTAATGCTAATGGCCCCAACGTCAAAGACACATGAGTATTTAGTGGACACCTTGGTAGGTTTGGAGGCAACTTTTGCCTGCTCTCTTCCAATAAACAAAAATGATTCAGCAACTGAAAAGGAATTGGTATAAAACTGCCGAGTTTGGGAGTGGGGGTACAATTACTCCCGTTTTAGGCCCCAAATAGTCCTGAAGATAGAAGTGGTTGAAGACTACAGTGATTAGCTGCTTTTATACATTTTATGTGTGTGATGGAGAGTGTTTGAGATGGTCTTCACAGTTTCACTGGAACCCCAACAAATTTCTCTTTTTGCACTTTTGACTTAAAGAAATATGCATTCTCGTGTTGTTAATACCTGGAAAGTTATTTCAAATAGGTCCTCATGGCCTCTGATTTTATGATGGAGATCCCTTCCTCTAGCAGGTTGCTTGGTTTCTATTCTAGCCAATGAATCATCTCACTGCTGCCATTCCTCTTCCTCACCAGCATTCAATTTATCGCCATCTGCATTTACCAGGTAAGGGATTATGTTTATTGTTGTTGTGTGCTTCAAGTCATTTCCAATTTATGGTGACCCTAAGGTGAATCTATTATAGTTTTCTTGGCAAGATATTTTCAGAGGCAGTTTGCCATTGCCTTCCCCTGAGGATGAGACTGTGCAACTATATACTCTCCTGGTAATGCAATTATGTAATCCAGTTGTGTTAAGCAAGGTATGTGTGCATTGGGCAGGACTTGGTTCAGACCATCACTTTCTGTGGAGAGCTCAGAAAAGTTACTTGTTAGATGCCAATTTCCAGATTCCTCTGTTAAGCATGGCCTCTGGTCCAAAAAGTAACTTTTTATGCAAGCTTTTTCTTTCTCTGTCTTTGAATGTAAGTGTGTTTGTCTCTCACCTTGAGTAATCTTGGGGGAAAGACAGGGTATAAATAAAAGAATTGATTGTGTGTGTGTGTGTGTGTGTGTGTGTGTGAAACAGTGAGAGATTGAGATAGAACCATCTTATCTTCATTTTATAACAGAACAACCTTCTCGATCTCAAATTAAAAGATGTTTCTTGAAAAAGAAGTACTGCTGGTATTCCTATTCCCGAGACAGTTTCTCACACACTGCAAAATGGTCCTGTATTTATGTTTCCTATAAATGCTTGAGAGCAGTTTCCTACTGTTTGCATGAAAAAATGCTGCATACGTTGAGCCTCACCTTTGGGGAAATACTTGGGAGAGATGAAGAATCAAGAGTGGTAATTTCTGCTTCCCACTGCCTCCTCTCACTTATTCCCCCCCCCCCCAATAATCATAGCCAGGAAATTTGTGAGAAGAACTGTCTCTCACTGAATAATCCCATCAGTGCTGCAGATAAAATACTAATGAGCTTTGTCAAGAGCCTAATAGTATTCATGCTCATCCCAAGCTGCTGACAGCCTATATTTTGCTGTTGGCAGGAGGATTTTTTTTCTCTCAATGCAGAATTAATTAAAGTGAATGCATGCACAATACTAGGAAAGCAGTGTATGGCAAGTTCTTCATAAGGCTCTTGGGAATGTACCCACCATATTGTTATTTAAAAGGTGCCTCAGCATGTTTTGCTTTCTCATTAGCTCATAGTCTCAACATCCCATGGGAAGCACAGACCAGATTCTAATACTGAACCAAATCCAACTTGTGAGATCTACAGTGGAATGTATATATACATAAATTTCAGTTGATGGTGACAACTCTCTTACTATGCTCAAAGGAACCACCTGGTATGATATCAGAGCAATGCTCTCTTGCACCAGGTATTCTGTTAACCTGATAACCCATTCTAGGAAAGATATGTGCTACCCTCTGGAGGATTATTTCAATATGGCAATTTGATCAGTGTTTTTAGTTATGCACAACAATGTTGCAAACTCAAAAACAACACTGAAATGTTTAGAAAAGAAGAAAATAAAATTAAAAAGATATTTTAAAATGGAAAAAAATATTTTTAAAAAGTGTAACCCCCCTCCAATTGATCTATAAAGCAAGTAAATTAATGCTTTTGAGCAGTATAGGATCCTTAAAGAACAGAAAGATTTCTGATTTTCTGCATAAAGAAAGCTTCCCAGTCCCTCAGTCCAAAATATGTGCTTCCATCATGTTCTCTCCTATACCTTGTACATTGTGAGGTTATAATGGAAGGGGGTACACATCACCACTTCATGAGTTCAGGATACTTAAACAAATTCCTGACATTGAACAGAAGATCTACACTGGTGAATGTGCATCGAATGTCTTCTCTCGAATTCTGCCATGCATTGAGAACTTTTATACATTATAGAGAAAGCATGACTGAGTCATGAACACCTTTGTATGCATTTCTTCTTCTCCTCTGTATATTATGTTCAGTGCAATTGTGCTCACACTTTCTGAAAATTATTCTGCTTCCACAGACAAGTATTGATTTCTGAAAGTAGACATGACTGGAATTTGCCCTGTTCATGTCAGTTATGAAAACGCCCTAACGGAGGAACTATGATACCTGGCCCGAGACATGTTGCTGTCCAAACAAAAGAATAAAATGGTGTCTCTTCCCATTCTATGTACAAAAGCCAGCTGGGCTGCTGATTAAATCTTCCTTCAGCACTTGGAATGGGATAGAGTCCTCCACTAAATCTGAAGAAGGTGATGGGCCTAAGGGGTGTTAGGCAGCATCTGCTACCTGAGGTGACCTTATTACTGTGCTTAATGATAGAGCCACCCCTCCAAGCAATAGGTTTCTGATAACTTTTAGTGGTTCAAAACACACTGCAGAAAGAATCCAGTTTGAGACCACTTTGACTGATCTGGCTCAGTGTTAGAGAATCCTAGGAATTGTAGCTTATTGTGGTCCCAGAGCTCTCTGACAGAGAAGGCAAAATGTCTCACAAAACTACAGTTCCCAGAATTCCCTAGCATGGAGCCAGGGCAGGTAAAGCCATCTCAAACTGAATTATTTCTGCAGTGTGTTCTGGACCAGTAAGTCTGGAAGTGTGGTGAACCTAGAGTTATATCTTTCTATCAAAAAGGTTTTGTTTTTTTTGTAATTCTGGGAAATACAAGATAAATATGTGTAACAACATAAATTGGATATTTGTAGAACATAGCCAACCAGTGGTGGCTCCCATGTTAGTAGAGTAGTAGATTTGTTCTGGGTTTAAGTCTGACCTTTAAAGGAATTGTCCCGGTTGCTGAGGCTATGGTGCCATGGTTCATTCAGATGCTTTAAAGTTCAGTCTAAAAAACCAGAGCAGATTCACTACCTCATGGGAACCACAGTGATGTTGAAACAGTGCTGTTGGTTTTTAGAGAGAAGCAAATGATTGGTTTCTAAGTAAAGGTGAGAAAGCACTTTTAGTGTCTAAAATGCTCTCAAATGGACCTTGGCAGGGACTCTTCTTAGCAGCCATAAAGATAATCCAAATAATTTTAGCTGTGTCACAAATGTCAGCCCACATTATCTGGTGAAAAGTCTGATCTCTTTATATCCATGTGTCTCTCACACCCTGCTATAAATATTTCTCCTCTTCTGTGCTAATTTTGCTGGCAGTCTAGATATTTGACATCACAAATGAACAGACTTTCCCAGGGTAGAAAATTCAACAGGACATCATAAAATCATTTTGACCTCCTGCAATGAATGTGCTGGTAATGCCTCCTAACAGTAAAGAACTGTGAACGTATTGAAAACTCTGTGATGCTTCCTTGATGGTAGTGCAAATGAATTAGTGCCAGAGAAAGAGTATTGTCATTGTGTGTTGAGCACCTTGTAATTTTGCTGTCAGTGGAACAGCTAAGATTACTGCCAGTAGTAGATTATCTTTGGGGGAGGGATACAGAGGAATAATAAAGTTGCATAGAAAAGTTAGGCTGCAGGTGCAGTCAAGACAGAAAGGAATGGAAAAACAGAGTTGGCAGCTAGCTTTGATCAAGAGAATAATCAACTCATTTGCAGATTCACAATGCAAACTCAACTCTGGAAGAGATAAGTATAAAGTGTGATAAGTATAAAGTGGTCACTCAATTGAATGCCCTTTCACAGTTTATTAAAGTGAGTACTGGGAGAGGCAGAGACAAAAGGAGCACCATGTTTGAAATGTAGCAATATGAGCTACAAAAATATATATGATAAAATAATATAAAAATACCCTAAACTACCTAAACCTCTTGGTAGCATTCTTTCCAATGCAGACATAGGGGTTTTCGCAATAGTGAGCATGGCCCAATGAGGGACGGCTGAGGAACTACTTTAGCGCTGGTACCGGTACAACAGTAAATGCAGAGCGATAATATGTGTTCTCATAATGTTACTATTGCATTATCAATAGTTTAATGCAGTAACACCTGTTCCCATATCATTATGTTCCAGGGACTCGGTGGGAATGTTACAGGTACTGGTGCAATAAGCTTAAAGATCTTGTGTTTCTTATGGTGTGTAAGCTTGTCAGGAGCTATAGTATGGTATCTTATGGTGTGTAAGTTTGTCACTAGATTGGAGCTGGATAGCCAAATGATGAATACCAGATGCTGTATGCTATATTTCATTGGAAGGAACTGGCAAAACTACTTCTGAGTATTCCTTGCCTAAGAAAGCCCTGTGAAATTCATTGGGTCACTATAGTCAACAGGTGGCTTGAAGGCACATACAACACAGAACATTCCTATAACCATTCTCATCATAGGATTTATAGCTGGTGGACAGATGAGACACATGCCAAGTGCTGTAAGAATCTTTTATCTCTTACTCTCTGTAGATGCACTCATAGTATTTTCTTTCCCTCTTTTCTAGTACTTTATTCCCATGGTTTTCTGATATATCTGGTCAATCAGTTATCACCAATATAAGTAGGAATTATTTGTTATTGTGTTCTGCAGCTACTTGTTAGTTTTGCTGGAAATTACTGTCCATTAAAAATTCCATGTAGATTAATCTGAATATATTGAATATGGATTGCAGATCCAGATGTTAAGGCAAGTGTGGGCAACCTGTGCTTTTCCTTATACTATTGGACTGCAAGTTCCAACCTTCCTCCCTATTTACTATGCTAGTGAGTTCCGATGGATTTTGCAGTCTAAGAATTCCTGTAAGGCCACTTGCTTTAAGAAAATCATCTATTTTAAGAAAGTAAAATCTGAGAGACAGATTATCAGATTGCAGGAGTAACCATACTTTAAAGCTGGATGGGATGTATCTCATTCCATCATAATAACTGGAAAATGTTGTGGAGGCAATAGATTCAATGGCTTCTACTCAGAAATTTTCTCAACATATTGATCTCAAAGTTGGCACTGTCATAGACATAGGATGGAGTATGGTCTGTGATGATTTTGAGGTAGTAAAGGTAAGTAATGACTTATTTATCCAAATAGCATTTGATGACTGACCTTCAGGAATATGTGCTTTCCCCCTCTCGTATACTTTTTAAAGTCTGAACTTTATTGGGCAATTTATTTGTTTCCACAGTGACCTGCAGTAAACAGTTTGTTGTGTTAGATCGGGGGAATGTTTGATTCCTGCCTTGCTATGGTAGTAGTTACCATAGTGTAGATTTTATTAAAAATAGACTATTGGATCCACTGCAGGAGCTGTTAAGGTATTTTCCTGAATATGCTCTGTAAGAATCTCTTTTTGCCTGTTCAAAGAAATTTAGGTGGAAGTTGTCAGAAAGGAGGAGGTAGAAAGGGAATGAATGTGGCTGGTTACCAGGGAAACAGGAAGAAATGCAGAGAGAAGGGAATTGTGTCAGTTAAAATGGAGTTGGGAAAAAGTCAGGTTTTGGGGAGAGAGAGCATTATTTTTACACACACGTGCACACACACACTGTTATGGTTATACAGCAAGGAAAGAAAGGTTTGTTTTTTTGCCCTGAAAGCCAAACTGATGCTGGAAAAACATGTTGTTGGCTATTGATTATCCAGACCATATCAAGTCTTTTCCTCTGTTTTTCTCTCACACATATACACATTCTCTCTCACACACACTTTGATTTGTCTTATTTCTGCCCCCTCCCCCCATCCAAAGCAAGTTTATGGGCAAGACACAGGCCCTAAGAACCCCCTTGCCCCCTGGGGGAATTGTCTACTACCACCACCACCACCACTGAATTTGTTCCTCCAACATTTAGTAGTGCATTGACAGCAGAATCCAGCAATTTACCTTTAAACCAAGATGACAAGGACCAAATACCTTGTTTTTAAATTGAATTGCATTGCCAGAAGGGTTAAAGGTCAATTATGCGTGTGCAATAGGATGTGTGGGCGGATTGCTTCTTTTACATGGCCAAAATTTGGTGGCTGGGCAAGAGATCATAGTGTGGCCCCTTATCAGTTCCTGGGAAGCTAGCTTATCTCCTCTCTCCTGACATTTCCCATTTCTGCTTTAAAGATGAATGATATAATGTGTGGCCTGCATTTGATAGGGTACAACCACTCTTAAAAATTTTTTTGTTTTTAAATCCTCCAGTCAACTCTTCCTACAGGTATTTACTCACTTCTTTAAACTGTGAGGACTCTGCATACCATCCGAGTCTCTTTTTTTCTTTCAGCAGTTAAGTGGTTCAGATGTTTCTCTGCTGCCTAGGTCAGGGCTGTTCAAACTTTGCACCCATAATATCCCCCTGAATGATTTGAAAATGACAGCCCTGAAATTCACAAAATGCTTTTGCAGGGCTTAAACAAATCACAAAATGTCAGCAAAAAGATATGGAGTTTGACATAATAAGATGGCAATTTTGTTATTGTTAACTACCCTTGCGTTAACTCCAACCCATGGCACTCCTGTGGATGAGACATCTCCAAGACTCTCTATCCTCCACTGCTTTGCTCAGGCCCTGCAAGGCCATGCCTGTGACCCCCCTGATTGAATCCATCCATCTGGCATGTGGTCTTCCCCCTCCTTCTCCTAGCAGCTACATTTCCTAGCATTATTATTATTTTCTAGTGATCCATGTCTTCTCATTATGTGGCCAAAGTATGACACTCTCAGTTTGATTATCTTGGCTTCCAAGGAGATTTCTGGTTTGATTTATGCAAAGACCCATTTGTTTGATTTTTTAATTGTCCACAGTATCCTAAGCACTCTTTTCCAAATCTTGAAGCATTGATTTTCTTTCTGTCTGCTTCCTCAACTGTCCAGCTCTCGCATCTATACATGGCAATAGGGAATACAATGGCCTGGATGATTCTGACTTGTCCCATGGGTAATGTAGACCTCATCCACTGATACCTAGCCTGCTAAGCAACCTCTCGTGGCGTTCCACAGGTAGAGGCTTTGTGAAAATGTCAGCTATGCTGTCCTCTGTGCTAACATACTGCAACTTCAGCATCCCGTTTTGCACAAGCTCTCTCACATTCTGGTACCTCACTGTGATGTACTTGGTCCTACATTTCAGATTTTCTGACTGCCATGCCAATGCACACCTGTGAGTCCTCATTTACCATGGTTGCCTTATTACAGTTTTCTCCTAGGTCTTTCAACAATTGCCTAGCCCACTGTATTTCATTTGCAACCTCTGACTACGCACCAAACTCCACCTCTGTTGTACTAAGTGCTATGCGGCCTTGCTTCCTGAACCTCCAGATGACAGGGCTATCAGCATAATTGATTATCAGTCCAGTTACTGACTTTCTATCAGCTGTCTAAGATGCGATGGAACTGTCTGCAAAACCTTCCAGTTCTGACATCCCTCCTGTTATCACCAAGCATCTGTCGTTTGTGCCTTTCAAGTACTGCACAATGCACTTCACTGCCATCCAGTCCACCTGTCTGGGTTTCGCAGCTCTCCTGCTCAGTAGCCCTTCCACAAAGCCGATGTCTGGACTGGTGTTGTTTGTCAAAAACAACAGACTCCCTATCACTGAGTGATACAAGTCAGGTCTCTCAAACAACTCCTCTGACTCCAAGTTCTGATAATGAGGTGTCATCAGGCCCTTTACAACCTTGGCTTCACTCAAGGTTCTCTATCAGTTTTTCTATCTTTTCTGGCACAATATGAAAATTTGTTATTCCAAGTCCCATTTGTTATTCCAAGTCCCATTGTTGTTACAACAAAAACACATTCCTGCTGTGGTAGTTCTGTATCTCATTCTTCGGAATTGGGTAGCATCTAGTCTCTCCGGTGAAGAAAATATCGTGGGAGGACCCACAGCTAATTTTGATAAACCCAATAAAATGACATCTGGGTCTTCAATTAGAGCGGGCAAAAAGGACATAAGCCCCACTGATTGTGGATGTGCATATACTAAAGTACATCTTTTCCATGGTATTCAAACATATGTTCAGCATGGCGTCTAATCCAATTTCCCTGTATCTCTTTACAGATCAAAATACTCAAAATAATAACCTTTATTCCCCACCACCTCATTTTCTGGGATACTTCCATTTAATCACTACTTTCCTTCTACCAGCTGGGGAATTCTTAATCCACCCCAATTTAACAATGTGGTTTTCAATTAATATACCATCTCAAATTTCTTCTCTCTATTATATATATATATATATATATATATATATATATATAAAATAGGATACACTCTTGCCAATGCAGCAGCCTGCAAAATATAAATATATCTGTTGTCCGTGTAATATATTTTGATCCTAAAAAACATTCACAAACAAACTTGTTATTCATCAACTTTAAACAGTTTTATCTGATTATGGTGAACCCATTTCATTTTTTTTTTCAATCAGATAGCTTGTGGGCCATATTTGATCCTTTATTACATGTGGCTCCTTCCACTTCGGTCTCAAGGCATGTTCCTTTGGACCCAAATGAAGGTATAACACTTGAGTTCCAACTGGTATCATTTCCTTCTCTGTTTAAGTAGGAATTTCCATGCTATTTTTCATGTCTTGTTGAATAAACCATCTGGTATCCTCTCTATCTTGTATAGATTGTAACCATTCTAGATCTTCCATATTCTCTTCTGGTATATGTGGTAGCCCTAAATTCATTTCATAAATCTTTTAATATTTGATATTGGTCTTTTTATATTTTTAATTCCTTAAAAGCTTTAATTCCTTTTTTGCTTTGTTTAACTAGTTGATCTCTCTCTCTCTCTCTCTCTCTCTCTCTCTATATATATATATATATATTACCTTGCTGTTGTCACTCCAAGTTATTTTTCTTATCTTGATGGGCCTTAATCCATGCAAATTTTAGCTTTGGCAACTGTTTTATAAGGCTCCAAATTTGTTTTCATTGACTAAGATGTTTTAAGTCTTCATTATCTGCATTTTTAAATCCATCTTTTACCCAAAATTGAAGAAATCTTATACCTCCATGATAATATATATTCACTTGTTCATGACAATTATAGAATCTTCCTCCCCCTCTTGTTCTTTTAATATTAAAAGAACACCTATAACTGCCTGGATCTCTACTTCCTGTGCTCACATTTATGTGAATCTCCCTCTTTTAAAATTGTTATCATCAAGTCTGGCTGGTTTATGATCTCAAGATCAATCCCTTTTTGATTCAATTTAACTATCCATTTTTGGTAGTACTAAGGGAGAGGGCTTTTCCTTATAAACTATTTTTTTCTAATTTTTCCTTCCATTCTATAGTTTTTAAATGACACTGATCTATTCCTTCCAAAGCTAAAAGTGCCAGTAAGCAGCAGTAAGACCTTGGAAGCTGTTTCCGAAGTTTTGTCATGTTTTATAACTCAGACCACTTTACTGGGATAGAGTTATACTATTGTCAGCTCTATATAGAAATATAGAGAAACCATGAAAATCTGTTGGTGAAAATAGGGAGACTAGAACTATGGATTCATACAGATTTTCAATCATGGTATAAGATTTTGGGAACATCCACTATCTAAAATCCAGACTGGATCTCCCTTTTTCCCACTCACAACACCCTCCACAGTAGAAACAAACCCCCTCCCTTCCTGGGACTTTGAAGACTGTCCCTTCTTTGCTGTTGAGACTCTCAGATAGTCCTTCTTGAAATGTCCGATCTCTCCACAGGAAAAGCACTGCTTAGTCCTGTAGATGGCAGCACTCCCTTCCTGGGACGTGGTTGGTTGCCTCCAGCTTGTTTTCCCAGCTTCCTTGGATCTCGCCTCAAAGTCTCATCTCTGGACCTCCTCCAGGATCCTTGAAGCCACAAGCTCAGTCCTCAGATCTGCCTCGGCGACTCCTTGTAGCCCATACATCAAAAAGTCCCAATCACTGGTCAAGCTGCTCAGGAGTATGAAGACTTTTTGAGATTCCTCCATCTGAATGCCTTTGGTGCTGCACTCTGCAAACAGGTTTTCCATTTTCTCCAGGTGAGTAGTTACAGAGGCACCTTCCTGCAACTTACAGCTGTACAATTTTCTATAACAAAGCACTTAGATAATGCTCCGTCGGGCTGATGAAATTGTTCCAAGGCACGCCACACGTCAAAAGCTGTCTGCTTTTCCCTGATATGATTCAGCTGGCTTACTTCTAGGGCTAGAGTGATTGAGGCCCTCACCTTGCGATCATCATCAATCTGAGATTCATCTGTTGGATCTTGTTGTTTAAGCACAATGTCCCATAAGTCCTGTTTTATCAGTAAAGCTTACATATAAATTTCCCAAGAAGCATAATTTCTACCACTCAGCTTCTCAAATCTAACAGCGATTTATTTTATCTTGTTGTATGTTAGCAACAGACAGATGCAGATAGACTTCTGAGCAAACTGCCAATGGCCCAGGCAAGCAGCCAACACATGTGGAAGCTTGATAAGCCTTCCCGGGCACACTGATGACAGCACTGACAATGAGGAACAGACTTAACTCACTCAGTTCCAGGACTTCTTCACCCTCTGTGGATTCAGCAGCACACCACTGGCTTTCTGGAACACTCACAACCACTCAGACATTATCTACACACACACTGGGCCCATAACCAGTGTTGGGGTATGCAGACAAGCAGGATCTAGCATACATACATGCAGAGTTGATGCACGTAGGCAGGAACACCTAGAAGATGGTCTCTGTGAACAATCTTGCTCCAGATGGCACAGGAAGAACCCTCTCACACGCAGGCTGCTGCTTTCACTTTGGATAAATTAATTGCTGGACAGCGAGACTTCACTCAATGAGGGCTTTAATTTTTGTTACAAATATTTACAAAGATACATAGAGTATCAGAAATCTGCCTTGAATACTCAGAGCTATACAGACCAACAAAGGGCTTCGCCAACCACCAACCACAACTAACCAACAATGGAGATTCTGACCCTCTCCCATATATAGGTGGTCTTCTTGGGAACATGTGACAGCCAAGCACTAATGAAACGTGGCTGGTTTCATCCCCAGTGCCCGTTGCATCAGGCATCCCATGATGCATACCTGGCTGGTCTCACCTACTGTGCACATTGCATCAGACCTCTCATAATGAACAGCTTTCCAAATGCTGACTCATGCACCTGCCACTTGAACTGTAGTCGCCCTGTTACCATTAATCCAGTTCCTTTCAGTGGCCACATCCATGTCATTTTTTTAGACCAGGGTGCCATATGGTCTTGATATGACTTTAATGCTCTGCCGTATATCCTTACTCTTCAGGACTTTTTCTAGTTCTTTCATAGCTGCCCTAGTTACTGATAACAATATATATTGATACCTTATCCCTCTTTGGAAATTTATACATTCTTTGCTATAATGGTATTGTTGTACCTGGGAGTTCCCTAGTTCAGGTCAGGTCTCCTAAGTTTGTATAAAAAGTCTTATCTTCTAAATTGTCTATGACTTACTAATCATAATATTTCTTCTGTTCTCACTGAGATTCTAATTATAGGTTTCACATATGCCTAATCAGAGAATTGTAGACATTCTCTGCTCCCAATGTAATCAAATACAGTTAGCCAAAATATTTTGGTTTAATGTGGTGCGTTAAAGGTTTTCACTGTTCAGGCTCCAAAATATTGGAAGCTGGAGCTGTAGTATGATATCTTGTGGTGTGTAAGTTTGTTTGGAGCTGCACTATGGTATCCTAAGGTGTGTAACTTTGTCAGTACATTGGAACTGGACGTCTGAATGAAGGACCAAATTACATATTTGTTCATTAATTGGAAGAGACCCATGGGGTTTATGCAGCTGAAGCCATTGTCAAATGAACAACCTGTTCACGTTGCAAGTGTTCAGCTGGTAGCTCACACCATCTGCACAGTGAATATTAGAGTTGGATGGGAAAGTTGTCAAAAGCCACTTCTTTTTACTTTTGGAAAATCCCGAAAGTAAAAAAAGAGTGGCTTTTGAGTACTTTCCGTCCGGGTTAACAACAGTTTAACAGCGATGTGTGTGAAAATCAACCTGCTTTTGTGGGTTTCCCCCAGCTTTTAAATCCTATTTCTGCATAGGATTTCCCCCATGTGATAAGGTCCTATGAAAACTGCATGGGGTTGCCATTAGTTAATAGATCATCTGAAGGCACATACACAGAGAGAGTGAGCACTCATACTTGGGCCAATAACCACATTCATTTGTTGCCATTTGGCCCCATGATATGATGGCCCCTTGATATCCTGGCTCATTGGTTGGACAATGTGACCTGTTGATGTTGCTCATGCAGCTGTTCTACAAGTAGCAGCACTATTTCCATGACTCGATCACCTCTTTCAGTGACAGCAGGAGGGTGAGAGAAAAAGTAAAAACATGCACACACTCAAAGTCCACAAGCGTTCCTGCACAATGGTAGGATGCTGGTGTTTTATGTAATGCAATTGCTTTTGAATTCCAAAAGGTGTGCTTCGATCATGGATTACACTACACATTGATTCTGCCTTTCCCTGCTCAGTTTAGGCAACCAAGATACTTCCTGAGCCAGAGAATCTCACCACTGGGTCTCTGGGCTAAAAGCAAGTCATGTTCAATGCTACATCTCCCATACCATCTTACTCTACAACCTGCTTCCCCATCAAATAATTTTGTAAAAAAAGAAAAAAACTGTTTCAAACCATGTAAAGTAGAAACATGTATACTTGTAAACATGAGAAAAATTATGTTGTGTGTGTGTTGTTGTTTTTAAACTCTGTGAGGTGCACAGTTCTGCTTTACAAACTGGGACTCCTTCCTTTCTCTGAGGAGATTATCCCACTGCTGAAATAACCCGGTTTACCTCTTCTGATTTTAATGTTATGTTTTTAATTGTTTTTAATGTTATTGATAGTTTAATTCCACTTTAATGTTTACCTTTAATATTTTAATTGTATTATATTTGTTTTAATTTGTTAGTTGCCTAGAGTCTCGGTTTTGAGGAAAAGGTCACTCTATCTCTGTGTAAAAACCTTTGACAAAGGAGAGTTGTTCAACACTTTCTGGGGCACTATGTTCTGCTTCATTTTAAGCAAATGGCCACTATTAAGTGATTAAAATGGTTGAAGTTCCTGAGCTACCTACCATTGACTAGGGAACCAGAAACACTTACAAACCAAAAGGTCATCCAGATGGGGCAAATGCGTTGGGAGGTTGTGGGAATTGTACCTTTTACAGTTCCTAATTTTAAAACGAAACAAAACAAGCCCTCTCTCCAGAACCTTTGTGCTAAAGGAGCTGGGGAAGGAAGGAAGGAAGGATTTTCACTCTGCCAATTTATTCCACCATCTCCTGCCATCCTTCCTTCGGGTCCCAAGAACGTCCCTTGGTAGATATAGTGAGTCCTTGGTATCCATTGGCATTTGGATCCAAGGCCCCACATGGATACCAAAATCCATGGATGCTCAAGTACAATGATGTACTGAAATGGTGTCCCTTAAATAAAATAGCAAAATCAAGGTTTGCTTTTTGGAATTTATATATATATATATATGGAATATTTTCAAGCCATGGATTATTTATCTATATCTATTATCTATAGATAAAGAATCTGTCGATATGGAGGGTCAACTGTATTTATTGTTGTTGTGTGCCTTCAAGTCGTTTCCAATATAAGTGGCCCTAAGGCAAACCTATCATGGGTTTTCTTGACAAGATTTCTTCAGAGGAGATTTGTTTTTGTCTTCCTCTAAAGCTGAGAGGGTGTGACCTGCCAAAGATTGCCCAGTAGGTTTCCATGGCCAAGTGGAGATTCGAGCCCTGGTCTCCAGGATCATAGTTCAATGCTCAAACCAGTGCACCATGCTGGCTAACCTCTATTGTTAATTGTTATTGTTATTGTTATTGTTAATTAGCTGATGCAGACCGTATTAATTCTTGTCTTGATGTCTGTCCCAAAAGATGCAATAATTCTGTCATAACTATAAAGGACTATAAATGAATAAAGATTTATCTTAAAAAAAATAATAATTATAAAGGACTGGCTTGTAACTGTCCACACATCCAGTGATACCAGAGATGCAATCTGGAATCATTTGCACCACTTAACTATGGTCGTAAAGTACAATAAAACAAATGGACTTACACATAATTATTGATTATCATTACGGTGGAATATTATTTGCTGGTGGAGACTCTTTACATTTATTAGCTGCTCAGCAAGCAGAAATTCAATAAGTGAAATTTCCCCATCACTATGTCTCTATGCAAAGAGGAATTGTTATTGGATAAGCCACTTTTGAAAAGCAGTATAGACCAGCTCAAATGGCTGGAACTTGATGATTGCCACTTAAATAAGTCTCACGGATTTCGATGGGTCTACTCTAGTTGGGACTAATATTGGATTTAGCCCAGAACATTTGTCAAGAAGAAAGAGGTGGCAACCTATTTGTGCAGTTAAGAGCTGCTTCTTAAATCACTTCCCTCAATATGAGCAATATGATATATTACAAGTCATCTTTTGAGCAGAGTAAATGAAAACTGACTCATCTGGCTTAAAGGAAAAAAAGGTGTATTAAAACACAAATCACACAAAAATAATTTAATTTCATACTATAAAAGTAACATACACTGTACAGGCATAGGAGCTCCCATTTTGCATCCTGGTGGCAGTGGGGAAGGCATTGTCTGTGTATAATATTCTGGGATGACAGAAAGGAAAGCCTTGTTCCAAAGAAACTCCCCCCCCCCTAAAAAAGTATTACATTAAAGACAGTAATAGGATTGTTAGGACAGGACAGAAAATGACCAGAGCAATAGAAGCAAAAGAGATGTGGTAGTTAAGTAATGGTGTCATAAACTATTTGAGGGTTTTTTTGGAGTCTCAAAATCTGTGCATTTTGAAATGAAATAAAGTTATCCTTCATGATAGTAGAATATCAAAATTTTGGAGGTACTTCAACTACTGTCTGAGATCGTCCTATAGCTGCAGTCCAGTTGTTGTCCCATGCACATTTTTCAGACCAACTAATTGTAAGATGCTCTGCGAACCTTTTTTGGTTAAAGGACAGGGCATAAATAGTCTAAATAGAATAGAATAGAATAAACTGGCTGGGTTGCTGGATTTTATCAGCTGGGTGTAAAATGGGATCTCAGTTTGGGAAATGGGAAACCTACACCTTGTAGTTCAAGGCCATGATGGTATGCAGAGCAGGCTTAGACTCAAGGCAGGAGGAGTGAAGATAGGCGGAAGAAACATTAGCAACCTAAGATAGGCAGACTACACAATACTATTAGCAGAAACAAAGAAATACCTGGAGCAATTACTAAAGAAGATAAAGGAGGAAAATGCCAAGGTTGGATTAATGCTGAATATAAAAAAAATGACCATGGAAGATCTATAAGAATTCATCCTAGACAACGAGAAAATTTAAATAGTAAAATAGTTCCCATACCTTGGTTCAAATATTGATAAAAACAGATACTGCAGTCAAGAAATCATAAGAAAACTAGGATTGGGAAGAGCAGCTATGAAAGAACTGGACAAGATCATACGAGTGGAAAGACATAACTCTGAATACTAAAGTGAGGAGCATCCAATTTATTGTATTCCCCATCACCATGTACGGACATGAGAGATGGACAGTGAAAAAAGTTAGGAAGAAAATAAACTCATTTAAGATGTGGGGCTGGAGAAAAGTACTGAGAATCCTGTGGATGGCCAAGGAGACAAACAAATGGGTTCTAGAAAAGATCAAGCCAGAACTATTTCTGGAAGCCAAGAGGACTAAGTTGAATCTGTCATACTTTGGCCACACCCTGAGGGAAAAAAATTAATCATTAGAAAAGACAATGATGCTAGGACAGGTGGGAGGCAGTAGAAAGAGAGGTAGACCACATGCCAGACAATTAGACTCAATCAGGAGGACATGGGCCTGGGCCTGGTTGAGGACAGGGGGCCTTGGAGATGTCTCAGGCCATCAGATGGTGAGTCAAGGGCAGTTAACAACAACAAGAAGATGCCTTTAAATGAGAGCCTCCTCCAGTACTCCCCACTTTGTATACCCAATGAGGAATGGCTGGGTGAACTCAGCAGTGTGGAGGCCATAGATCAGAGAAGGGCAATTTTTGGTTCTCCAGATGTTTGGGACTGAGCCATCATAGCTAATGGTAAGGGACGATAGGAACTGTAGTCTTAAACACCTACCATAGATACCCCTCCTTTAGAGGTATCTTGAGGCATCTGGGGCATCTGAGCATTGTGCAAACAAAAGTTCATGTGATCTCAATCTGCTCTGGATGCACTCCATAATGTACTTTTTAGAAGCCTGTGGCCATTTCACCCTCCCAAGAGCCTCTAGGCAAAGTAACATGGAAGAGTGAAAATTATGCATGGGTCTCATATTTCATAAGAAAAGTTTAATTTCTGAGATATATCTTTTGTCATGACTATGCCTCAAAGGATTATGGAAAGACTCAGTAATGCATTTAAGTACCAGCAGAGGGTAGAGTGGAGTAGAAGTGATATTCCAGAAACTCAAGATTATCATTTTGGATATATTTTGAATGCATAGGTCGGATAGTAGGTATGGTGTTTCCAAGCTAATTTCAAGTCATTCTGAGGATACAGAAGATTTGCAGTTTCAAGATGTTTCTAAAAATTAAATTATTAAAGGAAT
Organism: Phrynosoma blainvillii; assembly: GCA_026167975.1. NCBI lineage: Eukaryota > Metazoa > Chordata > Lepidosauria > Squamata > Phrynosomatidae > Phrynosoma > Phrynosoma blainvillii. Next base: position 97,576,444 of record JANUYF010000004.1, on the reverse strand, counting down.
TCATTTCAGTTTTTCATTCAGATGAAATGGACACAGGACTAAACCAGGGGAGAGAAAAATTGCAGCCCTCCAGATGTGGTTAGACTGCAACTCCCAGCAGAACCAGTGGTGAGAAATAGGTTCAACAACCCCTGGAAAGCTTCAAGATTCACATCCTTGGATTAAGCCACAAGCACATCAGCAATGTCCACCCATTCAGATTACGGCAGTAAGTCTTCAGGCAATCTTTTATTAGAAGTCAGTGCAGTGCAGCAGTACATAAGACCTGACTAAGGAGCAAAGACACCAATAGTTCAGAGAACAAACAGGGTCCTCAAACAGATGGCCCAAAAAGTCCATGCTGGGATCGCATCACCACTGTTCATGCCAGTACTGCAGCAACCACATACACCTGGTCCCAATCTAGAATGCCACTACGGTCCTAAACTGGGCCACCACAAAGAAGCGGATTTTTCCCCACTGTTTTTTGGCCTGGCTCTTCCAGGTTGGAGCAGTGTTGGTGCAGCTTCCGGCCGTGTTCAGGGTGTGCGATGTGGCTCAACAGCAGCCCTTTTAGCCCATCTGTTTGAGGCCTAAGTCTTTATTATATTAACTCCATGTTAAGATAGGAAAGTTACTGAGAAGCTATTCTAATCAAGCCACATCTCTAGCATGGTCTGGGAGAAGAGAGAGGGTGAGAACAGGAGTGGAAATTTCCTAAGATTATCCCTTTACATTGTGGGGTAATTTAAGTTTCCTAAGGCTTCAACCCTTGATAAGGAAACAATAATATTTAAATATCAAAAATATCAAAACCAAGCCTGTTAGGGTCTAGCTTTAAATCAGCAGAGTAGCAGAAATGTGCCTTTGTCTAACTATGCTTCCCTAAGAACTGAGAATGACTCCAAAAACAAGAACACAAGTTTATTTAAATGTGCAATAAGCTCCTATGGCATTCCCTTTTAAATGTTCATAGACTCTCTGTTTAATGATCTGCTCTAAAAGTTTTCCTGGTACTGATGTCAGAATAACTGGGCGGTAATTGTTGCGATCTTTTTCCCCTTTAAGAACATGGGGGCAACGTTTGCCCTCTGCCAGTCTGCTGGGATGTCTCCTGTTTCCAAGAGTTCTGAAATATTATTGCCAGTGACTCTGAGATTACATTTGCCAGTGCTTTTAATACCCTTGGATGTAGTTCATCTGGTCCTGAAGGCTTAAATTCATTCTGATTAACCAGGTATTCCTGTACTACCTCTTTGCTTATTCTGTCCTGCATTTCCTTCTGCTCCATTTCCCTCAAGTTGATCACCCTTTTCCTTTTGTCAGAAGACTGAGGCAAAGAAGTTCTTGAGTACTTTTCTCTGTCCCTTTTTAGCATTTCCCTATCTTCTCCATGCAGTGGCTCTACTACTTCCTTCTGCTTCCTTTTGCTATGGACATTCCCACAAAATCCCTTTTTATTGTTCTTAATCTCTCTAGCAAGCCTGAGCTCATTCTGTGTTCTAGCTTTTCTAACTTTCCCCTACACATGCTAGCTATTTGTTTAAATTCCTCTTTAGTGATCCCCCCCTTTTCCATTTCATATAGATCTCCCATTTAAAACTTAGCTCAGTTGAAAGTTCTTTAGTTATCCAGGAAGGAACCAGCAAAACCACCTCTGAGTATTCCTTGCCTTATAATATCCTATGAAATTCATGGGATTACCATAAATTGACAGGTGGCTAGATCAACTGCATTTGTGGTGGTAGCAGAGGCATAACTAGGGGTGTGTAGGGGATGGGGCCCGCACTGGGTGACACTCCAGGAGAGGGGTGACACTCGGTTGCCCTCCTGCACCTTGTTGTCACGGCCTGCTCATGAGAACGACATTGGGCAATGAAGAAGGCCGAGCATGCATTGCCTCCACCCCTTGTGCCACAGCCTCATTCTCCTCATGGGGAGAACAAAGCTGTGATGAGAAAGGGCAAGTGTGTCTGTCCCTGCATGTCATTGCTGCTGCCATCTCCAGAAGCCCTGTCCCAGGAAGCTCTGCCTCTCTGCACCAGGGAAGAAGATCCAGAGTAACCGCCATATATATACTTCTGTAGTTAAGGGTACTTTCCCCCATTGTTTCAGTTTCCCTTTTCCCTTTGTAAATACTCTGGGCTCAGAGTCAAGCCCTGTTAAGTATCTGAAACTGATTCTACTTTTCTTCTTCTCCTCTGCATTCAGTTTGAGCCCACCATGCCATGCTCCTGGGACATTTGTAGAAGGCCATTTTGAGAAGTCCTACCTAGGCAATAAAAGAACCTCTACAAAGCAGGGCCAGCCAAAGACATTTTGGTGCCTGGGGCAAATGACAAGAATTCCCTGTGCGTAATCTGATTAAACTGACAGGGGAATCTTGGTTCAATGACAGAGTCCTTCTTCACCATTCTGGTGACACCAGCTGACCTTAGGTAACAGAGGACTTGTTGTGTGTCGTACATAAAGCAATTGCTTTCTAAAATGGAAAAAATGACTAAGCGCTTGGGAAGAATGTTTAACAGGTTGCTGTTTCCCTCCAGCATATGCCACCTGAGGTAGTAACCTTGCCCTGCCTAATAGACAGTGCCTTGTTGAATACCCTTTATATTTAATGATTGCAATTTAGAATATTCCCATCTCAGTCCTGTAATTTTTCAAAAGAAGATTGCAGCCCCAGAGGTGGACAGGAAGGAGTAAGCAGCTAAGCCAAATCTACCGCCAGTGACCTGTGCATGTTTACTGAGAAGCAAGTCTCATTAAATTCAGTAATGACACACTTCCAGAATAATAAGAACACCATTCCTGTGTTTATTTGCCATCAAAGCAGGAATGCAGTTGGGAGGGATGAGGACCTTGCCTCTCCAAATACCAATTACCGTATATCCTCCTGATTTTTTCTTTCAGTCCCCAAATTTCTTGCATTGCAGAGAAATTTGCTGAAAACAGTTCACACCTAGAAGTTGGGGGATGCGGGCCCCACCAGGTAACACCCTAAGAGGGGTGACACCACTGCTCCCCAAACATCTGCTTTTTGGTAGAAATGGGCTGTGGTATTTGCCTGCATCCCTTTAATTTAAATATATATATATAATTTTTAAAAACTCTTTTTTACATTTTCTTTTTTAAAAAAATCACACCTTACCCATTTTTTTAAACTCTACCCACATGAAACTGTGTACATCTAAATACATTTAGGCTGTGTATTTGATGTTGTAATTTAAATGAAGACAAGGCACCGGAAAAAAATGTCAGGCACTCAAGAAAAAAATGGAGCACATTACCAAATATAGCTGTGTTAGCTCCAAAACACACCCCAGAAATAAACCATCATGAGACTACTTTAATAGCCCTGGCTCAGTGCTAGGGAATCCTGGGAATTGTAGTTTATTGTGGCACCAGAGCGCTCTAACAGAGAAGGCTAAATGTCTTACAAAACTACAATTCCCGGAATTCTGTAGCACTGAGCCAGGGCAGTTAAAGCGGTCTCAAACTGGATTATTTCTGCAGTGTGTTTTGGAAAACCACTATGTAGAGAGATCTTGTAGCACCTTTGACACTAAAATGAAGAAGTTGGCAGCATGAGCTTTCCTGTTGTTGTTAACTGCCTTTGTGTCAATCTCGACCCATGGTGACCCTATGGATGAGACATCTCCAGGCCCCCCTGTTCTCTACTGCTCTGCCCAGCTCCTGCAAACTCATATTCATGGTCTCTTTAATAAAGTCCATCCATCTAGCATGTGGCCTTCCTCTCTTTCTACATCCCTCCATCTTTCCTAACATTAACATCTTTTCCAACGATTCATGCCTTCTCATGATGTGTCCAAAGTACGACAGTCTATGTCTTGTCTTCTTGACTTCCAGGGATATCTCTGGCTTGATCTGCTCTAGGACCCATTGCACTCACCTCTCCTTATCCATGGATTCTTTATCCATGGGTTCAACCATCCACGGCCTGAATTGTTTTTTTTAAAAATATACAAATTCCCCCAAAATTCCATATATATATATATATATATATATATATAGTCCATTTGGATATAAGGGGCACCAATTTTACTCTGCCCTTGTCTTTAGTGGGACTTGAGCATCCAGGGATAGTGGTACCCAAGGGGTGAGGTGGGAGTGCTGTACAAGCTTTAAAACACTCATATCAATAGAAACCCATGCTCCACAGGGAGGACATTTAGGAATTACTCCTGGAGAAGCTTGGAGTGTAGGACAGGTCCTGGAAAAGGAGGACTCACGCTGATCAAAAGAAAGAGAGAGGGGGGGGGAAGGAGGGGGGCTTCCTTTAGCCAGGCTTTGCCCCCTTTGGACCAGCAGAGGACGCCATCCCTCCTCTTTCTCTCCCTAGCCTTCTTTTAATAAATTTTTTGGCCCTCAGAGGCGAAAGGAGGAGGGAGGGAGGGCTCCGAAGGTCCTTTCGCATTTTCTCTACCCCTCCTTTCCTTTCCTTTCCTTTCCTTTTTTCCTTTCCCTGGCTTGCAAGCATGGAATGCATGCGCAAAAAAGGGCTGGCAAGGCAGGCAGGAGAGTGAATGCAAGCCTCTGGCTTCATCTTTGCAAAAAAAAGGGGGGAAATAGCCAAGGTTTTGGGGTGTTTTGGTGTGCTTCCCCCCTCCTCCCCCCTCCCTTTGCCTTTGAAAGGCTCCACTCTCGCGAGGGGAAAGAGGCTGGAGAAGCCAGGAATGCCAATGCCTCCACCTTCACCACCTCCATCTCCTCCTCCTCCTCCTCCTCCTCTTTCTCTTTCCCTTCTTCCCACGCCTTCCGCTTGCACCTTTGGCCAGGAGGAGGGAGCTGCCTGAGGCTGAAGGAAGGAAAGAAGGAAGGAGGGAAGGAAGGAAGGAAGGAAAAAAGGAGGGAAGGGAGGGAGAGCCAGCCAGCCAGGAAGGGAAGGGCGAAGAGAGCCGCAGGGAAGGAAGGATTAGTGCCTGGGGAAGGCTGCTTCTTCCTCAGCCCCTTTTCCTCCTCCCTTCCCCCGCTGTGGATGGAAATAAAACCCCTCAGCTTCCAGAACAGAGAGAGAGAGAGACAGAGAGAGGCGTCATGTAGCAGCAACAAGCTCAGAAAACTACCTCTCCCTTCGCCTCCCCCCTTTTTAGTTTTATTTTTTTAAAAATAATACATATATAAAAATTCCCCTCCTTCTTAAGGGGTAGCAACCCTTAGCCAAGGTTGGTGGGTGCTTTTTTGGGGGGTGTGTGTGTGTTGGTTTTGCCTCCCCTTTTCTTTTTATTTCTCTCTTCCCCCCACCCCCCACCCCCCCCCCCCCCACACACAAACACTTCTTCCCTGGTTTAAAAAGAAGGAAAAGAAAATTTGCATTTTGGAATTGGTGTTGTTTTTTTAAAAAGCAGCCAGCCAGCCAGCCAAGGGAAGGGAAAGGGAGAGGAGCTCTCTGCGCCAGAGACCCACGTTATACCTCTGCTTCCTTCCTGACTCGGAAAAAAAGAGGGAGATTTAAAAAAAAGAAAAGAAAAGAAAAGAAAAAGACGGGGCCAAGATGACTGAAGAGAGCTCAGAGGTGCCGAAAGAGTTGCTAGGTAAGTACCTCTCCCCTTCCTCCCTCCCTTCTTTCCTTCCTTCCTTCTTTCCTCCCTCCCTTTTTTCCTTCCTTCCTTCCTTCAGGGTGACCAGACACGTCCTCCTTTTCCAGGACCTGTCCTCCATCTCAGCCTTCTTCCCAAGTGGCTTCCAAAACGTCTTCCATTTTGAGCAGGACCCCCAAAGGCATGTATTTATATTTACATGAGTGTTTTAGGCTTTTCCTTTGGTGGAATATCCTCCATTTTGCTGGAGTATCCTCCATTTCCCGGTGCCTTGTCCACCTTTCATCTGGCCAGCCTGCCTTCCTTCCTCTTTCTGGGCCACTTGGGAGGCTTCAGGGGGGGAGACCCAGTGGAGGAAGGGGCACCTTTTCTTCTTCCCAGAGATATTAAGGAGGGGGGGAATGAGAAATACTGGCCTTCACTCTCAAACCCTCCCCCTTTCCTCTCTTTAAGTCATTTATTTGCTTGTCTTGGGCATTAAAGGCACCATGTTGTTGGTAAAGGGGGAGAAGGTGTGGAAGGAAAGGTGGAGGTGCTTGTTTTCCTTGAGGGACGCTTGGGAAGGTGCCCCTAGTGTCTGTCTGTCTCTTAATGGTGGTGGTCTGTGAGGTAAAACTAAGCAGCTCTAGCCCTCCTTTTCTCCCTATTTGGGAGACCATGTGGCACTGCCATTGCTTTGGAGGACATTTGCTGGTTTAACTAGTCTTTCCTACTCTGGGAAACCCAGTATGCCAAGGGCTCTTGTAGCACCTTTGAGACCATCTGAAAGAAAGAAGCTGGGAGCATGCTTGATGCTCCCACCTTCTTTCTTTCTGGTGGTCTCAAAGGTGCTACAAGAGCCCTTGGCATACTGGGTTTCCTAGACCATAAAAGGCTATGGCTCTGATTCCTACCACTATGGGGAATGTAGGCTAGCTTTGGACATCTGTGAGCCAAACAAGTGAAAGCGGTAGTAAGTAGCCCCATCATAAGGTGGGGTCGAAAGGTTGCTTCTTGCCCTCACCATCCATAATTTTTCCTTTATTCCTCTTGGCTTCCTGGCCAGGGTGACCAGATGTCCTCACTGCAAAGGAGGACAAGGCGTCGCAAACTGTGGGCAGGACATTCAAGGAAAATGTGGAACGTGACCAAAGGAAAGCTCAAAATACTCACATAATAATAATAATAATACTAAATAAATTTTTATTTATAGCCCGCCCCTCTGCGTGGCAATCGGGGTGGGTTACAACATTTAAAACAGACAAAGTTAGAACATTCCCTCATCCCACAGTCCAACCCTCCCATCCCCTTAAAACAGAATTAAACTAAGAAAAGTTAAAAATACCGCAAAACAATAAATGATAAAACAAAACAGGAATCAGTGATATAAAAACAACATGAAAACTCATCTCCCTAAGGACAGCTATTATTCTGGGAAGGCCTGCTGGAAAAGATCTGTCTTCACTGCCTTTTTAAAAGCAGCAAGAGTAGTAATGAGACGGATCTCGTCCAGCAGGCCATTCCAAAGTCTGGGAGTGGTTGCAGAAAAGGCCCTCTGGGAGGTCTGAGACAGCCTGGTTTTATTGGCTGTAGCAGATTCCTCCCAGAGGACCGAAGGGCGGGGGGGGGGGTCGTACGGGAAGAGGCAGTCCCTGAGATAAGATGGACCCAAGCCATGTAGGGCTTTAAAGGTTAAAACCAACACCTTGTACTGTGCCCGGAAACTAATCGGCAGCCAGTGGAGGGATTTGAGCACCGGTGTTATGTGCTCTCTCCTTGATGTTCCAGTAATTAACCTGGCTGCCATGTTTTGCACCAGTTGCAGTTTCCGGGTTAGGCACAGGGGTAGCCCCATGTAGAGTGCATTGCAGTAGTCCAGACGTGAAGTTACCAGGGCATGTACCACAGCTTCCAGATCCCTCACATCCAGATAAGGGCGCAGTTGGCGTATCAGCCGAAGCTGATAACAGGCACTCCTGACCACCGCATTCACCTGACTAGTCATGTGAAGCAACGAGTCAAGGAGAACCCCCAAACTGCGAACACAGTCCTTGGAGGAGAGTGTAACTCCATCCAGGACTGGAGACTGTATTCCCAGATCTGGTTTCGGGCCTGTAACTGTGAGTACCTCCGTTTTGTCTGGATTCAACTTCAATCTGTTTTTCCTCATCCAATCCATTACCGCTCTGAGACAGTCATTAAGAGGAGAGATGCCATCTGAAGTCTGAGACGATGATCTAGTGATGGAGAGATATATCTGGGTGTCATCAGCGTACTGAAGACACCACGCTCCATGCCTCCGAATGATCTCACCCAGCGGCTTCATGTAGATGTTGAATAACATCCGGGACAGGATGGTGCCCTGAGGGATGCCACAATTGAGCTCAATTTTAGATGAGCAACTGTCCCCGAGCCTCACCCTCTGGGATCTGCCCGAGAGGAAGGAATGGAACCACTGCAAAGCAGTGCCTCCAATTCCTAACACTCTCAGGCGATCGAAGAGGATGGCATGATCTATTGTATCAAAGGCCGCTGAGAGGTCCAAGAGCACCAGCAGGGTCACACTACCCCTGTCGATGCCCAGGCGGAGGTCATCGGTTAGAGCAACTCCATATCCTGTCCTGAAGCCGGTTTGAAATGGATCAAGATAATCGGTTTCATCCAAGACTGCCTGGAGTTGGGAAGCAACTGCCCTCTCGATCACCTTGCTTAAAAAAGGAAGCAAGGAGACTGGTCTGTAGTTGTTTCTGTCCAGGGGGTCCAGGGAGGGTATAATTGTTTCTTAGGTATGCTCAACATGGAGGACATTTTGGAATCTCTCCTGGACAGAAGGCTGGAATGTGGGACATGTCTGGGAAAAGGAGGTTGCACGGTCACCCAGCTCCTGGCATTCAGCTTTAGAGAAAAGGCAACCAGCAGCTACAGAGTTTATCCAGCCCCCCTGTCTTATATATGCCTCTCTCTCTCCTCCAGTATAATTTCCATTACCACTGTTTTGTTCCCCTCTCCTGCTCCCATCAAATGCATCTAAGTTTTCCTACAAAACTAAGGGCTCCTTAACCTTCCTTTCTCCAGTGTGAACAGAATAGGATATTCTTCCTACATACCTCTCTTCCCCAGATGTAGGCAAATAGGGTAGAGCCACTCAGGTGCTTAAGAGAGAGAGCATTGCCGAAGCATCTGTTGCTATGCCCAATGCTTATTGGAGGATATATTGTATTTTTTAAAAAAGATTACTGTGTGTATCATGATTTGCAAGGGAATAGTTAGTAGGTGGAGCTAAGGTTTTTGGGCCTTCCTCCCGATGTTGTTTCCCCTTCAGTTGAAAACATTGTCCTGTTTTTTGTTTTTTTAAGGAACGACCAAGATAAGTAGCCACTTTGTGACATGTTTAAAGCATGTACATGATGCCCTGTAATCAGGTTTTCAGGGCACTGTACAACAAGATCACTAATTTTTATATATTATTATTATTATTATTATTATTATTATTATTATTTATACCCCGCCTTTTGCCATAGCAATCAAGGCGGCTTACATCTAAAATCAAGTACATAAAACTACCCCAACAGTAAACAAGACAATATAAACGAACAATTAACTCCCCATTAAAAATACATTAAATGCAAATCTCAGTTAAAACCTAGAATTAAAACAGTAAGCAAAAATTAAAACAATAGGCACTCTGGGGCAGAACAAAGATACAAGAAAATGTCAGACCCAGGGGGCGGGGAGAGACCAAGTTAGATGAGTAGTTTATTCCAGGTAGGCCTGCTGGAAGAGATCCGTCTTGACGGCTTTTTAAAAGCCATCTAAGGGGGGGTTGCAGACTGCCAGAAATAGTGCAAATTGAGTCCACTTTTAGGGTTAGGGTTAGTGCTAGGGAATCATGGGAATTGTTTTTTTGTTTTTTTCTGAGACATTGAGCCTTCTCTGTCAGAGAGCTCTGGTGCCACAATAAAATACAGTTTCCATGATTCCCTAACCCTAACCCTAACCCTAAAACCCTAGATTTTGTTTCTCATCATACTAGGACGTGATATATGAATAGAGTTTGGTAAAAGATATAAATTGGTTTTGATTTGTGATATGCATTGCCTTCTCATCTAAGTAGTAAATCAAACCATCAGAAAAGTTAATGTGGTTGAGTGGGAAAGTTGTGAACAATTTCCCAAGAACATTGGGGTTTTATAGTCATAACAATGAACAGGTGATCTTGTCTGTGGAAACACTGCAAACTGTATAACAATGTCACGATAGGTGTGGTAATGCAAAGGTACACAGGTAGCTAAAGTGTGTGATGAAACTGAAGCAATGACAAGGATCAATTCTTGTTTCTAGAACTTTGTGTGAGACCAGGAACTTGATTTAAATGCGGTTGGATGCTGGCAGTGAAGTGTTAGGTTTTTCGTTTTTTTCTTTTAGATAATTGGAAGGGAACCCATTAATATTAAACATTGCTAGGGGATGGGGATTAGTGAATTGAATTCAGACTGGAAGCTTAGGGTCAGGAGTGGACAGGCCCAGAGAGTTGGAGGGCTGTAACTGCAGACCTTTTGAGATTGCATAGCATCAGTTTTGTGAACCTGGAAATGATGTTTCTAATCACTTCCATTTCCTGTTCTTGCACAATTTCTACTCTTTTGAGGTGCCATCCCAAACAGTAATTAAGCCCCACCCAGATTGCTCCTCCTCAAAGTTTCTAGAAGTGTGGTATTGGGTTTTTGGTAATTGAGGTGGCCAAAAACCATACCAGCTCCCTTTGTACATCACATGCAGTTTGCAGACCCCAAGAGTACTACCAAAATTGATAAAATCTCCTAGGAGAGATGGATTTTAAACACAAGATAATATGCAACGTGGCTTGTAATTTTTTTAACTTATGCTGTAAGTTGCTTTTGATCCCATATTGTGAGGAAGCTGGAACACAATAAAAATAAATTAAGAGAGCATTGCTTATTTGAAGGGAAAAAAGAAGGTGAATAGTCTTTCTCTGCAAATATAAAGTATATACTGTGATTAATATAATACCACTTACCCTGACATCTGACAGACTTTGGTCATACAAATTTGTATGCTTTGAGGGTCCTTTTGTGTCTTCAAATGAGAGCAAAATTTCCTCCAGTTTTACTCTGAACAGCCAGCTTTGAGTAGATCAACTTGCAGGAGTGATACCTTGCCATTCTACACTGTTGAAGAGACATGATACTAGGATGCATTCATTAAGTTGCTTTATGGTGGCTATGGCAACATACTGTCATATACTTGAACATATAGCTTTTAATGTTAGTTTAACTTTTCTCAGTTATCTAAGTCAGTTAATTTCTTTTACCTGAACACTTAAACATGGAAAATAATATTTATTTTAAAAAAGATTTGTTAAAAAAATCTTTATGATATGTGTCTTTAACAATGATCCAGGAGTACCTTCTTAAGTATTGGCATCTTACTATATGTATTTGATACAGAAACAAAGTTCACCCTTAAGAGGTCAGTTTTTTGTTAATCACATTAATGCTGCTATCATATTTACTAAAGAGAATCCAAGATATTTTTCATCTTAGATAAAAGTACTTCCATGCTGTATTATGCACTGATATATGCAGCTGTATCAGAGACAGTGGCGTCCATGGTGTCTTCAGGGCCATCCCTTAGCCAAAGTGAGGGCTATTTTGTTCAACTTTGGAATGCCTTGCTTCTAATGCATATGTAGCTCATTTTATGATTTGTATCCGTGACCTGTCCTTATTATCGTGATCACTCGCATATTCCTTTTTGGATGGGCACTGGTGACATAAATTTTCTTATAAATAAGGCATTTGCATATATGGTAGGTTTGTAAGGTATCCCTTATTATGACTCATTTGAGGGCTGAATAGTTTTCCCCATACATAGACTGAATGAAACACCAGAAATCTCATATTCTGGGGTGTGGGAGTGATGAAAAGAACAAATGTTCTGTAAATGTAACCAAATTTGAGTCAGATTACTCTGAATTTTAATCATAGTTGTCAAACATTTTTATATAATTAAAATGGATTCAGAATTGTTGATGTCCCCAATAACCAGCTAGGTGTTTTCATAAAGTGCATCATGAAGTAACTTATATTTGGACAATGCAGCCAATATGTTAATGATACTGGAAAATGTATGGCTACATTAACTGAAATCAATACTTTAACTTGGCATTTAGGTAGAACACAAGTAAAACATCTCTAAAAACATAATTTCTTAAAAAGCAAATAACTATTATCCATATTATCATATACATACCTATTACTAGAGATTTTAGGAGTTGCAGTCTGCACTTTCATCAAAGTGGACATTCTGAGTATGTCCATACTCACCCTCCAGTACCCAAAAACTTATGGTGGGTCCTGCATGTTTCATTTGTTCAAAGGGATTACCCAGAGGCCCCTATTCTTTTACTTCTCAAAATGGCCAGATGTTCAGCTAGTCTTTGTTTGATATATCTCGATGTTCTTCCCATCAAGACGGATCTCTTCCGGCAGGCTTATCCAGAATAAAGCTAACTCGAGATCTAATCCTCCTCCAGTAGTTGTTTCTCTTTGGCCTCCTTTCTCTTAATATGGCCTTGCCCACTGGGCTTGACTAGTCTCTGATGTACTTGGAAATTGTTTCCTTGTTTATTGTTATTGGTGTTTTAAATTAGATTTTAATTGAGGCCGATTTAATGTATTTTTAAGGGGGGGTGTTATATGTCTGTTATAATGTGTGGGTTGTTATTTTAATGTAAGCCGCCTTGATAGTCTTGGCTAAAGGCAAGGTAAAAATATATTATTATTATTATTATTATTATTATTATTATAATATTTTTCTTGCATTTACATTGGATTGCATAATTACAAAAGTGCTTATTTATACCATTTTTGAGCTACAAAATTGTTTAATCCATTCATTGTGGTTGTGTAGTTTACAGTATACACAGAGTTGCCCCAAACACAGTATGGATTTTCTATTTGAGATCCTAAAGGCTGCCCTCAGCAGCATGTCTTTAATATTTCTTAAACTTTTGTATGAAATCGTGGGTGTTTCTTGCATCCTGAAATATTTCCAATCAAATACCAATGTTTCTTCATAGATTGTTGTAAACTATTTGTTACATGGTGAAATGACAATGCACACTGTATGTGATTACTGTGGGGTCTATCCTGTTTCTTCTAAACTTCTGAGTGAGACCTATTGGCAGCTTTAGGATATCCATTATCTATAACATGTTGTGGATAACTTCTATCCCTTAACTGTTTATTTAATTGGGGGGTGGGGGTCCGGAATGGATCCCCCGTGAAAACGGAGGGGTGACGGTACTTCCCAATTTTATGGCATTGATAGTTAGGTTTTATACTGTTTATATTTCTTTCAATACCTTATTTTTGTATATACTACTTTAGAATCCTCTATTCTGAGATGGCGGGGGAAGAGCAGAAATAACCAAAATGTGGTGGGGCAGAGGGGGCTTTGTAGGGGCCACGTTTTTACTTTAACTTATGCTTTTCCCTAGTTTCAGCTCAGCTTTATGTATCTTTCATGAATATGTTTTTCACTGTCCCCTGAACATGTTTTATTGTTCAAAAATTGTAATTCAAACATCTTGAAAGTATTCTATCTATACCTTAACACACATTTACGATCCTGCATCCACAGCTTCTGGGAAAAGATCAGATGCTGCTCTTTATACATAACAAAACTACACAGCTAAATAAGCAACAGTAGGAGCCTGCAGACCTCTTTCTTCCATGTCTCCCTCACCCCCATCCTCCATCTAACAGTGCAGGAACATTAAGAGCGCTGGTGCGCCTAGTGGCTTTCAAACTGCCCAGGAAACAAACCTTACTGTTCAAAAACCACCTATCTGTCTGCATACTACTTCATGATCTTTCTTTTTCCTTTTTCTTTTTTAACACGTTCCCCACCACCACACAAAATGCAACCCAGATAATTAACTTCTGTGTATAACTTTCTGCTGGACTACTAGTTCCCTTTATGCTGAGTTAACAAACAAAACAGTCCTTACCTGATAGAAGAACTTTCTACATTCAGGCTTATTATTATGTCTTGGTCCTGACTCTGAAAAGCCTGATGGAGATCTTTGAACATTCCTGAAAGCCTTCCCTTGGTCCCCTGTCTTTCAAAGGGGCCCCTTATTGGTTAATTTGAAGAGGCTATTAAATATAATTTTGACCTGACTATTGGCCTGTTCCTCTCTCCTGCCTTTAATTGTGTTGTTGTTTAAAATGCCCTTATTTCTAGCATACAATTCCTCTATCTTTCCCAATACCACAACTATAATTAATGTACTTTTATTTATTTTACAATAGCCCCTGAGGACATGGCCGAAACGCTTTGTGACAATTTGTGACATGGCCGAAACGCTTTGTGCTTTTTAAAATAATAAAATTTGTGGACCATCAACAGCCTGTGGGACTTCACTTCCTTTCCCTTTTCTACCCCTGCCTACATTCATATGTGAACTGTATGCTAAAGAGTTAATTGTAATTAGGAGTATGCATTTAGATTTATCAGTCAAGTGTGAATGGGACAGGCCAGCAGTGAGCCTGTTTCGGCTGCCTTAAAGACCAATAAAACCTTTTTTTAAAAGAAGTCAGCTACTTGGCACATGGCAAACCTTACATTCACTTCTGAAGACCACTGGACCTCATATGGCTCTGTATAAGCTAATAGTTAATACTTGGCAGAAGATCTCCCTGCCCCATTCTTCCTCCAAATTCAGAGGAGTGTAAATTAAGAGCTTTTGCAAAAGCTGAAGAGGAAAGGGTTGCCATCCTCAGAGGCTGTGGAGATTAAGTGGTTAAAAAGCCCAAGACATTTATGGTCCTGCATCCACAGCTTCTGGGAAAAGATCAGATGCTGCTCTTTATACATAACAAACTACACAGCTAAATAAGCAACAGTAGGAGCCTGCAAACCTCTTCCATCCTCCATCTAACAGCGCAGGGACATTAAGAGTGCTGATGCTCCTAGTGGCTTTCAAACTGCCCAGAAAACAAACCATACTGTTCAAAAACCACCTATCTGTCTGCATACTACTTCATGATCTTTCTTTTTCCCTTTTTCTTTTTTAACACGTTCCCTACCACCACCACTAAATGCAACCCAGATAATTAACTTCTGTGTATAACTTTCTGCTGGACTACTATTTCCCTTTATGCTGAGTTAACAAACAAAACAGTCCTTACCTGATAGAAGAACTTTCTACATTCAGGCTTATTATTATGTCTTGGTCCTGACTCTGAAAAGCCTGATGGAGATCTTTGAACATTCCTGAAAGCCTTCCCTTGGTCCCCTGTCTTTCAAAGGGGCCCCTTATTGGTTAATTTGAAGAGGCTATTAAATATAATTTTGACCTGACTATTGGCCTGTTCCTCTCTCCTGCCTTTAATTGTGTTGTTGTTTAAAACGCCCTTATTTCTAGCATACAATTCCTCTATCTTTCAGGTTTGAACATCTGCAGCTCACCATGTGGCCCAGGGGTAGGCAACCTTTCCCCTTTAAGAGCCGAGGGACTTCAGCTCCCAGAAGCCTCAGCCCTGTTGGCCAATAGTCCCATGTTGGCCAATAGCTCCTGGGATTCTGGGAGCTGAAGTCCCTCGGCCCTTAAAGGGGAAAGGTTGCCTACCCCTGATGTGGCCCTTGTGAGATAAAGAAAAAGTTGCTTATCAGCTACTGTGCACTGACACACACACACAACACACACCGGCACATTGTCCCTTCTTTGCATCCCCCCCTCTTGCACTGGGGGAAAGTTACATTGCCCAAAAAGATGTGTTTTATATTCATTTTGTCTTGTATAAAGAGTTTCTCACAAAACTGGCAGGCTTTGACATAAAAATTGTAAAATGTATCTATTTAAATTGTAGGATGTATACACCTTACTCTTTTGTGTCAATCTTCTTAACAGGACTTCCAACCCAGAGTTTTTCTGGGTTTGCAAAGTTTATCAAAAAGGCTCCTACTCCTAACTTCCCTCGTTTTTAATCTTCCCACTAATAAATTCTCTTTATTATAACTGTCTGCTTTCTTGTTATACCTGTAAATTAAACACTACTGTTTTTCCATCTTCCTGCTTTGCAACAGACAGCGGACAACCCTTAGAGCAGGGGTAGGCAACCTTTTTGAGCCGGGGGCCGGGTTACTGTCCCTCAGACAATTGGGGGGCCAAAGCACCATAAATAAATAAATAAATAAATAAATAAATAAAAATATTTTTAAAAATATGCATGCACACTCTCTCAGCCCCAGAAAAGCCATGGCAAAACCCCTGTGGAGCTTTTGCCAAGAAAACCCCAAGAACAAGTAATAACAATAATCAATATTATCATGGTGGGTGGCGGCAGGGGGGGGGCGGTGGCGGCGGCGGCAGGACCAGCCTGGGGCCGGTCCAAAGGCCTCAGGGGGCCGCATCCGGCCCCCGGGCCTTAGGTTGCCTACCCCTGCCTTAGAGCCTCCCATGATCATCACCCTTGACAGAGCCTCCATCCACATTTGTTTTTCCTGACCTGCTGTGGGAACAGAAAATGACCCTCAGCCAGCCCTCTCCCTGGCCTTTCCATATCCCCAAACAGTAGTACCCTAAACTCCTATGTACCTCTACTATCCTCAGACCTCATTCCAATATCTACCCTGGAACCTTTTTTCATAGAAATGCCTAAGCATTTTGCAGCAATTGTGGTCTGTGGTCTGGAGCAAGGGCCAGAACGCAGATATCTCCGGGGGGGGGGGGGGCAGAATGTTGTGGGGGGCACGGCTATTAACTTTTCACGTACCCATTTTGTAAAAACAGGAGAGGGGATATGTGTATAGGCAAGATCAATAATGTGTGCTCTGTATGTTTTCAAAATAATGGGCCAGATATGGTGGGGTGGAAACACGCTCCTGTTGAAGGAGGGTCTGGGTTGGCTGTTTAGAAGGGCCACATTCTATCTTAAAAGGAACACTTGAAAACAAAAGACCTGTAAAAAGCAGACACAAATTGTTGCAGGAATGGATAGGGAGCAGCTTGCCTTTTTATGTTCCCCTTCAAAGTTGTGAAATACATACAAAATTGTGTTGGTGAAAACTTCTTTTTGGTTCTTTTCAAAGCCACCTCTCGAGTGAAGGGGCTGATCCTCTTTGCCTATCCACATGGAAGCCTAACATCAGTCATGGCTGGTGGGACATGTACAGGCAAGACACCCATCCTACTCCAAATCCACACTTTTGGGGAGCATAGCTCCTGTTTGTGAGTTGTGTACTGCTGTGAGAACTGAAAAGCCTCTGGTGAACTGGACACCAGCTCCTGGAATCCAGGATGGAGCAACAAGCACACATTGCTCCAAAATACACACTTCTGCAAAAGAAAAAGGTAGCTGTCACTTCCCAAAATTAAAAATCCTGCCATGGCAGCAGGGAAAGCTCTTCCTTTTGGTCACAGCTGATAGCCTGAGTGTGGAGGAAGGCTCACACCTTACCTCAAAATGCAAGTTTGTGCAACAAGAACAAAATATGGGCTGCAAAATGGAAATTCCCAAAAATGGGAAGCAGTTTTCCTTTGAATGATGAAGCATCCAGGGGGTTGGAATCTGTTACTGGTGGTCAAGGGCTTTTGTATGACCACGGGGAGTGAATATTTCCATGAAAAATGGCAGCTCTGTTGGGGAGAACACACACAAAATACACACACATGGGGCTGCTCTATGCAGAAACAGCTCTTGGGGAGGGAAAGGAGAAAGCCCTGGGAGCTTAGGGAGAATGCAGCACCCGGGTGAAGAGATCAGGGGCCCAAGGAAGGGCCACATACATGACACTGAAGGGAGGGCATGCTCCCAACTCACTACCTTCCATTGGTTGCGATGGAGGGAAATGGACCAATCAGCGATGCTCAAAAGGGCACTGCCGTTTTTGAAAACACCCTCCTGGGGAGGAGGAAAAGGGATCCCAGCCCTTCTTCTTCTCAGCCTCCCTGCACTTAAGAGCTGTGAAGCTCAGATCCAGACCGACTGCTGAAGAGTGAAGGACCTCTCCCCTCCTCTGAGCTCTCCCCTCTCTCTCTCTATCAGAGGTGCTGAGACCAGCTTGGAAATGTATTCCACCCCGAAAAAACGGGTTTGTGACAGTGAAAGCCACTGCCCCCCAAAACCCATGCTCATATACCCTATCCTGAGAGTGGGACCCCTCTATGCCAGAACTCATTGGATGGTGCCAGGGGGCGGGGGTCTTTGGGCCAATCCGCTTCTCTCAAAAGTGTGCTGTTTTTGAAAACACACCCCAGGGGAGGGGTGAGGAAAAGCGGGCCGACCGTCGCGCCTTCCCGAAGCTCAGAGCGCAACAGACCTCTGAACCGTTCGCTTAGGGAGCTCGAGATGAGTCCAGAGACATGTCACACCCACCCCGAAAACTAACCTTGGCGCAGAAAAAATGGCTGCCGATTGCCACCTTCGAACACATCTTGCGGCTATACCGGTGGTCGGAGAGGGATGGGGGCTGCTCCTAGTGGTCGGCAGGCCCGAGACGAATCTGTAGAGGGGTCACACAACCGCCCAGAAACATCTTTTGCAAAACATAAAAATGGCCAAACTTTTGGGGTTCAGGGGGGAAGCTCCTATTGAACCCCAAAATCTAGAATCTCCCAAAAATTGGTGCCCCAAAAATTGACACCCCGGAATCTAGAAGCCTCAAAAATTGGCGCCCTCAAAATCTAGAACCCCCAAGCCTAGCACCCCCAAAAATACTGGCACCCCAAAACCTACGACCACCCCAAAAACAAGGAGGCAGGACTAAGACCAAAAGGGGGCGGAGCACCTGTCACTTTTGAGTTTGACGAAAGGTGGGGTATTATACTACTAACACATTAATGTTAACAGCCACTTTCTAACAGTCAACCTCATGTGTCATGCATCTTGGCTGTCCCTTATTATTTTGTAAATCTGGCAACCCTATATTGTGGGGAAGAACACTGATAGAATACTAGACATGTAGGCCAGTTTCTTCAGCTTGACAAATGAAGATGAACTTTTTGTGATATGGATTTGTAGCTGGCTTATGGAATGAACTCAAAGAGTGGGTGGTTCCTTGTCATTGTGGAAAAAAGCGACAAGTAGCCTTTGGAGCTATCAAACACACATCATTCAATAGATGAAGCTGTTCCAGGAATGAGATATTGTTTTGTTTAACACCTTTATAAATGACTTGGGCAATGGAAAAGAGGGCATGCTAATCAAATATGCAGATGACACTAAACTAGGAGAGGTAGCTAACACCTCAGAAGACATAATCCCAATTCAAGATGACTTCAGCAAAGTAAAAGGCTGAGCCAAAATGAACAGAAATGGATTTCAGCAGGAATAAGTGTAAGGTTCTGCATTTGGATCAGAAAAAACAGATGCTTGGAGATAAATTTGGAGACAGTTCAACAGCAGCACATATAAAAAGGATATAGAGGTTTTGATATATCAAAGAAACAGAATGATGCAGAGGCAAAGAAAGGCTGGCTATTCTAGGCAGCATTAACAGAGCAACAGTTTCTATAAGGGATAAAATTCAAAGGCATAGCCATGTTAGTCTGGATCAATTTGCAAAGGGATTTGTAGCAGTTGTAGTTAGTCCCAAAGGTGCTACAAGATCCCTTTGCATTTCAAGGGATGTTATAGTACCAGTCTATTCTGCTTTCCCAACCCTCACTTGGAATTCTGGTCCATTTCTGGACACCAGTTTAAGAATGACATTGTCAAGCTAGAATGAGTCCATAGGAGGGCAGCCAGGAGGGTAAAAGAGGTAGAAACCAAGCCATATGATGATGGTTTAAGAGAGTTGGTTATTTTTAGTCTGGAAAAGAAAAGAGAGATGATATTATAGTCAGCTTTAAGTATCTGAAGGCTTATGTGAGCTTTTTCTGTTGGTCAAGAGGATAGGACCTGAACCAATAGATTCACATTCAAGAAATAATTCCAGTTTCCTTTTAAAAAAAGAAAAGAAAAGTATTTTATTAAATAAAACACCCTAACATACAATACATTCATTGATATTGAAAAATTCTACAATGCATATTATACAATGAAATAAAAATAGCTCTTCTCTGATTCAATTCTTCATAGAACATACTAAAATTACATTAGTTCTAATTTTTTTGAGGCCATTAGATAACATTGTAGTATTATAATTATCAGAACTAGTAAGCATCAATCATCCTTCCATTCAGCCTATTTCTCTTACTTCCTACCTTCTCTCTTTCTCTTCCTCTCGTCTTCCCATTTTATTTTCCCCACCTTCCTTTCTAATACCTTCTACTAAATTCACTTCCCAATTTCTTTCCTTTTTCCACTCTCTTTCCCCTATACTTACTTTCTTCTCTTTCTTCTTCTCTTACCTCTTCTTCCTACCTTCTCATACCCTCTCCACATTATCTCTTCTTTCTAATTGACCTATTCTGACCTCCTACACTTTCTTCAACTCTCATTCTATCTTCCTTCCCACCAGTTATCAATTTATTTCATTACTCTGTTTTGACTTTCTATTACTATTCTTTCTGTTGAAACTTAATCTGTCTTTACTTCTTTTTAACTGTTTCAGTTAAGTTCTATTCTAGCTTACTCTAGCTATTACCTCTTATCTTAAGAATGGTTGATAAAATTATATGATGCAATAGAGATGGACAAACTAACCCAAATATTAAAATACAATATATCAGGGAAATTAAGGAGGAGTGGGACCTGATGATCAACTATTTAGAAGAAATATGGGGAAATATTGTGATGATAACCTTCTCTTCTTAAATAAGTAATACACACACACACACACACACACACTATAGCAAGCTAGCTAGCTAACTAGATAGATAGATAAATAGACAGATAGATACAAGTTGAAATTTCTTTGTTGGTTAGCTCATGAAGAGGAAATGTATGAAATGTAAGTAAAACAAGATAACAAACGCAAAAATGTTAATGAAATGTAAAATAAATTACTTAAACAATAAGATAAGAAATAATTCCAGTTTCCTGATGGCAAGTACTGTACTGATCAATTGTGGGACATTGTTGACTTGCCATGCAATAGTGAGACCAGACAACATAAATTGGGTTAAACAAGGGCCAGTTTTATTGACCTAAAACCTGTTTAACTGTTTGAGGCCTGGGACAGGGAGCAACCTGATGCAGGTCCAGCTGAGGCTCAGATGTCAACCTGTGACACCTTTCTAGCTAACACTTGGGTGAAACATCAGATCCTAAGGGCAATCCAAAGAAATTGGTTGCTGTCTTGGCTGATTATTTTAGAAGGCCAAACATGGAGGGCCCCTTCCAAAACCCCACAACTTTACAAGAGAGAGTAAACCCCCATAGTAGCTCCAAGAGCTAACTCCTTCACAACCCACCCAGTCCTGTGCCCCGTTGTGGAGGCTCCACAGCCCAAGCTTCCACCAAAATGGGATGCCAAGGTGTACACTGATCTAATAGCTTCTCCCCCTGCTAGCTGCCAGTGGAAGCCTATTTATCGACACCACCTCATGCCAGTTGTCAAAATTCCAGATACGGTATGAAGTAGACCAAAAAAAAAACACAAAGCCCTTTCCAAAAAATGGGAGAAATTCCTACCTGGCCCAGAAGCAAAAAGTGAAGCTCACCCTGCACTGAAGGTGGGTGGATGGGTCAAAAAACAAACAAGAAGAATACATGAGGGAGCAGCCAGCTGTTAATAGACTGCCCAATGCCCCATGCACATAACAACGCTTGGCCTCATGTGCCAAGCGCTAAGGATCCTGGTCTCAAATCACAGAGGCCAACAAAGAGCCTCTTTAGCCACAGCAGTGGCTGCCATGAGGCTTTGGGACAATGGACCTTTGCAGACTGCCAGAAATAGTGCAAATTGAGTCCACTTTAACTGCCCTGGTTCAGTGCTAGGGAATCATGGGAATTGTATTTTTTTCTGAGACTGAGTCTTCTCTATCAGAGAGCTCTAGTGCCACAATAAACTACAGTTCCCATGATTCCCTAGCACTGAGTCAGGACAGTTAAAGTGGACTCACTTTGCACTATTTCTGGCAGTCTGCAAAGGCCCAATGACTACTTCAGAAGGTGCTGGACTCTTTTGCATGGAAGATTTTTAAACAAAAGTGCCTTAATGTTGGATTTTTGTACTTGTAGAGAGCTGGATAAGATAGCCCATGATGTATCCCTTCTGAGTTGTGATTCTGTGATTTAGCTATTGACTTGATGCTCCTGATTATTGACTACCTCCTATATTTGGTCCTGACTGTCTGATCCTGTTGTGTTTCTTGCAAGAAGAAAGGAGGGGAGGGAGAAGGAAATAAGTGTCTGAAAGTTCTTTGGAGGATGCTGTTGCTTGTGATCTGAACAAGTTGTACCAGACATGAGTGGAGTGGAGTGGAGGTCTGTATTGGCCTGGCAGCTTGATTCTCCATCTGTTACATGAGAAGATCAGGAACTACTTGAGATGCACCTTATATATACACTTAGCTGACTTGATTTCCAAAATGTAAGAGCCTACTGTGCAAGACGTGAATAAGTTGAAACCTGAGTAGTACAGTATCAATCAGGTGTTTCTCTGAGAACTGAGAAGTCTAGTGTAGTGGTTTAAATGTTGGACTACGACCCTGGAGACCAGGGTTAAAAACCCCGCTCAGCCCTGGAAACCTACTGGGTGACTGTGGGCAAGTCACACACTCTCAGTTTCAGAGGGTGACAAAAGCAATCCCCTCTGAACAAATCTTGCCAAGAAAACCCCATGATAGGTTCACCATAAGTTGATGGCACAATAACAACAACGTATGTCTCTAGTGAGAAGAAGAAGTGAATGTTTGCTTTCCTCTCTATACAGTCTGCCCTCTGTATACACAGATTCTGTATCCATGGAATCCACCATCCATACCTTGATTTTGCCATTTTATATAAAGGACACCATTTTATTACCCAACGGAATATAGTGTGACTTGAGCATCCACAAATTTTGGTATTGACGGGAGGGTGGGGGAGGGCATTGTTCCTGGAACCAAACCCCAACAGATACCAAGGGCCCACTGTATTTTAATTCATACACAGGATTAATACACATGAAAGTGGTGTTTTTATCCTGTTCAGTTGTTTAAATATTTTATTTATTCAAATAATACATCAAATAAAATATTAACATATGAAGTCTTCATATCTGTAGCTCTATTACTTGAAATATTACATATGTCTTCACTTTAGTTTGTATATAATCCTCTAATACAGGGGTAGGCAACCTTTCCCCTTTAAGGGCCGAGGGACTTCAGCTCCCAGAATCCCAGGAGCTATTGGCCATCATGGGACTATTGGCCAACATGGCTGAGGCTTCTGGGAGCTGAAGTCCCTCGGCCCTTAAAGGGGAAAGGTTGCCTACCCCTGCTCTAATACTTCCCTCTGATTTTTAACATTAATGCTTTATACCTCTAGTTACTGTTTATCTAGTTACTGTTTAACGATAATGGCATATAGATAATGCAATAATTAAGAGAATATTTTTAAAGATTATCTTTTATAGGATGATGGATAAACAGTTTTTTTTTAAAAAGCAGGTGACTATACTATATATGGTTTTGAAGTGCATAATAATAGCCATGAAATAGTTACTTTGGAAAATCAGTTGAAATTATTTTGATGCAAAAATGTTCCCTTGTCAGTTTCATTGCAACATTGTTTCCTACTTGATAATGAAACCCGTCTTGTCTTCTGTATCATTTCAGAGAGTGTCAAGGATGTTATTGGGAGGAAAATAAAAATTTCTGTGAAAAAGAAAGTTAAACTTGAAGTGAAGAGTGATAAAGTGGATAACAAAGTATTGGTAAGTGTACTCTTTTTCTCTGAAAAAAAAAAATATTATTCAGCTAATGATTTCTTGACACACACACACCCAGCTTTAAAATCCTTCTGGGATTCCAACAACTGTTTTTGATAGATTCTTGCTACTCTGCTGTGAGAACCTGAATACTTTAAAAGTTTCTTATTTTTGTACTTGTGAAAAAATGGTTTAGGGGAATGCTGAATTTCTCAAAATCAGGAGGTTGGTTGGTGAAGAATACAGGTGAAGAAAAATTAACATGCTATTCCCTCTTCAAAAATGATCAGATCATGACCATAAGTTTTCTGAGGTGATATTAGCAATATATGTGGAAATCTACCATAAAATGATATTCTGTTTAGAATATTGAAGTTCCACAAATTTGGCATGAGTGGCTGTCCAGTCATAAACTTGAGGTTGCCCTTGTTTCAATGCATGTGGCCAAGAAATATAGAGAAAAAGAAAGTGAATTATTAAAATATGCTAGGATTTGTAAAAAGCGGAAGTGATGAGTCTTCCGCTGATTCCTGCTTCAGAACCCAAGACTGCCATATGAGAAACCCTTCCGTCTTTGCACTCGAGAAAGCTGGAGTCATGCTGCCCAGGACCCATCCAAAGCATTTGTGGGGGACCAATGATGTTGTGCTCCAGTATACCAAAGAAAAGTATTGTAAATGCTGTTCTTTTGACTAGAATAACCTGGGTACAGTATTATATGCTCTGCTGAATTCCCAGTTAAATAATTGCAGGGCAATTTTCATGGGACTTCACTTGATGGCAGTCTGGAGTCTGCAGTTGGTGCAGAAGGCTGCTGCCCAGTTGGTGAGAGAGGCAACAAAGAGTGAACATGTTATGCCTGCTCTGAATTCTCTGCCTTGGCTGATAGTAAACCACCAGATCCAATTCAGTGTATTAGTGTTAGTGTACAAAGCTCTCAGTGGTTCAGGATCCAGATACTTAAAGGACTACCTAATTGCATACCAGACAACCTGGTATTTAAGATGGTGAAGTTCTGCTATTGGTGCCTCATAGTATAACACCCATAGCTTACTAGATGCGACAGGGCTTTCTTGGTGGTAACACTTTGGTTATGAAGCTTCCTTTTTAGCTTCCCAGTTAAAATGTATCTGCACAAGTTTTGTGGGAATAATGCAGTCTGCCTTCCTTATCAGCAGATTTGCCACCCATGGATTTAACCATCCATGGACAGCAAGCTCCCGTTTTGATTAATGACAGCGCATACACATGACTGCTACCATTAATTTTAACTTCCACGTGCATGGATTTTTGTATCCACACGGGGGTGGGTGGGTCCACAATGGAACCCCCACAGATACGGAAGTCTGACTGTAAAATGTTTACTATGTCTTTTATTGCTGCTTTTTCATACAACCTTTATTGTATTAAACAGGCATTTAGTTTTTTTATTTTAGTTGATTATAATTTTAGGTTTATAACTGGAGATTGTAAATTGTTTGTAAATTGTGATCTGGATTGTACTTTTATGTATACTTGTCCCTCCGCATTTGTGGCTTTGACTTTTGCAGATTTGATTATTCACGGATTTTATTAATATGTTTTCTCTAGGAATACCTAGGTTCTCCAGTACAACTCTGTGGTCAACTTTAAGTCACACTGAAGGACCTAGAGATTCCTAGAGAGAACACCCCATTAGGCATTTGTAGCTCCTCCAGCGCAATTCTATGGTCAATATCTGGCAGATGTTGACTACAAAGTTGCACTGGAGGACCTAGAGATTGCTAGAGAAGTGTTCTCTCAGGTAAAAATGTAGTGTTTTTGTTATGTACAGTTTTTCCATATTCACATGGGTCCTTTGCCCCTAACCCCAGCGAATGTGGAGGGAAGAGTGTAGAATGTGCTCTGACCTGTTATGAAGAAAGCTGGGGTATACATCAAGTTAACAATAATCACAATTGATAATGTCTCCTTACTTGCATAGGTAGCTTTCTGTGTGGTGCTTGTGCATTGTAGCATGAATTGGAAAGCAGTACCTTCATTTTGCAAATGTTTCCACTCATCACCAAATTCTTAATAGAAACATTCTGTGACTTGTATAAATATGTTCAAATGTGTTAAAATTTAAATATTATCAGTGTGTGGAAGCAAAATATGTCCTTACACAAATCATGAGGAAGGGACACTGTAGCTTTATTGCCAGAGCTTTTGCTTAGTCTGTATGTCCAATGCCAATGTTTGGCCATACTTCATAAGTCTCTTTTTCTAGTGTTAAAACTTGCACTAGAAAATGAATGTTCATATGCAGAGTTTAATTATTTTTTATACCCAATGCTAATTTGCACGGGATGATACATGTGCAGTTGCCTCTCCATTTTCGCGGACTTGGAGTTCGCATCCCTTGCTCATTTGTGGGCAGCAAAAGGAGGGGGACAAAATGGGCTCCATGCCTGTGTGTACATCGTGGGTGTGTGTGCCTTTATTTTCAATGGGGCTTAAATATTTGTGAGCTGCCATTTTTGTGGTGGGTAAAACGGATCCCTGTGAATTGGGACGGTCTACTGTATATCCCCGTTTTGTGCAGGAAAAAGTACCCTCTTACTTCTACATTTCTGAAGGAGAACAAACAGTGGTATATTTAAATATTAAAGGTAACATTATTCTACCTACTTTTGCAAAACAACAAAGGTATCTGCTCCAGAATAACTGTAATAGTTTTGAAACTTTCGTATGCAGTGTGCTTTCTGAGGTGTGAAAGATGACAAGATGTCAATATAAATAGTTTTTGTTATGACTTGGAGTCACAGGATGTTTATGATGTACTGTACCACAACTGTCATGGATTTGAGCCATTTCCTCCTGGTTTGTACATACAGAGGCATACAGGAGTGGTGGGTTTCTGCTTATGAATTCTTAATTTCCACCTCCCTCCTATGGGAAAACTTTGCTGTATTTGTTGAGAAGTGGTGATACCTATAAGTAGCTTATTTCTTTTTGAGACCAGCTTCTTAAACAGTTTGAAATACTTTCTGTCTTTACAAGAGTCCCAATTTCTTCTCCTTTTCTTTTCTTTTTTCTTTTTAAAAAAAATCATTGCCCCAGGGTCTACTGTCTACATTCCTATGGCTCCATGTTGTCTAATGTGTTCTATTTCTTTTTAAATTGTTTACATATTTGACTGGCATATTGATTCAGGTAGCAGGATGTGACTTTGACTTTCACATAATTTTTGACATTATCAAAGGCAGATGATATATTTTCTACTTTGTGATTCTCTTGTGAGCCTACGGAGCACACACCTAGTTAACAATATTTTTCTTTCTTTCTTGCCATGATTTCTTACTTTAAACTTAACAATTGATAGAAGAGTACAAAATAGAAGCACTGTGTTGGAATAGTGCATGTGTAGTTTAACTGCTATATTTATCTGGAAAAATACACAGAGGTGGTGATTGGGAAAATTTGTGTTCTTCTATATTCTGCAGTGAGAATCAGTAGTTTAAATATATGTTCTTAACTGAAGTAGGTTTATTATGTATTTGGATATTTACACTTGAGCACAGAATGAAAGAGGGAATAATCTTTTTTGTTTAACCTCCATCCTCATTATTTTTTGTTTTTATACATGGAACTTTGATCATGGCTGCATCTACACTGCAGAAATAATCCAGGTTGACATCACTTTAACTGCCATGGCTCAGTGCTATGGAATTCTGGAAATTGTAGTTTGTTGTAGCACCAGAACTCACAAAACTACAAGTCCCAGGATTCCATAGCACTGAGCCATAGCAGTTAAAGTAGTGTCAACCTGGATTACTTCTACATTGAGGATTGTTGTGGAATGCAGTCTCATCTGTGGAGTGTAAGCATAAATGGTAATGGCAAGCTTTCAGACAGAGAAAAATTATAACTCAAAGATATAAATTGTTGCAGTTGTGAGACCCCTATGACAAATACTCAGGCCTTCCCATATCAATTGTATTATCTAAAATAACATGAGTTCTATTGCCTCAGTTGCCATTTCCCAGTTTAGAGTCAGCGGATTTTAGCAATAGGGCAGGTTTGTAACAAGACAGACAGACAGACCCTTAGATTTCAAGGTCTTTAGGGCTTTTAAAGTTTAAAGCCAACATCTGAATTAGAGCCCAGAAAGCAACAGGCAACTGGCACAGTTTTTTTCAGTATCAGTAATATTATATTCATATGATGTAGTAGGCTGGTGGCCACATTTTATACTAACCTAAGCTTAAATCAGGGGTAGGCAACCTAAGGCCCAGGGGGCCGGCTGCGGCCCCCCGAGGCCTTTGGACCGGCCCCAGGCTGCCCCCCCGCCCACCATGATGATATTGATTATTGTTGTTATTACTTGTTCTTGGGGTTTTCTTGGCAAAATCTCCACAGGGGTTTTGCCATGGCTTTTCTGGGGCTGAGAGAGTGTGCATGCATATTTTTTATTTTTTTTTTAAAAATTATTTATTTATTTATTTATCTATTTATGTTGCTTTGGCCCCCCAATTGTCTGAGGGACAGCAACCCCCGGCTCAAAAAGGTTGCCTACCCCTGACTTAAATACTCCTTAAGGGTAACCTCATGTAGAGCATGTTGCAGTAGTCTAGATGTGGTGTAAGTAAGATATGAATGACTGGGCCAAGTCAGACTAAGTCATCAAAGTTTGTAGTGGACACACTAATGATTTGTGTGAAAACATTCATTGTTACAGCTGTCACATGAGAATCGAGCAACAGCACAGTGCTAAGGAGTACATCTAAACCTGATTTTTCAGGGAGGGCACAACCCTTGTCAAACAGATTGAAGACCATTTCTCTGGTTAGACTTTCTACTGACTGAAGCACCTACGTCTTGTTAGGTTTTAATTTCAGCTTGTTCACTATCACTCAGCTTGTGTTATCAAACCCAGGCAATGTTCAGAGATAAGGACTACATCTCTGGTGTTAGGTGACAAGGAGCAACAGAGCTGAACACCACTAGCTTGTTGGTGACACTTCAGTCCAAAACTCTGAATGATTTCTCCCATCTGTGTCACTTAGATATTAAAAAACATGTGAGAAAAAATAGAATCATGTTGGATACTCTGTGCCAAAGCCCATGGTATTGGAATAAGAGTTTCCTAGAACCACTTTCTTCGAACTACTGAAAACCACTGACTGATCCAGAAGAACTAATAAAGATGTCCTCCCCTGTCTAATCTGCTGGAGCAAACAAAGCAGCCTCAGTCCCATATACTGTCTTCAGTGGGTGAAGATAATGATAATTATCCAGACATTCCTGGAGTTGGAACACCAGCATATTCTCAGTTACTTTAGCCAAGAATGCTATATACAACATTGCCTATAATTATCAGATTGTCTGGGTCAAGGGAAGGCTTCAGTAAGAAAGGTCCTGTTACTGTCTCCTTATGGTAGGAGGGGACAATCCCCTCCCATAATGAGATATTCATCACTTTTCTCGCCCATTGCTCTACCTTGTCAAATTTAATCAACTAAGATGAGCTTAGTCCATAATCCTTCCAGACACCCTGTCTACATATTTGAAACTTACAGGTTGAAAAGAATACTGTGTAACAGGACAATCAGTTTCCAAAATTTTATCAGCATGACCTATCCCAGTATTGGAGACCCACTCAAGGTGACTTTATCCACAAAGAATGAAACAAACTGCTGACAGAAAGACACAGACTGCTCTGTCAACTAGTCGGCAGCACATTTCTATGTAGACATAACTATAGAAAAGAAGCAAGCTTTCTTCATTGTAGACATAACTGTAGAAAAAAAGGAAGGTTTCTTCACTGCCCTTGAAACCAGTCATGATATTTTGACAGTTCTAGCCTATGTATGATTGGATTCATCCTGAGCTGTCCTCAGTCATCAGCTCTCCTGTTTTATCCAGGGAATTGAAACCAGGGAGCTGACCTGGCTCTACTAGGTGGAGAAGTGCTTAGGGATAATAGTGTCAGTCGCCCATAAATTACTGTATTCTGTGGATTAGGCAGGCTTTTGACAGCACCAGTCACAAACTAGATAGGAAACTTCAATGCAAATCAGGTATTTTGTTGTAACCGGTTTACCATCTTTGCAGCAGGCAGTTTGAAACTAGCCAAATTGTGATCTGGCAGTGATAATGCCATATGTCACAGTGGAGTCACACACATCTTCTTCACCAGGAATGAGGAATTTACGGCCCTCCAGAAGTTGTTAGACCAAACTTCCAGGAGGCCTTGCCAGCATAGTCAGTGGTGAGGAATGCAGAGATGCAATCCAAAAACCTCTAGAGGGGCACACGATTTCCATTCCTGCTCTTCACCTTTCAGTCACAAACAATGCTGAAAGACAATACCAAATCCATAGATAGTCCATGGATAAACAGCTGCTGCTAAAGGCCAAAGTAACACTGCACATTTAAGTGTGTAATATCACCTCAGGTGATACAAGGCGATCAGAATATAGTGACATGCCTTTAAATGCTGAAAGGGCTCTGTGAGGACAAATGCTTATAAAAACATTCCAGTAGGAAAACTGCTGCTGGAGGGAAGCCAAGTTGATATTTCAGACAGATACAGGAAAGTGAATGATGAGGTCTGAGTGCTAGAATGAATATAAAAGTATCTCAGAATGTAAACATTTTGGCATGTGTTACAACTAAGAATCTGAATACTACTAGGTTTTTGAAGTATAGTAATTTTAAACTTCTCAGACAAAAATAATTGTGTCAATGGCAATTCACCACCTTCCCCTTGATCTATCTGATGTTTGTTTAACCTTCAGGTCAGAATAGCTTGAGGTCATTTATTAACTTGGCTTGTTTAATTAAGAAATTCCACCAAGGAGTCTTGTCTGTTATGCTGAATATCCATGAGTGCCTCAAATTAAATGGTTTAAATCTGCATGGGAGATCAGTACAATTATGTGTCATAAGCCTGGGTCTGCAGTTTTTATGCATTTAGAATGGGGTCTGATACAGTTTTTTTTTTTAATAAAGCATTTAGATTGGGGTCTGATACAAAAAAGCAAAAAGGGAAATGAAATGATAACATGGCATACTACCCTATGATCTGTCTCCAGGGTACAGAGTGTTCATTTCATGCAGGTTAGTTGTACTTTACTCTCTTCTGTTTCTGTCTCGCCATATCTTGGTGATTGAGAGCTATGGAGCTGACATTGTAGATTTATCTGTAGCATATAACATATTTTTATGTATGTGGCAGGAATGGCAGTTTTGTTCTTGGGCAACCTGTTGTAATTATTAATATCTACTGTATATACTCTTATATAAGTGTAGAAATTTTAGTCAAAAAATTGACCCCCCAAAATCTGGGTTGATTTATCCATGGGTCTATGTAAGTACCATACCTTAATTCATCAAAAAAGGAACCATACCCTTCCCTGATTAGAGTGGCAAACGCTAGGGCTCAGTCCTATGTTGGCGAACCTATGACACGGGTGCCATCTCTGACACGCAAAGCCATTTTGGAGGGCATGTGGAGAGAGGGGAGATGGGGGAAGAGGAGGAACAGGCACATGCCTGCTCCTCCTCCTGTTCCCCTGCCCTCCCATCACTTCAACTGCCTCTCCAGAGACAGTTAAAGGAATGGGATGGTGGGGAAAAGGAGGAACAGGCATGTACCTGTTCTTCCACTTCCCCCCTCCTTCCTGTGCCTTCAACTGCCTCTCCAGAGACAGCTGAGGGCCTGGGGTGATGGGTGGTGAGTTGGAGAGCAGGAACAGGCATGCACTTTTTCCTCTTCTTTCCCCATCTGCTGCCTGGGCCTTCAGCTGTCTCGGGAGAGGTAGCTGAGGGCCTGGGTGCGGGGAAGAGGAGGTCCTGGCCCCAGAATTTGGAGGTCCCACCTCCTGAAGTCCCGTCCCCCCGGCACCAGATAACACCCGGTGCCGGAACACCTTTAAGTTTGGGCACTTGGTCTCTAAAAGGTTCGCCATCACTGGCTTAGTCCATCCCAGAAGCACCTAAAAGAAGGACTGACCCCCTCTACTGTCTTTGCCATAGCACCGCTTCTGACCTTTTTGAATGCCTGGATGGGAAAATGGTGGTGGCGGTGGCAGCTCTTTGGTGCTTCCCCTTTGAAGACTTTGAATAAAACATTTGTGTATGTTTTTCAGCTTTTCTGGGTTAAAACCAGGCAAAGGTATTATATTAACATTAAAGGTTATAATAACTGCTAATGTAGTCACCATTTTCTTAGCTTTGCCTTTTCATCCTTTTTGACATTAGCCCTGCTTGTGACTAGCTGCTCCCACACACATCATGTAGCCACAATTTACAATAGTTTTCTCCTCAGACACCCAGCCTTCAGGGTGAGCACAAACAGTTATGCTGCCATAATTTTCTAAGTTCTTTGGCACCATTTTCCTTTGCTTTGTCCTTTACATCCTTTGATACATGCCCCTAAATTTTACTCTCAACTTATCCATGGGTCATATCAAAATCCATAATTTTGCCCCAAAAACCTGTTCTAGACTTATACATGAGGTTGATTTATGTATATATGGTAAATATCCTCGTTGTGTCTGTAACTGCAGTAACCAACTCCCTTGAAAACAAACATATTCTTTATTTATCTTTTTCTTTCTTTTTTCTTTGTGTAATGTCTGCCAGACAAACTAATGTTCCCCTTTCAAATTAAATATATTTAGTTAAAAAAAAGAGGCTAGCCTGGCTTGAGAAGGAATTACTTGGCTTTTTTTTTGGGGGGGGGGGTTAGTTGTAGCCTTATTTATTTATTTAAAATACTTCTGTATCACCTCCCAGCCTACAAGGGCTCCTAAGGCAATGAATCCTTGACACCAATCTCTCTCCCTCCCTCTTTGCCTTTCTTCTCCTTTACACAGAAATAAAAAATTTCTAGAGCCGACCATATAACACCTCTTTTAAAATCTCTCCATTGGCTGCCAATTAGTTTCTGGGCACAGTACAAGGTGTTGGTTATAACCTTTAAGGCTCTACATGACCTAAGTCCAGACAACTTGTGGGAGCACCTTCCTCCATATATATAATCCACCCCACACACTTAGGTCCTCTGGGGAGAATTTACTGCAGCCTAAGAAGACCAGATTGGTTGCAGTAACCCAGAGGGCCTTTTCATTTGCCGCTCCTGGATTATGGAATGGCCTACCAGAGGAGATCCGTCATATTACCACTATAGAATCCTTTAAAAAGGCTGTTAAGACGGATCTCTTCCAGCAGGCCTTTCCAGACTAGCCTCCGCTCCATTGATATTGATATTCCCCGTCTACCCCCCAAAATATAGATGTCTCACCTCTAACTATAATTTTAGCTAATTTGTTATTTCTTCTGCTTTTAATTAGTATTTTATATTGCTATTCATTTTATATTGTTATTGTTTTTACTTTTGCTTCCTTTTCTTTTTTATGATTGGGAGGGGGGTTGGGGTAAGGGTTATTCAGAAATCTGGTTTTAATTGTATATTGTATTTTATTTTTATTCCTAATTGTTGTAACCCACCTCAATCTGCAGGGAGAGGCAGGCTATAAATAAAAATTATTGTTATTTTTGTTGTTGTTGTTGTTGTATTAAAGAATTGGCTTTTTACTTACTTATCAAACTTGGCCCAATGGCTGTGGAGACCTCAGGCCACTGGCAAGACAATGGTGAGAGTTCATGCCTATTTCTGACTGTTGTGATTGTCTAGACTAGACAATATTCTCAGTTGTTTAAATTATCCCTTACCTCCACGTTAAAAAAGCCAAATAATCTGTAGGAATGTTAGAATTTAAGTGGTGGTGTGGGAAACATGACATCTTACCTTTCCCTACAGCCATTTTTTTTGCTAGAATGCCCTCCAACCTTTAAAGTGGGGGTCTATAGAAAGAGAGCCAATTTAAACATGTGTCTGCCTGGTCAATTAAAGTATGTTTGTGTTCATATACATGTGTGAAGGTTTGAGAATTCAATCATATACTGCACATGAATGAATCTATCCCTGCCTTTCTCATGGCCTGTTGATTCATACTCTTTCCTCCCTGCCCCAGCTTACTCCTGTCTCCTTTGTGGATAAAAGTGCTTGAAGCAACAGTAGATAAGCAAGGTGGGAGGAAACTTCAGTGTCTTTAACCTCTGTGACTTTTGTAATATTAAAAGCAAATTAGCCACCTCTGCTTTACATGTCAGTGAGACAGGCATGAAGAAACACGGCCATGCCATGTTTAGGCAAAGGTTATTTTCCCAGCATAGGCCAATAGGTTTCATTGCAGCTATTGTTGGCTGCTTACAACTTAACCTGCTTTATGTGAATATGCTCTTCTGTTTGTCTATTTAGAAAAGAAGCTGTTTGGGAAAAGCTTCTTTCTCAGGCTTTAACTCTGCCTTCAAAGGCATGACTAATTTGTTTGTGGTTTTGCTACTTTTGTAGATGCTTTTAGGTAGGAATATGACCTTTCCTGAAGGGGCCGATAACTGAGAGGATTTTATTTTTTAACTTGAGACCCTCTAGTTTCTCTCAGATGTACTTGGCCAGATACAGGCAGATCTTGAATAGGAAGAGAATATTCAATTGGATTCTGATTCACAGCATTGTTGGCATTGTGTATTCTGTTGTGAGGCTGTAGTCCTGTTCAGACTTTAAAAATGTGTGTCTGCACCCTGAAGTCACTTGTTGACTTATGGCAACCTAATTAATTTCATAGGGCTTTCTTTGGCAAGGAATAAGAGGTGGTTTTACCAGTTCCTTCCTCTGAAAGAAGCATATACTATTTGCTGATCATCTATCTAAGTACTAGCCTGGGCTGACCATATTTAGCTTCCAGGATCAGATTGGATCCAGTGCCTTTAGAGTGTGTAGGGATAACACTGAATTAAATGGATGTACATGTGCAGTTTGGGGCTTGAAAGTTGAGAGATATAGGTAAAGTTAGCTGATATCAAAAGCATTTGTGTCAAAACCACAAAGCTTTTTCACAGTGCAAATCTATAAGTATGTATAACAGGGGAGTGTATTTGTAGTCGAAGTACTTATAGATGGCTACAGCATCAATTTTTCATTATTGTTGGCCATGCTGGCTGAAGGTGATGTCAGTTGGACTCTAATAGCATCTCAGGGACCACAGGGACCTTACTCCTGCAGGCTTCAGTTTTTATTAACCATATTTTTGTAAGTGCCTCTGCAGAATTTTATTTTCTCAACACATCCTTCCTTTGAATAAAAACTGAAACACATGCTAATTAAACTCAAGGCAAGTAGCTCAAGGCAGGTTGTATAGTGCCTCATCCTTTTTTTCATTCTTCACAACAGCCCTATGAGAAGGTCAAGTTAAGACAGATGGGAAACTGTGGCAGGTCTGGGGACCAATCTGCTCCAGTCCGCACATGCTCCTCCGCCCCCGCCCCCCAAAAAAATCCAGAAGTGAGACAGTGTAGGAAAAGGCCTACAGTCTATTTAAAGGGTGAATTATCCCTCCTTGATGTTTCAGGGGAGACAATTCAGCCTTGGGGGTGGGGCAGAAAAAAGGCAATCCAAGGAATCTTATAGGATCAGGGGCTGCAAAAACTGTCTTGAGGAGCACATACTTTGCCTGCCTTTGGTCTTAAGAGGTAGTAATTGGCCTAAGGTCATCCAGTGGTCTTTTGACTGAGTTGGGATTTGGACCTAGGGCCCCCATCCCAGCACTTTAACCATGACATCCAAAAACATCCATCACCAGTGCACTTGTCCTCCAGGATGTGTATACATATCTTCAAGTCATCTGTTAACTTATGGCAACCTCATGAATTTCATAGGGTTTTCTTAGGCAAGGAATACTCCAGAGGAGATAGTTTGCCTTCCTCTGAAACGGCGTAGGCAACCTACGTCCCGGGGGCTGGATGCCGCCGCCGCCCCCCACCCCCTGCCCCCTGCCATGATGATATTGATTATTGTTCTTATAACTTGTTCTTGGGGTTTTCTTGGCAAAATCTCCACAGGGGATTTGCCATCATGGCTTTTCTGGGGCTGAGACAGTGTGCATGCATCCCTGCTTGTTTGTGGGCCTGCCTTCCAGTCGTTTCCATGATGATAATGATTATTGTTGTCATTACTTGTTCTTGGGGTTTTCTTGGCAAAATCTCCACAGGGGTTTTGCCATGGCTTTTCTGGGGCTGAGAGAGAGTGCATGCTTTTTTTTTTTTTTTTTGCTTCGGCCTCCCAATTGTCTGAGGGACAGCAACCCGGCCCCCAGCTCAAAAAGGTTGCCTACCCCTGCTCTGAAATATAGCCTACAGCAGCTGGTATTCATCTGAGAACTAACCAGAGCTGACCCTGCTTAGCTTCCAAGATCATATGGTTTCTGGTGCTTTCAGGGTATTTAGGGTCCTTTATCCTCTGATATCCATTCTAAATAATTTCCATCCCTGTATTTCCTTTAGCTTGTCTACTTTGCTATGCTTCCAGCACAAGTTTTTATCTTGCTAGTTGAAACTAGGCATCCAATTGAAATTGAAATTGACAAGTGCATCCCAGCATTAAGTCCTTTTCAATATTTTTGTAGTTTTTTAGATCCTGCCATCCTTTCAGTAATTCCTGAGTCATTATTTTTGTTTCTTTTTGTTTCATCTTGACAGTTAGCAATTTAGGAGAGCTTGAGTACTTGCAAATATTAATCGAGTAAATGTTAGTGTTACCACATACAGTTGCCCCTCGGTTTTTGCGGATTTTGAGTTCGCAGTCTTGGTCCTTCACAGACAGGCAAGCCCCATTGGTTAAAATGGTGTGCGGCCATTCCAGCCAATGGGGCTTGAATATCTGCGATTTTCCATTTTCATGGGGTGTTTGTGTCCAGAATGGATCCCCTGTGAAAACGGAGGGGCGACTATATTTTTCTTCTTGGGAAAAGATGTTCCATTAGTTTTTTTCCAGTATCATGATCTTTTTAACCCAAGGAAATGAAACACACTTTAAGAAAAAGTGGGATTTTGATTAAGGAGCAAAAACATCACAAATATATTACAGCCCAGCCATGCAATGGCTGCTAATACTGAATGACTTGAAATTTTAAGACCTAGCTGTTCAGGCAGGCCTTTGGTATCTTTGCTGAGTTCTTGCTGAGGGAAGTTTTTACTGAATAGGTGGTGGTACTTTCCTTGTATTCATCCATTTGTAATTGTGTTTTTAAGCTTTGTGTTTTGATTGTATTTTTTTATTTCTTGGATTTGCCACAGTTAGCTAACTGGACAGCCATTTGTTGGCAAAAAGACAGTGTTTTAATATAATAAATGTTACATTGCTTGGAAGCCTTCATGGAAGCTGCCAAGAAACACTTTCAGATGATATAACTCTATGTTTGAAATCACCTTCTGGTAGATGTTGGCCCATCTGTAACCAGTTGCTCCTGGTAATCTGTGTGATTCTTTCCCATATATAAAGGATCTTCAGCACTATTCACTAAATGAAAGCAAGATATATTGATCTTAATTTAGGGTTGAGTCACTTTCAGCTATTAATTCCCAGTGTGCTGAACAGTGCCACACTGAAGCATGTTTTAATTGCAATCTGCATGGGCCTGTAATTAAAAAAAATCCTGCTTCTGTGTGGCACTGTTCAGCAACTTGCATGAGCCTGTAATGAGAGCCTGAGTGATGTAGTGGTTTGAGCATTGGACTATGACTCTAGAGACCAAGGTTCAATTCCACACTTGGCCATGGAAACCCACTGAGTGACCTTGGGCGGGTTTTACACACACTCAGCCCCAGAAAATCCAGTAATAGGTTCACCTTAAGGTCACCATAAATCAGAAATGACTTGAAAGCACACACCACTAGCACCACTACCAACAAATGGGCCTGTAATATCTCATTCAGTGCTCTGAGAAAAACAGACAGACAGACAGAATCAAAATCTATAAATGTTTCTGACCACAACTAAACAATGAATTCAGTGACTCTTAACTGTGGTTAGATGGTAAGGCACAAGATAACTAAAGTATTTCTGGAAATATTCCATGGCTGGTGATTAGGTTATTAAGGAATTCATCTGGGATGAGACCTTCTTGGAGGAGGTTGTTAACATTATAAAGTATCAGGAAGCACAAACTGAGAAGGAAATCCATAAAGAAAGCTTCCAAAAACCTTAAAATATTTTTTGTACTCACTAATAATAGTATCCTTGCTGTGAAGGGGAATTTTTTGATAGATGTTGTGACCAACTGGTGTATCCACATTTCAATCCCTGTGAAGTTGGAGAAGCTGGAAAACACCCCTTTGTCTGTTCCTCAGAGATAGTGCCACCACTGTTCACATTTTAAATAATTCTTATAGAATCACTGAGTTGGAAGGGCCCCCATGGGCCATTGAGTCCAACTCTCTGCTCAGTGCAAGCTTTAGGTCTCTAAAGCATCCTCTGTATTTAGCTATTTATTTTATTTTATTTTATTTTTATCCCGCCTTCCTCCCAAAAAGGGACCCAAAGCGGTTCACAACATCAAAACATTCATAAACACCAGGGACTTCTTCTTCTAATGTTCAGTTGAAATCTTCTCTCCTGTAACTTCAAACCATTAGACCTGGTCCTACACTCTGTGGCAGATAGAACAGGTCTGCCATCTCATCTTTGTAAAAGTCCTTGAAATATTTAAAGAGTACCATCATGTTTTCCCCTCAGCCTTCTCTTCACCAAGCTGAATATGCCCAACTCCTTCAACTTTTCCTTATTTGCTTTTTTCTCCATACCTCTTATCATCTTTCTTGCCTTTCTCTAAACCTGCTCCAACTTGACTATATCTTTTTTTAAAATCAGGCATGCAGAACTGATGTAGAATTCTTGATGAGGCCTGACCAGCTGAGAATATAGTGGGACTATTAATTCCCTCGATTTGGAAACTGTGGTTCTATTAACACAGGGTAAAATAGCATTCACTTTCTTTGCAGCAGCATCACATTGCTGAGTTATATTCAATTTATAATCAATAATAATGTCAAGGTCCATTTCGTATGTAATACTGCTGAGCCATGTATACCTCATGCTATACTTGTGCATTTGGTTTTTGTGGCCTAAATGTAGAATTTTGCATTTATCTCTATTGATTCTCATTTTATTAATTACTGCCCAATTTTCTAGTTTATCAGGATCCTTTTGAATTCTGTTCCTATCTTCCAATAGGTTAGCCACCCCCTCCCACTTTTGTGTCTTCTTCAAACTTGGTAAGGATTCCCTCCACCTGTCATCTAAATCACTAATAAAAATATAATGGCCCTAGGACAGAACCCTGAAGCACTCCATTTGATATCACCTTCTAGTCTGAAGTGCAGCCATTAATGATGACTCTTTGAACGTTTTTCCAACCAGTTATGGATTCCTCTTTAGTATCCATACTTTTTTATGGATCCATCTGGAAAGAATTTGCTCCAGCCAATGAAATCTAGGCTGTCGGCAACTTCCCAGAGGGCATTCTCGGTAATCAGCCCCAGATTATGGAATGGCCTGCCGGATGAGATCCATCATATTATCAGCTTAAGCAGCTTTAAAAAAGTTGTGAAGACAGATCTCTTCCGGCAGGCCTTTCTTGACTAGATTCCTGGCCCCAGGAGTCTGCCTGTTTTTTATCATCCTAGTTTTGGCTCTCCCACTGTTTGTTTTTGGTTGGCTATTGTTGTTTTTTAATTTTTATTGTATTGTTGTGTTATTGTATTTTTGATATGTTAAGGTTTTAATTGGATCTGTAGTTTAATACTGTTATAATGGGGGGAGGGTGGGGGATGTTTATTTTTAGATTTGTATGGATTTTAATTCTTGTAAGCTGCCCCGATTGCTCGACAGAGGGGCGGGGTAATAATAAGAATAACAGTTCCATACATAATAAATTTATTTATGGATATATTATTTATTGATATATTATTTGTGGATATTTTATGGCGACATGGGATTTGTGTTTCAATTATGTTTTTGTATGTTTTTATTTTAATTTTATACTGTTTTAATTAGATGACTTTAACTGTTTTAAAATTCTTATCGTAAAGATTTAAAAATGTTTTTATCTTGTCAGCCGCCTTGGGTCCCTTTCTGGGGAAAAGGTGGCATAAAAATGACACAAGCAAACAAATAAAATCTGACAGTGTTGCCAACTAGTCCATATTTAATCAGTTTGCTAGTCAAAAATTATGGCAGACCTTATCAAATATGTTGCAGAAATCCAGATAAATGACATCCACAGCATTTCCACTATACACTGAACTAGTGACCTGATTTTTTTAAAAAAAGATATTAATTTGGTAGGATTTGGTTTTGACAAACCCGTGTTGTCATGAGTATGTAAGATTCTGCTTGTTGGGGTGGGCAGAATCCTTTTCAGAACAACTTTTTAGCTCTTTACCCATCAGGCTAGAGTTGCCAGCATGTGGATGAAGCCAATTCTTAGATCAGATCAAAAAGTCAAATCAGTTCCAATTCCATATAATTATTGAAGAGCCAAGCAGAGAGACCTTTAATCATAATCAGCTGCTTTTGAAATGAAGTGAAATAAGATAAAATATTAAAACAAACAAACATATCAGGACCCTAGGAATAATGTATGCAGTTTTCAGTGCAAGGAGGCCACCAGCTCACCTGACAGAGTTCTAAACCAGCCTTGCCTTTTTTTCTATATAGTTTGCAAAAAACTACCATATATTTCTGTGGGGGCTGGTAAGCTCTTCCCAGAAGGGGAATTCATACTGGCTAATCAGTATGAAGTAATCAGTAGCCCTTGGATAAACTAGCCATCCATGTGATTGCTGTGAGTCAGCCTGGAATGTAGACAGAACTGCAAATTAGGGTGTATATCTGCTTGGCCCTTCAGATATATTTCCAGAGGGTAAAAGAGGGGAAATTTGGATTTTTTTTAGGGACATGTGCACTGATTTTATGGCATATTCTATAAGAGATTAAATTCCAACTTGAGAAATATAGTTGTGCTCCATCTTAAGTCTCTTTGTATGTCTGTGATATTAGGGTGATTAGCTTCAACTAAATTGTAAAATTGCAACTACATCAGGCAACTTTTACTTTTAACTACTTGGTTTACTTCTCAAATGTGGGGTTGTAAATTTAAAATTACCATTCACTTTCTAATCATATGTTTGTTTGCTAGGAACCATTCACCATAGGTGATTGTTGTTGTTTTTGTTATGTGCCTTCAAGTTGTTTCTGACTTATGGTGGTGACCCTATCATGGGATTTTCTGAGGCTGAGAGTGTGTGACTTGCCCAGTGTTACCCATTAGGTCTCCATGGCTAAGTGGGGATCTGAACCCTGGTCTTCAGAGTCACAGTTCAACACTCAAACCACTATGACTTAGGGCCTTTGCAGACTGCCAGAAATAGTGCAAATTGAGTCCACTTTAACTGCCCTGGCTCAGTGCTAGGGAATCATGGGAACTGTATTTTTTTCTGAGACATTGAGCCTTCTCTGTCAGAGAGCTCTCGTGCCACAATAAATTACAGTTCCCATGATTCCCTAGCACTGAGCCTGGGCAGTTAAAGTGAACTCAATTTGCACTATTTCTAGCAGTCTGCAAAGGCCCTTAGATAGCTGTGACTAAAGGGTATGTTCATCCTGGGCCACTAAACTCAGTGTCTGCCATCCGTTTCCTCTTTGCTGTGTCCTGAGAAAGGCTAAGGAAAAGTATTGTGCCCTTTGAGGACTAAAACTTTTTTAGGAGGATGAGACTTTTTAAAGGGTAAAGAACATAAACAGTAGAAATAGAACAACAATATGGGAACCATCTGTAAAGTCTGTATGACGACACCTCATTTTTCAAGCACATATATCTAGGGTTGGCAACATAGCAGTTGCTTCCATACCCCCAGGCTTCCCAGTGTGCCCACAAACCTGTCATCATCATCATCATCATCATCATCATCATCATCATCATCATCATCATATATTTATATATCCCGCCTCTCCCGGCTCTCACTCTCTTTTCCCTGATGCAGTATGCAGCTTGAAGTAAAAACAAAACATTTTTTCTTCACTGGAGTTTGGGAAGTGTGGCAGCAGCTTTTCCACTAGAACTCAGGAATTTTGAGGAGAACATTGCTTTTTATTTCTATTTCATGTGCAGAATGGATAGATCAGGAACAGAAGCAGTGTCCATTAATGCATATGGCTTTTTCCATCTGACTATCCACTGTTGGCTAGCAAGCAAGGGTGAAATACTGCTGCAGATCTAGTGTTGGCTCTTTATTCCTCACTTGATCTTTTATGAGCATAACAGCCCTTCTTACAGAGGACTGACAGCAGTTTATGGGAGACTAGGTAATACCAGAGAACGGAATACAAGGTCTTTTCATTCTAAACACTAATACTGGTGTATGTAGCTTGTTGCAGTTTGGCTCTAGATGGGCTTTTACCACTGCAGACATTTTGGAGATGTAGAATTCAAAGACATAGCAGTATTAATCTGGAAAATGCAAAGAGATCCTGTAGTACCTTTGAGACTAAGAGGGGGAAACATGAAAAGCCAGCTTCCAGACGGCTTGGGGGTGTGGCATACAGATGCTGCATGCCCCCAAGACACCTGAAAGTCACACTGGCTGGCTTTTGGGCACTCCAGCGGTGCAGCGTTTATATGTTGTACGCCGCCAGAGAGGCTTGAAGCCACCCATGGGCTGGGTAGGGCGGAAAAAGCCGCCTTTTTGTTGGCCCCAAAAGGAGCA
This sequence comes from Phrynosoma blainvillii, assembly GCA_026167975.1. Lineage (NCBI taxonomy): Eukaryota > Metazoa > Chordata > Lepidosauria > Squamata > Phrynosomatidae > Phrynosoma > Phrynosoma blainvillii. Next base: position 97,534,466 of record JANUYF010000004.1, on the reverse strand, counting down.
GCTCTTTGCCGTGGCCCCAATCTGTCTGTAGAAGCCGTCCCTTCAAGGTCATCTGTTTTGGCCTTAACTGAAAAAGAAGCTGGTAGCATGAACTTTCGTAGACTTGAGCCTACTTCCTCAGATGCTTGAGATGAAGTGGAGTGTCCGATTGTGTGTGAGAATGCCAGTTGAAATTCAAACCTTGTGCATATGGAGATTAGGTGGCAAGTTCAGTTTTAACAATGGTGGTTGTGGGACAGAGGCAGGAAGAAGGATGTTGCTTAAAGCCAAGGAGAATAGATAATCATATGAGCAAATGTTCGAATGTAGTGTGGGAACCAGAGAGGAGATGTGATGAACTACTGGTCAAGGTTTCCCTCATGAGGATAAGGGGTTAGTTAGTGTTGAAATGTGTGTAGTGTGTCAGGAAACCATTGTCTCTGTTCAACCCACTACTGATCTGTGGTTACATTCCAATTCTGCTATTTCTCTTTTCAATTTTCCTTTGTAGTTCTTTTGTTCAAGGGCCTCTGCAGTGGTTTCCTGGCACACTACACACATTTCAACAACCATTGTTAAAACTGAACGTGCCACCTCATCTCTATACCCACAAGGTTTTGAATTTCAATTGATATTTTCACACACAATCGGCTTATATAGGTCTGTCTCTTGACTTTCCACTCCACCTCATGCGTATGAGGAAATAGGCCAAAGTCTATGAAAGCTCATGCTACCAGCTTCTTCTTTCAGTTAGGGCCTTTGCAGACTGCCAGAAATAGTGCAAAGTGAGTCCACTTTAACTTGTATTTTTTTTCTGGGACATTGAGCCTTCTCTGTCAGAGAGCTCTGGTGCCACAATAAACTACAGTTCCCATGCTTCCCTAGCACTGAGTCAGGGCAGTTAAAGTGGACTCAGTTTGCACTATTTTTGGCAGTCTGCAAAGGCCCTTAGTCTCAAAGATGCTACAAGATCCCATTGCATTTTAGAGATGTGGATCTTTGCATTTGCACAGAGGGAGCTTTGCATACTAGATTGCCTGAGCTGAGAGAGGGAGAAATGTGTTTTGCAATGGATAAGAAAAATGTGCACACATTTCCTTTTTCCCTCCTCCTTGGGCCATTTCACACTGTACACGTAGTGATTCTATTTTAACTACGGTACCATGGCAACATTCTGTGGAATCCCTGGGATTTGGAGTACAGGGAGCTAGGGAGCTCTAGTGTTATCACCAAGTTCCAAAGTCCAGGATTCCACAGGATGTAGCCATGGCAGTTAAAGTGGAATCCTCTTGCTACACTTATGTAGCGAGAAAGAGCCCTTAGCTTTGCTACTATGAGTGGTCTTTTCTAGAGTGTGAATCTGCTTTCCCCTTTCTTGTAACACCTGAGATTTGTCAGGATTGAACAAGAGGGGGATGAGAAAAAATAGCTGTTAAGTGACAGGCATTTTCAGTTGTGTAAAAAGAGTTGAAAAGAGGAAGAGAGAAAGGAAAAAGGTAGGGAGAGGGCTAAAGAATGAGCAAGTGCAACAGATACCAGAATGTGCTGCCTAGTGCTCAATGGAGAGGGTTATTCCAGTTCATATGGGGCAGTGAATTAAAAAGCTGTGTTGTGAAGTCTGTATCATTCTGCAGAAGAAGGTGATTTTTCTGTAATCTTAATGGATATGAGAGTCAGTGCTACACTGCAATTTTGGACAATGTTATGTTTGTTCAGGGTGTGGTTGAGATTTAATCAATAGGCTTAGAAATGGAAAATGATTGATTTTGTGAGAATGTTGCAAGTGTTCTATTTGTAATCCTCAGTCAATGAGTTGATTCTAAACATGATGCCAGACAGATGAAAAACTCACCCATATGAGTCCCTTATGCCTGGCATTGCAACTACACTGAATTGCCAGCTTTTGTGTGTGTCCGAGCACGCCAGTACAGCATTCGCCTTGGATTTCTAGCATGGCAATCTGACATATGTAAACAAGATACACTATTTAGCCTTATAAGGCATATTGGAAGGAATCATTACTGTTATTTGTTATAGTTTTAAAGTAGTTTGTTACTTACTCTGTTTTAAAAACAAGTAACTTGTTGAATTACTTTTTGGTACTTTTAAATCCCATTGTTGCAAATAAACAAATAAACAACGGTAAGAAAATGACTTGAAAACTTGAAAGAGTAATTCTCTACAAAATGTATCTCCCAATTATTCTTCACCACAATTTAATGAATCAGCTAATAAGTAAACAGTACCTGTTACTCAGGGGAAAAATAACATTGTTATCAATTGTTGCATTTCTTTCCAAAGGAAAGTTGTTAACACCTCCTAATGTCCCCAAACAATGTATTACAGTTTATTATAAATGTGTTATTATTTTTTTGCTGTGGCTTTATGTCTCTTCTTGGTCTTAAGTCCAATACAATATCAAGGTGAAATTGGGCCTCAATGTGAAAGATACCTGAAGAAAGTTGCAGAGTAATCAAGAAAGAGTGGTGAGGGTCTTTATCCATGTCAAAAGATGTCAAAAAGGAAAAAAAGGAAAAAAGAAAAAAGAAAAAGAGGAGTTGAAGCAAAACTAAATAAACCTCCCGAATTATCAAGGAGCAAGGGTTGCATGTCAGCCAGCATGGCATTGTGGTTTGAGTGTTGGGCTGTGACTCAGGAGACCTGCTTTGAATCCCTGCTGGGTCATGGAAACCCATAAGGTAGCATTTGGTAAATGACACACACTTAGCCTCAGAAAATCCTGTGATAGGTTCACCTTAGGGTCACCATAAGTCGGAAATAACTTGAAGGCACACAACAACATTGGTTGCATTTTACCACTGTCCCATACTTATAAGGAAATACACTAGCAACAGATTGCAACAGGAACAGTACAAGCCTGGCATTGGTAAGCCCAGGGAAATAATTGTAGATAAGAAGGAAGGAAGCAAACAAGCATAGTGTACACAAGTAGGGAGCACTGAAGGTACTGGAGCTAGAACCGGAACACTGAGAAACAAGAAAGAAGTATCAACATGCTTGGGGAGTATGCCCAAGCTGTGCAGAAATGCAAATCACTTTAAACAAACAAACAACCTCACAGAAGGGACTACTTCCTTTTCTGATTGAATAATCCTTGCTGCAAAATATAAGCAGTAAATTATGAGAGCTGCTATGGGATATAGCATTATTATTGTATCTGCTTTATTTTCTCCTGTGTACTCGCCCTGTATGTGACAGTGACAGAAAACATAGGATTGGCATTTGTCTTACATCCCATTGGAATGCATCAGTTTGAGACCCATTATTAAATGCTGTTTAGAATATTTTGGTAGATGCTCAGACATGCATGTTTTTCTCTAGCTTTTTCTATGGGCTGCCAAGGTAAAATTTGTTTATTTGGTTTTATATCCGATTCTCCCAGAAAGGGACCCAAGGGGGGGAGGAGGAGGAGGAGAAAGAGATGGAGGTGGAGGATATAATATTAAAACAAAGCTGAATTAAACAGTTAAAGGGAATATGAATTAGAATGATGATAATGAAAATGAATAACATTGAGGTCTGCTGGGGGCTTTTCTGTGTCTCACCAGTTCAGTCAATACATTGTGTGAGGACACGAGAGAATGCCCTTCTGTTGGAATTCTAGTTAGCACCAATGTTGGTTTCATTTAGTTGTCAGTAAAAACCATGGCTATTTATTAAAGCATTTTGACCTGAGTATTTTATTTCAAATGATATGCACTGGGGTTTTAAAATCTCTTTCAACTTTTTAATGTGCTTAATGTGTTGTTGTTGCTGGTGTGTGTGTGTGTGTGCGCACGCGCATGTGCATGCCTTCAGTTGCTCTGTCAACTTATGGCAACCCCATGAATTTCAAAGGGTTTTCATAAGTAAGGAGTACTCATGGGTGGTTTTGCCACTTCCTTCCTCTGAAATATAACCTAAAGCACCTGGTATTCATTGACGGTCTCACCTCCAAGTATTAACCAGGAGTAACCCTGCATAGCTTCAAGATCAGATGGGATCTGATGCCTTTAGGGTATTTAGTGTATCTAAACTATTTTTTACTGTTTTAAATTGTTTTAATCTGTTAGTATCGATTTTTACCTGTATGCTGACCTGAGATCTTATGATATAGGGCAGGCTAGAAATATTCTAATAAATAAAGTTATTAATAAAAATGAAAAATTTAAAAGAACAGCACCCAGCTCTTGAAAGTCCAGTTTTTAAGAGTCAGTTGCCCAAATTCTGTCTAAATATAAAATTCTGTTGGTAGAAGGATGGTAGAGGTGTGAGTATGGGATTTCAGCCTGGGAACAGCCTGACTCTGATGTCTCTGATGTTCTTATCTGTGACATTGGTGGCATTATGGATTTTAGGCAATACTTTGAATTGTCTCTGGAATCAGACCATGCAGGCAGCCTGTCTCCCAGCTGTGCTTAGCCTGTCAGTTTTCAAGAATGGGAAACTTCCGAACTGTAAATAAAGTTTATATTCCTTCATGCTTACAGAAGAATGGCTTGAACTAATTTATAACCAAAAATATCATAAGCACACTACCAAAATAATAAAACACATGTAAAACAAGGATACTGGGAGCCCATCCCTAAGTCACTTATTAAGGGAGCATATTAGGGAAAGAATTAGGGCCAGTAGTAGGACCAAGGGTTAAAGAGATGTTTCTGGGTTAAAGAAAAAGTCTCAGACCATCGCAAGAAAATAATAATCCTGTAGTCATCCCAACAGAGGGTGTTTGGCATTTGCTCAAAGCTTGATTGACAATATTTTGTTTATCTGGCCTACTGTCAATTTCTTTTCTTTTTTTGTGTATATCTCTTTGGAGTAAGAGGTGGCAATGACTTGATGGTTGAAAATGATTTGCCAGTTAATATATATTCTGGCATTATGCGTATGTACCATTATATATGCTGTCAAACACATCCTGTGTAATCAGTATTAAGAGTTTTGATTTGCCAGCACACTTATTACTAAGAAAAGGTGCTCTTGATCATGTCTGACAATTTTGTTTAGCATGCTCCAACTTCTATATTCCCTTTAGCAACTTTTGGTCTCACTGGGGGAAAAAACAGCTAGTGTGGTAAGGCAAGTTAGTTGGCTACTTTATGTTTGAAATGTATATTTTCTCAAAGAAAGAATAAATGTTGCTATTCCTGAATAGCAATTTCTGATATCTCAGCTTTTCGTCTGAAAAGTTGCTGCTGGGGTGTGTGTGTGATATACTTTTAAAGAAATTGTTGAATTAAGAAATGGAGGGAGGATTGCCAGAGGGATATGTGTGTAGAGATCCATGTTCTGTACCTCACTATATTTCTGAAGGGTTACACTGTTAGAAATTACTTTTCCTACGGGATAAACAGGAAGAACTGGCTCATGCTTTGTCATACGCTTGGCAGGAGTGAAGCAAATGTCCTCAATAGTGGATCTCTCTCTCTGTATGTGTGGTATTTCCTTTTTTAAAAAAAAGAGGCTGAAATAAAAAAGACAGTCTTTGAAAGCTAGAAAGCTCAGAAAGCCAAGAGGCCTAAGTGTAAGAACCCTGAAAAGTCTTTTAAAGCAAAACCTTAAGGAAGTAAAACTCAACTTTATTTTATATCCTAGTACTAGTGGCATGCAATGTGTTCAACGTTATTTTTTTAGATGAAGAATGGGATATAAATAAAAATTATTATTATTATTATTATTATTATCATTATTATTATTAAGAAACCCTTCTTGAATGTGTACTATTGCAGACATGAATAGTGAGGTAGTGGAGGATTGGTATCTCTGCCAGTAAAAGATTGTGATAAAAGCAATTAAATGATATATGCATATTAGGTATTGAATGTATCAGTATGGTCTGAATCATGGTTGTCCTTATGTATTGTCTGTCTTGGAATTTGTCTTTATATCAGAAGTGGTGTGTGTGTGTATGGGGGGGAATTAGTCTTTGATTCAAGCTTTTCCAAGAAGGCCTTATAAGAGGAAGCCAGTTTTTTGGTTTAATACACCTTGTTTGTGTATATGTAATCCTGCTGAGAATTTTACAACACATCAACCACAAATCATTTGGCGGAATGTGTGATAAAATGGCTGCCTGTTTAAGCTTTGTCATGCTGGCTGTCCTTTGATGCTGTGTAGTTACTTAGCAATTAATTGTGCACATGTGAATTCATCTTTTAATTATCTTATTTGTGCCTGCTAGGTGCAAAACCTTGAAGCTAATCTAAGTTCCTAAGATAATGTTATGAGGGAGAGGGCAGAGAAAATAGCAGAAGAAATTTGTAGTACTGAATTATAATTGTCAGTAGAGAAAGACAAAGAGCAAATTATTTTGGAAATATAATTTAACTTCTGTTAACTTAAGATCATGCTTAAGAGCTAGATAGCATTTGCTGTGAGCAGTATGTATAGAAGTATTATTTGAAACTGAGTGGCTAAAAAGAAGAGTTTAATAAAAAAAACACCACCCAAATTTGTATCCAATATTGTCATATGTGCTACTGTGAAGGAACTTTAGGCCAGTTCCATCCTATATTAAATAAAAGTTATATCCTATGGAGAGATCCTTTTGCAGAAAGGTTGAGCGTAAATATTGTTAGGTTTCATAATTATCTGTTTTTCCAACTATATATTGTGTACTTGTGTGTCTATCTTTCAGGGCATCTTGAATACACTGGCTCTAGTTAGCATTAATTATGGTGACTATTGATACTAGTATAATCCTTAGGAGTGGCTGAGTATGGGAAACATGGGAAGGATTTGTGGTTGAGGGGATAGTTCTCCAAGACAGACTGTGATCCTGTTCACTGTTCCCTTAGACCAGGGGTAGGCAACCTTTTTGAGCCGGGGGCCGGGTTGCTGTCCCTCAGACAATTGGGGGGCCAAAGCACCAAAATAAATAAATAAATAAAAATAATTTTTTTTTAAAAAAATTAAAAAGTATGCATGCACACTCTTTTAGCCCCAGAAAAGCCATGGCAAAACCCCTGTGGAGATTTTGCCAAGAAAACCCCAAGAACAAGTAATAACAACAATAATCAATATCATCATGGTGGGTGGCGGTGGCGGCAGCGGGGGGCGGGGGGCGGCAGTGGCAGGACCGGCCCGGGGCTGGTCCAAAGGCCTCGGGGGGCCGCATCCGCCCCCCCGAGGCCTTAGGTTGCCTGCCCCTGCCTTAGACATTACTAAGGGCATGCAATGTTGTGTCTGCTTTGAGTTATTCTACCAATATAGCGAAGGTCATTTTTGGAGATAAAATGCTTTACCCTTTATATGTAAAGAAAACAATACACAATTTGAATTGTATCTAAAGAGTAATTGAAGGCAGCATGGGGATTGTGAATGTTACCTTCAGTGAAAGCTGTGTAGGGTTTGCTCACTTGTGTTTGTCATAGGTATCTGTTATTTATATATGAGGCATTTGGGGATTTTGCTTGTATTTTGTAATATCTCAGCATATTTAACCACGCAGTGTTTTAATATATAGTTGGCATGACATAACATATGAGAACAATGTGCCATAAGCAAAATGTTGTGGTGTTTATAGAACTTTAACAATCTACTTCTGTATATTTTTGGGTATTGATGCCTCACATAGAGATTCATTTAAATTATGTACTTTTCTAATGGTAGCTCACTGTTTTAAACTGTATTTCACAGTGAGCAGTCTGACCTAATTGCATAACCCAGGCTGCATGAAAACAAGAATTTTGCTAACCAATCAGAAAAATACTGGCAGTTGGTAATGTTGTTATTAAAGCTTCCTTTTAAAGCGTATGACTTGGCCAGTTAGCACATTCCATTCTGTGGTTTTTGTTCATTCAGGAACTTTCATTTACATTTCTAACTTTCTGTTTCTTGCAAGTATCCTTGAAAGAGAGCATCATTTTACTTCTTCCTTTCTACACTGATCTTCTACTTTAAACAACACTCCCCTTTCAAGATTGGTATCTTTAAGGCCTCTTTCTGATCTGAGCATTTTAGAGGATAATACTTAAGCCTCCCCCCCCCCCCCCAATTTCCATCTGTTTGGGGCCTTAGCAGAATTATATGGACAGGATCTACTTCCTACATTGCTGCCTGCCTGCCATTCAGCTGATTTTATAACTGTTTTGTCTTACCAGAACTGTGGTTCCCATACAAGATGCTGTACTACAGCTCCTAGAACACCTGACCATTGGCCATATGGAAGGTCATTGGCATTAAATGTTTTTATTTGATAGTCAGATATGGTATAGTGGCTTGAATGTTGGACTTGGACTCTGGAGACCAGGGTTCGATTCCTGCCTGGCCATGAAACCCACAGGTGACCTTCGGTAAGTCACGTGCTCGCAGCCTCAGGGGAAGGCAATGGCAAACCTCCTCTGAACAACTCTTGCCAAGAAAACTCCATGATAGGTTCACCTTAGGGGTGCCATAAGTCGGAAGTGACTTGAAGGCACACAACACACACACACACACACACACACACATATTCTGATAGTGATTGGACAAGTTACTTTTTCAGATTGAAACTCCCCAAAGTTGTGGCTAGGATATTCTGGAAGTTATAATAAAATAATAATAAAACATGTAATCTTTGTACATTCTGTTTTGAATACAGAGGCCTAGTTTAGAATAGCTTATTTTATTAACTTGCAGCATGAATGAGGCATTTCCCCCATCCATGGAGCCCATTCGTGTGGGCCTCATTTAGACAGGGACTATTTGATGAGTCACAATTTCCTGCTCATCCAAAGGTTGATAGGGTCACTTTAGGGTCACCATAAATCTCTCTCTCTCTGTGAATGCAGTGATCATTCTAAAGTATGTGCCTTGCAGCATCTTTGGCCTTGCCCCATGCCCTGACAATTACCAAGATCTTTCCCAAATTGGAATTGTCCTCCTGCTTAGGTCAAAAAAGTTTAAATTAAAACAAATACAAATTTGCAAGAGAGCAAATCTGTGTGTGTTGGACCCAAGTTAGCATTCATCATAATCATACTTCTAGCATTTATTCCTGCCATCTGTATGCTAGTAGTCAGTTGGTTTGAAAACCTCAGTGGAAGCTTTAGGCTGAACAGAGATTTGGACCTTGGTCTCCAGAGTCATAGTCCAACACACAAACCACTATACCACACTGACCCTGTTGCCACTGGTCACCTGTTTGGATTTCACAGAATGTCATGTGTTCATCAGAGAGAGATGATGCTCCAGATATCTGTTAAATATGAGTCCCTTATGTTTGTGTGGGACAGGTATTGCATCACAGATTTGCATTCCTTGAGAAGAGAAGGATAATAATTGGCATCTTGCATTAAGAAACTGCATTGTCTTCCTTCCCTTTGTCCATGAATCTTTTAGAGCCATTAATGCTAAGCAAAAAATGCTGCCTGCCTGTCCTATATAGTAAGTCTGATCTGTTGGCTGAAACAGAAGTTTGGAATTTTTCAGTCCATCACTGAAATCCCATTGGTGTGATTGCTGTGTTGTGCAAAAGTTGTATTTCAGCTTTTGTCTGTAATTAACAGGTCACTTAGATGATGATGACAATTAGCAGAGGAAAAACAAGCCATTGCAACCAGGGCAGTTTGTACTCTCACCATCATTCTGAACTTGAAAGCTTCTGCTTTGGTTCAGGGTTTACAGAAGACACATAGGCATATCTTGATCTTCTGTGGGGCCATAGCAAAAAGAATAGGGACGACTAAGTGATGACAAATACATCTACAACAGAGCAGGTTGATGACTCTCTCTTTTGTGGGACTAAAAGAAGAAAAATATAAGTGCCAGTAATTAATATAAGAGCAAGAGACTGAGCTGGAGAATGTGTGCTAGACAGAAGATTGCAGGGAAGGCATTCAAATCAGCTAAGTGCTCTGCATGGACAAGCCAACAGGCCTGTCGGCTTTTTAGAGGAATAGTATTCAGAGGGGTGAGTGTAAGGGTAACAAGTTTCTTGGGTGGGAATGTAAATTATGTTGAGAGTTCTAAAAGCATAGGTGGTATTTCTGTTCACATTTTATTTTATTGTGCAGCAGTGCACACAGTTTATTGAAAAAGTAGGAGACAGCTTTTAAAAGAATTTCTGCTAATATTTGGAAGGTATAAATGAGTCTTTCTCCTGTGATTGTTATCTTCAAGTGAAAATGTTTTCTTAATCAGGTTGAGAACAATGTAAGTAAAATGTTCTAAAATTAGATTTACAGTGCAAGCTAATCAGTTTTCTACTATTTCAGCTACGTGTGCATTTGCCTATAAAGGTCTATTCTGGCCCTCTCCTGAGGTTATGGCTACCTGAGGCGGTTGAGTGCTGGAGGTGCAAATTTGCCACTCACCTTTCCCTCCAGGAGGGTGGCTCTTGAGAGAGAGAAGAGCTGCTGCTGGTCTGGTGCTACCTCTTTCCCTGATGAGATGTATGAGAGGGGTTTGTTGCTGGACTTCTCTGGCCAGGGATGAGAGTATCCTTTTATCTTCTCTTTAATGCTGGCTCATGAGGGAACTTGCAAAGCCGCCTCTGAGGCTGCTGAACCCTGCAGAATTAAGTAGTTTGACATGGCTTTAACTGCCACGGCTGAATGCTGTGGAATTCTGAGATTGGTAGTTTGTTGTGGCACTAGAGCTCTTTGACAGAGAAGGCTAAATATTTCATAAAACTACAAATCCCAGAATTCATTGTATTGAGCCATAGAAGTTAATATGGTGTCAAGCTGCAGTAATTCTGCAGTGTGGCAACAGCCTGTATTCATTGCCTAAGCGAACCCTATGAAATTTATGGAGTTGCTATAAGTCGACAAGGCAACTTGAAGGCACACACATGTGCATACACACATGCACATGATCGCCCTTGATTCATTCTATAAGTGCAGGAGAAGGATAGAGATGTAAACTTTCTGGAAATTTTAAAATCTGATTAGGGTTTATTTTTGTAGAGGAAAACATTGACATTTTTGAAATTATTAAAAATATTTTAGTACAGATTACAGATTAAAATTCACTTTACAGATTAAAAGTCACTTTATTAGTTAGGAATTTGGTTGGCATGAGCTTATAATGTCTGGAGTATATACAGTGGGTCCTTGGTATCCACTGTGGTTTGGTTTCAAGGCCACCCGTGGATACCAAAATCCGTAGATGCTCAAGTCCCATTAAAAACAATGGCCTAGTAAAATGGTGTCCCTTATATAAAATGGCAAAATCAAGGTTTGGAATGTATATATTTCAATAATATTTTCAAGCCATGTGTGCTTGAATCCATGGGTAAAAAATCCATGGATATGGAAGGCTGACAGTTTAACCAGACAATAATTAAAAATTGAATATTTTTCTAATTTTATTTTTTTGTTACAAGTGGACTGAGCTATAGGGAATCTTTCGGTTTTGCTAACAAACAAGGAGCAGGAAAAAAAATAAAAAGAGAAGAAACTATCAGCACCAGTAAAACAAAGAAAACGATTGTCTCTTCTAGGCCTCCATAGTGTCAAGCAGACATACAGCACCCAAGTAGTATAATACCCCCACCTTTAGTCAAACTCAGAAGTGACAGGTGCTCCGCCCCCTTTTTGGTCTTAGTCCTGCCTCCTTGTTTTTGGGGTGGTTCTAGGTTTTGGGGTGCCAGTATTTTGGGGGTGCTAGGTTTGGGGGTGCTAGATTTTGGGGTTCAATAGGAGCTTCCCCCCGAACCCCAAATGTTCGGCCATTTTCGGTTTTTTTGCAAAAAAAGGAGGAAGAATTCTTTTTAAAAAAAAAATCATATAAAACCTTTTTCTTTATTGTTTTACACTCCTAACAAATCTGTCATACATTGCATATTAATTACAAGATACGTGTGTTAAGGTATAGATAGAATACTTTCAAGATGTTTGAATTACAATTTTTGAACAATAAAACATGTCCAGGGGACAGTGAAAAACATATTCATGAAAGATACATAAAGCTGAGCTGAAACCAGGGAAAAGCATAAGTTAAAGTAAAAACGTGGCCCCTACAAAGCCCCCTCTGCCCCACCACATTTTGGTTATTTCTGCTCTTCCCCCGCCATATCAGAATAGAGGATTCTAAAGTAGTATATATAAAAATAAGGTATTGAAAGAAATATAAACAGTATAAAACCTAACTATTAATGCCATAAAATTGGGAAGTACCGTCACCCCTCCGTTTTCACGGGGGATCCATTCCGGACCCCCCCCCATTAAATAAACAGTTAAGGGATAGAAGTTATCCACAACATGTTATAGATAATGGATATCCTAAAGCTGCCAATAGGTCTCACTCAGAACTTTAGAAGAAACAGGATAGACCCCACAGTAATCACATACAGTGTGCATTGTCATTTCACCATGTAACAAATAGTTTACAACAATTTATGAAGAAACATTGGTATTTGATTGGAAATATTTCAGGATGCAAAGAAACACCCACAATTTCATACAAAACATTAAGAAATATTAAAGGCATGCTGCTGAGGGCAGCCTTTAGGATCTCAAATAGAAAATCCAATAGCACTGTGTTTGGGGTAAATATGCCCCCATACGCGGCCTCTGTGTATATGGTAAACTACACAACCACAATGAATGGATTTAACAATTTTGTAGCTCAACATTGGTATAAATAAGCACTTTTGTAATTATTCAATCCAATGTAAATGCAAGAAAATATATTATTATTATTATTATTATTATTATTATTATTATTATTTTTTTACCCCGCCTTTAGCCAAGGCTATCAAGGCGGCTTACATTAAAACAACAACCCACACATTATAACAGACATATAACCCTCCCTTAAAAATACATTCAATTGGCCTCAATTAAAATCTAATTTAAAATACCAATAACAAAAAACAAGGAAACAATTTCCAAGTACATCAGAGGCTAGTCAAGCCCAGCGGGCAAGGCCATATTAAGAGAAAGGAAGCTAAAGAGAAGCAACTACTGGGGGAGGATTAGATCTCAAGTTAGCTTTATTCTGGATAAGCCTGCCGGAAGAGATCCGTCTTGATGGGAAGAACATCGAGATATATCAAACAAAGACTAGCTGAACATCTGGCCACTTTGAGAAATAAAAGAATAGGGGTCCTCTGGTTAATCTCTTTGAACAAATGAAACATGCAGTACCCACCATAAATTTTTGGGTACTGGAGGTGATAAATAATAAAAAGAAGAATTGTTTAAAGAAGAAAGAGGTAGAGTGGATTTTGAAACTTAAAACTTTAGTACCATGGTTTGGATGAGGATTTGGAAATACAGTGTCTTATATAAAAAATTGGAATCAATGGCTACAAATAATTTCAATATTGCATCAACTAGATAGAACAGAGCTGAGTAACTTGATGGACAGCTTGCATCATTGGCTCTCTTCGATGATGTTACTTCAAAAAATCCGTAAATAAGAACTCAGTGTAGTCCTAGTCCCTTCCTTCTGATACTCAGAATGTCCACTTTGATGAAAGTGCAGACTGCAACTCCTAAAATCTCTGGTAATAGGTATGTATATGATAATATGGATAATAGTTATTTGCTTTTTAGAGATGCTTTATATGTTGTCCCAATACCACAACTATAATTAATGTACTTTTATTTATTTTACAATAGCCCCTGAGGAAGGCCAATTTGTGACATGGCCGGAACGCTTTGTGCTTTTTAAAATAATAAACTTTGTGGACCATCAACAGCCACCGGGACTTCGCTTCCTTTCTCTTTTCTACCCCTGCCTACATTCATATGTGAACTGTGTGCTAAAGAGTTAATTGTAATTAGGAGTATGCATTTAGATTTATCAGTCAAGTGTGAATGGGACAGGCCAGCAGTGAGCCTGTTTTGGCTGCCTTAAAGACCAATAAAACCTTTTTTAAAAAGAAGTCAGCTACTTGGCACATGGCAAGCCTTACATTCACTTCTGAAGACCACTGGACTTCATATGGCTCTGTATAAGCTAATAGTTAATACTTGGCAGAAGATCTCCCTGCCCCATTCTTCCTCCCAATTCAGAGGAGTGTAAATTAAGAGCTTTTGCAAAAGCTGAAGAGGAAAGGGTTGCCATCCTCAGAGGCTGTGGAGATTAAGTAGTTAAAAAGCCCAAGACATTTATGATCATGCATCCACAGCTTCTGGGAAAAGATCAGATGCTGCTCTTTATACATAACAAACTACCCAGCTAAATAAGCAACAGTAGGAGCCTGCAAACCTCTTCCATCCTCCATCTAACAGTTCAGGGACATTAAGAGCACTGGTGCTCCTAGTGGCTTTCAAACTGCCCAAAAAACAAACCATACTGTTCAAAAACCACCTATCTATCTGCATACTTCATGATCTTTCTTTTTTCCCTTTTTCTTTTTTAACACGCTCCCCACCACCACCGTTAAATGCAACCCAGATAATTAACTTCTGTGTATAACTTTATGCTGGACTACTAGTTCCCTTTATGCTGAGTTAACAAACAAAACAGTCCTTACCTGATAGAAGAATGTTCTACATTCAGGCTTATTATTATGTCTTGATTCTGATTCTGAAAAGCCTGATGGAGATCTTTGAAAGCCCTCCCTTGGTCCCCTGTCTTTCAAAGGGGCCCCTTATTGGTTAATTTGAAGAGGCTATTAAATATTATAATTCTGATCTGACTATTGGCCTGTTCCTCTCTCCTGCCGTTAGTTGTGTGGTTGTTTAAAACGCCCTTATTTCTAGCATACAGTTCCTCTATCTTTCAGGTTTGAACGTCTGCAGCCCACCATGTGGCCCTCGTGAGATAAGGAAAAAGTTGCTTATCAGCTACTGTGCACTGACACACACACAGAGACACACACATTCACACATGGCACAATTGTAGGATGTATACACCTTATTCTTTTGTGTCAGTCTTCTTAACAGGACTTCCAACCCAGAGTTTTGCTGGGTTTGCAAAGTTTATCAAAAAGGCTCCTACTCCTAACTTCCCTCGTTTTTAATCTTCCCACTAATAAATTCCCTTTATTATAACTCTCTGCTTTCTTGTTATACCTGTAAATTAAACACTCCTGCTTTGCAACAGACAGCAGACAATCCTTAGAGCCTCCCATGATCATCGCCCTTGACAGAGCCTCCATCCACATTTGTTTTTCCTGACCTGCTGTGGGAACAGAAAATGACCCTCAGCCAGCCCTCTCCCTGGCCTTCCCATACCCCCAAACAGTAGTGCCCTAAACCCCTATGTATCTCTACTATCCTCAGACCTCATTCCAATATCTACCCTGGAACCTTTTTTCATAGAAATGCCTAGACATTTTGCAGCAATTGTGGTCTGTGGTCTGGAGCAGGGGCCGGAAGGCATCTATCTCCAGGGGGGGGGCATAGTGTTTCAAGAGGGGGACCCTGCTACTAACTTTTAACATACCCATTTTGTAAAAACAGGAGAAGGGGGTATGTGTATAGGCAAGATCAATAATGTGTGCTCTGTATGTTTTCAAAATAATGGGCCAGATATTGTGGGGTGGAAACACGCTCCTGTTGAAGGAGGGTCTGGGTTGGCTGTATAGAAGGGCCACATTCTATCTTAAAAGGAACACTTGAAAACAAAAGACCTGTAAAAAGCAGACACAAATTGTTGTGGGAATGGATAGGGAGCAGCTGACTTATTATGTTTTCCTTCAAAGTTGTGAAATACCTACAAAATTGTGTTGGTGAAAATTTATTTTTGGTTCTTTTCAATGACACCTCTCGAGTGAAGGGGCTGATCCTCTTTGCTTATCCACATGGAAGCCTAACATCAGTCATGGCTGGTGGGGCATGTACAGGCAAGACACCCATCCTACTCCAAATCCACCCTTTTGGGGAGCATAGCCCCTGTTTGTGAGTTGTGTACTGCTGTGAGAACTGAAAAGCCTCTGGTGAACTGGACACCAGCTCCTGGAGTCCAGGATGCAGCAACAAGCACACATTGCTCCAAAATACACACTTCTGCAAAAGAAAAAGGTAGCTGTCACTTCCCAAAATTAAAAATCCTGCCATGGCAGCAAGGAAAGCTCTTCCTTTTGGTCACAGCTGATAGCCTGAGTGTGGAAGAAGGCTTACACTTTGCCTCAAAATGCAAGTTTGTGCAACAAGAACAAAATATGGGCTGCAAAATGGAAATTCCCAAAAATGGGAAGCAGTTTTCGTTGGAATCTGTTACTGGTGGTCAAGGGCTTTTGTATGACCACGGGGAGTGTTCACACTTCACCCCAAAATGAGTATTTCCATGAAAAATGGCTGCTCTGTTTGGGAGAACACACACACATGGGGCTGCTCTATGCAGAAACAGCTCTTGGGGAGGGAAAGGAGAAAGCCCTGGGAGCTTAGGGAGAATGCAGCATCTGGGTGAAGAGAGCAGGGGCCCAAGGGAGGGCCACATACGTGACACTGCAGGGAGGGCATGCTCCCAACTCCCTACCTTCCATTGATTGCGGCGGACGGAAATGGACCAATCAGTGTTGCTCAAAAGGGCACTGCCGTTTTTGAAAACACCCTCCTGGGGAGGAGGAAAAGGGATCCCAGCCCTTCTTCTTCTCAGCCTCCCTGCACTTTAGAGCTGTGAAGCTCAGATCCAGACTGACTGCTGAAGAGTGAAGGACCTCTCCCCTCCTCTGAGCTCTACCCTCCTGGAAACCCTTCCCTCTCTCTCTTTCTCTCTCGATCGGAGGTGCTGAGACCGGCATGGAAATGTATAACACTCCACCCTGAAAAAACAGGTTTGTGACAGTGAAAGCCGCTGCCCCCACAAAACCCATGCTCATATACCCTATCCTGAGAGTGGGACCCCTCTATGCGAGAAGTGGGGGTCTTTGGGCCAATCTGCTTCTCTCAAAAGCGCGCTGTTTTTGAAAACACACCCCAGGGGAGGGGTGAGGGGAAGCGGGCCGACCGTCGCGCCTTCCCGAAGCTCAGAGCGCAACAGACCTCTGAACCATTTGCTTTGGGAGCTCGAGATGAGTCCGGAGACATGTCACATCCACCCTGAAAACTAACCTTGGCGCAGAAAAAATGGCCGCTGATTGCCACCTTCGAACACATCTTGCGGCTATACCGTTGGTCGGAGAGGGATGGGTGCTGCTCCTAGTGGTCGGCGGGCCCAAGACGAATCCATAGATGGGTCACACAATCTCCCAAAAACCTCTTTTGCAAAAAACCCCAAAATGGCCGAATTTTTGGGGTTCAGGGGGAAGCTCCTATTGAACCCCAAAATCTAGAACCCCCCAAATTGACACCCCAAAATTGACACCCCAAAATCTAGAACCCCAAACCTAGCAACCCAAAAATACTGGCACCCCAAAACCTAGAACCACCCCAAAAACAAGGAGGCGGGACTAAGACCAAAAAGGGGGTGGAGCACCTGTCACTTTTGAGTTTGACGAAAGGTGGGGGTATTATACTACTCACCCATTCCCATAAAAAGAACTGAAAAAAAGAACTGAACATAAAAAGAACTGAACAAAAGAAGGCGGGATAGCTGCTTGAAAGCTATTCCGCCTTCAGTCCCCTCTGTTTACCAGAATGGTTTGGAGAGCAGACCAACCATTCCACAGAACCTCACTCTGCTCCTTTGCAATGCCAGGTCGGTGAAAAATAAGACCCATATCATTCAGGACCTCCTCCTGGAAGAGGATGCCAACCTGGCTTGCTTCACAGAGACCTGGCTGGGGGAGGATAGCACCGCTATATGGGTGCAGGCCCTCCCAGCCGGGTACTCTGTCAGTGAGCAGGTGAGGGGAAGTGGGTGGGGGGGGGGGGCGGAGTGGCTCTGGTTCATAAGAACACCTTGACCTTGACCAGGATACCTGTCCGGAACACACTCCACTTCGAGCATGTACCTCAGCCTTAAGACCAGGGATAGATTGGGGATTCTGCTGGTCTACCGGCCACCCCGTTGTCTAGCAGACTCCCTGACCGAGCTGACACAGCTGGTCTCTGAGCTTTTGTTGCAGACCCCCAGACTTTTAGTTCTGGGGGACTTTAACATCCCGCTTGAGACCAGTTTAACAGGTGCGGCTCGGGAGTTCATGGAGACCATGACAAACATGGGCCTATCCCAATTGGTCAACGGGCCCACACACTGCGTAGGTCATACACTCGATGCGGTCTTCAGTACGGAACAGGAATATCCGTGGGCGGAGGTGGTAAGTACGTCCGCATTGTCATGGATGGATCATTTCCTGGTCAAGACGGAACTGAGAGCCAATATCTGCCCCACCGGGGGTGGTGGACCCATTAGAATGGCCCGCCCTCGAAGGCTAATGGAGCCTATTGGATTCCAGAGAGCCTTAGAGGGTTTAATGGTTGGGAATGCCGGTGACTCTGTCGAAGCTCTGGTTAATACTTGGAACATTGATCTTACTAGGGCTATCGACACGATCACTCCCAAGCATCCTTGCCATCCCGCTTCAAACCATAGGCCTTGGTATACGCCTGAGGTTAGGAGGATGAAGCGGTTTGGACAACGACTAGAGCGCAGGTGGCGGAAGACTTGACTCGTATCTGACAGAACTTGCCATAGCAACTTTCTTTGGTCCTATCGGGAGGCAATACGTGCAGCGAAAAGAGTTTTCTCCTCTGCACGTATTGCGTCTGCAGAGTCCCGTCCAGCGGAACTGTTTAGGGTGGTGAGGGAGATGACGCAGGTGCCCCCTGCACCAAATCCCTTACTTAACCCGACAACAGCCTTTAACAACATCTTTGCAGATAAAATCTCTCAGATAAGAGCCGACTTAGATACCACTGCTGAAACAGAGTCTATAGGCGGGGCGTCCAGTGATTCAGTCGATATAGTTATATGGGATCAGCTTCAATCTGTGAGTACCGAGGACGTGGACAAGCTGCTTGGTAAGGTGAGGAAGACAACTTGCCCTCTCGACCCTTGCCCATCATGGCTGGCCATCCAGGGGGGTATGCATTGATGAGATTCCTCACAGATATCATTGGTGCATCCTTCAGGGAAGGACATGTTCCATCTTGCTTGAAGGAAGCAGCTGTTAGGCCGCTTCTGAAAAAACCTTCCCTGGACCCCCTCAATATGAGTAATTACAGGCCCATTTCATTGCTGCCATTTTTGAGCAAGGTAATCGAGAGAGCAGTTGCTCTTCAGCTCCAAGCTGTCTTGGATGAAACCGATTATCTAGACCCATTTCAAACCAGCTTCAGGGCAGGCTTTGGGGTTGAGACTGCCATGGTTGCCTTGACCGACGATCTGCGTCTGAGCATCGACAGTGGTAGTGTGACCCTGTTGGTGCTCCTAGACCTCTCAGCGGCTTTTGACACGATAGACCACGGCATCCTCTTGGGCCGCCTGAGGGGATTAGGTATCGGGGCCACTGCTCTGCAGTAGTTCCGGTCCTTCCTCTCGGGCAGCTCCCAGAGGGTGCTGCTCAGGGACTGTAGCTCCAACAAGAGGGTACTCACTTGTGGGGTCCCTCAGGGGGCTATTTTGTCCCCGATGGTATTCAACATCTATATGAAGCCGCTGGGTGAGATTATACGGAGTTATGGTGCTGGGTGCTATCAGTACGCTGATGACACCCAAATCTATTTCTCCATGTCTCGTTCGTTGGCCTTGAATTCCAATGGCATCTCTCTCTCAGTGAATGTCTTCGGGTGGTAATGGGCTGGATGAGGAAAAACAGATTGAAACTGAATCCAGACAAGACAGAGGTGCTCACGGTAATGGCCCTGAAACCAAGAATTGGGTTGCAACCTCCAGTCCTGGATGGGGTCACACTCTCTGTGAAGGACTGTGTTCACAGTCTGGGGGTGCTCCTTGACTCATCGCTCCTGATGACAAATCAGGTAAATGCGATGGTCAGGAGTGCCTGTTATCAGCTTCGGCTGATACGCCAGCTGCGCCCTTTTCTGGAAGTAAGGGATGTCGAAACTGTTGTGCATGCACTGGTAACCTCACGCCTTGACTTCTGTAATGCGCTCTACATGGGGCTACCCTTGTGCTTGACTCAGAAATTACAGCTGGTTCAAAATATGGCAGCCAGGCTTGTCTCAGGAACATCTAGGAGGGACCACATTACTCCAGTTCTGAGGTCCCTCCACTGGCTGCCTGTCAGCTTCCGGGCCCAGTATAAGGTGTTGGTTATTACCTTTAAAGCCCTAAATGGCTTGGGTCCAAGCTATCTCAGGGACCGCCTCCTTCCATACAATCCTCCCCGCTCTCTCCGGTCCTCTGGGAGGAACCTGCTGCAGCCCCAAAAACCGAGGCTTGCGATGACTTCCCAGAGGGCTTTTTTTTGTTGTCGCCCCCAAACTCTGGAATGACGTGCCGGACGAGATCCATCGGTTAACATCGTTAGACAGCTTCAAAAAAGCTGTCAAGATGGATCTCTTCTGGCAGGCCTTTCCAGATTAATTATCCCGGCCTTGGGCTTTTCCATCCCTACAGTTCCTTTTGTGGCCCCATCACTTGATGGATAAGGAACGCTGTAATAGACTACTAGGGCATTGTGTTATGTCTCTTTTTTAGATTATGTCTTTTTTAGATTATGTTTTAAATTGTGTCTTAATTGTTATGATATTTAATTCTGTTTTAAGGGGGGAGGGTTGGTATGGGGACATTTTGTACTGTTTTAATTGTAAGCCGCTTAGATTGATTTATCACATAAGCGGGATATAAATAAATTTTATTATTATTTATTATTAAAAAGGAAGCAGAGATTGGAATGATCTGATCCTCTTCTTAGTCTTACATTTAAAAGTTTACATTACATTCATAAAGCTTATAAACTTTTCATTTGCCATTCTAAAAGAAAACACTCCATAATTCATTTTTTCATTTTTTTTTCTGGAGAGAGAGAGAGAGAGAGAGAGAGAGAGAAAAGTTCTTGTCATGATTTTTTTTCTGGACCATCACTGCTGCCTTGAGACCTTATAGTGGGAGAAAGGTGGGATATAAGAAAATATCATCATCATCATCAACATCTTCTCCTCTGTGGAGGAGCCAGTCTACTGGTATATTCAGTCTTGTTCTGCAAGACCCAGAAGGTGCCTGGGCCACTGAATGATGGTCAGAAGACAGGTAGGGGAAGTGTTCCTGAGAGGTGGACCTGGGTTGGCAGACACACAGCACTGACTGCCAGTGAGAACTGTGTTCCACCTTGCACTTTATCACCACCTCATCAGAGGAGAGTGTTGCATGAGCACCTGAGAAAAAGAAATCATGCAGCCAGAGCCTACAGGAGCCAAGACTTACAGGGTCAAAGCCCATGGCGTTATCTGCCACCCCCCTCAGACACCCTTGGTGCAGCTCCTCACAGGCACATCTTCTTTTTGCAGTAGTTTATCATTATCAAAATACATCTAGGCTCTGGGCACATGCCAGCACTAAAGCCAAGTTTACTCAAAACTCAGTCTCACTATGTTAGCGAAACTAATTTTCAAGTAATGATGCTTAGGATTACAGCAAGCACTATATTTTTCTAAAATTAGTACTTCTGCAACAGCTGATATTTGGTAATGTTTTTACTCCTTTTAACAAGAACAAAAGGCATAAAATAAGTGGTACAGTCCATATGTCAGTGAAGGAGAAACACTTGACTACTGCCTTGAGTGTTTTAACAAAATATTTATCTGCCAACTGTTTTGCAACAATCTGTCACATAACATAGGATGGAGTTATGGAGATAGGAGCAGGCTTGATCGTCCATGGCTAGGGTGCCTGGGCATCCTAGGAGTAGGAAGTAACTTAGCGTCTTCTAACAATCCCTTAATATAGTAATGCATCTCTTTACTTTCTCCTAAACGGGAGTGATTGCACTTGTTCATCTGTGGGGTGAAAAAAGCACTTTTCCTGGAATTATATTGCAGCAGAGGAAAGCCTCACACTTCCCATCTGACACCTTATCCATAATGACAGGACCCTCAATAGCATGTGTGCATGTGAACAAAGCTGGATGTGATGCTTAACATAAAAACACATATAATATCCCAAGTCTCTGTGTGTGTGAATGCGTGAATGATAGAGATTTTTCTAAGTATCAGAACTGAGCATACTGTGGTCCTTATTTAAAATTATCTCTTGCATCTTCTATATTAGCTTTTATTTTATTATTTCCCTTGTAATATTAATCTACTGTTGAGATCCATCAGAACACTTCTAGCTGGATATTAAGATATATGAGCTAGCTTTGTTATGTTGTGTGCCTTCAAGTTGTTTCTGACTTACAGCAACCCTAAGGCAAACCTATCACAGGGTTTTCTTGGCAAGAGTCCTTTGGGGAGGGATTGTCATTGCCTTCCACTGAGGTTGAGAGAGTGTGACTTGCTCAAGATCACCCAGTAGGTTTCCATGGCTGAGTGGGGATTCGAATTTTGGTCTACAGAACCATAGTCCAACACTCTAATCACTGTACCATGCTGGCTCTATAGCTGAGCTATCTGTGAAGCGTTGATTTCAAAATGTTTCCAGTCTTCCATTTAGCAGCATGTCTGTGAGACAAAACAAAACATGTTGCTACTTCCCGTTTTGTTCTGAACTTTGTTCAGTGCAAAGAACTTTTTAACAGTTAAGGTCCATTTGACTGTTTTATATCTAGTAGAACTCCATTGAGTTGATTGAGGTCATTAGAACACTAAGCAGTTCACAAATGTCTTTTCTACAGTCGCCCCTCCATTTTCGCAGGGGATCTGTTCTGGATTCCCCCCCTGTGAAAACAAAAAACCGTAAATATTCAAGCCTCATAGGCTTGAATGGCGACGCGCCCCCATTTTCTCCCCCTCCATTTGCCACCTGCAAATGGGTGAGGGACGCAGACTTCAAGTCTGTGAAAATGGAGGGGCAACTGTATTGCCTTTTCCAGTGTTCCTGACTGACCCTAGTGGTATTGTGTTCCTCAAAATATGATAGGAGTCTAAGCTAGAGATTTAAAATTCCCAGAAATTTTGAAGCCATGGGGAAAAAAACCCTTTTTTTTCTTTTTTTCCCCAGAAAAAATTGAAATTTTCAACACAATTGAAAAAAATGCAACATTAGTACCTTTTACAAATTGAAAGTCACTCTGTTACTTTAGGAACATAAAATATAACTATGTACAATTTGATTTGGCATAAAATTATCACAATTAGTATATTAAAATGCAGTGTATTCAAACAAATATTGCAAATGGAATTTACTTTTTTTTTTAGTTTTTTAAAATTTGTAACAAATGGAGTAATAATCTCCTAGACTTTGGTTTTGCTAGTTTATGTGGAGCAGGTAAAGCAATAAAAAATTAAAAACAGAAGAAATCATTAACATTAGTAATATTTTCTCTCCACAGTATCAAATAGACATAAAGCACCCATTCCTGTAAAAGGAAATGGGGGGGGGGGAGTGTGTGGAAGGGAGGAGGGACTAAGGGCCGATGCAGACGGCCCCAAAGGGGTAGCACAGAGCCGCCCCTGGGAGCAGCGGATTGGGGCCATGGTAACCACATTTATCATGGATTTCTAAAAACCAAAGGTGTACCCGGATTAAAAGAAGCTTCTCTATCCTTTCACATGTCAGTTTTTTTCTTGATTTAGTGTGTTTCCAAACATAGACCAGATTCTTTCAGTGCCCCCCTAAAGGAAAAAATGCATCTTGGTCTTGCATTGGAGAGTTCAGTTTGTAACCTAGGATTTGCTTGTCCTCATTCAGTGCACAGAAATTAGAATAATCTGATACTGTATGTAGTTTTTAGAAATGATTTGGAGAATGTATGAACACCTTGTCTTAAAGATATTATTCATTATGCTAAAATAAAACATTCCATAATCGGTTTTCTTCCTTTTTTCAATTTTTCAATTTGGAAAAAAACAAAAAAAGCTTCAGGGAAAAAATGGACCCTCCCCCCATTTTTCCCACCACTACCCCCCGGCCTTCCCATCTCTAGTCTTCCCTCCATATTGCACTCTCGCAAGGACTCGCTTTCTGTTCATATAACAGATGCGCAAACCCTCTTTTTGTCTTAATACACTTCTTCCTCAATAATATACAGAGATTCCATTCAGCCTTCTTCTTTTTCATACACAGTTTTTGGTTTAAATCACAGAGCCATTTCCATAGCCAGAAGCAGCAGTACTTTTTGTATTATATTCTTGCTAAAAGCTTATTGTAGCAGATAATAATAATAATAATAATAATAATAATAATAATAAATTTTTATTTCTAGCCTGCCCCTCTGCTCTGCAACCGGGGGGAGGGGGTTACAACGTTTTAAAACATACAAAGTTAAAACAAGCCTTATCCCCATAACCCCCCTCCCACCCCCTAAAACAAGATTAAACTTTAAGAGATTAAAACATAATACAGTCTAAAACCAAACAAACAATACATTACAAAAAACAATAAAATCAAAAAATGAAGCGAGCTACAGATAAGGGACAGTTGGTTGAAGAAGTCACACAGGCTGCCTATGATAAAGAGCAGCATCCTGATTGGTAGCTATTGTAGTACCATTGCTTAAAACAGGGGTGGTCACAGTGTGGCTGTCATGATAGTGCTAGATTGTACCTCCCCATCAGCTATTCCTTGAGATGTTGAATATGGCAATGGTGGCAAATACCTTAGTTAAATCCTGTTTGGATTATTTGAATGCACTGTTTGTGAGGCCTTCAATGAAGAGTTTTTGGAAACTTCACTTGGTTCCTGGAGCTGGAGCTATATTTTTTATCTGGAGCTATATTTTTTACAACTCCCTTATCGCAACTGCTGCACTGGCTGCTGGTCCCTTTCGAAGCACAATAAAAAGTGCTGGTTATGATCTACATGGCTTGGGTCCAGGTTATCTGAAAGACCATATTATCCAATACAAACTTGGCCACGTTTTGATGTTTTCTGGGGAGCTGGAGCTATAAAAAATATAGCTCCAGCTCCAGGAACCAAGGAATAGCTGATGGGGAGGTACAATCTAGCACTATCATGACAGCCACACTGTGACCACCCCTGTTTTAAGCAATGGTACTACAATAGCTACCAATCAGGATGCTGCTTTTCTCTATCTCACCACTCTTGCAGGTACACAGGTGGGATACATGGGGGAGGGCCTTCCCAGTGGCTGCTCCCAGGTTCTGGCATTCCATTCCCTGAGAGGTTAGACTGGCACCCTGCTTTTTATCTTTCTGCAGGCAGTTGAAGACCTTTTGTTTGTGCAGGCCTTTTAGGACCCTTAAGTTAGGAGCACAGCCAAATGAATCATTTCAGACCAACTTCTAGTTGTACTTGGCCATAGCCAAGACCAGGGGTCCTCAAACTACGGCCCGCGGGCCGGACTCAGCCCACTGAGGCCATTTATCCGCCCCGCGGCCCGCTGGGTGTTTTTTTTTTGCCGAGTGTCAGTGAAAAAAGAGTCGCCCGCCAATCAACAACGGCCTCCTCCCAGAGGCTGCTTCAATTGGTTGAGACCTCGATAAGGGGCATGGCTTCCTCGTAAGAGCGGCTCTTACGAGGAAGCCCTGCCCCTTCTCTGGGTCTCAACCAATTGGAGCAGCCTCTGGGAAGAGGTCGTTGATTGGCAGGCGGCTCTTTTTCCTCAGCCTTAGCTGTTCCATTGGAAAGCTGCTATTGGAGCGAATGGAAAAATGGCGCAGAACTCTTTGTGCATGAAGCAGGTAGCAAGGGGGAAGCATTTTGGTGACGGACTGTGAGACTCTGGGGGACATATATGAGTGATGGACTTGCCAAGAAAACCCCCATGATAGGAGTCGCCATAAGTTAGAAATGACTCCAAGGCACTGGATTACCCTGGGCAAGTCACACCCTCTCAGCACCAAACTCTGGGGCTGAGAGGGTGTGACTTGCCCAGTGTAATCCAGTGCCTTGGAGTCATTTCTAATTTATGGCGACTCCTATCATGGGGGTTTTCTTGGCCAGTCCGTCGCTCATATATGTCCCCCACTGTCTCACAGTCCGTCACCAAAATGCTTCCCCCTTGCTACCTGCTTCATGCACAAAGAGTTCCGTGCTATTTTTCGGTTCCCTTGCTGTTGGATGTTAACTGAAGGTTGCTGAAGAGCATGGAGCTGCACTTTTGGGTGGGCAGAGGGACAAAGAAGGAGGCCAGATACTGTCCTTTATTACATTGTTTTTCCCCTGCACTGTGGGTATCTGTTAAGCACTAACACAAAAAAAGGCAGGTTGTGTATATTGCCGTTTGTATTGACTGCCTAATTTAGTGTAGCTAACTGTGAACCCTGAAATTTGGAATTCCCTTCAAATCTGTGTCAAAGTTTGGCAGTTATTTGGCAACAAAATCCCCATGCTTTGCAACACTCCCCAAATTGAGTAATGCTTGTCTCAAATGAGGGTTCTTAGTAAACCCCAAAATTCCAACATTGTCCAATTTGCTGCAACCTGTGCTAAAGTTTCACAACTGTTCTGCAGGGTTTTGCAACAAAAAACAAATGTGTTTTGTAACCCCCCCCCCCCAAAAAAAAACCCCTGAGATACAGATATTTTATCTCAGGGTTCCTACTAAACTCTCCAAAAGCCAACACTGCTAAAGCTAATGGACAAAACGTATAATTTGTGTACTTGGAGAAAATCCACTTCCAGCCCTTTTAGGCCCTGGCATCACAAATTAAAATGATTGGGTGGCAGATGTGAACAATGTCTGCCTGAGATCTTATGGAACTGTGGTCAGTCTGAGTAGGCAATATTGAGCTAGAGGGATAAATAAGTTAATAAATTACCTTTCTGGCTATCCCAGCTCCCCATGAAAACCCTCATACTATACTTTAGTGCAGATATAATCTTCATGTGGTAAGAGACCCAAATTGTAAAGCAGCCCTTAAATGTATGATGCCATGGCTTCGGTATTGGGTATTGTGAACACTGAGCATCACAATCTACCTAGTGACATATAGGGGTGTTTGCTGTATTCTGTTATTTTTAGTGTTGTTCCCTGAAATGTTAGCTGAAAGTTGAACATCAAGCTTAAACATTTCAAATGGGGTTAACAGTGTGTGAATGCCATTCTAAATTGTCATTTGTGACAGCTCTTGTCACTTCAGTTTCCCTCCAGCAGCTTCCCATGAAGCACACTGAAAATGATATATCAGCCGTACTCGTCCTTCTGAATGAAATGGGCATTTGGCTTCTTGGCCTTTATGAGTAGCTCAAAGCATGCATTAGCAATTAAGCCTTATTTTTCTAAGCAAGCTGTGCTCAGTCTCTCAAAGGCCTTGCTTTTATGGGGCTTTTACAGGTGACACAGGTTGAATGGGGTAGTCTTACATGTTTGAAAAATAAATATTTCCTTCTTCCCTTGAAACCTAGTTCCTTTTCAGTCCTTCCAAATTTGTACTATGTTAGCAAACACAGTACTTGGTGTGCATGTATTTCTGAGCAGTTAAAAATCCTTTAGACCAGGGGTAGGCAACCTAAGGCCCGGGGGCTGGATGCGCCCCCCCCCGAGGCCTTTGGACCAGCCCCAGGCCGTCCTGCCGCTGCTGCCACCCCCCACCATGATGATAATGATTATTCTTGTTATTACTTGTTCTTGGGGTTTTCTTGGCAAAATCTCCACAGGGGGTTTGCCATGGCTTTTCTGGGGCTGAGAGATATATTTGTGCTTCGGCCTTCCAATTGTCTGAGGGACAGCAACCTGGCCCCCGGCTCAAAAAGGTTGCCTACTCCTGCTCTAGACAGCCATATATTAGATAAAAGTTGCTTGTTGCAGAAAAAAAAATATTCCTGTAAATGTGGCATCATAAAGGAACAACTTGTAGGTACTAAGCTGCAGTTAGGCTTTGGGAATATTCTGAATGTTTTGGAAGAAGGATATCCACAAGGAACCAGTTTACTGTTTTCATTGTATCCCACACCTCATGCCAGCATGTGAATAGGACTTTATTAGAGTGGAAACTCGGGTGACTATTCCATCATTGTCAAGCAGGTGATATAGTATGTCCTATAATACATTTTTCTACAATGAAAATTCCAGTGAAGCTCTTTGGCAGCCTGGCAAGGGTAATGGATTATTTTCTCATTCTTTTATCATCTTCTTCCAAATGCACAAAACATCACTGTTCTGTTCTTAGCCACTGCAGGCAAAAGAAACAAGGCTGATTTACAAAATGAGGGACATTTCACAAGAAATCTTACAGTATTTGTCATTCTGCCAGAGCAATTCAAGCAAACATAAATAAATGACACATTTGATAGTATGGCTTTGTTATTTGTATGAAGCATGTTTGTGCTTTCTCTTTTTAGATAGTAATTTTCAGTGCTCTGAGAGTTTATGAACTCATTCTCCCACTGCACTGTCTTATGTATGGAATTTTGAGCAGCCATGTGTTGGAGACTGGCCAGGTCTAAGTGGCCTTTGCAAGAGGGAGCCTGGTTTGGACATTCTCTCTGATGATCAGATAAACCTAATAGACACAGATATCAAAGGGAGTTCTGAGTTCAAATTGAATATTGCTACAGATACAACCAAGGGATGCACTTAGGCTAAGAAAACCTTGTCCATTGTATCTGGTAGGAATGAGTGCAAATTTTGTTTCAGTTTGTTTTTGATACTATAATACCAAATTGTGCAGATTTGTTCATTTTCAGGTTGGAAAAAGCTTATGATTTTAAAAAAATTAATGCATAAGGAAGTTAAACTGATAGATTTGTCTTTCATGGCCAGAGGTTTCAGCATTTATTCCTTTAAGGTCTAGGTTTGACACTCTTAATTCTTAACATTTAATAGAGAGGCACGATATGGTTCACTCTGTGATAGGAAATACCTGTATGTGTTGAATTTATCTAGTGCATTTGCAGAAGTTCACTTCAGTTTATTTTTGAAGAATTTACCAGAATCTTACTTCTTTTTCATATCGAAGATTAAAAAAAAACCTTAGCTTTTTAAAAAATTGAAAGTGGGAGTAAAGGACAGAGACCAATTTCCTCATTCTTCGAAGTAATAATGCACAAGATCCAAGAATCCATTCAGACATTACATTTGAGGATAGATTGTTAGTAGGTGGGGAGGAGAGGCGAGGGCAGGCTCAAGTTTATAGCTACAAATTGCAATATGTCCCCACCACCAGAGAAACAGCTATGCCTGTATCTGCATTTAGGGGAATTAGTAGGAAGGTTAAGTATCCTCCCCCATTCATGCTTTATGTGGCTTCTTGAATCTCTGCTTTCCCTGAGTATCTTTTTACAGTACTTCTCACCATTACTGTGGTTAGGGTTATTTTCCGGCATATAAGACGACTTTTAAACCAGGAAAATCTGGGGCTAAAGTTGGGGGTTGTCTTATATGCTGGGTATAAGGAGGATGAGGATGAGGAAGATAGATGTGCGAGGCGGGAAGGAGACGGGGAGAGGAAGAGGAGGACTAGGAGGTCCTCCTTCTTTTCTCCCCAGCTTTCCCCCCTCCTCCCACCTTTCCTCCTGTCCTCCTCATCCTCCTCCTTCTCTCCCCAGCTTTTCCCCCTCCTCCCACCTTTCCTCCTGTCTTCCTGGTCCTCCTCCTTCTCTCCACCGCTTTCCTCCCCCCCACCTTTTCTCCTCATCCTCCTCATCCTCCTGGTCCAGGATGACACGTGTGAGGTGGGCAAAAAAGCCGGGGAGAGAAGGAGGGTTTCCTTGGCAAGGTTTGTTCAGAAAGGGTTTGCCACTGAATCATAGAATCATAGAGTTGGAAGAGACCACAAGGGCCATCCAGTCCAACCCCCTGCCATGCAGGAACTCTCAATCAAAGCACCCCCAACAGATCGCTATCCAGCCTCTGCTTAAAGATCTCCAAGGAAGGAGACTCTACTACTCTCCGAGGGAGTGTGTTTCACTGTCGAACAGCCCTTACTGTCAGGAGGTTCCTCCTAATGTTGAGGTGGAATCTCTTTTCCTGGAGCTTGCACCCATTGTTTTGGGTCCTAGTCTCTGGAGCAGCAGAAAACAAGCTTGTTCCCTCCTCAATATGACATCCCTTCAAATATTTAAACAAGGCTATCATATCACCTCTTAACCTTCTCTTCTCCAGGCTAAACATCCCCAGCTCCCTAAGTCGTTCCTCATAGGGCTGTTAGGCCGCTTCTGAGGAAACCTTGCCTTGATCCCCAGGATATGAGAAATTATAGGCCTGTGTCATTGCTGCCATCTTTGAGCAAGGTGATCGAAGGGGCGGTTGCTCTTCAGCTCCAAGCTGTCTTGGATGAAGCTGATTATCTAGACCCATTTAAAACCGGCTTCAGGACAGGCTTTGGGGTTGAGACTGCCATGGTTGCCTTGACCGACGATCTGCGTCTGAGCATCGACAGGGGTAGTGTGACCCTGTTGGTGCTCTTGGACCGCTCAGCGGCTTTCGACGCAATAGATCACGGCATCCTCTTGGACCGCCTGAAGGGGTTAGGTATTGGGGGCACTGCTTTGCAGTGGTTCTGGTCCTTCCTCTCGGGTAGGTCCCAGAGGGTGCTACTCGGCGACTTTAGCTCCAGCAAGAGGGACTTCACTTGTGGGGTCCCTCAGGGGGCTATTTTGTCCCCGATGTTATTTAATATCTATATGAAGCCACTGGGTGAGATCATACAGAGTTATGGTGCTGGGTGTTATCAGTACGCTGATGACACCCAAATCTATTTCTCTGTGTCTCGTTTGTCGGCCTCGAATTCCAATGGCATCTCCTCTCTCAAGGAATGTCTTCGAGCGGTAACGGGCTGAATGAGGAAAAACAGATTGAAACTGAATCCAGACAAGACGGAGGTGCTCACGGTAGCGGCCCCGAAACCAAGAATTGGGTTGCAACCTCCAGTCCTGGATGGGGTCACTCTCCTCCAGTGACTGTGTTCACAGTCTGGGGGTGCTCCTTGACTCGTCGCTCCTGATGACAAATCAGGTAAATGCGACTGTCAGGAGCGCCTGTTATCAACTTTGGCTGATATGCCAGCTGCGCCCTTTTCTGGAAGTAAGGGATCTTGAGACCGTTGTGCACGCACTGGTAACCTCACGCCTCGACTTCTGTAATGCGCTCTACATGGGGCTACCCTTATGCTTGGTTCGGAAGCTCCAGTTGGTCCAAAACATGGCAGCCAGGCTCATTTCTGGAACATCTAGGAGGGACCACATTACTCTGGTTCTGAGGTATCTCCACTCGCTGCCTATTAGCTTCCGGGCCAAGTATAAGGTGTTGGTTATCACCTTTAAAGCCCTAAATGGCTTGGGTCCAAGCTATCTCAGGGACTGCCTCCTTCCATATAATCCTCCCCGTGCTCTCCGGTCCTCTGGGAGGAACTTGCTGCAGCCTCAAATATCAAGGTTTGCAGCGACCTCCCAGAAGGCTTTTTCTGTTGTTGCCCCCAAACTCTGGAATGACCTGCCGGACGAGATCCGTCAGTTGACATCACTAGACAGCTTCAAGAAAGCTGTCAAGACGGGTCTCTTCCGACAGGCCTTTCCAGACTAATTATCCCGGCCTAGGGTCTTTGACTCCTGCATTCCTCTCGTGGCCCCATCATTGCTGATGGATGAGGAACGCAGTAGAGGTTGACCAGGGAACTGTAACCTGTTTTAATATGTTATTTGTAATATGTTTTATTTTGTTTTGTTTTATTTTATGTTTATTGTCATTTTAATTATGCGCTATTTAATACTGTTTTAAGGGGGATGGGTTGGTTTGGTGAAATGTTGTTGGGGTTTTTATTTTATTGTAAGCTGCTTAGATGGCTGTCAATTAAGTGGGATATAAATTATTATTATTATTATTATTATTATTATTATTATTATTATTATTCCAGACCCTTCACCATTTTAGTTGCCCTCCTTTGGACATGCTCCAGTTTCTCCACATCTTTTTTGAATTGTGGTGCCCAGAACTGGACACAGTATTCCAGGTGAGGCCTGACCAAAGCAGAATAGAGTGACACTATTACTTCTCTTGATCTAGACACTATACTTCTACTGATGCAGCCTAAAATTGCATTGGCCTTTTTAGCTGCTGCATCGCACTGTTGACTCATGTTCAACTTGTGGTCTACCTGGACTCCTAGATCCCTTTCACACGTAGTGTCATTCAGCCAGGTGTTCCCCATTGTATATCTGTGCTTTTCGTTTTTCCGCCCTAAGTGCAGTACCTTACATTCCTCCGTGTTGAATTTCATTTTGTTAGCTTTGGCCCAGCTTTCTAGTCTGTTCAAGTCATTTTGAATTTTGATCCTGTCTTCTGGGGTATTAGCTACTACTCCTAATTTGGTGTCGTCTGCAAATTAGATAACTATGCCCCCAATACTGTCATCCAAGTCATTGATAATGATGTTGAATAGCACTGGGCCCAGGACAGAGCCCTGTGGCACCCCACTGGTCACTTCTTTCCAGGTTGAAAAGGAGCCATTGTTGAGCACCCTTTGGCTTTGGCCAGTCAACCAATTACAAATCCATGTAACAGTTACTTTGTCTAGCCCACGTTTTACCAGCTTGTTTGCAAGAATGTCATGGGGAACCTTGTCAAAGGCCTTACTGAAATCAAGATATACTATATCCTCAGCATTCCCTTCATCTACCAAACTGGTAATTTTATCAAAAAAAACACACAAAAAACGAGATCAGATTTGTTTGGCATGTCTTGTTTCTCTGAAACCCATGTTGATTTTTTGTGATTATGGAATTACCTTCCAGGTGTTCACAAAATCTCTGTTTAATGATCTGCTCCAGAATCTTTCTTGGTATTGATGTCAGAGTAACTGAATGATAATTGTTGGGATCCTCTTTTTTCCCCTTTTTTGAAGATGGGGGCAACGTTTGCCCTCCTCCAGTTTGCTGGGACTTCTCCTGTTCTCCACGAGTTCTCTAAGATTATTGCCAATGGTTCCGATATTATATTTGCCAGTTCTTTTAGTACCCTTGGATGTAATTCATCTGGTCCTGGAGACTTATATTCATTTAGATTAACCAGGTATTCCTGTACTATCTCTTTACTTATTCTGTACTGAAATTCTCCTATTCTGTCCTCTGCTCCATTATCCTTAGGTTGAGCACCCTTTGCCTTTTCTGAGAAGACTGAAGCAAAGAAGGTGTTGAGTAAGTCTGCCTTTTCTCTGTCCCCTGTTAACTTTTTGCCATCTTCCCCACACAGTGGCCCTATCAAAAGTCCTTTTTATTGTTCTTAACCTCTCTAGCAATCCTGAGTTCATTCTGCACTTTAGCTTTTCTGACTTTACCCCTACACGTGCTAGCTATTTGTTTGAATTCCTCTTTGGTGATTTCCCCATTTTTCCATTTCTTATACATGTTCCATTTAAAACTTAGTTCAGTTGAACGTTCCTTGGTCATCCATCCTGGTTTCTTGAGGCACCTCCCATTTTTCTTCCTCATTGGAACTGTTTGAAATTGTGCCTTCAGTATCTCCCTTTTGAGAAACTCCCATCCATCTTGAACTCCCTTCTCTTTTAGTATTCCTGACCATGGGATCACCCCCAGTATTTCTCTAAGTTTACTAAAATCAGCTTTCCTAAAGTCTAGAATGCATGTCTGACTATGCCTGGCTTCTCCTTTCCACTGTATAATAAATTCCAGGAGAACATGATCACTCCCACCTAAGGACCCAACCACTTGCACCCCATTAACTAGGTCTTCCCTGTTAGTTAGGATCAGATCCAAAATAGCTGACTCCCTTGTTACCTCTTCCACCTTTTGGACAATGAAATTGTCTTCAAGGAAAGTGAGGAATTTGCTAGACCTTGAGGATTTTGCTGAGTTTGAATTCCAGCAAATATCAGGATAGTTGAAGTCACCCATCACTACTATATTTCTCCTTTCTGAGTGTGTGGTCATCTGTTCTAGAAAAGCATGATCCAATTCCTCTGCCTGAGTCGGGGGTCTGTAGTAGACTCCCACAGTAACATCCTTGTTGTTTCCCTCCCCTTTAATTTTTATCCAGATGCTCTCCACCTGGCTTCCAGGATTGATGTCCTGGATTACTTCACTGGTGGAAATATCCCTGACATATAATGCTAGTCCTCCTCCTTTCCTGTTTGGCCCGTTTCTCTTGAAAAGGTTATACCCCTGTATTTCTATATTCCAATCATGAGACTCACCCCACCAGGTTTCAGTGATGCCTATTATATCGTATTTGCTTTGTTGTGCTAGGAGTTCAAGTTCATCTTGCTTATTTCCCATGCTCTGTGCATTAGTGTAGAGACATCTAAGACCATATGTCCCCTTTACTTGCTGCCTGTGCACGGTTTTTTTGCCTCCCACTGTAGGGTCCTTGCACTGTTTGACTGTTTTTTCAGTCCTTTTGTCTTCCAGAACACTGTCTCCCTTCCCCAAATAGCTCAGTTTAAAGCAAAGCAGCTTCATTTATATACTGCTTCATATCGCGCTATGGGATGTCCAAGCAGGGGACAACTGTAAGCTCATTGCCCCCCAACAGTTGAGTATTCATTTTAGCGACCTCAGAAGGATGCAGGCCTTATTCTAGCCTGAGCCCTGGCTAGTATTGAACTCGCAACCTTGTGGTCTATGAGTGAGTGGCTGCAGTACAGGCATTTAACCACTGTGCCACCAGGGCTCCTGATCAAATTCTTGAGACTGTTGGCAAAAATGTTGCTTCCAACTGGCGTGAGATGCAGCCCATCCCTTGCCAGAAGTTCGCCCTCACGGAACCACAGCCCATGATCTAAGAATCCAAATCGTTCTCAGCAACACCATCTGTGGAGCCAGTTGTTGACATCTGCTATTTTCCTCTCTCGTCCTGGACCATGCCCTTCTACTGGCAGAAGAGATGAGATGACAATCTGTGCGTCCATTTCTTTCAGCTTCTTACCCAGAGCCTCGTAATCCCTTGTGATGTTCTGAAGGCTGTGTCTTGCTGTGTCATTCGTTCCCACTTGGACCAAAAAGAAGGGGTATTGGTCAGTAGGCCTGACCAGTCTTGTCAGCCTCTCTGTCACATCTTGGATCTTTGCCCCAGGGAGACAACACACTTCCCGAGACATCTTGTCAGGCCCACAAATCACTGCTTCTGTCCCCCTCAGCAAGGAGTCCCCCACCACCACCACACGCCTCCTTCGAGGCTTAGCAGCGACTGTTCCCTGTGGTGGAACTCCCAGGGTCCCCTGCTCTGTCCCTGAAGTCTGTCCATGCTGCTCTTCTTCGTCTTCCTTGATAAAGGAAAGAGCTTGAAATCGATTCTGTAGCTGCAAGCTCCCAGAACGATTCCTGGTCTTTCTACTTCTGCGTGTGACATTCCTCCAGTTGTCTCCCTCCTGTGTATGTGAAGTAACCTTCTCTTCCCCAGTGACTTCCTCTGCGTGGTCCCTGTCCAAGACAGTTTGTTCTTTTCTGTCCAGGAAAACCTCTTGCTCCCTAATATGCTGAAGTGTAGCTACCCGTGCCTCCAGCTGCTGTACTTTCTCCTCCAAGAGGGCTACCAACTTGCACTTGGGGCATGTGAAGTTCCCCACATCTGTAGGCAAGAAGACAAACATTCCACAAGTGTTGCAGGTAACGGCAGCAGTTCCCTCAGTGTCCATACTGAGAAGTCTTAATTAGTCCCTGAAACAGGACTATGGCCCTCCTCCTCAAATAAAATCCTTCACTAAACACCAGTGTTAAAGGCTCCTAATGACCTGAACTTTTCACCAATCATTGCTGGTGATAAAAATTCCCCCAAGTGTTTTTAAAAGTTTAAAACTCACCCTCTTAAAATGGCTGCCCAGGAACTGCTCACCTCCTCCTCCTCTCTAGCAGGAACTGGCCTAGAAGGGTTGCTTTCCCCTGAGGCTGAGAGAATGTGACTTCCAAGACTGTTGTTGTTATGTGCCTTCAAGTTGTTTCTGACTTTTGGCAACTCCCAAGATGAATGTATCCTGGGGTTTCCTTGGCAAGGTTTGTTCAGAAAGGGTTTGCCATTGCTTTCCCCTGAGGCTGAGATAGTGTGACTTCCAAGACTGTTGTTGTTGTTGTTGTTGTTGTTGTGAGCCTTCAAGTCATTTCCAACTGATGGTGACACTACAGAAAACCTATCATGAACCTATAATTTCTTGCCTATGTGTTTTTCAGACAGGGTTTGCCTTTGCCACCCTCTGAGGCTGAGAGAGTGTGACTTCTAAGATTGTTGTTGTTGTTGTTGTTGTTGTTGTATGCTTTTCAGTCGTTTTCGACTTACAGCAACCCTAAGGTGGCCCTATCATGGTGTTTGCTTGGAAAGGTTTCTTTAGAGGGGAGTTTGCCATTGCCTTCTCCTGAGGCTGAGAGAGTGTGACTTGCCCAAGGTCACCCAGAGGGATTCCATGGCTGAGCCAGGATTTGAACCGTGGTTTCCAGAGTCATACTCCGATACTCAGACAGGGTAACCAAATGTCTTCAATGCAAAGGAGGACAAGTCACTACAAAAAATGTAGGACATACAAGAAAAAATGTAGAGAAAGCTAAAAACACTAATCTAAATGTAAATCCATGCTTCTTAGCCATGCTCAAAATGGAGGACATTTTAATGGTCAAAATGGTGATTTTTAACCTTATCATGGGGTTTTCTTGGCATGTTTCTTCAAATGGGGGTTGCCATTACCATCCTCTGAGGCTGAGAGTGTGTGACATGCCCAGGGTCACTTAGTTGGCCACAGATTGTACATACCCCAGAATGCATCACCTAGTATATTGGCAGTCCTTCCCCCCAATAACACTTTCTCTTTTCCCCCCAACCATATCATAGCTGGGAGATGGAAATAATTTTTAAAGCAGCATTTAAATCTGGACTATTTTTAAAAAAGTAAGGTCTGAAACACACTGCAGAAATAATGCTAGGGAACATGGGAGCTTTAGTTTGTTGTGTTTATAAGTGACAGTTTTCCTGTCATAAGCATTTGAATTAAAATTACCATATTGAAATCAAATCTGATGTTTTTTTAATTTTTATTTGGTGTGCGTTGGAAGAGGCGTCATCTTATACAGCGAGTATATCCCAAACTCTGTATTTTAACTGGAAAAGTTGGGGGTCATCTTATACGCCAGAAAATATGGTTGGGGGTCATCTTGTACGCCCGGTCGTCTTATACGCTGGAAAATACGGTATATATATTTCAGTGGCCTTCTTCAGGGGTAATGCGAAAAAGAGTTTTCTTTTCAGTCCAGCAATTGGAATGAGATTCTCAGCTTTTCTGCAGTTAGATTTTATATCACCCCTGAAGAAAGCCAAAGAAATATATATAAGCCAAAACGCTTTGGGCTTTTTACAAGATAAAAACAGCTATCCACTGAGCATTTGGAGATATGTCTCCCTTTTTCCCCTGTGGATTCTATTGGGTGCTCTCCAGTTTCTATCTCTTACCTCCTTGCAGGTATAGGTATAGGATTATAGCCTTAGTCAGGGGTGGACAGGCTCTGGCCCTCCAAAAGTTGGACTCCCAACTCACATCTGCCCCAGCCAGCATTTTCAGAGGTCAGAGATTATGAGAGATCTACTCCAGCCACTAGCAGATGACAGGTTGACAATTCCTATTTTGATAATAACCCATTGTTTATGCCTTGAACAATTTAAGCATACTTAAGAGAAGCTAAAGTATGTTCTTTAATGGAATTGTTGATGCCTTTTCTCTTCTAGGCTTCAGATACTAGGTTTCAATCACTATTAAGTGTCTTCCTTTTAATTTATGTAATAGTGATTAACAGATTTTGAGGATATTTTGGATGCATTTTGAATCAGCAAGATGGCAGTTGAGCCTTTCAAGGACAATGTAGAGCTGAATATTTTATGTTAATAATTCTTTTCTATAAGCTGTTTTGGGAATGTGGCCCAGCAAGTTCTTCAGTGCTCTTAATTACATTGAAATATGTGTTTTCATTTTAATCAGTCTGCATAGACACAGTCACATCTGGTTATGTGGCAAGTTTTCAGCAGCATGTCATCTAGCTTATTTTGGGGAGGTGGTGTGGTATGTTGGGGAGAGGTTTCCACTTAGATTGCATGCTGATGTACACAAGCAGAGTTTCTTACTTACAGTGCTGAAGGACTTAATGCATTGCCCTCATCTCCACCACACAGATAGTTTGTTTTCATGGAGGGCACCAAGTTTGTTCTTTCATGCCTCACATATTTGTCTGATCAAACCTTCAACACCAGCAAGTATAATTTTCTTTATTCTTGTATGTTCTGAGGAGGAGAAAGAAAGCTGGTTTGGGGACTGGGACAGAATGTGTGTCCAATAAATGTACATTCCACTTCAAAAGGTTTTCCCTGAGTTCAATTTGGAGCAGAAGGCTGTGTTCCCAAAACATGGCGAGGCTGCCTACATAGCATATTTACTGTTGAAACATGTTCATTTACACCACCCTTTTCTCTTACAGAGCTCAAGGTGGTATACAAGGTATATATTTGTATGCAAGAGAATTCTGCTTGCTTTCTCCCTTTTTTTTCTTTGAGCTTTTGTTATGCCTTTGAGGAGAACATGAGGATTTAAAGTTAATTTCCTCCCTCGTCAATTATTACCTTCTCTGACCATCAGCAGTCTATTCATTTTTTGTTCAACAGATTTTTGAAAAATTCTGCAAGCACAGCTTTCACATTCCATTATGGTTAACTGTGATATTCTCTGAGTGCAACACCAGTATTCCTAAAAGGCTCCTGTTATTACAAGTAAGGATGCTGCAATCTATTTTTAGCAAGTTTGGAAGTATCTGTCTTTCACAAGCACCAGTGCGCAGAGGCTTTAGCCATCATTCACATATGCAAGCATCAGGATGGTTGCTGCTTGTAATGCTGTTGTGTCAAATTAGGTCCCCATGGGAAGCAGTTTACTTGATATTTTTCTTCACACTGTCTGCATCCATACTAGTATAGTCTCCTTCTTTTCAGTATTGCATAGGCATAATTGAATTGCAGGAGGATGCAATTTCACACAATCAAGATTCAAGGAGAGCGACTTCATACAACCACAAGCAATGTTGAGTTGTCCCCAGTGGGGTTGTGTTTTCAAGCAGCAGGCTGATAGCTGTTTCCATCCCTCAGCTGGGCTCTACTGCAACTGGTCCCTTCCAGTTGCTATTGGAAGATTTTTGTACAGTTGGCCCTCCATATCCACAGATCCAACATCCATGGCTTGAAAAAAAATTTTTTTTTAAAACCTTGATTTTGCCATTTTATATAAGGGACACCATTTTAGTACATCATTGTATATAATGGGAATTCTGCATCCACAAATTTTTGTATCCACTGGGGGTGGGTGGGGGGCAGTTCTTGAACCAAAGCCTAGCAGATACCAAAGGCTAATTGTAAAAAGTCTTACAAAATATGGATATTTTCTGATATTTTAAAATTCATGTAATAAATATTCATTTTAGCTGTCAGATCCTTATATTTGCTATCACCCATATATATGTGCTGAATTATACACAAATGAGATCTTGGCAGTGTGTCATGGTGCAGATCACAGCCCTTTGATGATATTGTTTACATGCAGTATTAAAGGCAGAGCATCTCTAAATACCAATTGCTGGGAACCACAAGTGTGCGCATGCACGCATATGTTGTTGTGCTTATATCATACTTCTGCACTGGCATCTGGTTAGCTACATGGGGACAGGTATTGGATTAGATGGGTATTTGCGCTGCTGACCCAGCATTGCTTTTATATTCATGTTGGCAGCAGTACAATTAGACTATTATAGTGAAATGTATGGGAGCCTGGATTTAAAAATGTTTCAGAATCTGCAGCTTTTCTGAAGTAAAGATGCAAGATGATTAACTGAGACAAGTCAATTTGACTAGACACTGCCTGTGCTTTGGCAGCTGCACCAGTTCCCAGTTCATTTCCAGGCCCAATTTAAATTGCTAGCATTAATCTTTGGATTCTTAAATGGCTTGGGATCAGGTTACCTGAAAGACCACCTTTTCCAATGAGTACCTAGCTGAACCTTAAGGAAGTCATGCTCTCAGTGCCCTTATCAAATGAAATGAGATGGCTAATCATGAAGGGGAGGATGCTAAAGTGGCACCTTGTTTATGGAACAGGCACTCTAGAAGAGGATCACCTAAACTGGTCTCTGGGTTGGTTACAACACCAGATGAAGATCTTCTTGTTTATCTAGTTCTTTTATACAGCATATGTATTCTGGCCTTTACCACTTTAAAATTTGTTTTTAACATTGAAACTGGTTCATTTTATTCATTTTTGATTTTGTAGTTTTACACTTTATTTTGTATTTGTTTATAGTTGTTTATTGTAAGTTGCACAGAGAACCTGATTTTACAATGTAGCATAAAAATCTTGTACAGTGAACGCTCCACGTTCACTAGGGGTAGGGGCACAGGACTCCTGTGAAAGTGGGAAAACTGCAAATAAATGTTTACATGAGAGAACACCTTTCTAGGCATTTGTAAGGCCTCCAGCATAACTCTGTGGTCAGCATCTGCCATGGAAGGGAGAAGTAGGCCAAGATGTCATATTTCCTTAAGGACAGCGGAACAGATACTTACAACAGAACCAAAATAATCTCTGTGCTATATTATGTACATGTTTTACAGAGATATCGACCTGTGGCAGTGAGAGATTGCCTGGGTAGCTCAGTGGGATACCTGTGCAGACAGCTGCAGTGCCCTGGGAATGAAGGGCCAGATAACAGGAAGATTGGGAAGCTGCAGAGTCAGGATACACTGGGATGCCCCAAGAACATCTGGCCTGTACAGACACAGCCTTTGTTGTTGCTACTGTATGCCTTCAAGTCATTTCTGACTTATGGCGACCCTAAAGCAAACCTATCATGGGTTTCCTTGTCAAGACTTGTTCACAGGAAGTTTGCCATTGCCTTTCACTGAGGTCGAGAGCACGTGACTTGCCCAGAGTCACCAAGGGGTTTCATGGCTGAGCTGGGAATTGAACCCTGGTCTCCAGAGTTGTGGTCCAACACTCAAACCACAACACCACACTGACTCACAAGCATTAAGTTTAATCTGGGCTTTTTAGATAAAATGGCTTTAGAAAGACTTTATCCTATTAAGAATGTATATACAATAGTAATTTTACCATACATCTAAATATCCTAATTGGAAAAATTGTTCTTGGTCCTTGCTGGATGGTATGGGGGCTGATTCATACCAGATGATTATAACACTACAGTCGTCCCTTCCAATTTATGGAGGATCTGTTCCGCCCCCCCCCCCCCCCGAATTGAAAAAAATTGCAAATATCCAAGTCCGATTGGATATAATGGTTGCACGGCCTTGCCCGCATGTCATGGGCACATGTGTATCATTTTGTCCCTCCTGGCTTCCTGTCCATGGAAATTCAAGACCACAAATGAGAAGTCAGTGAATTAGGAGGGACGGCTGTATATTCCACTTTAACATGCTTCTATCCTGTGAAATCCTGGAGTTTGTAGTTTGGTGAG
Source organism: Phrynosoma blainvillii (assembly GCA_026167975.1). Lineage (NCBI taxonomy): Eukaryota > Metazoa > Chordata > Lepidosauria > Squamata > Phrynosomatidae > Phrynosoma > Phrynosoma blainvillii. The sequence goes on along the minus strand of JANUYF010000004.1, from coordinate 97,493,255 downwards.
CCATTAAAACACTGCCTGAGAATTCCCTAAACTATGCCAATCCCAGGATTTCATAGAACTGAACTGTGTAGGAATTAAAGTGAAATCATAACTGGCTGTTCAGTGCAAGCTGTTTTTCAAAATAAAAGAGGGGGGAAACGGCATGGAGACTAAAAACCCTACTCCTAGCTAATCTGTGGGGGCAAAGCTAATCTTAAAGGACTATAGATTAAAACACACACATGGATTTTTTTCACCTTCCAATGTGAAGAAGGTGACTAGAGATTGGAGCAGCAGAAGTCCAGGAGACAGGTCTAAGAGAGAGATTTTAACCTCTTCCTAACTTGGGGGCTGTCTCCTAAAAGTGAAGGTTTTTGCAAATTGCACATTGTGTCTTGTACATTGTGATTATACTGTGAATTGCAATTGTGAATTGTGTATTGTGCACCACACAGTGGCACCTAGTCATTAACATGTGTTGAGCAATGTTGCTATTTGCCTTGGGGGTGCATAATGCTCATTTAGAGCATCTTTGCAGGACTTGAAGGGCTCAAAAGATTGGATAGGTGTGTGGGAAATAATGGAAGAACCACTTCCATCTGAGACCAACACACAGGTTCACACAAATAAATATGAGGAAAGAGTGAGGAAAGGGGACTTTTTTGAGAAAGGATTAGGAAAAGAGAGTGGAGGGTGCTACTGGTAACAAGAAGGAAAGAGGGGAAAAATTATTTTCTTGGCACTAACAGAATTAGCCAAAGGCCACAAGAGAGGGGAAGATAACTTCACACACCCAGTCCTGTGATTGAGGAGAGCTAATGAGCTTTTTGTCTCAGATGGAAATCCAGACTGGTTAGTGAGCAAAGTTCAGATCCCCTCCACCACCTCCCATGCTTCCACCCTGAAGTTTTCCTTATATGGTACTGTTTGGCAATATTTGAAGACACACTGGCTCTCCTTTGATGTTCAAAATGCCAGTCCAATGAAGATTGTTCTGAATCAGCTGAGATTTCACCTGCATTGGTTGTACAGGCTTTTTTAATCTATGGAGCCTGATCTTATCTGTTGAAACAGATGCAAGCAAGCAAAATCACTTCTTACACTTGGATGTAAACAGGGAACAGTCATGAATCACTAAAGGAGACCATCCTAATGAAGCATGCAGTAGTTAAATCTTAACCATAACTTTTCTGTAATCTCAAATTCCCACTCACAGAAATCACTGTGGTCCTGCTGAGCTAATACCAAAGCAAAAGTGTATGCAGTAGATAGGAAAGAGCCATAAATAGAGATAGGATTATTGTTGACATGGAAGCCATGAAATCTCAAGGTGCTGTGGGTAAAGGGCTCAACATGGAAGGTGAAATTCTCAGAAAATTAATTTGGGAGAAGTCAAACTCAAAACCAGCCCCTCTCTGCTAACCCAAGTAGTGACACTCTTGGACAATTAAGTGGCCATTCTTGATGGCCTGCCACCAAACAGACATTTTCAGAATTAAGAGACTGTCAGACAGGCCATTTTGACAGGTGGAGTTTTTATACATGACTGCCTTTCTACCTACTAGAAGCCTGGTGGATAGCATTGTTGGTTCTACCATCCTCATCCAGCTGCATCTCTATCACTGCATACCAAGTAAGCAGGCTCCTCCAAGATCAAATCCTGGATTGCAAAAGTCGTAAACATTTATGGATCTAGCAGTGACTTTTTTAAAACTTGTAAGACAGCCACCAAACTGTCCAGAAAATAATCAAGTAGAGAAAGCACCAGAAAAGGGAATGACAGTCAAGTGTTTGGAGTTCCTTCTTGTTTACTGACTCATCTTATTGCTATTGCTGTATCTCATCTTGCTAACCACATACAACTTAGTGGTGTCTAATCTCTTTCTGATTGACCCCGAAGACACCCAACCCTTACCTCAGGTAACAAGGACACAGCCTCCCATTATCACAATGTATCTATTATTTATTTATAGTATTTGTAGGCCACCCTCTAACAAATATCTGAAGGTGACAGGCAATAGAACAAAAATGATATCCCACAGAACCCAACAGAACAGCAGGAAAACTTGAACAGGAAATGTAAGCAGTGCCTCTCAAGTTATCTGATGTGGGAGACCAGCAGTTGTCCCCCCCCCCCCCCCCCCAGCGTGCCAGGGACTGGTATCATATGTATGCCCATTGGCTTCAGTTGTTTCTTTCTTGGAAGCTGTTCAGGGATTGGCAGCCCTTGGTTTGTGGACTGTCACTAGCCCATAGATTGCCACTTTGAGTAGCAGTGCTCTAGAGAACTGTCTTGAGTTCTTCACTGGTTTATTTCCCACAATTTCCATTTCTGTTCGTACAGTCATAAAATGGTGTCATACCACTACTGCAAGCCCTACCCAGGATACAATTCAAGGGTTTTGTGCCATGCTGGGTATAGGTAATCATGAAGAGTTGGAAGGGACCTTAAATGCTATCTAGTCTGATCTCCTGCTGAGGTATCATAGAATCATAGAGTTTGAAGAGACCACAAGGCCATCCAGTCCAATCCCTTGCCACACATATACACAAAGCACCCCGGCAGATGGCCATTAAGCCGTCAGGAAGCAGAAACTCCACAGCTAAACATCCCTGAGAGGTCACCATCCAACCTATGTTTAAAGAACTTAAAAGAAGGACTCTACCACAAATACAATGAGATACTGAAAAACATTTTTTAAATGCATGGAATACAATTATGGAAGAAAAAGGAAAAGTGGAACAAAACAGAAAAATAAAAATACTGTTACTGTGAAGTGATTTTTTTAAAATTAGATGAAGCAATATCAACATTATTCTAAAATAAAAGAAACCTCTTATTATTTGGAGTTTTTATACCCTGCTCTTCAGCCAAAAGGCTCTCAGAGTGGCTTACAAATGGTTAATTAGACATTTCCCTGCCCTCAGGCTTACAATCTAAAAAACAAAACAAAAAACTTGGCTTGATCTCTCTCTTATCAGAAAGTAGAAGAAGCCAAATGGAAAAGTGGCAACTAGAAGAACAGCAAACAATATATACCTTTCCTGGGCTGGAAGTTAATGTGTTCTGAACAGACACAAGGCACCAGATTCCCCCCCCCCCCCCGCCCCATACACTGACAATAGGCTTAAGGGGCTTATACAGTAACAGTTCTTGTGTTCTGTTTTAGCTTTTCTTTTTTTCCTTGGTGGTAGTGGTGGTGAACTTGCTTTTTAAAGAAGTTATGCTGTTCCCCTCTCTTGGGTTGGAATGAAGGTGTCAACAACTACTGTATTTAGCCCCATGTGGTTTTTTCCCCTTTCAGCTACATGGCCATGCAGACTGTCTCCACATTCTTCGTCTTCGGAGGTATTTTGAGAATGTGCCAATCACACACATTCTCAGAAAGTCCCCAAAGGCCCGCAATGGTCAAGGACCAGAGCAGGGAGGGAAATGGAAGTCTCACAATAGTAAATTTCCCGCCCTGATTGATGCAGGGAGGTGGTGGTGGGGTCTTCTGTTGAGCTATTAGAATAGCTGTGCCTGGAGAACATCCTCTTGTTCAGTTCTCCCAGTGTGGCTCTGGCCCTCATATCCACATGAAAAAAGCAAGTCCAATAGGACAATCCCTTGAGATAGGGTAGGGATTTTGGAACTATAGATAGTAAGTATGGTTCCAAAAGTGCAGCAGAAAATAACTCTCAGGGCTTTAGATGCCTTGCTGATTTGATTGTTGCTGGCTTTGTTCTGACTCTGCTTTGGTGGGTGGTTCTTCAGTATTGAATCCTTCACACACGATTGATTGTGAATAAGTTATGTTGGAAGAATTCCATTGGCACAAACTCAGAGAGTTTTCTGAGCCAATTCCTATGGGAAAGTTCTAGGGAAAGCCTTGGGAAGTAGCACAGTAGTATCTATGCAGGATATGCTTGGATACTTTCAGTCTCAATATTTTAATGTTTTGTTTTCTCTAATTGCTGTCCTACTTTTAGAGGCTGGGGTTTCCCCTATGTCACCACTTAGTTATTGGTCAGTGGCCTATTTTCTGTGCTTTTGATTCATTATATTACTTTAAATCATAAAATTAATGTGTGTGTGTAGGTATGTGTGGGGTGAAGTGTGCCTTCAAGTTGTTTCTGATCTATGTCAACCCTAAGACGAACAGATCATGGGATTCTCTTGGCAAGATTTATTCAGATGAGGTTTGCCATTGCTTTCTCCTGAGGCTGAAAACATGTGACTTGCCCAAAGATTACCCAGTGGGTTTCATGGCTGAGCTGGGAATCAAACCCTGATCTCCAGAGCTGTAGTCCAACACTCAAACCACTATGCCAGGCTAGCTCTATTGGAGAATTGAGGGAAGAGGCATGTTGTTAAATCTTCTTGCATAATTCACATAGGTACAAATCTTATATATATATTTTATCTCACACACCTGACTCCCAAACAAGGGTGGCATTCTTATTCTCATATGCATACATATAAGTGTGTGAATGCACACACAGTGTGTGTGTATATGTGAGAGACAGAGAAAGAGAGAGAGAGTGGTATCCTTGTTTTGGAGTGAAGTGTCTGTGAAATAAAAGTGTATATAATATTTGTGCCTATGTGAATTATGCAAGAAGATAACAGCATGCCTCTTCCGCCAATTCTCCAATTTAATCTCCATCTAAATAAAGGTTTCTTGCAATGTGGCTTTTGGCCTTCTTTCTCTGAAGAAATTTTGTAATTTTGCTTAAGTCTCTGGTTTAGAACTGCAAATACATGATACTAAAAGCTATTTATACTAAAACCCTTGTCCACTTTTGCTCATGTAGTTTTCTTTCCAAATAAAAGTGGTTCTAAAAGAAATGCATGTCTAAAACCTATGCTAGATATTTTCACTCAAGCGAGAGACTGTCTTGGCTTATATCTCATACTCTGCTTTTTATAATGCTCATTCTAGTTTTGTTTCAGTAATCCAGAGGAAGTCAAGGAAATGGATAAGCCAGTATCAGTGTCTGTAATATGACTGCATTTTTCTGATAGGTATTATTATTATTTTAGTCCCATGAGAAAGCAGAGGAAATGATTCATGATGGCCATGTTTGTTGGCTTGGTTAGCATGTGAGAGGCACAGAAAATCTGCTCATCTGTTCTTTACCCATCAACTCCCCCCCCTCCTTCCATCTCTTGCTGTCCTGTATGATCTCTTGATTTGATTCTCACACCCATAACCTTCCTCAGAATATGATGCTTATATAGAACTTTCTCATCTTAGCTTTTACAGTTTCAGTAGGAAGGATTTCAGCCCATGAATTATCATCCCTACCTGTCTGAAAAAGCATTACATTTAGTACCATTTGTTTTTTGTTGCTGTGTTGCAGGCAGACTAGTGGCAGAGAATAACTTCATTAATAGCAATCTGAACTATCCCCAAATGGGAAAAACAAATGTTTTTGGAAATACCTAGGGCACTTTGACAAATGTCATTTCACACAATTTAGGATAACAAGAAATTACAATTTCTAACTGATAATGCTCTAAAAGTAAATTTAGCTTTTCATCTTTTCTCTTAACCACCAGTCTATAAGTAAAGAGATGAATATAAGAATTATATAGTTTACTGGTTTGTAGTCATAGGTCAGGAGTGGGCAAAATGTGGATGTTTTTGTGGCTCTCAACTCATCCAGACTTGCTAGATCATCCTCTTTCTGGTTTAAAGAAAAGCAAAAACTAAGGTGAATTTGAGTGGCAACACACCCTTTAAATATGTTTTAAAGCTCCCATTTTTCAAAACCAAAACTGGACTTCTAGCCACTTCTGTTTTGTTCTTGTGGGACATTTTTGGCATATCATGCAGTCCCCTGAGGGGTATCCCTGAAGGGTACAGGAGCAGGAAGTTAGCTGCTGAACCAAGTGCAGTTTTCTGTCCCTACATATACATATACCTAGTAGTGTCCATCAGCTGGTGGATGTGTTTTCCAGCCAGAAAGATTTCCTCTCGTTTGCAGCTTTGCATATTTTCACCAAATCTCCTCTGGAGGGATGGGGGCTGCAAGAATCAAGTGGCTCTATTTACAGGTAGAACACTTTATATAAAATCCTCAGTTTACATATGCTATGTCTGTTTCAAGGTAGTAGTGGTTACATTTATATAGGAAAACTGACCTCTCAAGTTAGGACTTGCACCATCACTTGGTGAATTGCCTTAAATAATCATATTTGTATTCTAGTCTCTTCCTCCTCCTCCTCCTCCTCCTCCTCCTCCTCCACCACCACCACTACCAAGTGGCATTCATAGGCATGGAATTCTTTGGGAGGCTAATGGTTTATATCAGTTCTGCAATGTAGTATGGCTGATTTTACTTTATTTATGTGACTGTATTGATTGATGGTAATGGTTTTCAATCCTGTGTGTTCTACATTGATGTGGAAGACGGTGTGTGTGTGTTCATATTAGCCCACCAGGAGACCTTGGAAGGTTGCACTCCATCACAAAAATGTGCTCAAGTGCCCTCTTGCTATTTTTGCTATGTTTTTGAGGAAATCCTGGGCCATTTTTAAGCCCAGGAGAGACTTTTTAACAAAGGAATATGGCTCAAGGGGAATAAATGTGGCAAAAATGTCTACCAGACCTGCTAGAGGGCATTTTGGGGCAAGACATTTTGATCCTGGGGTGCACACATCACAGCAGTAACATTTTCATGAGGAAGGAGTACTGTGTAATTGCCTCACATAATCACTTGGTGTCAAATATGAAGACAGTAGTGATCCATTCTAGTGTGTAGCAGAAAGGATTAAAGCAGGGGTAGGCAACCTTTCCTCTTTAAGGGCCGAGGGACTTCAGCTCCCAGAATCCCAGGAGCTATTGGCCAACATGGGACTATTGGTCAACATGGCTGAGGCTTCTGGGAGCTGAAGTCCCTCAGCCCTTAAAGGGGAAAGGTTGCCTACCCCTGGATTAAAGAGTATTATTGTGTTAAGTTTTACGGTGTTCAGCTCTCCTTAAGGAAAGAAAACACTTATGGTAAATTTTACTTATCTGTTTAAAAATTGCATACTGCCATTCCAGTGTTTACTGTTATACATAGTGGCAAATTCTTGATGATTCATAGACAATTTAGTTGGATTTACTCATAGTTTCTTTGTGAAGGGGTATGATAAATACTGGTAGATTATGGGCATTTTTTCAGCACATTATATTGTAGTTTGCTATACAAAGATCTGTGTGTAACAGTCTGATTTTTATGTCAGACGAGCATTGTTATTGTGTGCCTTGGAATGGGGCACAACCATCCACGCAGCTCTAAAGCGAATGTATCATGGGGTTTTCTGGGGCTGAGGGTGTGTGACTTACTCAAGATCACCTGGTGGATTTCCATGGCCTGGTGTCCAGAGTCATAGTCCAACATGCAGACCTCTATGTACACCATGCTGGCTCTGGAACATGATATACAGGGGCTACCCATAGTTCTGGCAAAATGCTAGAGGTTGTGAATCTGTGCTAATTTTGTCTTTGCTTAATATAATCACTTCTTGGATTATGTTAAATAATACTTTTGTGGATACAGTTACCCTTTGAGGACCACTTGAGGGCCACACTAAAGAGGGCATTCTGTGTTGCTCCCAGATTGTAGAGTTGCAATCAGTTCCCAGCTTTACTGCTGTCAGGAAAAATGTGAAGATGTATATTTTCAACTTGGCTCTTTCAACTGTTTTACTTATTATAATAATTTCAACAGCTTTATTGTTTTAATGATATTAGGCAGGTGCTATACTTTTATTTCAAGGTACCACAAAGTGTAATAAATATAAGCAGTGAATCCATGTTGGTTACTTGTCTAAAAATAATTTTAATATTTTCATCACGCCTTGTTTGCATCTAGATGGTTACAGGAAGACTGAACATTTATAAAGTTTTTAGATCAACAGGCTGAAATCTCAGTGCGGTAGACTGGTACTTGCAAACAATGGTATGGTAAACAGCAAAGAAAGGAATATGTCTGCTTTGGCTGAATGGTGATGACTATCTCCTCTGTTTCATTATCTTTGTTTCTGGTTTAGTTGTTTCTTTTGCTAATTGGTAGTTTATTTGTACTGATGTGTATCTTTAAGTGTATGCATGAGAAACAGACTGAGCACTTCCTTAAGGGCCTTGCACGGATCAAAAGGTGGGATTAACAAATAAAATATCCTGAAGTTGAAAAGTCTCTTGGAGAAAGAAATCACCAGCCCACCAATATGAAGGGTCCACTGTATACTCTTTTCCAAATACAAAACCACCAGTTTATTTTAGTTGACAGTGTTATGGCATCATTTTACCTCCATGTCAATGAGAAAATGAATACCTTTTAGCAACTTGCTTGCACTTTCTTAGGCTTGCCTGCACACCTATCACTCTAAGAACTGCACAAATTTAAAAGTAATATTGCTGCCAAAATTTTAAAAAAGTTTTACTGAGCTCAGAATAGAATTTTGGCAGAAAAATTAAAGAAAATTTTAATTAATTGGATACATGATGGATCAAAGTGGTTTTCTCCCAAATAGAATTATTAAATATAATATTAGAAATGTTTTAAATGTAATAGAACTTCATGAAAAAACATAGATAAAAATTGGCTTTAATTTTTATTGATGTGGAGACATCATTTGACAACATTAACTGAGAGTTCATGATTGGGGTACTGAAGTAAATGGATGCGGGGGACAACTTTTTAAAATGGATGGAAATGATATATAAGAATCAAGGATGTGATATATAAGAATCAAGGATCTTATAGCTCTTGGAGGACCACAAGACAAGAAAATTATGCTTCTTAAATTGTAATTTTGATTATTGTTATCTAAATTGCTTGTATGTTTGGGGGGGATGGGTGGGTGGGTGAAGGAGGGATAGGATTTTAATTTGATGTATTGCTTTGAAGTTTTGTGATGTTGTACGCCGCCCCGATTGCCTGGCAGAGGGGTGGGATATAAATAATAATAATAATAATTATTATTTTTATTATAGTCCATGTTTTCAAACTAGGTGTTTAAGCAGACCTTTTCACACATATTAGATTGGTTTGACCTCCCTTATTATTTGCATTATGTAATTTTATTAGGAAAATACCTCAGCTTTTGAGTTTCTGCAGCTTGAGCTGTCTGCCTTCCCCTTTGCCTCCCTCAGAACATCTGTAGAGGCCAGGAGGGCGGAGCCGATGCCGGAGGAAGCTTCAAGCACCTGGGGGATGCTGCCTAGGGGCCTTGGCATTGACCATCCTAAGTAGTATCCAGGGGCTATGTAGAGTACACTGATACTGTGTGGGTTAATACAAGATCCTGATCACCATCGATTAACCTTTACCATCTGTGGCTTTAAGTTTTATTGCTTCTCTCGAGGACGGGAATGAGGCGGAGGTGGCTATTGGAGTTGTGCAGGGGAATGGGAGATATGGCCGGAACAGAGGGAGCAAATGTTACAAAAGAAGGCGGGATCGCTGTTTGAAAGCAATCCCGCCTTCAGTTCCCTCTGTTTCCCAAAATGGTTTGGAGAGCAGACCAACCATTCCACAGAACCTCACTCTGCTCCTTTGCAATGCCAGGTCAGTTAAAAACAAGACTTACATCATCCAGGACCTTCTCCTGGATGAGGATGCCAACCTGGCTTGCTTCACAGAGACCTGGCTGGGGGAGGATAGTGCTGCTATATAGATGCAGGCCCTCCCGGCCGGGTACTCTGTCAGTGAGCAGGTGAGGGGAAGTGGGCGGGGGGGGGGGGGGCGGAGTGACTCTAGTTCATAAGAACACTTTGACCTTGACCAGGATACCTGTCTTAGCCCACTTCGAGTGTATGTACCTCAGCCTGAGGACCAAGGATAGTTTGGGGATTCTGCTAGTCTACCGACCACCCCGTTGTCTAGCAGATTCTCTGACCAAGCTGACACAGCTGGTCTCTGAGCTGTTGTTGGAGACTCCCAGACTTTTAGTTTTGGGGGCCTTCAACATCCTGCTCGAGACCAGTTTAACAGGCGCGGCTCGGGAGTTCATGGAGACCATGACAAACATGGGCCTATCCCAACTGGTCGTTGGGCCCACACATTGTGCAGGTCATACACTCAATGCAGTCTTCAGTACGGAACAGGAATATCTGTGGGCGGAGGTGGTAAGCACCTCCGCATTGTCATGGACGGATCATTTCCTGGTCAAGACGGAACTGAGAGCCAATATCTGCCCCACCGGGGGTGGTGGACCCATTAGAATGGTCCACATTCGAAGGCTAATGGAGCCTATTGGATTCCAGAGAGCCTTAGAGGGTTTAATGGTTGGGAATGCCAGTGACACTGTCGATGCTCTGGTCAATACCTGGAACACCGATCTTACCAGGGCTATCGACACAGTTGCTCCCAAGTGTCCTTGCCATCCCGCTTCGAACCGTAGGCCATTGTATACACCTGAGCTTAGGAGGATGAAGCAGTTTGGACAACGACTAGAGCGCAGGTGGCGGAAGACTCGACTCTTATCCGACAGAACTCGCCATAGGAACTTTCTTTGGTCCTATTGGGAGGCAATATGTGCAGGGAAGAGAGCCTTCTCCTCTGCACGTATTGCGTCTGCAGAGTCCCGTCCAGCAGAACTGTTTAAGGTGGTGAGGGAGGTGACGCAGGTGCCCCCTGCGCCAAATCCTTTACTTAACCCAACAACGGCCTGCTGTGACGCGTTTAACAACTTCTTTGCAGATAAAATCTCTCAGATAAGAGCCGACTTAGATGCCACTGTTCCGACAGAGTCTATAGGCGAGGTGTCCAGCGACTCCCTCGATGAAGTTATCCTGGATCAGCTGCAATCTGTGAATACCGAGGACGTGGACAAGCTGCTTGGTAAGGTGAGGAAGAGAACCTGCCCTCTCGACCCTTGCCCATCATGGCTGGCCGTCCGGGGGGGGGATGCATTGCGGAGATTCCTCACGGATATCATCAATGCATCCTTCAGGGAAGGACATGTTCCATCTTGTCTAAAGGAAGCGGCTGTTAGGCCGCTTCTGAAAAAACCTTCCCTGGACCCCCTGGATATGAGTAACTACAGGCCTGTTTCTCTGTTGCCATTTTTGAGCAAGGTAATTGAGAGGGCGGTTGTCATTCAGCTCCAAGCTGTCTTGGATGAAACCGATTATCTAGACCCATTTCAAACCGGCTTCAGGACAGGCTTTGGGGTTGAGACTGCCATGGTTGCCTTGACCGACGATCTGTGTCTGAGCATCAACAATGACCCTGTTGGTGCTCCTAGACCTCTCAGCGGCTTTTGATACGATAGACCACGGCATCTTCTTGGACTGCTTGAGGGGGTTAAGTATCGGGGGCACTGCTCTGCAGTGGCTCCTTTCCTTCCTCTCAGGTAGGTCCCAGAGGGTGCTGCTCGGGGACAGTAGCTCCAGTAAGAGGGTGCTCACTTGTGGGGTCCCTCAGGGAGCTATTTTGTCCCCGATGTTATTCAACATCTATATGAAGCCACTGGGTGAGATAATACAGAGTTATGGTGCTGGGTGTTATCAGTACGCTGATGACACCCAAATCTATTTCTCCGTGTCTCGTTCGTCGGCCTTGAATTCCAATGGCATTTCTTCTCTCAATGAATGTCTTCGGGCGGTAATGGGCTGGATGAGGAAAAACAGATTGAAACTGAATCCGGGCAAGACGGAGGTGCTCACGGTAGCGGCCCCGAAACCAAGAATTGGGTTGCAACCTCCAGTCCTGGATGGGGTCACACTCTCCTCCAGTGACTGTGTTCGCAGCCTGGGGGTGCTCCTTGACGCGTAGCTCCTGATGACAAATCAGGTAAATGCGACGGTCAGGAGCGCCTGTTATCAGCTTCGGCTGGTATGCCAGCTGTGCCCTTTTCTGGAAGTAAGGGATCTCGAGACTGTTGTGTACGCGCTGGTAACCTCACGCCTTGACGCTCTACATGGGGCTACCCTTGTACTTGGTTCGGAAATTACAGCTGGTACAAAATATGGCAGCCAGGCTTGTGTCGGGAACATCTAGGAGGGACCACATTACTCCGGTTCTGAGGTCCCTCCACTGGCTGTCTATTAGCTTCCAGGCCCAGTACAAGGTGTTGGTTATTACCTTTAAAGCCCTAAATGGCTTGGGTCCAAGCTATCTATCATCGCCCCCAAACTCTAGAACGACCTGCTGGACGAGATCCGTCAGTTGACATCACTAGACAGCTTTAAAAAAGCTGTCAAGACGGACCTCTTCCGGCAGGCCTTTCCAGACTAATCACCCCGGCCTTGGGTTCCTTGACTCCTGCGTTCCTCTCATGGCCCCATCAGTTGTTGATGAACGCAGCAAAGGTTGATTAGGACACTGCAACCTGTTTTAAATGTTTAAAAGTAAAATGTCTTATATTGTTACGTTTTAAATTTATGTTTATCGCTATTTTAACTATGTACCGTTTAATGCTGTTTTAAGGGGGTGGGTTGGTTTTTCTTTTTTGGGATATGTTATACGGGTTTTATTGTAAGCCGCTTGGATTGTTTGTCAATAAGCAGGATATAAATAAATAAATTATTATTATTATTATTATTATTATTATTATTATTAAAAGAAAGGCTTCTTTTGGGCCTAAAATGGCCTAGGGGTAGCGGGAAGCATGGGGAAAACACACAGACACAGAGATCCAAAACATACTGCAGAAATAATCCAGTCTGAGACGGCTTTAACTGCCCTGGCTCAGTGCTAGGGAATCCTAGGAAATTATAGTTTATAATTATAGTTTATAATTGTCTCTCTTTGACAGAGAAGGCTAAATGTCTCACAAAACTACAGTTCCCAGAATGCCCTAGCATTGAGCCAAGGCAGCTAAAGCAGTCTCAAATTTGATTATTTCTGCAGTGTGTTTTGGACCAGAGTCACTTATTCTTTCCTCCACTTCACAACTCAATACAATTCCATCCCTCAACAATTGTCTACTGAGGCTGCTTACCCACTTCTGCTAGTAATGCTATATGAAAATCAAATGAAAATCTCTGCTGTGCAGGAAAGAGTGTTGTCAAGAGGGAACTGATGAGATATGCTTGTGCTTGTGATAAGGGGGCTGCATCACTGTACTTTTTAGAGAAACAAATATCCAGAATGTTTTCTGTTTCCTGCCTCTTTTCAGTTAAGTTTGAAGACCCAGCTTCTAAGCATATTGTATGTTCTTTCCTTTCCTTTTTCTCTTACATCAGAGTAGTGAAAATGATTTTTAATTAGCGAAGACAGCAGATTTCACAGTTCATCTAGATTTAATATTAGCCAGGGGTTTTAGCATAGCAAGACTAGGAGGATTGTGTTACCACAAGTTACTGCTGTTGTGAATTGTGCTTCACTTGTATAAATTTTAGCTTTGCATACAAAAAACTGTACAATTTACATTGGTTGCTTTTTCACAGTGTTCACTGTTACTTGGCTTTTTACAGTTAATCTTTTACTCCCCTGGTCTCATGTGTGAGAAAGAAAACTGATTTACAGAACTGCTTACCAAAATATATTTGTTTGTCTTTAAGTTGCCACAGAATTCTTTATTTTCCTTGCAATAAACTAATACAGTTATCTTTCAAATAAGTGTCTCTTTGTGTGCATGTGTGTACTAGTCTACTTTAAAGTTCTAGCAGTGGTTTTGTTTTGGATAGCTGTGCTAACTTTCAGTTGTACAACTGAAATATCTGTGTGCTAAGTTACAGTTTAACTCACGGATGGCGAAAAAGTGTTACTCCTGTAACAAAACCTCTAATATGGATAGTAGTCCCCAAGCTCTAAACTTGTGCTAGGCAAAGGGAACTTTTTGAATTCCCCTGAAGCTCCCTCTGAATTAAAGTTGTGGGGTGTGCTATACTAGTAATCTAACTCTGCATTCAAAAGCCAGAGATTGAAACCGAACTCTTCACTAAGTAGGTGGATATTCCTATTGGGGCCTTGATAAAATGATTCTGGATAATGAAGTAATCCTGATACTGGGCAAATTAGCTCACTCTTTTATTCTGTCTCTGAGTTAATAGGCTTTCAGTGTATGCCAGAAAAACTTGGCATACCTTCAGAAAGTTGATATTACTCTTCTTCCAATTAGCCTTTAAGCTCTTTGATTAAACTTGGTTTATGTCCTTAAGTGATGAATGTGCCTCTTATTAAAACATCTTCACAGACTGTAGTATCTGGAATGATGGCATATGTGGAAATGTGGAGTTCAGAGTTCAGATGCCTTGTCTGCCTGGCTCAAAGGAGTCATATGAACAATTACTTGACAATTGCTGCTATACATAGACTCAGCTTCTTGCTATACAGCACATAGATATACGTTGTGAATGCTACCTGCTTTACATAGATTAAAGATCTCACACTGAAACTGGATGCTCTGGTGCCACAACAGACTACAGTATCCAGAATTCCATAGCAATGAGCCATGGCAGTTCAAGTGGTGTCAACCCAGATTATTTCTGCAGTGCAGATGCAGCCTGTGTTCCTTGACTGTAGGCAAAAAGTCTCTAGTTGACATTGACCCACATAAGAATAATAAAAAAGAAAAATAAATAGCCACAATTTTTGTTTAAAAATGTATGCTGGGTTCTAGAAAAGTTTTTCAGTTTTCCCCTAGTTATTTATTTTTAAGGTTTAAGGCTAGATTTTCATACCCAGATGCACTGTGCTTAAGCCCATTGATAGAAGCCAAGCTAAGGGTATATAACTGGGCATAGCATATATGGTTTCAGATCTTAAATTTTGTTTTAATTGGTTTGTTTTAATTGTTTTAATTCGTTTCATGTTTAATACTATTTTAAGGGGAGGGTGGGTCTGGGAGGTATTGTGATATTTTATCGATGTAAGCTGCCCCGATTGCTTCGGTAGAGGGGCAGGATAGAAATAAAATTTTATTTTATTATTATTATTATTATTAAAACCAAAGTTTTCACATTAGGTCTTTGAGGTTTTTTTGAAAAAAATAAATGATTGTAGATCATTCCACAGATGAAGTAGTTTTAATATTATAATCAGAATGCAATCCAGGGACTGCTAGGCACAACTTTTGAAGTACTGTAGTAGCCAATTTGAGACTTGCTTCCTTTTTATAGAGATGTCATTTGATGTAGGAAATTATGTGTACCACAGTCAGGTAAACTTACATGACAGCAAAGTGCACTGGTATCCAAATATGAAGACTGCAGATAAGACATTTGAATACAGTATCAGTCCTGATTCTGCCTGTTACATTGAGTCTGGAGATGGAAGCTCAGAACAGTTTGCGTAACCATTACAACTTTATAACTGTTTAGAATGGGTACCTGGACACATTAATTACGGCCACTGTGAGCAACCTATATCCTCAACCCATTGTTGTTCATTTCTCATCAGCCCTAGCTGGCATTGTTAAATGTGAGGAGGGATCATGGGAGTGAATAACAGTATCCCGCTCTGCTCCTAGTTCCTAGAACAGGGGCGGGCAACTCCACAGGAGGTGGGGGCCATTTTACTTTCCAGCGCCTGTCCAGGGGGCTGCACCAGGTTGTTTCAGCATCCCCAAGGTGACGTGATGTCATTTCTAGCCAGCATTTTCTCTTTTTTTGGTGTTTTGGGGAAGTTAATGGGCTTTGCAGACTTAGGGGAAGAAAAAAAATGCTGCATTTTTAGATAATTTTGGTCCATTTCAGAACAAAAAATTGTCCACAAATTCCCCTGTTAATTTTTTTTGGGAGGGTGGGGAAAGCCTTTGGGTGGGGCAAGGGCTGCATTTAAGGATTCTGTGGGCTGTACTTTGACACTCCTGTCCTAGAAGGAAAGGACAGAATTGCATAGCTTTATGGTAATATACAAAAATGTGTTGGGTTATTTCAGCTATTCACTGCTTCTGTGGAATATTGATTTCATTTAAGAGAAGTGGGTTATAACATGCTTCTGAGTGCTTTGGCAGTTACTAGGAAAATAAAAACTTTATGTGGCCTGGATTCGAAGGAGCATGCAAGGAGCTGCAGAGCTTCTAAGTACCACTTCATCAATGGAGCCCTCTGTTCTGTCTTTCAATGCAGTACAAGGAACTACGGTCTGAAAATAACCTGGGGGAGCCCTAGTTTGCTCGTGTAAGTGCTTTGTATGCATCAAAGAAGGTCTTTGATCACAGCTGTATCACAGCTCAGTATCTCTGGACATACTGGATGAAATAATATTAAAACACACCTTGCATTTGGAATTAATGTTTTACCTTGTTTACAACAACTGTATTTGCATGCTTATTACAGGTAGGCACAAAACATTAAGTTTTAACAGGAATTTTTCAGTACCTCAGTTGTCTGAAATATGGTTTTGAGTGGACAGTCTGAGTGAAAAGAAAAGAAAGTAGGTACAAAGGCTAAATGAAAACATTGTGATACAGGTCTTGACTTTTAAAAAGGACAAGGTAAAAGGAGTTCTTCTTGGCCCTGGATTGACTACTGTGAGAAGAGCTCCCTCTCCTGTCTTGGTCTTCTTTAGCTACTGACCTTTCAACAGGCAATGGAAAATGCTGTGAAGCTATTTCCTTATATAAAATGTGATGAGATGAAAGATGGTGTTTTATTGATTTTATTGAAAATGTCAAGATAATTTCTTTTCATTTTTCCAGAGCTTTATGTGTGTCCTTAAAATAAAGACTTCTTTTTTGCCTTTGATACTAGTTAGCCATCAGTTTATGCCAATAAGGGCTAAAGAAACTTTTTTTTGCCTTTGTGCTTTCACAACATTTGTCTGAAAGGCTTCCAAAGAAGCATTTTGTGTCATTGGATCCCTGGTGAATTCTGTAGTGGCTTGAATAGAAATGTCTGAACTGCCATGGAGTACTTTAGCAATTCAACAGCATCTGCTTTTTACTTCATGCACTCACAATGGAGGTGAAGGAGGTAAAGGAGGTGAACTGTAATCAGAGGTAGGAACTAGGTGGTTAAAATCAACTAAGGGCCTTTGCAGACTGCCAGAAATAGTGCACATTAAATTGAGGCACTGCCCTGGCTCAGTGCTAGGGAGTCATGGGAATTGTATTTTTTTTCTGGGACATTGAGCCTTCTCTGTCAGAGAGCTCTGGTGCCACAATAAATTATAGTTCCCATGACTCCCTAGCACTGAGCCAGGGCAGTGCCTCAATTTAATGTGCACTATTTCTGGCAGTCTGCAAAGGCCCTAAGTTATCAGTTTAATTGGAAATAAGCTAAGAAAAAGAGAAAATGTAATGTAATTAATTTTCTTTTAAAACTCATGTAATTGACTTAAGTTGGAATGAAAGAATTCCAAATGTGTGAAGTTGAAGGCTTTCACGGCTGGCATGCATAGTTTTTTGTGGGTTTTTTGGGCTATGTAGCCATGTTCTAGAAGAATTTATTCCTGATGTTTCGCCTGCATCTGTGGCTGGTATTTTCAGAGATAAAGATCCACAGATGCAGGCAAACACGGCTACATAGCCTGAAAAACCCACAAAAATTTCCAAATTTAATTAATATATTAAATGGAAGACAGTGCTAAAGAACCAACAAATTTTACACTTCTTAATTGGTTCTTTACCTAAAACCTTGTATATTTGTAAAACTGCTTCCTGTTGTTTGTTAGCCATCAGGATTGGGAAATTAAAATGTTAATTAATTAAAATAAAATTAAAATTAAAAGGTTCCTAATTTTAGTTCATGAATTGGTAGTAATTCCAAAGATCAAAAGTTTTAAGCCAACAAGTAGTAAGGACAGCTTGGAAGGATATTGTCTTCCTTGAATCCACATGGTTCTCCAGTGTTCTCTACCAAGCAGGGACTCTTCATCTGTTGCAGCAAACTGAATTGTTGAATTTCTTAACACTGGGACTTTTACTGGAATCCACATAGGTATCAGTAATCTAAAGGAAGTGGGTTAATGAGATGAGATTTTAAGGGGGGGAGAAGGGAAAAGCAATGGAATGGGTTTTGGTGGGGTGCATAAGAAATGAGACTTTCAACATTCCACAAAACAGGGATAATGGCGATAGGGTTGGTAAAGTCATGAATAATATTTTTCTACTTCATTCTCACCAGACATGTTTTCTGGTTCATTCTGATGAGGCATTAATGCAGGCATTGAACTTTCATTTCAGTGGTAATTTAATAGAAACTTAAAAGTAACCCAACAAAGGCAGACCATCCCTCCATTAATTTCACATTTTTGTTGATCCCATGACATTCCTTTACAATAACTTGTTTAAAGTTGCTTAACCCAAGTTTTTAAATAGAACCACTCTGGTTGTAAATAAGTTGTTTTAATGTCATGGGATCAACAAGAAAGATGTGAAATTAATTTGGGAGTGGTGCTCTCACAATTGCAGCTTGTCTCAGCACAGGATAATTTCCCTTGGTATTACATTATGTAAACCAGTTACAGACTGGTTCCCTGATCTATACCAGCCTGTTTTCCAGCAAAGACATTGGACTATTATTGTCTATAAACTGTGATTAAATCTTTATCTTCTGCTTTTAACTGTCCCACACACTTCTGGAGGGAATTGTGTTACACATTCTGCTGTAAATCACATACAAAGAAAATCAACCTGGATGGATGATGTTCAGTCAGTTCTAGATGAGGCCATTCTTCCCCAGAAGGATCAGGTTCACAACTCAGGGGGCTGCTGCTTATTGATCCAGCTTTATCATGAGAGTCTCAAGTGACCTTTGTGGCTCAAAGTGTTTGCTGTGACCTTTCCTGGATGGATATAGCTTGGACACATTTGCCCATGTGCTGATAACCTCCCATATAGACTATTGTAATGTGCGCTATGGGAGGCTGAATCACCTTTAAACGCTATTCAGAATCTGCAGTTTGACTAGACAGTTTGACAATATTATGACTGTGCTTTGTCAAATACACTAGTTCACAATCCATTTCCAGGTCCAATTTAAATTGCTGACTTTAACCTTTAAAGTCCCAAAGAGATAGGGGTCAGTCAGGTTTGTTGAAATATTTCCTTCTCCGCTACCTGCCTCAAGGTCTTCTTTGCTCCAAGTACCCCTGCCAAATGAAGTGAGGGAATTTGATTTTTTCTTTTGATTGTACCATCCTGCAGACAGAGTAGCCAGACCTTCCTCACTTGGCACCATACCTGTGGGATTCTGTGTGTGTGTGCGTGCACCAGGCTCCATCCTTTCTGTTCACTGATGCCTTTTAAATAACTCATTTAAATCTATGCCTCTGGTTTAATATTTGTTTTTTAATTCTGCAGTTGCTATGAATCTTGTTCTTCAATGTATTCATGTACTTTTTTTATTATATGCATGTTTTGTTTTGCTTCGACTGTTTATGTGTTGTCAGTTACCCAGAGAACTTTTATGTTTCAAATAAAGAAACATTCATGAATTATATAGATCCCATGGAGATGCTAGTTTATGGAAATAGTTTCCCTTTTGCTCTTCTGCTTAGAATTGTGAAAAGAATAAATGGTAGAAGACCTTGATTAAGTTCTCTGCATTCTTTTCTGCAGATAGTATCCTTTCTTTGAAGAAGAGACATGCATATGACATGACCTTCATGATTACATCCTTCCATTTTGACAACATGTTTTTGTGTTGAATTTATCTTTTCGAAAAATCTCCCAGTGTGACATATTTCATAATTTCTAAGTTATTTGTAAATAGAAGCAGCAAGTGTTGTGGGGGAGGGGAGAGGCATGATAACTGATGGCGTTTCCTAAAAATTTTAGCTTTCTATGTTTTCTTAGATTATGAGCCAGTATGAATATTGAGAACTGGGAAAGTTTATTAGTTATTTTATACATTATTGATGAAAAAATAGATGGGATGGTTGAAAAAAGATGGTTTTAAAATTCTTTCTTTATCAATTATTCACTTTCCATTTAAATTCTTTTCAGTATTTTTTAAAAAAGAAACCATACTGAATGCATCCCACTGATATAAAATGTGAAGTCAGCAAGTCTGTCATTCAGGAGAAGGTGTAGTTTCTAAAATATTGAAACTGACATCTCCAATCAGACAGAAATAAGGAATGAGGAAAAACACTGACCAAGCAAAATGTATTGCCAAACTCCTTTTTGTGCAGAAACAGAACTGCACGCAGCTTGTATGAAGTTCTTTCCAGTCTCATCTTCTTGCAAAGCTGTCACTTTCTCACAGATGTAGATGGAAAAAAAATCATAGAATCATAGAGTTGGAAGAGACCACAAGGGCCATCCAGTCTAACCCCCCCGCCATGCAGGAACTCCCAATTAAAGCATCCCCAACAGATGGCCATCCAACCTCTGCTTAAAGACCTCCAAGGAAGGAGATTCCACTACTCTCCGAGGGAGTGTGTTCCACTGTCGAACCGCCCTTACTGTCAGGAAGTGCCTCCTAATGTTGAGGTGGAATATCTTTTCCTGGAGCTTGCACCTATTGTTCCGGGTCCTAGTCTCTGGAGCAGCAGAAAACAAGCTTGTTCTCTCCTCAATATGACATCCCTTCAAATATTTAAACAAGGTTATCATATCGCCTCTTAACCTTCTCTTCTCTAGGCTAAACATCCCCAGCTCCCTAAGTCGTTCCTCATAGGGCTTGGTTTCCAGACCACCATTTTAGTTGCCCTCCTTTGGACACGCTCCAGTTTCTCCACATCTTTTTTGAATTGTGGTGCCCAGAACTGGACACAGTATTCCAGGTGAGGCCTGACCAAAGCAGAATAGAGTGGCACTATTACTTCTCTTGATCTAGTTCTAGACACTATACTTCTATTGACTATACTTCTAAATCAAGTTGCCCAGCACCAAAAGAAAAACTGTTTAACTGTTATTCTTAGGACTTGAATTAGATATACTTCCTCTCATGTTAGGAAAAGGAATTAAGATTTCAAATTTTTGAATTAGCCTTTTGGATCAATATAAACATATAGACCAGGTTCCTGTGTCATCAAACATAATTACAGTGGTGGAGCTCCATCATCACAGATACTAATGATGATGCCACGCTCCAAAACCCTACCTTTTCAGACAGTCAGTGTCCCTTTCAAAGGGTTTCCCTGGCACTACAGTGGGCTAGGGGCTGAGGTATGATATCTGTGGTGCTCTCCAGGTCATGGGGCTTGTTGAAAACAAGCAGGTGGAAAGTCTCCTTGCGATCCTGTTGCAATCACTTCTCTCATGTTGCCCCATGAACTGAAGAGCACTGCATATATCATTTTGCAATGCTCCATTCTGCAGTACATATGGAACTGTTTGGTTGGGGTGCTAGCTGGTTTCACAGACAGATTTGGAGGGTTACATTCAACATTAATGACCATAAACATGAATTCGAAAAGTTATGAGATCATAAATTCTGCTCATGATCTCATAATACTGAACAGGATGCCAGTCCCTATTTTAAAATACAAATACAAAATTGCACAAACATAACAGAACAGCTAGTAATAAGCAATAATAAACCAGTGACACCAATTGTTTATTGCGGCCACATTTTAAAAACAAAGAAAACCTATTACAAAAACATGACATATATTTATGTGTGTGTAAGGCTGGGGCCCATGTAGGTACTGTGATATTTATTTATTTATTTATTTATGTTCTTATTCTTACTATATTTTTACCTTTCCTCTTAGGACAAGTACTTATGTGGTAGATTACAATAAAAATGATAAAAGAATGTGTTTGTAGAACAGCATGTTGGTTTAATGGAGGGTTGCCATATGACGTTTGGCTAGCTCACACAGGAACAACTTTGTATTCCTTAGGACGGGGTAGGCAACCTTTTTGAGCCGGGGGCTGGGTTGCTGTCCTTCAGACAATTGGGGGGGGGGGGCAAAGCACCATAAATATATATATATATATATATATATATATATATATGCACACTCTCTCAGCCCCAGAAAAGCGATGGCAAAACCCCTGTGGAGATTTTGCCAAGAAAACCCCAAGAACAAGTAATAACAACAATAATCAATATCATCATGGCGGGCAGCGGCGGCAGCAGGACTGGTCTGGGGCCGGTCCAAAGGCCTCGGGGGTCCGCATCCGGCCCCCGGGCCTTAGGTTGCCTTCCCCTGACCTAGGACTTAGGGGGGTTGCAGACTGCCAGAAATAGTGTGAATTCAGTCCACTTTTAGGGTTAGGGTTAGTGCTAGGGAATCATGGGAACTGTTATTTTTCTGAGACATTGAGCCTTCTCTGTCAGACAACTCTGATGCCACAATAAAATACAGTTCCCATGGTTCCCTAACTCTAACCCTAACCCTAAAAGTGGACTGAATTCACCCTATTTCTGGCAGTCTGCAACCCCCCTTAGAGTGGATACAGGTCGAGTCTTCCTTATCCAAAATGCTTGGGACTAGAAGTGTTTTACATTTTGGATTTATTTATTTATTTAGAACTTGGGAATACTGGTATTTGCATATATGCACAAACTGAGATATCTTGGAGATGGATCCCAAGTCTAAACATCAAATCCCATTTATGCTTCATATACACCTTCCGTGGTTTTTGAAGGGATATCACTTGGGGATAGTAACTATTATTTTCACGTAAATGTTCTCAAAATCTTAACTGAACAAGGATGGGGAGCTTTGTGGGGATGGAGAGTGGTTTCACCCTGCACCCTTCCCATGAGATTGAAGATGCGACGTAGGGCCTTTGCAGACTGCCAGAAATAGTGCACATTAAATTGAGGCACTGCTCTGGCTCAGTGCTAGGGAATCATGGGAACTATAATTTATTGTGGCACCAGAGCTCTCTGACAGAGAAGGCTCAATGTCCCAGAAAAAAATACAATTCCCATGACTCCCTAGCACTGAGCCAGGGCAGTGCCTCAATTTAATGTGCACTATTTCTGGCAGTCTGCGTGGGGTCTTGCCACACAGAGAGTTAAAGTATTGCAAAACTGCCACTGCCTAAAACAGGGGTAGGCAACCTTTCCCCTTTAAGGGCCGAGGGACTTCAGCTCCCAGAAGTCTCAGCCATGTTGGCCAATAGTCCCATGTTGGCCAATAGCTCCTGGGATTCTGGGAGCTGAAGTTCCTCGGCCCTTAAAGGGGACAGGTTGCCTACCCCTGGCCTAAAACCTGTAATAAGCAGGACAAACTAATCATTTGACTTTAAGTGAGTAAGATCAGGACAAATACATTTACTTAAGCAGAAGAGCATAGACTAAGGAAGGTCAACCCAGCCCCTGCCCTTTTCTGAATGATGGGGCCATCCATCTATCAACTCCCTCAAGGGCAATTTTATATGGAATATAAAACCTAAAACAAAATGTGTTAAGTCTCAAGCCTGGAAATTTACACCCTGCTTTAATCACATTGTGACTCATGTTCACTTTCAATGCCATGTAAGTAATATGCATAGTTGGTTCCTCATATGTCTGGTGGAAAGGCAAATGAAGCAGACTTATTGAGATTATGTCCAGATCTACTGTGGAAGTTCACCTTTGAACAGAACCACTGCTGCTGGGTGCAGGCATGGGCTGCACATTCTGTTGCAAGTGCTTCTTCAGCTGGGAAGATATATGGTGAACTAAAATTAAAAAATAACCACCTAAATATCTGTGTTCTTTTGATTGTCCTAGTAATTGTACTACTGTGGAGTTTGAAAGGAATGAATTACAAGGGAGTTTAGTTTAGTTTAGTTACCTGTAAGGAGTTACTTTTTTGTCTTGCACAATGAAGGCATAACAAATTTACATTTCAAAAGTAACACAATAAGTGGGCGTGAAGCTATTTTATTGTTATGTCAAATAATGGCCAAGATCCTAAACCTTCAAGCAGGATATAATAATTTGCAGTTCTGTGACCAACTCCCTGCAGATGTTTCTTTTTCTTTTTTTGATTGTACAGCGCTGAGTACACTGACAGCGCTCTATAAATAAACTCTAATAATAATAATAATGACAAGGAGTAAAGGGGTATTCTCTAGCCCAGGGGTAGGCAACCTTTTTGAGCCGGGGGCCGGGTTGCTGTCCCTCAGACAATTGGGGGGGCCGAAGCACCATAAATAAATAAATAAATAAATAAATATAAAAATAATTTTAAAAAATATGCATACACACTCTCTCAGCCCCAGAAAAGCCATGGCAAAACCCCTGTGAAGATTTTGCCAAGAAAACCCCAAGAACAAGTAATAACAACAATAATCAATATCATCATGGCGGGGGGCAGCGGCAGTGGGGGGCGGCAGCGTCGGCAGGACCGGCCTGGGCCGGTCCAAAGGCCTCAGGGGGGCGCATCCAGCCCCCGGGCCTTAGGTTGCCTATCCCTGCTCTAGCCCTTTGTGCCCAATCCAGAACTCCCCCTTTCAGCTTTCAAGCCTGGAGGAGCAGGCTGTTGTTACTGCTTACCAACAAAGATAGGAGAGAACAGGCAGGCAGCTCACATGCTGATGAGCCAGCTTGGCTCAAAGAGAAAACGAAATAGTAGTCCACTCACAGATGGAGTTACTCTGCTATTCTTTCCGCGAGAACTATATCAGCTCATCTGCCTCCCCACTGGTAAGTAGTAAAACATGACTCCCTCTGGGGGCTTGAATGCTGCCTGGAGTTGAAGAGAGATTTTGGACATTGTGCAAAGGGCTACAGAAAGTACTTTGTATTCCAACCAAAACCAGGCATGGGCATGCATAAGCCACACTTGTTGTTAACCACCCTTGAATTGACTTCAGCCCATGGCGACCCCATGGATAAGACATCTCCAGGACTCCCAGTCTCTTATTAATCTTTTTCCCCCCATTCAACTCAGGCAACAAGGGGCAATATAATAAGTTTAGCTTGACAAGTTAGCTTTGTGATAACATACCTCAGTAGCCTCGAGCAAAGGACCTCCTTTCTTGCCAAGTCTTTTTATGCCCACTTAGCCCTGCCCCATTTTCCTCTTAAGTTTTCCACTAGCTGGAATATTTTAGCAACATCGGCATTGGGAAGATTAGGGAGAAGGACTGGAGAAACAGAAATTTTTGTCTGCCGTAAAGCAATACAATAAAGTTTGTGCTTTAATGTAGCAATTCTGTTGTAGACATGTGTACATGCCTACCACATAAAAGGTAAATAGCAGCCCTGAGAATCCCTTACTGAACATACATGAACAACAAAACAGAGAGAAAATAGGAAAACAAATATATCTGCCTCTAGCATGTTAAAATAATATAGATCTATAATATTGAACATGAAAATTGGAACCAAACGAAAGGTGGAGGCTGGTAAAAGAAAGATTTAAAAAATCATCCCTGGATGCATTTGGGAAAACGCTCCAGGAGGTCTCCAGGATATTCACTATGTTTTTGTTTAGTTGGGCAAAGCTTACCAGACCTGGTTGTTTCGTTTCACAAGTGCATATTGCTAGTTTTGGATTAAACAGTCTGTTGAACCGCTCTTCTCTTTTATGATATAGGAACCTGTCCGTATTCTTTCCATGTTATGTCTGCTTCTAGTATTAAATTTTCTGTTAAAGAAGTGAAGAACACATCTACTTCATCAACTGTGATATACCTGTAGTGCTTTACTCTTGAGTAACAAGACTATGAGTAAAAAGAAATAGTCACTCTATAAATATTCTGAAACAGGATTTATTCTTAGTAGTCACGTTCTAGGGTTGAGGCCTTTGCCTCTAAAGCAATGGTAAATACATCTTGTACTGTATGTATTTTTGTATTATTTAGACTGCCATTCTTATCCCAAACACATCTAGGAAAAAGATCCACTTGTTAGCTGACAGCAAACTCTATAATTTTACGTGATGTAGTATCCCAGTCTCATATTAATGTTACACAAGTAGTCTTAGTTAATTAGGTGCAAGTTATTGCCCATGCCAGCAATATCCACATATTTTCAAACTGAAGATGCAGACCCGTACAGTTGCCCTGGTAGCAGATATGAAGGCAAATCCTTAGTCTAGACAAGGCCTTAGTGTATTGTATCTTGGCCATGTGCCAAGGGGAAATGGGCAGGCACCAGCTCAGCTATGAAAAAGATAGATACAAATGAGGAGCAAGAATTATATCTTCCAATAAAGGGGTATCAAATAGGAGCAACAGAATGAAGTATGTTTGGAGATGTGAAGGTATGGTTAGTGTAGAGTTTCTTCTTCTTTTTGAAATTTTAAAGCCTTGGCTGGCAATGTCGTAGAGGTTGAAAGCTGTAATCATTCTGCAAGCTGTAAAAATATATGGATGAAACCAGTGGAGGTTCAGTAGTGTTACAAGTTTATACTGGGTTCTCCCATTTTCTGCCAGTCCTGACTATAAAATGGTATCCCGAGTTCTCTTCTTTACCCCCATTGTTTTTTGGTTATACCTCTGTTACAGAGTAAAATGGCACATAGCAAACTGTCCAGTTACTTGTATGCTAGATTTTAAAATAACAATAAAGTGTGTGGTTGAATAAGAGGCTGTAAACTGGGATTTTGAGGCAGGGATGTGTAATTATCAGTGCTATTGCAGTGAAATCTGTTTTCCTGGCTTTTACACTTTTATAGCATTACCATCTTCAGAAGGGTTAAGATTGCCTATTAACTTGAGTTAATAGTATTCCCTTTCTGTTATAGCTGATTAATACATTATGCTGTATTGATGTCATATTTATTGTTTTTTAGGGGTCATGATTTCAGTCTTTCCTTCATGACAGGAATGCAGTTGTTAATAAAAGAATTATGCATTTACTATTCCTGTTAATTAAAGATTTTAACTGTCCAGCACATTATGTTTAGTATACATGAAGATTAGATCTAAAATGGAGGTGGCAGAGTACAAAACATAGTACAAGTGAATTTCAGCATTCCTGTTGATTTTGATAGTGCTGAATTGCACTGCATACAATGCCAGTGTTCTGTTTCCACAGAGAAGCAACTAGGGCAGGAGGAAACAAACTGCAGTTGCCCCTCCCAATTCATGGGGGATCCGTTTTGGATCCCCTCGCAAAAATGATGGCTCTCTAATATTAGATCCCCTTGAAACGAATGGAGCATGCAGGGGTGCATGCAGCCATTTTAAGTATGGTAGTTGTCCTTCCCCGCAAAGAGCAAGACCATGGACCTCAAGTCCACAAACAGTGAGGGACAACTGTACGTGTAGAGCCAGGTGGCATAGTGCTTATGAGTGCTGGACTGGGACTTGGTAGATCCAGGTTCAAGTCTCCAGTTTGTCATTAAGCTCACCGATGCCCCATCACTCCCTTTCAGCCTGAAGGTATGTTGTTTGGAAGGGAGTGACAAATTATCAATAAGTTGTTTAGTGAGAGGATGAGTGGCCTATACCTCCTTGAACTTAATGGAGGAAAGGCAAGATGTAACTAACTTAAAAAAAAGAATGCTAAAAGGGCTTTTGGATAGCTCATTTGTGTTCTGTGGTGCTTTAATGCCAACAAAAAACAAATAGCGTTGCCCATTCCAACTTATTGTGTCTCAGAGAGACCAGCCAGATGCCCTTGGGAATGCCAAAGAAAGCACATGAAGGCAGTAGCCCTCTCCTGTTATTGGTATTCAGATTCTTGCTTCCTCTTGATCAAGTTGTACTTGTATGTAGCTATCATGGCTAATAGCAAAGATAACATTGTCCTCTATGAATTTGTCTAATCCCCTTTCAAAGCTGTCCAAAATTGGTGGTCACTTGTGGTGGCCAATGTCTTGTGATAGAGACTTCAAGAGCTCATGTAGTGTGTGAAATATTTCCTTTTGTCTGCCCTGAGTCTCCCACCATTTTAAATTCATTGCTTTATCCTAAGTTTCTAATGTTTTGAGGTTATCAGGATGGCCAAAATAATCATAGGGACTAGGGAACACAATTGCTTCTCACCTTTTTCAGAAGCAGTTTGGAAAAAGCAGGCAATCTGCCAAATAAATTAGCACCAATTTGACCAGTGCAAATATACCTTTTCGCTGTCTTGACAACACTTGTCTAGAAAGGGGTGTAATAGAAAGTAAAAGGCTACATGTTGTATGGCTTCTGGTAGCAAAAATACCCCCGTTTTGTTCAGACATCTTCAATAGGTCAGGCTGTAGGGCTGTGACTCTATGAACCCTAGTCTTCCAACTCCTAATAGTCCAAAAATCAAGCCTTCCTTGATCAGTTTTTATCAGATGCAGCGTCAGCTGAGATAGCCAGTGGTAAGGGATTATGAGTTGGGAGGGACTTCAAGGGTCATCTTGTTCAATTCCCTGCTATGCAAGAATATACAGCACTAAAGCAATCCTGAGAGATGGCCATTCAAACTCTGTTTAAAAAAAACTCCAAAGAAAAAGAGTTCACTAACTGTCAAGGCAGTCTGTCCCACTAACAAACATTTTTTACAGTAAAGGAGTTCTTCCTAACGTTTAGGTGGAATCTATTTTCTTGTAGTATGAATCCATTAGTTCTTGTTCTAGTCCAGGGGTCGGCAACCTTTGTTGCTGGGGGGCGGGGAGGGGAGGAAATGGCACGGGGGCCGGGCATGCATGTGCAAGCGTGGGCGCCATTTTGGCATCCAAAATGGCGCCCGCACTCACGCACGGCACGTGGGGGGCAGCGGCAGCGGGACCGGCCACGGGCCAGTCCCAAGTCCTCCACGGGCCGCACGCAGGCCGTAGGTTGCAGACCCCTGTTCTAGTGTCTGGAGCAACAGAAAAGAAGCTCATTCCATCGTCTACATGACCTCCCTTCAGATATTTAAAGATGGCTATCATGTTTTCTCTTCTCCAAACGAAATATATCCAGCTCACTAGATTGCTTCTCTTGAGGCCTGAATTTTCAGACAGTGGTTTTCAGATCTTGGCCACCCTTCTCTGAACACTATCCAGCTTGTCAGTGTTCTTTTAGAAATGTGGTACCACAACCAGACACAGTATTGTAGGTAAGGTCTAACTAACCAAAGCAGAATACAGTGGCACTACTACTTCCCTTCACCTGGATATTGTGTTGGCATCACCTGGTGTGGTAACTCATGGTGTCACCCCCCTCATTGACCACTTCCTCTAATTTCACACCATACAGAATGCTCAGTAATTTTTTCTGCAGTAATGTTACTCGTAAATCATAATTCCCATATATACTACTGAATGTAATGCTAATAGTTATGACATTAAACACCTAGCAAAATTAAAATTATATCTTAAAATTACAATATCATACACATAATCTAAATGTATTTACATACACATAGTGAAGATTTGGTTAAAATGTAATGTTTTTAAAGACAATTTAATAAGAACATATATTTTTTTAATTCAAAATTTTATTTTTTTTAAAAAAATTGAAATTTGAATTTTAAACAATTCTGGAGCCCTCTTTTCTTCTCCCACCAAGGTTCACCTCAATCCCACCACCTCTTAAAGCATTTTAAAGAGATACAGGCAAATGCCACAATGTTTCTGCCAAAATACAGGTGTGAGGGGGGTATAATAAAGTTTTAATTATCACCCGTCCTGTACTTTTGTTACAGGTTGTGCCAGAAGTGACTAAAGTAACAAGTGGTTTAAGAAGTCTGCAGACTTCTACAATAACAGTATTCGAAAGGTCAAGAAACGCTAGGAAAAATGTGTAGATCTGGATGATGACTACATAGAGAAAAGTTAACAACTACAAATCAAGACAAACTTTCTGTCAATTTTTTTTAAAGGTGATAATTAAAACTTTATGATACCCCCTCGTAAACCACTTCAGTCACTTTAGTCACTTCTGACACAATCTGTAACAAAAATACAGGATACAAGAGCTGATTTTCTCAACATCATGCACTTAGGGACCAATGGTGACACTGACAAAATTTCATCAATATACCATAATAACTTCCAGGTGATAAACTTTACAATACTCCCTTGTATTTGAGCAGAAGTGGTGTCACCCTACTTTAGTGTGCCACCTGATGTGGTCTGCACCCCCCTAGTGATGCCACTGAACTGTAGTTTTGTAAGACATTTAGCCTCTGTCAGAGATCTCTAGTGCCACCACAAACTAGTTTCCAAAATTCCATAAAATTGAATTGGCAGTTAAAGTAATAATAATAATAATAATGATTTAGTTATTTATTTATTCCCCGCTCCTCTGAGAACAATCGGGGCAGCTAACAATATTAAAATACAAAATACAATCCATCCCCCATACCCCCCCTTAAAAATCAATTAAAGATCAATTAAATATTAAAATCATACAATTAAATCAATTAAAGATTTAAATCATACAATTTAAAACTGACATTGACAACAACAACACTGACATACACAGAACACAACATTAATTGGCAAAAGTGGTAAATATCTGTAGGGCATCAGATATGGAGAGGCTGATTTTCACTTTTACAACCCACTGGTTTTATTTCAATGCACTTGTGATCTAAGATAATTTTATATTAAATTAAAAACAAGGAAGATACCTTACAGATCATAAAAACAGGAAAATTACATTGGAATCAATTAATACACTACAGTCCCAACCTCAAGGCTAAAATACAGATAATGGTGTGTGTGTGTGTGTGTGTGTGTTTGGTTTGGGTTTGGGTTTTGTTGTTCTTTTTTTTTAAAAAAAAATTCTCCACTGGATTATTATTTTTTTAAAGCCACTGCTAGTCTTGTATGTGAGGGGTAGTTTTGAGAATTTATTTTGAGATGTTTAGCAACTCTTTAGTAGCCTTCAAAGATTTGTTGTCACTCATAAGGATGGCATCCATAAAAATATTGTATACCATTGTGTATGCAGGTCACAGCTCATTGTTATGTACTTGAAAGGTACATTCCAAGTAACCTTCCAAATACTCCTGAGAGTGTTTACAGGTGTTTTTGCATGAATATCATTGTTTGTTTCTTTTTTGTTTTCTAACTACACAGTATAAACTTAACACCCCAAAAGATCAATGATTTTAAATTCTAGATAATTGTATAACTGCTTAGAATCCTGGTCATGATACTCTTATCCAGCAAGCCTAATTTTTGTTTTATTTCCCCATGCTCAAATGTTGCACATCACTGCAGTATTCATACAATCTCATTATCATGCTGCAGGTGATCCTTCTTTAGATACAATTTACAATCGTGAGCATTGGCAGTTTTACCATTGTTGGAGACAGGGGTCATAATGTGTTTTGGTGTTTCTGGAGCTAGAAATGAAGGAACAAGTGGAGGCATAACACTCGGTTAAGGAATTGGGAGCAGAATCACATGCTGCCTTCTATTTCTTTCATGAATTCACCTGTTCTTCCACACCTTGGTTAAGATTTTAATTGATACCAATATGCTAATAGAGCTTGGTTATAGTTGGAGATTTGAAACCAGCTTCAAAACTTGGATTTAATATTCTGTTTAAAAGTGAATGCAGACCACAAAAAAGTAGCAGTCAGTTTTCTAGCTAAATCCTTGTGCGACACAAGTGAGTAGTAATCCACTTAATTATTTGGACATTAAGTGTAGATTCTCCTGCTATTCATCTTTTCAGTTTGCAGTGGAAATTGTTTTCTGGGGAGTGGGTTGTCTGTTAAATTAATTTCTCTTCTTCTCTTACCTAGTTTACCACAGAGGTGTGAATTTTATGTGAATGGTATGGTTCAGTAGAAGAAACACCTGATTTTTTAAGAAATGCAAGGCAGTAACTAGTGAACAGAAATTGACAGCTTTCTCCTACCTGTCACATTTAAATGGATGGGCAAAAACATTTTGGAGCAAAATAGGTTTAGTATTATGATGTTTCTATAGTGGTTTGCCATACCCTAATAAAAATGCACACTATCTGTAAATTAATGACAGTATAAAATGAGTATTTCCATTGCTCCCTCAGACTGAATAATTTTATAAAAGGCTGTGTGTTGATGTTGATAGAGCCATCTGGGAGCAGTTCCAGTGTCAGCAGTTTATGCAGCCTTGTGACAGTGGAGTAATCCCGAGGATCATCCTATGAATGACCGTGCTTGTAGGTTAAATCACTCCATGATATGGTTTTCCAATAGCACCCTGAAGGACTGTATTTCTTGTTGAATGTTAATTAAAGTACAGTTTGGAGCTGTGATATAATAACCTCTGTGGCTGACTGCTAAGACTCATCCCTTGTAAGTTTCACGGTGAGTGTATAAAAGTGCCATTGGAAAGCTGTGGAAGAAAGGGACATAGGCTGTTATGTTTCTTCTCTTTCTAACATTTGAAGGGCTTGTTCCCTCTGCTGGTGAAAGGCTGAAGTGTTGGAGAGAGCAGAATGGGTCTCATTTTTAGCATGGCATCGTCAAGGGGCAGAGCAGTAGAGGACGGGAGCGGGGCTGGAGATGTCTCATCCATAGGGTCGCCATGGGTGGAGACCAACATGAAGGCAGTTAACAACAACAAAAATTGTCAAGAATGGATAATAAAAGGGGTCAGTGCTTACTACATGGATGCTCAGTGCTTAGCTGGTGAGGGTGAATCCCAGTGAGTAAAATGACAGATCTTGGGTCAAAAGCAGGCATACACACCCAGTTTAATGCATTGATCCACCTTCATCTGAATAGAACTTGAACTGGGTTTGTAACATGGCCAATTCTAGTAGGTGGCAAACATTCACTTCTTTAAAATTTAGGAGGTCATAGCACACCTTTATTTTTAGCACAATAGATAGTCCTAAAGAATGTAAAGTAAATCACTTTCTGCAGGCATTATAAATACCATTTTTCATACATATTCAGTGTAGTTCTTACAGCCCTGTTGTACAATTGGAGATTCTGCAAGTGTTTAAGGTTTCTAGGGACTCAGAGAAATCTAATTCTCCATGAAGGTTAATAACCAAAAAGTAGAATAGTTTTACTAGATATTGTGGAACCACATAGTGGTTAACTAGTCCAAGTGCCCTTTTATCCTCTCCCCCACATCTTCATAGTAATATGAATAATACTAATAGTAATATTTGTTAAATATGTATGTGATGTGACATCACTGTATTATTACTTTGCTGTCTGAAAATGGGATCAATTAGGGATTGGGAAATCTTGAACAAGATGGTGATTTTCATAGTTCTTGCAGGTGGGGTGTAGCTCTATGGCAGCCATTTGTTCCCATCAATTTCTAGTTAAATACTGTATAGAGCTTTGCTTTGCTTAGTGGTTTGGTGAATACTTTTTCAAGCCAACTGCTACACGCTTTATCTAGAGAGGAGTGTGCAGTGTTTAGCCTGCTAAGAGAACTGGAAATGGGAGGATATTTGTTATAATGCAGCCCATCTGACCAAATGAAAAGCTACAATACTATGTGCATTAATGTGAATAAAGTCCCCCTGAATCAGTGGGATGTATTTCTGAGCAAACATGAATAGGATTGACTTATAATGCCAGTAGATTCAATAATGTGCTGATATTCACAGTTCATAGATGAAGACACATCTGAGTTTATTGTCTTTAAGGTTTGGTCTTCTTAAAAGCAAAATGATTTCTTTCAGCTCTTTATCTTTATTTTGTAGGTGCTAACATCATGCCGGGCCTTTCTGTTAACTTCTCGTATTCCTACCAAGGTAAGACTAATTTTTTAGAACTGTCCACCACCACCCGCAACTATATTGTTCACTAATTTTAGTGTTTGATACTGTTTAGTGTTTATTGTCATTACAGTTTATTGTCATGATTGTGAATTATGGTGGTTGAGGAATACCTGAGGAAACTTTATTAGTGTACTTCCTAAAAGAAATATTATACATTCCTTTCCATTTACTCATATGTTTTTTAAAAGTTATGCTTGTACCCAGTTTATAAAAGGAAGATGGAGAACTATTTTCTTTTGAATATGGAATTACTTTCACTTGTGTCCAGAAGCCAATTTTAGCATCCCGTCATGCATCTTGGTGGCTGCTCCCTTGCTTTGGAACTCTCTTCTACAGAGGCTAGACTGGCTCACTGCCCTTCCAGTAGCAAGTGAAGACTTGTTCTTTGAGAACTGACTGTTTGTGGGGAGAGAGCTTTAAATAATTAATTGTGTGGTACTGCTTTTAATTTTTGTTGTTTAATAGATATACTTTTAAATTGTTTCTAATTCTGTTGCTAGCTTAATTTAAAAGTTTTGTATATTTTGTTGTTGAGAACTTTTAATTGCACATAGCTGCCTTGTGCTCCAGGTTTGGGGGAGAGGAAAGCAGGATATAAATAAAGAAATATCATATACACTCGTCCCTCCACATTTGCGGCTTTGACTTTTGTGGGTTTGATTATTCACGGATTTTATTAATATGTTCTCTCTAAGAATATCTAGGTCCTCCAGCACAATTCTGGCAGATGTTGACCACAAAGTTGCACTGCAAGACCTAGAGCAGGGGTCGGCAAGATTTACTTACCTGGGGCCGATCGCTGGTCCCCAGGTCTTCTGCTGGGCCGGGGGGGGGGGGAATGGCGGCGCGCACGCACATGCACAGTACTCCTAAAAGTGCTGTGCATGCGTGCGCACCCCCGCTTGTGCATGCACAGTACTTCCAGAGTACTGCAGTAGAGTGAGCGAGCCGCGGCCACCATTTTGGCAAACAAAATGGCAGCTGTGACGTGGGTGGCGGCAGTGCGCACGGTGGTGGGGTGGCGGCAGCCAGTCGGCGGGCCGGGGGCAGCCCGTGGGCCATAGGTTGCTGACTCCTGACCTAGAGATTGCTAGAGAGGTGTTCTCTCAGGTAAAAGCATAGTTTTTGTTATTTGTGGTTTTTCCATATTCACAGGGGTCCTGTGCCCCTTCCATATTCACAGGGGTCCTGTGCTCCCAGCAAATGTGGAGAGACGAGCGTATTGTCCATTTGAAGCATTTGTGTTAAACCAGTGTCCTCAACCAGTGTTCCTTGAGGTTGCCATGAGGTGAGAGGTGACTTTCAGGCACACACACACACACACACAGTCACACACTGTAGTTCCTTACTGATTTTACAATTCTTGAAATTCTGGCTTTGCTACCATATGGGTTTTATAAAGAAAATTTGGGCAACTGCTTCCAAACATTTTAAATCCAGACAGGTAGAAAAATTACCTCTCAAATGGTTGTGGAGCCCTGGTGGCACAATGGTTAAATGCTGGTACTGCAGTCATTCACAGCCACAAGGCTCCAGGGTCCACTCAGCCTTCCATCCTTTTGTAGGTCAATCAAATGAGTACCCAGCTTGTGGGGGCAATTATAGCATTTGCAGAGGGGCGGGATATAAATAAATGTTGTTATTATTATTAATTAATTAGCTTAGACATTGTGGACTGCTTAGGGCAGGGGTCGGCAACTTTTTTTTGCCGCGGGCCGGGGGGGGGAATGGTGCTGGGGGCGCCATTTTGGAACGCCCAGCGGTGCCAGCGCTGTGCAAATTCGCAAGGTGCCAGCGCCATTGGGCGTTACGAAATGGCGCTCTGCGCCGCGCATGCCTCCAAAACTAGCAATATTCATTCGTAAAATAAAATAGCAATATCAGATGAATCTTGCAGAAGAAAACAGAAAACCCTCTGAACATTTTAGAGATCTCTTAAAGTCTTTTTCCAGAATGTATCTAGGGATGATTTTCCCCCACCAGCCTCCATCTTTTTCTCATAATTGGTATGCTTTTTAGCTGGTGAGGCAGGCTTATCTGCTTTCTCCCTTTCTCTCTGTTTTGCTGTTTATGCTTGTTCAGCAAGGGATTCTGGATGTAGCAGCTGTTTACTATGGCTGTTGTAGGAAGGCACAAAGAGAGAGGATCAGATAGTGCTTACTTCAGATAAATTGCCACAAGCTGACACTCAAGGTTTGTGTTTCTCCACCCACCTTTACCATCTTCCCAATGATGCTGCTGCTAAAAAAATCTTCCAACTAGACTGAAGACAAGGAAGGAAGGCTATGGGTCATAAAAATACTTTGTAAAAAACACCTTCTTTGTCAGGGCTTCATTAACTGTATGCCTGTACATACAATGAAGATTGCTAATGAAATCGGGGTGGGGTGGCTGGGTCTGTACTCCAGCAGTAGATTTTGAGGCCTGAACAGGTCAAATCTATCATACTACCGAGATAAGGATCTCTATGAGATTTTATATTGTACCACAGTGGATCAGGAACAGAAGCCCCAGTCCTCCTTATGAAGAGAATAGTGATAATTTCTCTGGCATGGTACTGATACTAAAACATGAATCAGGATCTTGAAAATTCTACACAGATTTATTACAACTTTATATGATAGGACAAGAAATGTACTCTACTTAGCATCCATCTTAAGAAGATATTGGGCCTTTACAGCCTGCCAGAAATAGTGCAGATTGAGGCCACTTTAACTCCTGGCTCAGTGCTAAGGAATCATGGGAACTGTAGTTTATTGTGGCACCAGAGCTCTCTGACAGAGAAGGCTCAGTGTCCCAGAAAAAAATACAATTCTCATGATTCCCTAGCACTGAGCCAGCACAGTTAAAGTGGCCTCAAGCTGCACTATTTCTGGCAGTCTGTAAAGGCTCATTATCTCTCAAATAATATAACCCTCTCCCCAAATCCCAAAGAGGGTGATTATTTGAAAATGTTCTCTCGCATATGTTTATCATCTTTAAATAAAGTCCCTCATTTGAGTAGTCACAATTGCATATAATGAGGTCCTTTATGGACAAAAGATAAATTGTCTTCTTCCTTGCAAATACAATGGTGGTGGTATTATTATTGTTATTTTCACTTATATGCTGCCTTTCCCTGGTGGCGCAGTGGTTAAATGCCTGTACTGCAGCCACTCACTCATAGACCACAAGGTTGCGAGTTCAATACCAGCCAGGGCTCAGGCTAGACTCAGGCCTGCATCCTTCCGAGGTCGCTAAAATGAGTACCCAACTGTTGAGGGGCAATGAGCTTACAGTTGTAAACTGCTTAGACATCCCATAGCGTGATATGAAGCAGTATATAAATGAAGCTGCTTTGCTTTTGCTTTGCTTTCCCTGGACCATGATCCAAGGCAGCTTACAAAATGAATAAGTTAAAAACCTGGCAATAACTATAGCTATAAATAGTATGAAATCATTCAAAAGTGTGTGTGTGTGTAAAATCAAACTGACTGTCAACTTATGATAACCCCATGCATTTCATAGCAGTTTTTTAGGCAAGAGATACTCAGAGGTGCTTTTGCCAGAAGCTTCCTCTGAAATATACTCTACAGCACCTGGTATTCATTGGTAGTCTCTCATCAGAGTACTAGCCAGGGCTGACCCTGCATAGTTTCCAAGATCAAATGGGATCTAGTTCCTTTAGGGGAGGGGTTGGCAACCTATGGCCCGCGGGCCGGTTCTGGCCCGTGGACTGCCACTTACTGGCCGCCGCCGACTGCCACCTCCGCTGTGCATTTTGGTGGCCGCACGTGTCGTGGCTGCCATTTTGTTTCCCAAAATGGCGGCTGCGACTCATTTGCACATGCGCAGAAGTACTGTGCATGCGCAAATGAGTCACGGCCTCCATTTTGGGAAACAAAATGGCGGCTGCGACGCGCACGGAGGCAGCGGCGGCGTGCGCAGAGGCAGGTGCATGTGTGGCGGTGAGGTGCGCACGCGTGCGCCGCCATTCCCCCCCTAGCCCGCCGGAAGGGACCGCCAGAAGGGACAGGCTCCAGGTAAAAAAAAGGTTGCCGACCCCTGCTTTAGGGTATACAGTCAGCCCTTGATACCCACGTTCTTTATCCATTGATTAAACAATCCACAACTTCAAAATATTTTTTAAAAATTCAAAAAGCAAACCTTGATTTGGCTATTTTATATAAGGAACACCATTTTACTACACCATTCTATTGAATGGGACTTAAGCATCCATAGATTTTGGCATCCATGGGGTCAGCGCTGGGGAGTAGGAGTAAGGAGTAAGGAGCAAAGGAGTAATAGGTTTTTACAGGAGTAGGGGTAGGAATAAGGAGTAACAAAATATATTTGTTACTTCTTATTCCTGTTATTATATTGTACATTTAAATTTAAATTTTTAAAATTTTGTTTTAGGTAATATGAATTTGTAAGCCTGTTTAAGTTAATTTAGAGAAATATTTTTATTGAGGAGTATAACAGGAATAGGAGTACCATTAAGAAAAATTATCTTACTCTGGAGCAGAACAAGGAGTAATCCCCAAATCATCACTACTCCCATCTGCATGGGGCGTGTGTCCTGGAACCAAACATCAGTGGATACCAAATCCACTTATACAGTGGATACTGTATAAGTTAAAAATAAATAATACCCCTCTTCTCAATAAGAAGGCTCCTGCATGCAATTATTGATTTTTAAAAACTGTTTGCACAAAGGAGGTTTTACCAGCCAAAGAAAAGAAAGCAAGGACATGGCCAGCCAAGCTTCCTATGGAAGAGAATTCCACAGAGCAGGAGCAGCCACTGAAAAACCTCTCTCATTTAGGCAATGGGAAACAACAGAAATGCTGAAAATTCACTAAAATGAATATATGTGAATGTTAACCATGTTCAAAGACACAATAGCAGTAGCAATAACCAGTACATATCTATATTGCTTATCAGTGTACTTAAGCACTCCCTAAGCCAGGGGTTGGCAACCTATGGCCCGCAGGCCGAGTCCAGCCCGCTGGGTCCGGCCCGCACGGCGGCGGGTGCCATTTTGGAAGGCCCAATGGCGCCGTTGGGCCTTCCAAAATGGCGCGCTGCGTCACGCGTGCATGTCTGCTGAAACATGTTGAGCTGCTCTTCTTTTTTGTGCTGTAGGAACCTGTCCCTATTGTTTCCATATTATTTCTGGCTCTGGTATTAAATTTTCTGTTAAAAAAAGTAATACCCAGGAACACATCTACTTTGTTAACTGAGTTATACATGTATAATTTAAAAACAGAGATATTCTGAGGTTTTCTGTATTCACATTATTCTCAGTGGAATAGTATCTTCTGTTTTCTCTAGAGGCTATAGTTTCAATGTATGACCTCTATGACAACATGTTCCACAAAATATTTTGATTCTCATGACAACTGGAAATGATCATCTTGGCAGAGGAAAGAATACTTGTGCTGTTTGCTGATGATGAATTTGACTCTGGTGATAATTATTTATCCTGCATGAACTCTAGTTAACCTAATGTTCACAGATGTCCCTGTTTTTATTTTTGTGAAAACAAGTTCAAGAAGAAATTGATGGTGTTTAATTTTCTCTTCTTTAATTGTATACAGCACATATATAGATGCTTTAATCACAGTCTCAGTTGTAGTACAGTAATGTTACCAATCCATGCCAAATTTTCCTACAATCTTTGATTCTGCTCCATTCCCTATTTTTGCCTTTCAGTCACCTATGATTAGCAAGAAGTCCTGTTTAAGTGTGTGATCAATTTCTTCCTGGACTCTAGCATAGAATCTTTTAATTTATTCTTCTCCTGCCATTGTAGTTGTACCATAAATATGGTTATAGTGATGAGTTTTCCCTGAAATCTTCTTGACATGATTCGATCAGAATTTGCATTATATCCTTTGACTGCTTTTTCTGTATCTCTCTACCTTAACTTGCTCAGTCCTAGTATAACAATGTTTATACATGCCATATCTTGTTTTATTACTATATTTAGTTTCCCTTGATTCATGCTTCTCACTTTCCATTTTCTTATAGTATGAGTTGTGCAGCTTTGGACTGTCTTTTCACTCCTAGGCACATTGACAGCTGATCTGTCTTTGGCTTCAGTTCAGTTATGTCATTAACCTCCTTGTTATTGCTAATTATCCTCTCCTCTATGTTAGTAGTTCACTGTGAGTTTCTTAACATTTTCTCTTGTTTCATTATGGATTGTCTAATGATAGGGTTCTTCTGTGATAAAAAAACATCAAAAAGGGGGAACAGAGCAGAATCAAAATTTGTTGGAAAATTTGGCCTGAATTCAAGAAATCAAGCAGGAGACTGACTAAATTTGCAAGACCAACAATTTGTTCATTGCAAACATATTCTTCAAGGAACCCAAGAAACAACAGTTTATGCATGAACATCACCTGGTGGCCTATCTAGAAAACAAATAGACTACAAAGAGGGAGAAGCTCCATTCTCTCTAGATCGGGAGCAGATTGTTGCACAGACCACAAACTACTAATATCAAAAATTAGAGTAAAGCTAAAGAAGAACATCACAGAATAATTTAAAGATAAAGTGAAAAACAGATTCACATTATTAAGCCTAACTGACCAGGAGCCAGAAGACATTGTCTGAAGCCAGGGACATTGTCAGGGAGGAATGAAACAAGATACTATCTATAGCAAGAGAGAGAGACGCCTAAATGAATGAAATGTCAAATTCTATAAGCAGTCAAGGACAGAACAGAAGCAGAATGCAGATGTTCAACGAATTGTGCACAGGGATAAGGACAACTACTATACTAATCAATGCAGTGAAATAGAAACTGACAACAACAAAAAGGAAGAGCAAGAGACCTTTTCCACAAGATCCGAGGTACCAAGAGCTGCTCCAAGCTACAGAGAAAGAATTCTCTGTCTTCTTCTTGCACTCATCTAGTCTAGTTAGAATTCTAGTCAACAAATATGTAAAACAAAACATTGGCCCACAGATTGGAAATGCTCTGTATACATTCCAGTCCCCATGAAAGGGAACACCAGGGATTGCAGTAATCACAGGACCATTGTATTAATTTCTCATGCAAGCAAGGTGATGCTCAAAAGTTCTACAGTAAAGACTCTTACCATACATGGAATGAGAAATGCCAGATGTCCAAGTTGGGTTCAGTAAAGGAAGAGGCACTAGGGATTATATAGCAAACATACACTGAGGAATTTTTAAAAAATCAGCCTTTGCTTTATCAGCTATAGGAAAGTATCTGATTAGATAGATCATGAAAAACTATGGATCATTCTTAAAGAAATGGGCATTTCTTTATCCTGAAGTGTAACCTTTACTCAGGGCAAAAAAAAAATCCAAAACAAAACACTATTAGGAAAGAATATGGAGAAACAATGTTTCCAGTTGGCAAGAGTGTCAGGCAAGGGTGCATTCTGTCACCCTATCCATTTAACTTGTATGGCAAAAATATCAATAAAGCAGGATTAGCCTAGGAAGAAGGAGGCCTGAAAATTGGAGGATGGAACATCAACAATCTAAGTTATGCAGATGACACCATACTACTAGCAGAAAATAGCAATGATTTGGAAAGATGATTGAAGAAAGTCAAGGCACAAGGCACAAAGGCAAGTTTACAGCTGAATGTTAAGAAAAGACAAATAATGACCATGGACAATTTACATAATTTTAAAGTAGATGATGAAAAGGTTGAGTTCAAGATTTGCCATACTTCGGCTCAATCTTC
Source organism: Phrynosoma blainvillii (assembly GCA_026167975.1). Taxonomy (NCBI): domain Eukaryota; kingdom Metazoa; phylum Chordata; class Lepidosauria; order Squamata; family Phrynosomatidae; genus Phrynosoma; species Phrynosoma blainvillii. Next base: position 97,452,198 of record JANUYF010000004.1, on the reverse strand, counting down.
ATTCGGAACAGAGACTACATCAAGAAATCAGGAGAAGACTTAGACTTGGAAGGGCAACTATGAAGGAACTAGACAAGATCCAGAAGTGGAAAAGCATCTTCATCTCTATATATGATTGTGAAAGCTGGGCAATGAAAAAAGCTGATAGGAAGAAAATCAACTTATATGAGATGTGGTGCCAGAGAAGAGTTCTGCAAATAGTGTGGACTGCTGAAAGGACTAGTGGATGGGTCATAGAACAAATCAGGCCAGAACTCTACTGAGAAGCAAAGATGACTAAACTGAGGTTGTCATCTTTGGCCATAACATGAGAAGAAAGGACACACTAGAAAAGACAATAATTCTTGGTAAGGGCAATAGGAAAAGAGAAGGACTACATACCAGATGAAGAGATTCAATCAGGGAAGCCACAGCAATGAATCTGCAATAACTGAGCAGAACAGTTGAAGATATGGTGACAAGATCATTGAAAAGATTGGCTTAGGTCAAACTTAACTGCAGTTAACAACAATGTTACCAAGAGAACTTTTGGTGTAGGGGTTTGAACATTTGGATCCTCACTCAGTCACAAAAACTGACTGACCTTGGACAAGTCACAGTCTCAGCCTCAGAGGAAGACAAAGGCAAATTCCTTGACAAATTTTCCTTGAACAAATTTTGCCAAGAAAACCCTTTGATGGGATCTTAGGGTTGCTATAAGTCGAAACAACTTGAACGCATGCAAGAACAGCTTTACCAAATTCTGAGTTACAGTGAGCATGCCAGTTAAGTGTGCTACACTGGGAAATATAAGGAAGGATATGACCAAGGTTTTAAAAATACATTTGGGACTTGAAAAATATTAAAAGAACCAAATCCTTTCACCTCCACTTTCTACCCAGCTGAAAAGTAGAAAAACAGATGAACCATACAGGAAAATTTGATTGCCATAAACATGTTCCTAAATTTAACATATAAATAACCTATTGTGTTATGAACTTGTGTCATAAATGAAAGCTACAGGAGAAGACCTCTTGAGGATACTATTACCTATAGATCCTTGCTTGATAGACAGGCAGGAAAGCCAACTATAAGCCAACTATATCATGCTACATCTCATTTCCTTCAAATCATTTCCGAAAAATTCACTTTTTCCATGAAGCCTTTGCCGTAATCATTTAGTCCACAACCTATAACTTTTGTAACTAAGCTAAAGTATGTGTAACTGAAATACACATTCTTGCCTGATTTCCTCCTGTCCCTATCACTCGCTCCTTTGTGCCAACTTTTTCCTATGTGCCAACTTTTAGATTGTAAGGTCATGAAACTGTGTTTTGTAGCATGCACTTTGATGGTGGTTTAAAAAAAATAAAAACAACAAAGAAGTGCTTTTAAAAAATAGTTGGCTGTATGTTCATTGTATGTCTAATTGCTTACTCTTTTCCTAATGTATTTTTACCTCTGTGTTTTGGTACAAATGTAATTTTTTGTTCTGTTTGACTTGCAGCTTGAACTAACTTTCAGCTACTTGGAAATCCAAGGAATCACATGCAATAAACCAGGACAGGTGAAAATTTTGGTTATAAAAACAATTGAATGCTGCTTTAGTCTTATCTAAAAACTTATGCTATTCTAATTTTCTAATCTAATATTCTAATTAGGTTGCTGGGTGTCTTCTTCCCAACACTCACAGTTTTTAATCTTTATTTCATTTGAATTAATGAAGGAGGTATGAATGAAATACATCTACAACACGAAAAGTATTTGGATTATATCTTTAGGTCAGTTTCATTTATAATCAAATGTTAAGATACTAAATTGAGAGAAGGAGGATCATGCATAAGAAATTAAAAAGTAACATGTTCTGTAACTTTGGACAACATAAAAATAAATTGATTTTGTTCTTGTGCAGAAAGTAATGCTTACACTTATAAGAGAAATTTGAGATCATTTTCAGTTTAATTTTATTCATCTTTGGCCAGTTGAAATATGAAATATGAAAAATGGTACTTGTGCAAAATGTATGTGAATATTGAGGAAGAAGCAGAAATCAAGCCCTTTACATGCAGAGATTCCATGCAAAAGCCCTCTTTCTTTTACATTCCAGCATATGTACATTTTCAACATGTGTTTCTTTGTCATGGAGGTTGTAAGCTATATTTCAAAGGAAGGAACCAACAAAACCAGCTCTGAGCAGTGGTGTCACTAGGGAGGTGAAGAGGATGTGGACCGCACCAGGTGACACCCCAGAAGGGGCTGTCACCTGGTGAGGTGGTATGCCCAGGAGGGGCTGCTGGCTTTGGAGACCTATGCAGCTACTTCCATATGGGACTTGGAAGGTCTTGGGGCGGCGGGGGGGGGGGGGCTGCTGCCTTCTGAGAGGGCCAAGTGCACCCCCCACACACACTTCTCTGTGCTGTGCCATTCTACTCACGAATAGAATGGTGTCACAGCAGCAAGGTGGAGGACATGACTTTTCGCCTTGCCCTGGATGCCCCACTCCCTGGAACATACACACACTGGGTGACACCCCAGTAGGGACATCACTGCTTCTGAGTATTCCTTGCCTAAGAAAACCCTGTGAAATTAATGGGGTTGCCATAAGTCGACAGGCGACTTGAAGGCACATATACACGCATACACATTGTTCAGGTATAATATCCAAATATATTTTTCCGTTGAGCCCAAGTGTCAGGCTCCTGCATTTCCTCCATGCTTTCAGTACATACATTTCCTCCATGACTTCCTTGTTGATGATGACCTTTAGTGTGCCATAAATCCAAATTGGGCAAATGAGTTTTTCTACAAATTACATGGGGAATCAAGATGGTTTACTGGCAAAGTATATGGGTCCTCCCGCCCCATTCAGATGAAGCAACAAGTAGCTTGACACAAATTGTTTTCTTTGTTAGACCTAACACTCAAATAATAGTTTGGTCATTGCATTAATAGTGCACCATGGTGCATTTTGCCATAGACCTAATTAGTAGAAAAGACAGACCATGTAGGATAATACCTCTGTTGGAATGTAAACATCTGTTTGTGGACAGGGGTGTGTGTGTGTGACTTGGAATGATAACAGTAACAAATTACTTTTTAAAACTAATTTTTCAAGCTGTGCCCACTAGCACCAACAAAATTGTTACAGTGCTCCTAAAGTGCAGAAGATTCATTTTGGTCCAAAACACACTGCAGATCCAGTTCAAGACCACTTTAACTGCCCTGACTCAGTATTTGGGAATCCTGGGAATTCTAGTTTATTGTGGCACCAGAGAAGGCTAAATGTCTCACAAAACTACAGTTCCTAGAATTCCCTAGCATTGAGCCAGGGCACTTAAAGCAGTCTCAAACTGGATTATTTCTACGATCTGTTTTGGGCCTTTGACTTATCAAATGAGCACAATTATTATTATTATTATTATTACCTACTGTAATAGAATTCAGATTCTTACTTCAACTATTATTATTTTGTTTTGATAATGTTACTAAATATACCTTCTAATATTTACTGCTGAAGTTGTATTCAGGAGGTAAATAAGCTACATTATATTTTCTCAACTTTGCTTTACAGCTGATTGTAGAAACTGAAAAATGCAACATTTCTATGAAGTTGTCTTCATCTGATGATGTGCATGAAATATTGGCACACATTGGAACATGCCTTAGGAGGATATTCCCTGGTGTTTCTCCAGTGTAGGTACTCAGTGAGAAGACTGTAGCCCATCTTGTCTGTATTTGGGTGTATGTGTAGATTGTACTGTGTTTTTTTAACTACCTACCCAACCACCTCCAATTTCTAGAAATATGTTTTAGAATCGGTACATATATACATTGCATTTATACAATTTGGGATAGTCTAGAAAACTGACTCAGTTGGGATTTAAACATTTAATAGAAGTCATGGTTTAAAGTAGGTTAATGACTTTCATTTGGATGTCTCTGCAAACCATGGTTACTGTGAACCATGAAGTGGAAGGTAGTATCAAAGAGAGAACTGTTTATTGCTATCAAATGATAGAGAGAAATGTAGGGTACTACACTTGGGCAGTAAAAATGAAATGCACAGATACAGGTTGGGGGAACACCTGGCTTGACAGCAGCATGTGCAAAAAGGATCAAAGAGTCTGAGTGGACCACAGGCTGAACATAAGTAAGCAATGTGAGGGGCAGCTGAGAAAGTCAATGTAATTCTAGGCTGCATCAATAATTTAATGTCTAGATCAAGGGAAGTAATAGTACCAATCTATTATGCTTTGGTCAAATGTCACCTGGAATATTGTGTCCAATTCTGGTCACCACAGTTCAAGAAGGATGTTGACAAGCTGGAGCATGTCCAAAGGAGGACAACCAAAATAGTGAAAGGTCTGGACACAATGCCCTATGAGAAGCAGCTTAGAGAGCTGTATATGTTTAGCCAGAAGGTTAAAGGGGTGACATGATAGCCATGTTTAAATATTGGAAAGGATGTCATATTGAGGGTGGAGCAAGCTTGTTTTCTGCTGCTCCAGAGACTAGGGAGAATATCACATGGAGGCTTACCGTGGTTAAAACATGGCTAAATTGTTCCTAAAGCGTGCTGGTGTGATTGCCCAGTTGTGCTTGTCTCCCGTGGTAGTGGGAACTTCTATTATTGAAGAAATGGCTGCTCCGCAAATGCTTTGAGGATGGGAGCAGAGCAGATGTGATTTAACCATGGGAGATAAGCACGACTGGCAATCACACCAGCGTGCTTTAGGAATGATTTAGCCATGTTTTAAACACAGTAAGCCTCCGTGTGATATTCTCCTAGGACACGAAACAATGGAGTCAAGGTACAGGAGATTCCACCTGAACATTAGGAAGAACTTCCTGACAGTAAGAGCTATTCACCAGTGGAACATGTTACCTCAGAGATTGGTGGAGTCTCCTTCTTTGGAAGCTTTCAAACAGAGGCTTTATGGCCATCTTGTGTTTTGTGCTTTGATTGTATATTCCTGCATGGCAAGGGGGTTGTACTGGATGATACTTGTGGACTCTTTCAACTTTATGATAATATGGCCATAGTATTTGAACTGGACTGGTGCAGAGGACTAAATTAGCAGTTTTATTCAGACTGTGCTTTGTTTTCTCAGTTCTGAGAAAAGAAAAATTGATTGCTCAATGATGATTGAATTTAATTATTGGGAACAGTGACATTTAATCTGGCTCTCTGTCTTTTTATTTCAAAGAACACCTAGACTTCAATCCATATTCCCTGCACTTGTTTCAATCACTTTTAACATTGCTTAATATCATCCCAGCCACACATGTTTGTTTTTCAGTATTCCAGTTCTGATTCCTTTCCTTATCATTGCTGCTTAACCCATTTGTTATCACCCCTTGAAAAACATGACAAGATCCTCTTTTTTGGGTGATTAACTTTACTGAGAACAATACTGAAACATGTGCTTTTGTCATATAACCACATTTCCACAATCCAAGAAGCTTCCTTGTAGTCTCCTGTTTTATAATTAGGTGTAAAATAGTAAGGTTGGAGAATTTTAGTACATAAAAGTTACTTTACTAAGATCAGCCTAATTCATATGTATGGTTTCCTCTGGCATCCAGGAGAATAATGAAAAAAGTAATTATGGAACCACCAGAACGGCTGGCTATTCTCCGGACCCTGTGGGACAGCCAGACCGTGGCAGAATTAGGACCATGCGGTGAGTGTGTTTTCAGATTGAAATGTATATTTTCTGGAATCACCCATACTGCAAAAGCTCTAATTCTATTTATGGTAGCTGTTTTTGCTGTTTGGTAAAGGTATAATTAGCTCTAAGGTGCAGTCAAAATAAAGTGCCATTTTGACCAGTGTGGGAAGATGCTATTTTTATTTTTCATGGTAGCCTACTGCATATATTACAGACAGTGTGGTTCAGGCTTGGTCAGTTTCATATTATGCCTGCAGCATAGTTTATATGCTCAAAGGAAATGGAAATAGATTGTGTCTTTAATATATTTGCATCAGCTTTAAGAACATATTCCCCATAGAGATAAATGGTTTGTGTTGCTTTTTTTGTTTGTTTCTAGGAGGTTTTTCTCAAATGTATGCGTGTGTTTGTGACTGGCTTGGTTTTCCATATAGGGAAGAAGTTCAGTGGGTAAGTACAGAAATCTCATGGGTGGAGGTCATTTTCAGTTTGCTGTGCAAAGACGGGCAAAACAAAACAAGACCTATCCAAAGCCAAACAACCTCTCTTTTTCATCATCCCAGGAATTTATATTGCAAGATAAAGTTCTCCTTTAAAAGATATTTCATTGTTCTTTTTCTCACTAGGATGTTGATACCATTTATCTGACTCAAGATACCAGGGAATTGAATTTACAAGACTTTAGCCATCTTGACCACAGGTAAGCAGTAAGATATTGTGTAAACTGCTCTAGACTCTCAACTATATTACAGAAATCTGACAGATTTACTGGCTGTTTTGTTTGCAGTTGTTTTGTTTCACAGCACTTGATATTCAGTATGTTTGGAAGACTATTCCCTGTTTAGTTTTATTTGAAATGTAAAGGCATAGGTTTGTCTAATAATGACTGCTGGAATTCCAACATAATAACTGTATGTTCTTCACTGTTGCTGTGATGTGATTCCTGGTATAATGCTTGCTTGCACTTGTTGGAAGAGGTTTACCACATACCCATGGACCAGTTACATATTAGAGAGGGCCAGAAATTCTTTCCATTAGAAACCATTCATACCTTAGAAGCAGCATAAAAGCCTTCATGTGTGAATTGAATAGGTACTGATGCCAGTTTGGTTCCTGGATGTATATGTGAACTGTGACTTAGGGGGTTTCCTCTTTATTTCTAATGTTTAATTCTAAAATTCCTAACGATCTGCTCTATTAGTAAAAAATAGCAATTTAAATACAAAATGGTCTGCGGAAATCAAATACTGAGATTTGTTTTCTAGGAGGTAATTAAAAACTGCTGAGAATTATGTTTAATATACCAAGAAAATAGTTTCCAGGAATCAGTAGAATATTTAAGCCAAACTGTGAAACCCTCTAGATATTGTTGAACTGCAGTCCCATAGGACAATCATGTCTGAGAAGCTTCCATTTCAAACTTCTCAAGGTGCTCCTGAGCACCCACTGTTGTGTTGCCCTAGGCCAGGGTTAGGCATTATATACCCTCCAGATGTTGTTGGGACTGCAAATCCAAAAGCCCATGCCAGTGCAACCCATAGGAATTTTCAGCTACAGTCCAGACTAACACCATAGTGGAGAGGGCAGCATGATTCCCATGTCTCCTTTAGGGCTTTATATTTTTAGGACATTGTATTTCATAATAATGGTCTTCACTGTGCAACTTGCTAAAACTTTAGTACTGCCTACTGAAGTATGGGAAAAAAGAAATAGTTCAAAATAATAATTGCTAATCTGTTCTGGAATGTACATTAAAATTATAGTTTACATCAACTTCCACAAGTTACTCATTAATTGCCTATATCCTTAACTAGTTTAAATGTCTAGAAGGAAATCTAAAGTTGAAAAAAAGGGCCTGCTTGCTAAGGGTTTGCCACAGGTAATATTGTAGCTGCTTGAAAAATGTTTCTTGCCTCAAAGGTTTTGTATTCATTTAAAATTGCAGGCTATAATATATTTAAGAACAGGATGGTTATTATTATTCATGCCTTACAAAATTAGTACTTGCACCTTGAATTTACAGACAAGATTTAATGTATTTTTGCAGTGTGCTGTTATAAATGTTTTGCAGTGTGCCACCTTCTACATTTAGTTGCAACCATAGATAAATCATGGTGCAAAAGGTAAACACAACTGCAGTATTGAATATAGGTGTTATTACTACATCTTTTATAGATCCCTTAATCTATATCCACATAAACACAGGAATAAACACCTAAAACATGATGTGAAGAATCATCTGTTCTGCTTATGTTAGGATTGTCTGAGCTGCTGTTTCTGAGACACCTGCTTCTGCAGTGCGCCCATGGCATAACTGTTTTTAAAAGGGACTATTTAAATAGTGCATATATCTTGAACATCTGTTCTTCAAGCATGTGTACACACAGAGAAAATCTCATTGGAAGTGCCTGCAAGCACCCCCTAAAATACGTATTCCTACCCCAGATGTAGTAACTCCATTTAGATGTTCTGATGCTGGTTCATAATGTCCTTGGAGGATCATGCTCTGTTTTCTTTCTCTGTATATAAACCATAGTTTGCCCAGTTTGGGTGTCACAACACAACTATAGTTCAAAACTCAGAAAGGAAATACACAGAGAAAAAATATTTCTCATGAGCCCATTAGCTAAAATATTTTGATACCAGCATTAAGTAAGGATAATTATTTAATGTGCCATTTCTGTGGTTATTATGCAAGAATTTAACTGTGTGCCTCCCATTTAAGGGAGAAAGCGACAGAGGAACAACATATCAAAATGAAAAAGCTAACATTAAAGGAAAGAAAACCACTCTTTTTTTATTTGTGAAATTTCCTTTACAATAAGAGAAAAGATTGTGTGGAAAGTTATATAATCTTTTTTTTTAGATCTCCTGAGTCTTAAAGGACACCAGGATCCTTAAAGTATAAAGTAACTCTGGAAGAGAGACTGAGAATGCTGCCATACTACAAAAATAAAGCAGTTTGATACCACTTTAACTTCCATGGCTCAATGCTGTGGAATTTCGGTATCTATAATTTTTTTTAATGTATATTTTTTATTTCAAATTATAACAGATACACATAAACAAACATACACACAAACATATACATCTGTCAATATATATATATATATATATATATTCCTTAAGTAAGTTCAAAGGTTTCGTTTAGCCAATAGCTATCAATATTCTTCCTACAAACAGTCTGTTATCTTGTTCATACATTCTTTACTTTAACCATTAGTTTCCATATATCTGAGCGTCTCTATTTTGTCATGCCAGTTCATATCTGATCTTTTCCTAAATATCAATCATGGCTCACCTTTATATTTGAGTCTTTTTCAAAGATTCAATTATTTGTTCTAGTTGTCTCTATTCTTACAGTATTCCAGTAAGCACTGCCAATCCTCCTCCCAACCCTCATCATGTCTGTTGTTCAAACACAACGTTAGTTTGTCAAGACTCATCATATTCATGCATTTTTCAAGCCATTCATCTAATGTCGGTGAAGTTTCCATTTTCCACTTCCTTGCATATATTATCCTGGCTGCTGTTATCGCATAAAGAATGAATTTCAAATGTTTTCTATCGTTAACTCCTTCTATTATATTTAAAAGGAAATATTCTGGGGCCAATTTGATAGGCATTTTCAAAAAGTTTTGTAATACATCCTGTATTCCTATCCAATAATTCTTAGCTTTCGTACATGTCCACCAGCAGTGGTATAGGGATCCTTCCTTTCTACCACATTTCCAACACTCCCCTTTCTCAAAACCTTTAATCTTTGCAGTTTTGTTAGGAGTCATATACCATCTATACAACATTTTATAAAAATTTTCTTTTAAGTCCATACATAATGTAAATTTCAAATCCTTCCCCCATGCTCTTTCCCATTTGTCTAATGAAATTTGGTATCCAAAATTCTGGGCCCATTTTATCATACAATCTTTAATCGTCTCTGTTTCCAAATCCAACCTCAACATTATTTTATACGTTTTTGCAATTAATCCTTTCGTTTGGTCGGTTAATATTTTATCTAAATCACTGGGTTCTTTACTGAATCCATCCATCCTAAAGTCTGACTTAAATCTCTCATTCAATTGCTGGAATGTAAACCAATGGCAATCTGCATCTCTTATTTTAATCTCTTCTTTATTCTTTAATTTTGGTGTGTTTCCCGTCCATTTTAGAAGATCTTGATATCGCAGACATTCTGTGATTTTATTAGTAAGTCCAATACTCCATGCCTCTTGTGGTGATAGCCAGCTGGGTATTCTTCTGTAAATTTTGTTTTTTATTTTCAACCATTCTCTCAAAAGAGCTCTTCTAATGATATGGTCACTGAAATCTTTATTTTTTATCAAGTCTATTGATATCCATGCCACCCATACACCTTATTTATACCTTCCAGATTTAACACCTTTTCATCCTCCAATTTGATCCATGTGCTAATCCATTCCAGGGAGCATGAGTAATAGTATAATCTATGATCTGGTATGCCCAAGCCTCCTCTTTCTTTTCCATCTTTTAAACATTTCCATTTAATTCTTGGTTTCTTCCCAGCCCAGATAAAGTGAGCTATCTCTCCCATTTTGGGAATTGTTTATCGCTGATTAAAATCGGTAAATTTTGAAATAAGAACATTAGTTTGGGAAGTAATGACATTTTAATCAAAGAAATTCTACCCAAAAATGTTAGATTCAAATCTTTCCAACTAGCCATGTCTTTCCTTATGTCCTTCCATACAGTTTCATAGTTATTAACATATAGGTTGCTATCTTTTTGGCCAGTACAATTCCCAGTCCCCAGAACTGTCTGACAAGAAAGGCTAAATATTTCACTAGACTACAGGTCCTAGAATTCCATGGAAGTTAAAGTGGTGACCAACTGCTTTATTTTTGCAGTGTGGCAGCAGTCTAAGGCTGCATCTGCACTACAGAAATAATTCAGTTTGACACAGGTTTAACTGCCATGGCTCAATGCAATGGAATCCTGTAGTTTGTAGTTTGTTGTGACACCAGAGCTCTCTGGTGAAGGCAAAATATCTCACAAATTTACATCTCCATAATTCAAGAGCATTGAGTCATGGCAGTTAAAGTAGTGTCAAACTGCATTATTTCTGCAATGCAGATGAAGCCTAAATATGTTGTTACTGAATTATGTTGAATCATCTGGCTTCCTAAAATGTTTTGGCACTTAATTATGGTTATTATAACAACTAAAAGTAACAACTGATTTAAAAAAATAGAATTCACTACTTATTGTAGTTGAAATCACCTTCTAGGATGATGCTCACTTTTTAATAAATATAATATATTCAGTTTGACAAATTAAACTAAGCAGGATTCTTTTTTGTTGTCCTTAACAAGTTCCCTAATAAGATACCTATATATTTACAAGGGGCTCTAAAATTGTCTGATAGTCATTACATATTTCTGGTGCATATGCTTAGAATAATAAAACATTAATAAAAAGTACAAATGCAACAAAAATACTAAGGAATAGACACACAGCGCTGTCAACAAGAATAGAGAAACAGAAAAAATATTAATTAACCTTAAGTATTCCAAAACTGACAGACAACTTTTTATTAATCTGTTAATTGTTCTTTTCTGCATATGTAAAAAGTCTATCAAGTTTGCCATTTCAGCTTGTCAAAATGATAAAACATTCACCTTATATAACTGTTTCTCTCAAGTCTGCTGTACCCCTTATTCTTTGTTCAGTATGTCATACTTTTTTTTCACTCCCTAGGGACTTAATACCAATAGTTGCTGCCCTGGAATACAATCAGTGGTTTACAAAACTTTCCTCCAAGGATCTGAAGTTAGTAAGTATTAGGATAAAAGGTGACTACCAGAGTCATAATGTTTTTGGAACTTAATTCTTTTCAATTCATTATAACTTTAGGATATAATAGTCCTGAGGAAAAGGGAGTATGCAACCAGAAATTCTTGAGAAATATCTTTGCTGCAGTTTTGCAAGCAGTGGGTTGTAACGAAGTACAGACTTCACTTGCAAAAGCCGATGAAGCGCCTTATTTTTAGTGACATCAGGTGGTTTCAGATTATGAAGTAGGAATTTCCTTTTTAAGTAGTCTGGAAAGGTCAATGCAGTTAAAATGATATAATTTATTAGAATCGGGGCCAATGAAAGAGAGTCATGTGGTATAATTGCTTGAGTGCTAAGGCTCCAGGGGTTCAAATCTCTGCTCTGCCCAGGAAACATACTGGGTGACCTTGAGCAAGTTAACTCTCATTCTCAGAGGAAGGCAAAAGTAAAGGCAAAGGCAAACTCTCTCTGAATAAATCTTGCTGAGTAGGTTTGTCTTATGGCCACTATACATTGGAAATGACTTCAAGGCACACAACAAAACAACAAAATTGCCAATGAGATTATGAGTTTGATTGCTTCTGTCTGGATAGAGCTTGAAGTTAAGTTCTGTTTTTATTTTTTAGTTGGAATAAGCAAACTCTAAAGAAGGGGTAATCTTGGGTCCAGTTTTATGCCTTTGGAACCCTCTGGGGCTGTACAGTTTCCAGAAAGCAAGGAACAAAACTGCAAGGAGCTGAAAGATTTTGAAAAACACAGGAGCTCTGCAATTTGCACAGTAGACAAATGGTGCTCCTGGAGGTTTCTGAGAGAGGCAACCCATCCTCTCTCTCTCTCTCTCTCTCTCTCTCTCTCTTTTTTTTTTTTTTTTTGGAGGAGTTGTAAATAAGAGCTGCCATAGAGGGATGTAAATTTTATAGGAAATAAAATTAAACATTAACAAATACAGTAAAAACAATCTCATTCTGTGCTCACAATTTGTCTTGATGTGGATGCAAGAATTATCTTTGCATACAACTAATTTGAAAGAATGTATAGGGAGGGATAGTGGTTCACTAAACTCATCAGCCTTGCCTTTAATATTGCCACTTTATTATTCTAAATTGCTTTTAAGTCTTTATTGCAATCCCTTTTTGCACAACATGGGCCATATTGCTAACAAAGCCATGTCCTGATTGATGGGCTTCTTAAGTAGAGTTTTGATGTTTTGTGAGTGGCTCACAGTGTGGATGTGCATGGACAGGGGATCATCTAAAGTTTCCAGCAATCTATGCCTTCTGTGTATTTCTATCTGTGATGTGAAGTCATGCAGTGATTCAATCATGAAATATTATAAACACCTCTGTGGCATCCCATCACATGAAGGCAGTTTTGGCATGAGTACCTTGTAAGATGGCAGCCATTATTCATTGCATTTTTGGACTGACTGGTATATTTTCATTCATAATCAGCATTACCTTTTTTGCCACACTAGTCCACTGATGTTTGTGAGCAGATCCTGAGAGTGGTGAGCCGATCCAACAGACTGGAAGAGCTAATACTGGAAAATGCTGGTCTTAGAACGTAAGTCAATATTTATTAAATATTTATTAAACAATAAAAATATGGTGTGTGTGTGTATCCCACTCACCTCCATGCCACCATTCTCTGAAGGTGCCAGCCATAGATGTTGGCAAAACATCAGCAATAAACTCTTCTAGAATACAGCCACATAGCCCCAAAAATCCACAAAAAACCCATGGATGCTGGCGGTGAAAGCCTTCGACTTCACAATAAAAAGTATTTTAGAAAATCCCACTAGTATTAGAAAGGACTGCAATTCCATTATGTACCTCACACTGACCTGAAGAAAAGGAAAAGACCATGTCTCCTTTTGAGTAGCTCAAAAGTAACCGTACCACACCATCAAAAAATCTGGAATGATGGTATGTTATTACAAGTAGACATGGTCCATTGCACACTTACCTCTATATCGTTCCTCATAGGGCTTGGTTTCCAGACCCTTCACCATTTTAGTTGCCCTCCTTTGGACACGCTAGAAACTGGAGCGTGTCCAAAGGAGGGCAACTAAAATGGTGAAGGGTCTGGAAACCAAGCCCTATGAGGAACGACTTAGGGAGCTGGGGATGTTTAGCCTGGAGAAGAGAAGGCTGAGAGGTGATATGATAGCCATGTTTAAATATTTGAAGGGATGTCATATCGAGGAGGGAACAAGCTTTTTTTCTGCTGCTCCAGAGACTAGGACCCGAAACAATGGATGCAAGCTGCAAGAAAAGAGATTCCACCTCAACATTAGGAGGAACTTCCTGACAGTAAGGGCGGTTCGACAGTGGAACACACTCCCTCGGAGAGTAGTGGAGTCTCCTTCCTTGGAGGTCTTTAAGCAGAGGCTGGATGGCCATCTGTCAGGGATGCTTTGATTGGGAGTTCCTGCATGGCAGGGGGTTGGACTGGATGGCCCTTGTGGTCTCTTCCAACTCTATGATTCTATGATTCCTCTCCACCTTGCATAAAATGCTGAACAACACAGTCCATGTTCAAAGCCACCCTCTACAGTAAGAGATTTTATACAGTATAGCCTCCTTAATTCTGTGTTCAAACTGCTAAGTAATCAATTCATATTAACATTTTGAATGTGGTGTGATACAAAAGATAATATAATCTCCTTTCATGCTTTTGTTTTTCCCTTAAAGAGATTTTGCACAGAAATTGGCAAATGCCCTGTCCCATAATCCCAACTCAGGACTTCATACAGTTAACCTTGCAAGCAACCCCCTGGAGGATAGAGGTACTGTACCACTTAACATTTTCTCTCTTCTGATACAAGCATAATAAGAGGATTACTGTGATTTCATACAGCTTTTGTCAGCATAATATAACATTCTGCCCAGTGTCATTGCTCGGTAAATATCCTTTGTTCACAGATGATGAAGGGAACTTTTCCCTTCTCTTTTGCATAGCACTGTCCCTTAATTTAGATTGTACTCTAAGCAAAGTTTATTAGTTATGATGCCCATAAATTTAATAAAAGACTAGCTTGTTTTGGTGTCACAGAAATAGCTAGCTTTAAGTAAAAGATAATTGCAGATAAATAATTTAGAATGTAGGTAGAGATAGATACAAATGTTGTATTTAGAAAAATCTTTAGAACTATCATTATATTTTTTCCAAAGAGAGATGTCACTCTTTTCCAAATAAGGTTTTGAGAAATGTTTGTGTCTAGCAAGCACCAGCATGGTGTTGTCATTTGAGTCTAGGACTCTGACTCTGGAGACCAGAGTTTGATTCCCAATTTGGCCATGGAAACCATTGGGTGACCTTGGGCAAGTCACATACTCTCAGTCTCAGGGGAAGGCAGTGACAAACTTCCTCTGAAAAAATCTTGCCAAGAAAACCCCATGACATGGTCTCCAAAAGTCTGAAATGACTTCAAGGCCCATAATAACAACTGCAACACAAAAAAAGTTTAGCATAGTTTTAGATTTAAAAAAGTTGGTGATTTCTGTCATCAATATCATAACCATCCAGTTTAACCTAGCTGTACACTAATAGTGAATTATAACACAACACTATGTTTAAATCCCCAGGATTCAGTCTAAGTTGTGTCAAGCATTAGTTACGTGATTTAGTAGGACTGGATATTAGTCCATCATTTCCTATTCCTTCCTTAAATCTGAATTTTTAAAGCTTCTTACATATTTATGAAAGGATAGGAATGCAATTTATCTTCTTATGTATTTCAGGAGTAGGTATATATTGGCACGTGTTCACTTCAAGAAAGACATTGAAGTTAAATAGCTTTTCTCTGGGAGAAAAGGACACTGGGGCACATTTTATTTTCACAATTTGAGGCTCCGTTAATTTTAAAAGAACATTTGGTTCTAATGTTTGATTCCCATTGGGTGACCTTGGGCAAGTCACATACTCTCAGTGAGGGGCAAACTGAGGGGATTATAATGGGGCGGGCGCCCACCCATGGGTGCCACCATTCAAGTCAGTGGGGCTTGAATATTGGCATTTTTCCATTTTCGTGGTGGTGGTGGGGTTCTGGAACGGATCCTCCACAAAAACAGAGGAGCACCTGTACTTGCAAGTTAATTTCCACTAGTATTACTAGAACAGATTTCCAGTGTTTAGAGTCATATTTGAAGGGATATCTGTACTTCACATACTTCAGTTTTACACCAGTTTGTCTTTTTATGACTTCCTGAAAAAAAATGTTGAGAATTTTATGGTTGTTATGCTGAGACCTCTTACACATGGAAACATGGATCTATAGTTATTAAGAAGATATGCAGGAGGTTATGATTATGATTATTAAAATTGAGTCATAAATAATAAGAGTACAAGCTATCACTTTTATTGCCTTTATATCCAGATCTATATTTGTGCACAGCAGCCTTGCAAAATAGGTGGCTGTCCCATTTTTCAGACCTGACTACCAAAAGCCAGAGTGCAACAGTAGTTGAGAAGTCTCCAGGGGTTTGCCATGCTAGTCTGTTATAGCAAAAAAAAAAAAAAAAAAAAGGTATTGTGGCACATCTGCAAAAGCTTATGCCAAATAAGTTGTCACAAGGACTGTTTTTACATTTGACAAATGTTTTGAGCCTAGCTGTCAACATCCAAGCCCAATGTGGAATGAGTTAAATCACATTACCAGTGGATATGGAAATGTAATACTTGTGAGAGCGTAAACACTAGACCACTTTTGATGTGGGGCTTCATTGTTTTTCTTTAAATTTTTCTACAGGTGTATCCTCACTAAGTATTCAGTTTGCCAAACTACCTAAGGGGCTGATACAATTAAATTTATCTAAAACCTCATTATCACCTAAAGGTATGTTTAACAAATGTACTTCATTATGATATATAAGCATTCCCTTGGGCCTCTGTGATCTAAGTGACTTGATCCATGGGGAGAGGCTGGTAAAAAACAACAATAGCTATTATTATTATTATTATTATTATTATTATTATTATTATTATTATCAACTCTATTTTATAATTGGTCTAGCTAGTACGCAACATACAGCTGAACCATATCTTGCATGGCATATCTGCTGTTTACTATGCCAGTAGTAGTCTATGTAGACCTTAATAGTGAATTGCATAAACTCAGCTTCAGTTCAGTGGCAGTTATCATGTCCAAGGACATTACATATACATACAAGTATAATTAGGCTGTGTCTGTACAGCACAGTTTTAGGAGTAAAAGGCAATTGACAGTTGATATCAACATCCAGGCAGATGAAGAAGCTTAAGTTGCCAGGGAAGCCTTATTTGAGCTTTTGCACTTTCTCTTTAGGTGACACAAACTAAACATAATGATACAAGGAGCTCCTATAAATTTCACCCTATGCTATATGAGAAGAGTCCCACAGTGTCCTAACAAGCATATACCTATAATTAATAATAATAATAATAATAATAATAATTCAATATTATTAGAAACATGTCTGTATAAGTCTATATTATTAGAAACTTATGTCTGTCTCTCTCTGTCTGTGTAAGATCTTTTTCCTACTACCAACAAGTTTCTTTCTGTTTTCTTTGTCTCTGAAATGTCTCTGAAAAGAATTTTCAGTTATTTCGTCTTTTGAAGCTTTATGGCATTCTGCCTGACTTATCTTTTAAAGTGTTTCTCTGGCTTGGAGATAGCACTTCATTGCTTTAGCTACAGTTGGAAAGATTCCTCAGAAGCCTAAAGGCTGAATTTTATTAAAATTAAAGATTAGAGGCAGAAACTGGTTGTGCCTGTCACCTGGGAGATTATCACAAAGAATGTAAGAGTATATCCTCTTTCCCAAACACAAATATAGCTATACAGTTTACTTCTACTTGAAAATAACCTGCTGTTCTTGCCTTCTAATGACTTTTGAAAGTGCATATAATTAGATCTTTCATATGAGGCATTCAGCTGAATTGTAATTACGGTAATAACCTCTCCAGACTTTTAAAAACAGGACAGAATCCTCTTGGGGCATTACAATAGTGGTTGTAGATCCTTGCATAAGGAGGTATCCAATACCCTCTTATCCAAGATTTTTCCCTATTTGCATAATGACATTTGAGCACAGCTTTATCCAGACTGGAAAAGACACTGGAATGGCTTGGAACAGCCTCTTAAATGGCTGGGAAACTGCCAGCCCCACAGCTCCTGCTGCCATCACCTCTGTCTTTGTCATTATGTTGTGGAGCTTATACTCCATTTGTGTTAAACAGAATCTTGGTCCATATGTTAATATACTTCTCTGATGACTCTTTGTTCCAGTATGTTAAGTCTATTTAATACTAAGCTCAAACTTTTCCTAGTTCTTCAGTAATACAATGGATGAACCCCTGTTAAAGCTTTAGAGACTTAAAATCTTTTGCCAGATAATTCTGTTGGTTATGACATGTGTACTCAACCTTTTGCTGACCAGCTATGGAATAATGAGACCACACACAAGATTTGGGTTGAATGTGAGCCACTTTACTTCAACTATCAGTCTATTTAGTTTTAAACCCTGAGATCTGCAAAAAAGGGGGAGCAACCTAGTACAGGAGCAACTGAGGCAGGTGGTCTCTCCCAGACCTCCTGCCCAGCTTCCCCTGGGCAGGTCCCAGGGAGGCCCAGTACTGGAAGGCCAACCTGAGAATCCAACCCCCAAGTCACATTACTTAAAGTGAGGGTTAAACTCCCAGGTCAGCCCCAAAGAAATCCTCCTTCCTCACCCCCTGGTCTCATGACCTAAAGAACAGTTCCAGAGATCTCTCCTTCACTAAAAGGGGAAGGTAGAGGGCAGTGAGAGTTTTTAAACACTCGGGCTCTGCCCCCATGGTTTCCATCACAGTGCATGGTGCCATGATATCATCTGCATGGCCTCTCTCTAATAACTTGATTAGAATGGTTTATTTGAATCCTGCCTTTACAGTAAAAATAGTGGTCATGGTGGCTAGCTATAGAATGCAAATAAAAAACAAACAATGTTACAACTAAACTGTTTAAAATCATCAAATAAAAATGCATCAGATAAAAACACAATAAACAAAAGCACAACTAAAAATTATGTTATTAAAAAGTAAATACCTATAATATCCTCTGCTGTTAGGGATAACCATAAATGGCTCTTGTAGTTGTTTAAAATTTTCTTAGTAAATTGTACCATTGTATTTTTCTTCATAGTGATCCTGCACCCTTTTTTTTAATGGATTTCCCCTTTTATCTTTTACTTTAATTTTTTGATATCTTCCTTTTCCTCCCCTCCAGTTTCGAACAGGAAACAGGTTTATGTCAAAACACCACACTAAAAGTGGCATGAAAAAGGGTTAGCAGTAAACATTTTATCAATTTTTGTCTTCCCATCATTCTTCTAGCTTTTGTCATTTAGCCTATGAGTCAGTTGGATGAAGATTGGGACACTTGAGCTCTCTGTGCAGTACCTCTATGTTCTGTTCTTTGTTTTTTTCTTTGCTTCTGTTTTGTAAAGCTTTTTAAATTGTTTTAATTTGCTGACTGTTTTAATATGATAATTTGTTTAATATGAGAATTTGTTTAATTCTGTCATCATTGTGTTTTTAGTTCTTGCTGGTTTTTAAAAAAAATAATATTATAAGCTACCAGTATTGCAAGAAAGATGCAAAACATGGTGAAAGAGAGATAGTTAAAAGTCATTAAATGCTTGATCCTTTTCTCAAGGACCATAGTTCACAGTATTGAAGTGGTCTTCTGATAATCTGTATGGCAATTACTTTTATGATTTTAGAGGTGAATTATTTATCCAAGACCAAATTGCTGCAGATATTTCTACTTGCATTATATAGTTTTATTTTCTTTGTATAAAACATGATTGTAAGTACTGAAATAGAGCAGTTTGTAGAAAGTATAGCCTCTTATTATGGAGCTTTTTATCCTCAGTGTTCATTGTTTTTATCTTCAGTTTTCATGTTATTTTGCTGAAATGCAGAGTAGGACATTATTAAATTTTTCATAGAAATTCTATAGTTCTAGACACCACAATATAGAGCATATTTTACACCATGTACAACAAATTGAAACATTGACTGTTTTGTTGCAGGGGTGAACAGCCTTTCACAATCACTGAGTGCCAACCAGCTGTTAGCTACAACACTCACCCACCTTGATCTCTCAGGGAATATTCTTCGGGGTGATGATCTTTCAGTAGGTGCTCTTTTCCCCCCTCAGCTTCTGACCTAATGTGATTATCAACTAAGTGATGACTGAAGTAAAAAAAAGAAAGAAAGCAAAAAATGAGGGCAAGATTCCTATCAGGAATAGCAAAAACTCTACTGCTTGTTCATACAAACTTAGGATTCCCAAGCCACTTAATTTTAGACAACCTGTCAGTGGAATTTGTTCTTTGAAGTGCTTGTTACTTCCAGTCAGTAACGCTTCTAATCAATACTACCTTTCAGTAGGAACAAAAGAGGTAATCCCCTGAGTATGTTTGCCATCTTCCATTTTTCTCACTTTTCTATAGTCAGAGAAGATAGCCAGCATTCTAACTTGTGTTCCAAAATCTTGAGAATAAAATAAAGTAAGAATGTATTGTAACTAGACCTGAGCCTCCTTGAAGTTCCTGTCTCCGGAAAATAAAAGGGTCTCCTATAATGGACGAGCATGCCCTACAGAATCAAATGTAAATGTATTTCTGATGCTTGCATTTTTCACTTCAGCCAAGAGAACATGAGACAGAACTATGTCTTGCCTGTTTTTGTAAAGGAAGAACTGATGCAAGGATAAAGCTATTTGGATTTTGTGCTTTTCTTTTAACATTTTTCATACTTAACTTTCCACAATGCTAAAAGTCAACAAGTGGCTCTGCTTTTAATAGGCTCGAGCCCTCGTCTAGCCTTTGTGTGTAGTGTGTGCACATGTATACAGGTGTACACTTGCAAGTATATGGAACATAAAACATACAGCATCAGTTTGGGTTAAATAATTGTTTCATGACTGAAAAAAATCCAGTAGATGTATTAATATTAATTGGACAAACAAATGTCAAACCATTTCATTGAATATGAACTGAATATGTACCTATCATTGTGGCACAAAGAAAGGGAAAGAGAAATATCTCCACCCTTTACAGAATACCTGTGAGATGGGCCCAGATAGCCTTGTGTGAGAACTGCTAGGATTGATGAAGGTTTTGCCATCTTCATAATATATTCCCAGTGTAATCTACTTTGCTTCATAGAAATCAATCATTCTTACTGAGTTTTGTGGTGAATATTGAATTATTGAACTTGTGGTGAGACAAGTTTAGTAAGGTAAAGGTAAAGGTCTTCCCCGTAGACAAGGTTGTCAAGTCATATCCAACCATAGGGGACGGTGCTCATCTCTGTTACTAAGCCAAAGAGCCAGCATTGTCAGTGACTACTCTGTGATCATGTGGCCAGCATGATTGCACAAAACACTGTTTACCTTCCCACAGAACACTGTTTACCTTCCCACCTATTTATCTACTTGCATTTGCATGCTTTCGAACTGCTAAGCTGGCAGAAGCTGGGACTAGTGAGTGGGAGTTCACCCCATCATGCAGCACCCAGGCCTCGAACTGCCAACCTGCTGATCTTGCAATCAACAGAATCAGTGTCTTAACCACTTGAGCCACTGCATCCCTATGAGACAAGTTTGCTCCCTCTTATTTTGGGGCACTTTGTATTGATTTGCTTTCCCCTCAGGTATAGGATGATATCTAATTGTATCTGTCTACCAATGGAGTGGTATCCACCAGGAGAGCATATTTCCCCCTCCCCACTGCAGACATTTGCCCCATCCTATCTGCTTTGGAAGGTTGGTGTACCCTCTGGGGGAACTTTGAGGAACAATGGATGAGGCTTCAGGAGATGATTAGAAAGTTCTCCTGTATGAGTAGATGTCTCCTTGCATATTGTTGGATATTCCCCATAGTATCACTCAGTCATCCAGACATGACCTGTAGGAAAGTGAGACATGTTTATCCAGTGGGTTGACTGTTTTCCCTTGCTCCATACATAGGGCCTAAGTAGACGGTGCAAAGCGTTGTTTTGGAGGCCAGGAAGGGGAGGGGCAGCCTCACACTGGACACCCCAACCCGAAAATGTCATTGGAGCGGCCGGCCCTCCGCACGGCCGGAGCTCCGACGACACACTTCTGCTGCAGCGTCCGCACACGCTGCAGCGGAAGAGGCGCCGAAGGTGCGCCAGAGGCCTTTTGCGGCGCACCTTCAGCATCTTGCGGAAGGAGCGCTATTTTAGCGCTCTTTCCTGGGCCTGGGACGCGGCGCATTGGGGCTGAGGAGTGCAGATACCTCGGCCCCGATCCGCAGCTTCCCAGGGCGGCCCTGTGCCGCCCGTCTGCTTCCCCCCATAGTCTTTACACACTTACAGCCTGATTTGATCTAGCTCCTATTGAATCTTAGGACTGTGACAAGGAGAGAAGTAGATCCAGGTTCAACTCTTTGTCTACAGGACGGTAAAGTTTATGCAGTAGAATGTTAGGAAGCAATACCTTGCATTGCCTACATGGATTTGCAATCAGAGCAGGTGCTTTACTTCATTTTTTAATTCTTCTCTTTTATTTTGTGAATTGGTGCATCTTGACAAATAACATGACCAATGTCAGCCCCCTTTAACTTGTTTGGATGTATATAGAGCTCAGATTTCCAAGCTGATGTGATTATTTCTGAAATAGACTGAGGAAATTATAATTCTGTGTGGAAGATGTGTTTATATGTATGCTGGGTCCAAAAGAATTACTGGATTCAAATGTAAATTAATAGCTGTCATTTTGCAAGGATTTGACTTGAATTGGCTAGAGAGATTTGTGTATTTTGACAGAAAGGTGTCTAGCATTCTAATTTATTTTTGAATTAGAAAAGCTTACAAATAGAGAATGTATTGATTACTTAAAACTGGGGCATATTTGTCAAAGTCGTCACTGGATCTTAAGGAGGCAAGTTCCCCCTCCCCCCTTGACACTTAAGGTATTTTGAGTATGAAGATCTGCTTATTATAATATTCATAAAGAGGAAATGTGATAGTATCTTAGAAAAATAGTGATCTTACTATTCAAAGAATTTCAAATTATGTGTGAAAATTAATAGTTTTCTTTCTCTCCCTTTCTCTTATAGTTCTTGTATAGTTTTTTGGCTCAGCCAAATGCCATTGCTCATCTGGATTTATCCAATACAGAGTGCCCATTAGACATGGTATTTTTATTTCTTTGCTAAAAAGAACTTCGGCTTTTGCATTCCAAATTAGATTCTGCAGGCACTTAACTGTTTTCCTCTTTATCATTTAGATGTGTGGAGCACTTCTTCATGGCTGCCTTCAGCATCTTGCCACACTAAATGTATCCAGGACAGTTTTTTCTCACAGGTCAGCATGCAAAATACTACTTCTGGTGTGTCATTAATCTCCCTCTACCGTAAAATATCTCAAATGGCTCTCTTTAAATTTTATTCTTACTTAATTTTCCCTATGCTCTTGTTGCCCCATTGTCCATTATGCTGGTGCTCATCCTGTGTGTCTACATAGTTGGGAATAGATTGGCCAGTGTCCACAATACAAGAGATGTTGGAAGAATTTCCATTCAATGCCATGAAAATTGCCTGGGAAGTTAATGAATCTGTCTTAACCTTAAATCTAGGGCCTTTGCAGACTGCTAGAAATAGTGCAAATTGAGCCCACTCTAACTCTCCTGGCTCAGTGCTAGAGAATCATGGGAATTTTATTTTTTTTCTGAGACATTGAGCCTTCTCTGTCAGAGAGCTCTGGTGCCACAATAAACTACAGTTCCCATGATTCCCTAGCACTGAGTCAGGGGAGTTAAAGTGGACTCAATTTGCACTATTTCTGGCAGTCTGCAAAGGCCCCTACTTACCTTTTTTAATGCTCTGTTTCATAAATGTTGAAAATCAGAAAATGTTTAAGTGACCTTTCAGCACCAATTGTGAACACATTCAATTCTACTGTTCTTAATCTCGCTTCTTTTATTGTCTTCAACATTGCTGTCTATCGCTTTGTTTGCCTATACTGCCATTTAGTTCCACTGGCTGTATTTGCACTGCAGTGTTAGAAGTCCTTGTATACTAAGGAGTGTAGGTTGCATACATAGCCACCATGATGGTGTGTGCAGATGAAGCTGAGGATGATTGTGAGGGTGAAGGGAAAAAAAGAATGCCAACTGGAAAAGTAAATGAGCAATAACTGTTTTGACTGTTTTGAACATGCTGCTTTCAAATCAAATATCTAAAGTAGAAAATATTTGATGCATCCCTCGTGTTAATAATTATCATATTTGGATTACTGTAACACACTGTATAACTTCAGTGGGTCTGAAATTTTGTGGTCAGACTGCTGACTGGAGCTGGTTACACATAACTCTCTTGTTAAAACAGGTACACTGACTAGCAGTTCATTTCCAGGTACAATTCAAAATGCTAGTTATTATCCATAAAGCCCTATATGGTTTAGTTCCATACTATCTGAAAAAAATCCCTCTATAGGAGCCTGCCTGAGTCTTGCCTTAAGATTCTTGACAGAGGCTTTTTTCTTGGTCCTGCTATTGCTGTAATAATAATAATAATAATAATAATAATAATAATAATAATAATAATAATTTATTTTTATAACACCCTTTACCGAACCAATCCGGGCAGTTTACAGCATTAAAAGCATACAATATACAACATAATACAATATGCATACAACATACAACATACAACATAAGACAAGCATACAACATAAGACAATATATTTCCCTCCCCCCTTAAAAAGTTATTAAACTGTATATCAATTAAAATCACAATAACAAATTAAAAACAGAAAATAATACTAACCAATTTAAACCCCTGTAACTACAGTTCTAAAAAGGGGAGCTATGGAGACGCTGCTGAGGAGGAGGGGGGAGATCCCGAGGCCGGGATATTTTAGTCTGGGAAGGCACACACGGGCCTTTTCTGTGGCTGTTCCTAAGTTTTGGAATTCTCTTCACAGAAGGCTAGGATAGGTGTCCTGCCTTCTGGAAAAGACCTTATTTAAACAAGCAATTGCCAATTAGCTGGTTGTGAAGGATCCATGCCATGTACTATTATTCTTATTGTTATTTTAATGCTTTTATAAAGTTTTGAATTATAGTGCTTTAATAGGTACTTGCAACAGTTGTTCAAGCAATATCAGTGTATGGAATAAGATTGATGAAGTGACATGTGTGTACATATTAGCTTAATTAGTTTTTAGCTTTTTTACCACTGGGTTGTTAGCCATAGTTTGCTTTAATCTATGTTGTAGATAGATTAGAAATTATATTGGGTCTCATGTCAAGAGAAAGGAGGGATACTAAATAAATACCTGTTCACAATACAATGTTTGATTTCTGTGTTTCATTTATGCAATTTTTGATGTAAAAGTACAAATCAAACTAGAAGTTTGGGATATTTTGAGCAAAAATAAACATTAAACACCAAACTACAGATCCCAGAATTCTATAGGATGATGCCAAGGCAGTTAAAGTAATATCAAACTGCTGTAATTGTGCAATTTGTATAAGCTGTATAAGAGATATACTGGAAGAAGGAAAAGTAGGAAAGTTTGATCTTCATTGTAGTGATGTGGGAAGATAATCCTCATATAGTGTTAAGATTTTGTTGTCATAGAAACGCCGCAGAACCTACAAACATGAATGTTGATTTTATAATGCATTGCTTTAAATCTTTCCTACATCTGAATTTCCTACATTGGTACAAGAACATCTTTTTCAGTCTGTATATTTGGTAATAAGTGGTAGAAAGCCATGCTAGGTGGTGTGATTCTGTGATAAAAAGTATGTGGGGGGAGATGTATGGAATGTTTAACACTTTCTCAAGAGGTATTCATCTAGGGAATGTCATCTGTGAAATAACTCTTGCGTATAGCTATCAATTTTCCCTTATTTTTATTTTATTTAATGCACCTCTTCGTGATCTTTTAAAATCATAGTCTTCCTAAGATAATTTATAGAATAAATACAATACAAAAGCTTGAGTCTTACAATTTTGTTAAGTAAATAATTCCTATATGATGCAGTTTTAAAACACATATGTTACTCTAATAGTGTAAGAGCAAAGAACATTATAGTATTGTGCAGAACCTTTCAGGAACTAGTGGATACAAATATGATTAAAGCACTCAGCTGGATGTCAGATTTACCTTTTAAAAATGTCTTTCATGAAGAACTGAAACGACAAGTGAAAACTGCTTCCTTTTGGTGACAATTTTAGTGTTTCCTTCTTTATCTTTGTCAATTGGGTTGAGAATACACATTGTTTTCAGAAGGTGATACTCCTTGATCCCAGATGTTTTGAGTGTGATGTATGAATGCTGTAATATTAATATGCTAAGTTTGAGTAGTTCTTTCTCTTTGGACTGTAAAAACAAAGTAACTTAAGTATAATTATTGTAGACCTTAAGTGGGAATTAATAAACAGTAGCTACTAGATTCTAGCAGCATATATTGATGATCTTTAAGAGATTTGGGATGTTCACCAGTTTTCTGTATTTTTCCCCCCAGAAAGGGCAAAGAAGTTCCTCCATCTTTCAAACAGTTTTTCAGCAGTTCTCTTGCTCTGGCACAGATAAACCTTTCAGGAACTAAACTCCCTCCTGAGCCTCTAAAGTAAGTAACTATGAATTTGTGAATTAAGATTTTTGTTTTCATTGCATGATGATAATTGTACTATGCAACATTATAGGTAGGTAGAAAAGTTAAAGGGTCACCTCTACAGGACCCTATGTGTGTGAGATCCAGACATACAGAAGTCTATAGCAAAAATAGAAATTCCAGTATTTATTTGAACATACTTGTCTTTTCCTAGGATATGCAGCCCTGATGTCAGGACATGTAGAGGAGAGCAGGATTAATATCTAAGTAATGTTGTAAATAGATTGCAATCGGTCAAATCGATAAAGAGGTTAAAGTGTTCTGATGGATGAAGACAAATGATTAACAAGTGTTTAGTGTAATGTTGTATTGTCTGGATTACTTCCTTTACTTCCTAGTTTTCACTACTTTTTCCATGAATTGGCAAGCAGCGGGCATTAACTTGTGTCCATTTGCAAGGTGCTGTTTTTGTTGTTTTTGTTTTTGTTGTGTACCTTCAAGTAGCTTCTGATTTATATAATCATAGAGTTAGCGATAGTGGAGGAGAAAAGATGTAGAAAGCAGGGGGCAGATGGAGTGTGAAAGCCTGTGGGGACTTTCCTAACATCCGGAATTAAGGGTGCATTTCTTTTTGCTTTCTAAATATGATACAGGACATTTTAAGAATTAACATTGCAGGTGCCTTCTGAGAATAGCAGTATAATTAAAATGGCTTTTCTGGGTTGCTGATTGGCATTCTGCATTTGGGTGTTCTGTAATAGTCCTAATTTATTTTTCAGAGCACTTCTATTGGGTCTTGCTTGTAACCAAAATTTGAAGGAGGTATTTCTAGATCTGAGTAGCTGTGAGGTAAGAAATAGTCCCAATGATGTCTTCAATGTCATAGTTATATTGTTGTTCTACGTAAACACAAGATGTTCATGTAATTTGTATTGTAATATTGTACTGAATAAGTTATAAATTATTTTTTAAAAACCTGTTGCATATGTAGAGAACTTGAAATGACCTTTCTGTGATGGTAATTTTTTTCCCCATAACAGCAGCAGTGCATGGTAATCTATTATGAAATGGGAGACCTGGATAAAGTTTTTGATTTTACCTACAGATCTACAGTAAGAAAACAAAAGGTCTAGAAAATGGCAGTATAGACACTTGCAGTGCTGTTGTTAGTTTGTCTTCATTTGTTCGAGTTTCATTGTTGTGAACAATACAGTTGCTTTGTGTGACTCAGAATAAATATGTCATTACCAATCCTAAACTCTTTAAGCTAGCATTCATATAACCAGATGCTCCCAGTTTTTCTTCTATCCTTTATTGGTAGCTCATACAGTTTTCTATATGCACAGTTGTAGTCTTCTTCATGAAACCTGAAAAAGCTGTGGTTTATTTTCATCATCCCCTCCCTTTTTATCAGCAGAAATTCCATGCCACACTTTATATTTTGGTTGCTCAGCAGTAATGTTTCTTCTCTTCTCTCTCCTGCTTCCATTAGCTTGGTCACTGTGTAAGTACACATCAAGCCTTACTTACAGTATCTTAACTATTAACCTGAAATGAGTCCACTTTCCTACCTGTCCACTGCATTTCTTCCTGCTGCAATATATTGTTGCTTATATGCAGAATAGATTTGGTATATAATAGAATGGGTCCTATTTTAAAAGAATAGCAATCACTCCTAGTTAGATGTTACTTTGAAGTTATCCTCATATGAGGTTCATCAGTTTAATATAGCAGTCATGTTTGACTGGGAAAACATAGAAAAGTGCATTCTTCTAACCCAGTATTGTCAGCTCTGATTGGCAACAGTGCCTATCTAAGACTTCAAGCAGGATCAGATGTGTTCAGAGTGGTGTGGGGCTCCATTTAAAAAAAAAGCAGAAACATAGGAAGCAGCCTGATCAAAACCATGGATGCATGTAACCCAGTGTCATTAGTTCTGACTGTAAGAAATGATTCTTTAGAATTTCAGGCAAGATTCTCTCCTAGTTGTACCTTGAGATTGCTATTCCCTTAGTGGCCTCTCACCTGAGTAGTAAACAAGCCTAACCCTGTTTTACTTCCAGAATCAGGCAAGATCAGGTGTATTCAGGGTAGCATGGTGATCATACCAGTTATTACATCTTTGCTGGAAACCTGAAATGAGGATGACATGCCTGTGCCTTGAAATATTTCATACATGTCTCTGGGAATCCTGATTGGACTTAAAGTTCTCCAGTGCATGTGTATCACTCAGGAGTGTTTGCTGCCGGAAAAATGGCTATAATCAGAAACAACCTGGAAGGCACTTAGCGACAACAAATTTGCAAAACCCTTGTCTGTTGAGGGTGACTCTTGAGCTTCTGCTTATCATTCATATTGCTCTTCCCAGCTAAAACATAACCCAGATGAATACTTGATTCAGTTTATATGTATATGGGATCATCCTGGACTATGGAAGGGAATTCCACATCCAGAGAGCAGCCACCGAGAAGTGTCTCTCCTGTATCTGCTCCAGATGTGTTTATGACAGTTGTGGGATTGATGGAAAGATTTCTCCAAAGATCTCAACATTGAACAGGCTCATATAGGCTGGACTCAAGCTATATAGAACTTTTTAGGTCATAAGCAACACTTTGATTTGTGCCCAGAAAACAACCAGTAACCAGTTAAGTTGTTACAACAAAAGGATTACATGTCCTCTTTAACCAGCTGTTTGGACCCACTGAACAATTTCCAAAGGCATTAACGAATTATGTACCAATATGACAGCTTTGTCCATCATGGGTTGAATTTCTCAGTGCAGAAGGGCTTCCCACTCCATTTGTAAACCCAGTCAAGATAATCCTTGGTAGTAGTTTCTGCTTGATTTGAAGAGGATCACTTGTGGCAGTGGGAATTTAATGCAAGGAACGTAGCTTTAACCCAAGCACAGTTATTAGGAAATATTGATGAAAGATAATTTAAAGCTTGATGAGGGGTCTCTGTAATAATTGCTGCTGCATTCTTAATGGACATCCTTACAAATCTGATGAACAATTTCCAAAGGCATTAACGAATTAGGTACCAATATGACAGCTTTGTCCATCATGGGTTGAATTTCTCAGTGCAGAAGGGCTTCCCACTCCATTTGTAAACCCAGTCAAGATAATCCTTGGTAGTAGTTTGTGCTTGATTTGAAGAGGATCACTTGTGGCAGTGGGAATTTAATGCAAGGAATGTAGCTTTAACCCAAGCACAGTTATTAGGAAATACTGATGAAAGATACCGTATTTTTCGCCCTATAACACGCACCTTTTCTTCCCCTAAATGTGCGTGGGGAAGTGAGTGCGCCCTATAGGGCGAAGGGCTGAGGCCGCGGGGAGAAGGAGCCCTCCTTCCCCCCGCGACCTCAGTCTTTGAATGGGCTGGTGCTGGGATCGAAGCGATCCCGGCACCAGCCCATTGAAAGACTGAGGCCACGGGGAGAAGGAGCCCTCCTTCCCCCGCGGCCCCAGTCTTGGAATGGGCTGGTGCCGGGATCGAAGCGATCCCGGCACCAGCCCATTGAAAGACTGAGGCCGCGGGGAGAAGGAGCCCTTCTTCCCCCGCGACCTCAGTCTTGGAATGGGCTGGTGCCGGGATCGAAGCGATCCTGGCACCAGCCCATTGAAAGACTGAGGCCGCGGGGAGAAGGAGCCCTCCTTCCCCCGCGGCCCCAGTCTTGGAATGGGCTGGTGCCGGGATCGAAGCGATCCCGGCCCCAGCCCATTGAAAGACTGAGGCCGCGGGGAGAAGGAGCCCTCCTTCCCCCGCGGCCCCAGTCTTGGAATCGGCTGGTGCCGGGATCGAAGCGATCCCGGCACCAGCCCATTGAAAGACTGAGGCCACGGGGAGAAGGAGGGCTCCTTCTCCCCGCGGCCTCAGTCTTGGAAACGGCTGGTGCCGGGATCGAAGCAATCCCGGCGCCAGCCCATTGAAAGACTGAGGCCGCGGGGAGAAGGAGCCCTCCTTCCCCCGCGGCCTCAGTTTTTGAATCGGCTGGCGCTGGGATCAAAGCGATCCCGGCGCCAGCCCATTGAAAGACTGAGGCCGTGGGGAGAAGGAGCCCTCTTTCCCCCCGCGGCCTCAGTCTTTCAATGGGCTGGTGCCGGGATCGCTTCGATCCCGGCACCAGCCCATTCCAAGACTGAGGCCGCGGGGGAAGGAAGGCTCCTTCTCCCCGCAGCCTCAGTCTTTCAATGTGCTGGCGCTGGGATCGCTTCGATCCCAGCGCCAGCCGATTCAAAAACTGAGGCCGCGGGGAGAAGGAGCCCTCCTTCTCCTGGCGGCCTCAGTCTTTCAATGGGCTGGCGCTGGGATCGCTTCGATCCCAGCACCAGCCCATTCAAAGACTGAGGTCGCGGGGGGAAAGAGGGCTCCTTCTCCCCGCGGCCTCAGTCTTTCAATGGGCTGGTGCCGGGATCGAAGCGATCCCGGCACCAGCCCATTCCAAGACTGAGGCCACGGGGGAAGGAGGGCTCCTTCTCCCCGTGGCCTCAGTCTTTCAATGGGCTGGTGCCGGGATCGCTTCGATCCCGGCACCAGCCCATTCCAAGACTGAGGCCGCGGGGGAAGGAGGGCTCCTTCTCCCCGCGGCCTCAGTCTTTCAATGGGCTGGCGCTGGGATCGCTTCGATCCCAGCGCCAGCCGATTCAAAAACTGAGGCCGCGGGGAGAAGGAGCCCTCCTTCTCCCGACAGCCTCAGTCTTTCAATGGGCTGGCGCTGGGATCGCTTCGATCCCAGCACCAGCCCATTCAAAGACTGAGGTCGCGGGGGGAAAGAGGGCTCCTTCTCCCTGCGGCCTCAGTCTTTCAATGGGCTGGCGCTGGGATCGCTTCGATCCCAGCGCCAGCCGATTCAAAGACTGAGGCCGCGGGGAGAAGGATCCCTCCTTCTCCCGGCGGCCTCAGTCTTTCAATGGGCTGGCGCTGGGATCGCTTCGATCCCAGCACCAGCCCATTCAAAGACTGAGGTCGCGGGGGGAAGGAGCCCTCCTTCCCCCCGCGACCTCAGTTCAATGGGCTGGTGCTGGGATCGGAGAAGTTCTCCAATCCCAGCACCAGCCCATTGAACAACCGGCCTCCGGCTAAAGGGAGGAATCCTTTTTTCTTGGATTTTCTTCCTTTAAAATTGGGTGCGCCTAATATGCCGGAGCGCCTTATATGGCGAAAAATACGGTAATTTAAAGCTTGATGAGGGGTCTCTGTAATAATTGCTGCTGCATTCTTAATGGACATCCTTACAAATCTGATGAAAACTCAACAACCACTCTAACTTTATACTGCTACTGCACACTGCAATTTCATAAAGCCATTGTGATCAAAAGAGGCCAGTTGAATCACTGAAGGCTTGCACTTCAGTAATTTGAAGTGGCCACGTCTTGAAAATCTAGGTCATAAGAGTAAAGCAGAAGTTACTAGCTGTCCTGTAAAGGTAGTACAATGAATGCTGACATACAAGCACAAAAAGGATATCTGTGTAATGATATTTTGATGGATATGTCTGTTACTTTTTTTTAACCACTTAGTCATACTTCCATTGTTAGGTTTTAGCATATTAATTAGAATTATATTTCCCTGTATATTATATTTCCCTGTATATTAAAGCTGCATTTTGTATTTCACATGGAATTAACTGTAATGAGCTCTGCACATTTTAACTGTAAATAGCAAATTATTTCAGGCCATTATTTGTTTTTCTGCTAAAAATATACATGAAAATGGGTTGATAAATTTTGCAGCATTTTGCATGCTTTCTATTGATGGATTTTGTGTTCAAATATTAATTATATTCTGAATATTTCTGACTGAATGCTCCTGAAGTTAGACATCTCCTGTTATAAGAAAGCTTCAGGGAAAAGGGCTTCAGCATAACATTATTCCCTGTATCCTAAGTTTTTTGTGTGCAGTTTTTGACAGGGACAATAATTCAGCTATGGAAACATTCTTGTGTATACTATAGTCCAAATGTCAAAAAGAGTTACAGTATATTATTCTCTGAATATATATATATATATATATATATATAGAGAGAGAGAGAGAGAGAGAGAGAGAGAGAGAGAGAGGCTCTGATGGTGCTGCTTTTAACAAAAATACAAGCAGCTTCATTTGTAGTTTAGTCTAATTTAAACTGATGTCATTCATACAATAAAATGCAAGTATCTCTGCATGTTCTCTTTTCCACAAGTACTCATGCATACGCACACAATTCAATCAGTTTGTGTTTGTTTGTCATGATGCCCTTTTAGTCCACACCTTTTGCTTCACTGCAATACTAGAGTTACACTTCAGAAGCCCACCTAAGTTTTAAGTGGCCTTGTTTGTTCTTTCTCCTTGTTTTACTTGCCTGTGGTTTGAGTAGGAAACTAGGCAAGCCAATATTTAAGCAGTTTATAATTTAAATCTGAGAGATTGAAACAACTTGAAGAACATTTGTTAGTGCACTGTGAGCATCTGATGGTGTGGGTTGCCCTCCCTTCTTCCACCCCCACCTCCAAATCAGTGGAACAGGAAATTCTTTACATCTAGAGTACTTCAAAGAGATGACATCTCAGTTCTAAATGCAGACAAATCAGAGAGCTGTGATTCTGACGTAAAATACATAGCTACAGGCTGATTACAATTTTGGGTCAGGATTGCAGACTTTTGATTCCTGATGCATGTATGCCAGTCTGATTATTATTATTATTATTATTATTATTATTATTATTATTTTCCTGCCTCTCTGCAGCACAATCGGGGCAGCTTGCAACAGTTAAAAACACCAATACATATATCAATTCCCTTACCCTCCCTCCCCTTAAAACAATATTAAACTAGTTAAGATTTAAAACATAGAATAGAATAGATAAAAAAGAAACATGAAACAGTTAAAACAGCAGCTTAAAATAAGCAGTGACCGCTCAGGGGAACTAGTTAGCCAAAGTCTTTGGGCCGGGATAATTATTCAGGGAAGGTCTGCCAGAAAAGATCCATCTTAACAGCTTTTTTGAAGCTGTCAAGAGTGGTAATAAGATGGATCTCATCCGGTAGGCCATTCCATAATCTGGGAGCTGAGGCAGAGAAAGCCCTCTGGGAGGTCACCGACAGCCTGGTTTTTACAGATTCCTTCCAGAGAACCAGAGTATTTTAATATTTATTATATAATAATATATAATCTAACAATAATATTTTATGTTGTGTGCTTTGTAAGAATATTTTTGCCATTTTATAGACTAGGAAATAATCAGTATTTGAATGGGTAAGTTCCATAATTATACATGCTGTCATTTGCATTATTTGCAAAATGTTCACTATTAATTTCAACAGTCTTAACACGCTGTAGCTTAGAAAATGTCTAAGTGCTTCTTTTTCCCTCTAGCTAAGATCAGGAGGTGCACAAGTTTTAGAAGGCTGCATAGCAGAAATCCATAATATTGCCAGCCTTGACATTTCAGATAATGGTAAGAAAGTGTATTGATGATGGTCCAATTATTATCCTCTGTTCAAAGAACTAATTAAGGAATGGGACTCACAGTGTGATCCATTGCAGCTTTGCAGAAGAATAAATTACATACTGGTGGGACTTGTTTACAAGACAAGATAAATAAAAATAACTAATGTTTTTCTTAGCTTTTTGGCCTTTAATGTTGAGAATTATCATTTGAGTGATAATCTCATTTAAATCAATCAAATTCATAGTAAACATAGGTATATTTTTATTAAATAATATGATACTGTAAAAAAGTAAATAAACAAATTATTAAGTATGCAATAAAAGCCACCTTGAATCTCGTTTTGGGAAAAAGGTGGGATATAAATTCAATGAATAAAGAAATTACAAAGTAAATTCTGGTGCCAGAATCCTGTCGAAGTACTATGGCAGCCTAAATATAATTGCACAAACAGTTGTGCTTTCTCAGAGGTTGTGCAACTGTAGTCCCTAATGTAACCAATTAGTCTGCAAGCACACACACACGATCCTCTCCCTCTTTTTCAATGTGATTATTGGGGAGTTAATCAGATATTGTGCAGTAGTTGAGCTCAAGCTGTGGCAAATGTTGTGTGATCTCTTATATCAGGGGTAGGCAACCTGTCCCCTTTAAGGGCCGAGGGACTTCAGCTCCCAGAATCCCAGGAGCTATTGGGCAACATGGGACTATTGGCCAACATGGCTGAGGCTTCTGGGAGTTGAAGTCCCTCGGCCCTTAAAGGGGACAGGTTGCCTACCCCTGTCTTATATAGTTGTAGTGTCTTACATTGGTATTACATTTATGCTGTCCTAAAATGGTATAACATTCTGGCCTAGATCTTCTATAAAACCTCAAAAAGCCTAAGGCTATTCCCAGCTAGACACACTGGTTCCATCAGTGTATATATTTGTCATATTCTGAATTCATTGACCACATTGTGTAAACCACTGATGAAATGCTTAGAGAATTATACCTTATAATTGCGGGGGGGAGGGGGGAGGTACTGCCATTCACACCTATTAAAATTTGATAATATCCTGTGATCCAAGGAATGAAGGGAAGTTCCACTGCTTAAAAATATGTGTCTGACTCCATTTCTGCAGCTTATTTTGACTATTAATTACTCATAGGCATGTAACAAAAATCCAATGGATAATCTTGGAGAGAGAAAAATCTTGAAGAGATTGCCCATTGAAAGTGGACAAACATTGATGGGAATAGTACCTTTAATTGATTAATTAATTTAATGTTCCACCTTTCTCCTAACATGGAGTCCTTCTAAAATTCTGGTAGAAAAAAAAGGTTTTAAAACCATAAATAAACCATTTAAATTTATATGTATACTGTTTTTTTTCTGAATTGCTACTTCCCAGATTTTCTTTTCCCTAGAAAATGTGTAGTTCAATCCATGAGGAAAAAATTGTTCATTGTTAGATCCCCTCATGCCATCCCAGGATATGCTGTTTCCATTTAATGAGAGATTGTAATTAAATTGGAATATGGTAACAGTTACCCATTGCCAGAGAAGAAGTAAATCATCATGCAAAAAATGTCTGTATAAATCTGTCTGTATTGACTGATATGTGCATACAGAAATTAAGAAATAATTACAGTACTTCAGGTTGAAACACGCTAAATACATCTGTGTCCAGGCAATTTGTGTGCCTGCTCAGTCTGCTATCCAGATGTTTACTATCTGTTGGCAGCTTCAAGGTCTCAAGTCTTAAGTTCAAATAGACTTAGACCAAACAGTCCTTCAAACAGTCCTTTCCTTTTTAAAGCAGGGCACAGAGCTATTCTAAATTAGTATGTTGGGTGTAAAGTAGTGTTTTCCACACTGGCATGTTGTTGAACTGTAACTCCCATCAGCCCTGAGCTTTGCCATGTTGGCTAAGGTTGTAGGGAGTTACAATCAAAAACACTAAGAATGTTACATTCTGCAAAACAGAAGCAAAGTCACCAATTTAACTCCATCATGTTTGATTTAAAGCCCTCAGACAAAATAGATCCATGTGAATATCATAATGCTGACTGTTTCTAAAATTTGTATACTTAATCTTATTCCTTGCAGGCCTAGAATCTGACCTTTCAACGCTTATAGTCTGGCTTAGTAAAAATCGGTCAATAAGACATTTGGCACTAGGCAAGAATTTTAACAACATGAAATCCAAGTAAGATTTTTATTATTCATTTCTTAAAGGGTGGGGGAATCAAACCATTAATTGCTGGTTTCATTTTTTTTTTCTCCTGCTTCTTTCCTCCTTCAGAAATCTGGCTCCTGTACTTGATAATTTAGTCCAAATGATTCAAGATGAAGATTCAGTGAGTATTGTTGTCTTTATTACTGTAATATTATCTTAAACATCCTTGTCTCTTACTTATCATTTATTATGAAATTTTGACTCATATGTAAAGGTATTCTTCAATGTAAGAATCATGTTTAATCATTTGTTCATATAAAAATGAAGAAAGCATTATTTTAAAGAGAAAGGATTATTTGATGGTGTCAAACAAGCAAGGCTTAATCTTTTATTTTGTACTCAGTTATTCAAATTTCCTTATCAACAAGAACAAATATTCAGTACTTGTTAACCAAAGTATTCCTAATTTAGGAAGTTAAACTGTCAATTTAACCACTCAATGAGACGTTAACTTACTTAGTAACCACAGAGTGCTGTCAGTTGTAAAAAACAAACAGAAAATGTGGTGTGACTAGGAAACTAAGCTTGGAAGGAAGGCTTGGAACTCTGTTGCAAATCTCATTTGCTAGTTCTATGGTTAGAATGCTACTTAACCATGGGAACAGTGATATTTAAATCATGCATTGAGTTTCATTCCAATACACATGCACACCCATGGAAACCAAAATCCATGGAAGTTCAAATCCCATTAAATACAGTGGATAATAAAATAGTGTCCCTTATATAAAGTGGCAAAATCAAGGTTTGTTTATTTAAAAAATTCAAATATTTTCAAGCCGTGGATGCTTGAATCCATTGGTAAAGAATCCGTGGATACAGAGGGCTGATTGTATTCTGCATTCATTATGTATTAGTTGAGACACTGTTCTGCAGATCTCCATATTCTTTGGTTCTGAAATATCAAGTCTGATAATGGGTAAATAGACTCCTTTTTTCTTAATTTAAAAATATTTTTTGGCGCAGTGGTTAAATGCCGGTAGTGCAGCCACTCACTCAGTCACAAAGTTGTGAGTTCAATACCAGCCAGGGGCTCCAGGGTAGACTCAGCCTGGCATCATTCCGAGGTCACTAAAATGAGTACCCAGATTGTTGGGGGCAATTAGTTTACATGTTGTAAACTGCTTAGAGACTGCTTAGTTCAGTATGAAGTATAGAAATGTAGCTGCTATTGCTATTGCTCTGTAACCTACCAATTGTGTATTCACACACCAGTCTAACAGATGGTTGGCTTTGTTATGCAACTGTGACAGTTACATTTTGGAGGAAGGGCAAATATTAATTTTATTTTCTTTCATTCACCACTCCACACACTCCACACTCACAACTCAAGGCTATGCATGCACCTGGCTACCTGCCTGAGATTGTGAGTTTTGTTCAGATTTGAATGAGATCAGATGACCAACCCTGCACCCTTCCCAACTGGCTGAAACAGTAAAAAATACAAACATACTTCTTCTGTTTAAGAGAGTGGGAGCAGCCAAAAGACAAAAGCAAGACATTGTGCTAGTCCTTAGTAAAAACAGGGAGGTTTGCCTGGTTGTTTAACAAGAGTGGGTGGGAGGAGTGTTTGTTTTTGTCTTTGGTACACATTATTTTGATATTTTATCATTGCTGTATATTGTTCCTAGCTAAGCGTACAGATAATCTGGTGTAAGGTTATTTTAAGAACAGAAGTTAAATGACAGTTCCAGGAAGGAGCAATTTAATGTGCTTTTCCTTTATCATAATAAAGGAGATGCTGGGGGAGTATAGGCCTTTAGTCTGTTGTTAATTTTAAAGGATTCATAGTACATATTATTGGTAATAATATTATTTTGTTACTAATTGAGTTGTTTAGATATTAAGGGTTGAATCTAATTCAAATAGAAATACAGAAGTCCTAATACTTAAGTGCACATAAATTCAGCTTTTGGTATTACCCAGAAAGGGAAGGGGGCTTGAAAAGCCCCACCAGCAATGCCAATAGCTCTTTAAAAAGTTGGGGAATAAATTAACTCAAAGGCTTGCAAGAAGTTGAATAACGCTTGCTAATATCTTTACACTTATTTATACCAGGAACACAATGAGATTCCAGTTTCAAATAAATAAGAGGTTTTTATTTAGAAATGTGCAAAAGGTTCACATTCACACACATACAGAATAGAACAAATCAACCAAGATTCGGACAAGCCAGTCAAAAGAGAGGTTTGGAAA
Organism: Phrynosoma blainvillii; assembly: GCA_026167975.1. Classification (NCBI taxonomy): domain Eukaryota; kingdom Metazoa; phylum Chordata; class Lepidosauria; order Squamata; family Phrynosomatidae; genus Phrynosoma; species Phrynosoma blainvillii. The sequence continues at coordinate 97,414,271 of JANUYF010000004.1, read as the reverse complement.
GTTGGATAGGGGACAATAAAGGGGTTAAATGGGGGATAGTTACCATTTCAGCCTAGAGATGTCAGTAGGAAAGACATTGCCAACTCAAACAAGGGAGTGTCAATAAAAAGCAAACATGGGTAAAAATGTTGAAAGCTCTTACAGCAATCTGAGGGTACAGTCAGAAAAAGTGGATGTGGGAAATTGTTGGAGACTCAGCCAGTGGTCAGGGGAACACCCAAAAGGTTAACTGGGGGAGGTGAATGCTAGAGATTCAGCAGCAGGTAAGGGAACACTGGAAAAAAAGTGGACAAAGAAAGTTTGAATTGGGAGAGGTTTTTACGCCCACAAACCTTCTGTCAGGGCATATGTGTGTACACCCAAAAGGGTATGGAAGAAGTTTTGATGTTATTCCTGGGAATAGACAAACTTTCCAGAAAACTTAAAGAGTTTTAGCACCAATGCATTGATAATATATCTGAAACAAACCTTTAATGATCAAACAGGCAAGGGAAATTTAGGATAACTTCAAAAAGGGGAAATGGAGTCTGGTCTCTGTTAGTCTTGACAAAACTAAAAGACTGTTAGTCTTGACAAATGCCTTCCTTTTGTTGTTTTCATTTCCTTCCCCATAGGAAATACAAAATAAGCAGGTAGGAGGAACTGTCATGTTAGCATAACCCATGGTGCTTGTCCATTTGTTCTATATAGGCCAGGCATGACCTAGGTCAAGTGACCCCAACACTAATGCCTTGTAACTTTTCTTTGGTCATTGTGAGCCCCCAAAATACACATCAGGTTATCATGACTTCTAGTCATGTTCCCCCCTAGATATTAATAATGATTTTATATATATCCAGCAGAAGGGTATGCAAGGACAGGTAATATTGGAGCCAGCTAGACTAGACTCATGGAGTTCTTAAGTCAACATTTATGCAAAGTCCATTGATTCAGTGGGTCTACTTTAGTTGGAACTCACAGCAGAATTTAGCTCTAAGTATGTATGCAGATGGAAGTATTAGGATCCCTCTGTATTTCCTTCCTGAAGTCTTTTGAAGTTCCTGGCAACTATAATGTTGTTATTTTTTCCAGTTCTGAAATTTCATTCAGCCACTCTTCTGTTAACTCTAAGTCAGGGGCTTTTTTGTTAACTCTGTTTTATTATTTTTTTAAATGTCCATTTACATTTCAATTTAAAATATCACAGTCTGTAATAGTACTAATGTAGTACCACATTAAGGCCTAGGTCTCCTAAATGGCTTTACAAAATAAGCCTCGAGATTTTATGAGGCAGGATGTTTGAAAGGAAAACAGAGGTAGATGTCTCCTAGTTTCTCATACGAGAAATTGATTTTTGTAGCCTATTGCTCTAGTTCAGTCTTTTTAAAACCCTGGCTAATGAGGTCAGTTACATCCTCTGTGTAGAGCATGTACTTAATTTGAAACAGATAAATAACAGAGGTGCTGTACTAGAATATAATGGAACATAATTGGAACATAATGAAGAATTATCCATTCAGATCTCTCTTCCCGAAAGGGAGTTAACATACATTAATAACAGAAATCCTAATGTTTCTGTTGTTTTCACTCTTTCAGTTCAAAACAAAAATTACCCTCCAAATTCTCATTGTAAGAATATTATTGTATTAAATGTTTAATTTCATACCAGTCTTAATAGAAACATAGATTCGTTGCTTCTGGATTTACTAGAGGCTCACTGTCTCTTAGCTGGACAACTAATAGGCAAGATACTTGGATAACTATCTCAATATATAAGACTCGGCAGAATTGATTCAAATAGTATTTTGCACACTGATACAGGTAGATAAATTTGCCATTGGTTCCATTTCAGATTTCTTTTACTGATGTTGAAGATGAAAGCAGTTGTGACACATCTAGCTTAATAGTGGAGCCACATTCCTGCTGAAGAGAAAATCACACCGCTAATAAAATTGGCTTACCTGAGCTGGCTTAAAATTTAAAACAGGCGGCATCCTGATGTTATCAGAAGGATTTAGCTGCCAAAATCACTGCCGAGGTCCATTCCGGGTCCATTGCTGCTGCCAGGCCCACTTTGGCGGCCATTTCCTTAAGCCAGAAAATTCCCAGCTTTGAAAAGAGGCCCTGCAAGCAAGAATAGACCCGGGTGGCGATTTCAGTGGCTAAATCCTTCTGATAACATCAGGATGCTGCCTGTTTTACATTTTTAGCCGGCTCAAGTAAGACAGTTTTATTAGCGGTGTGATAATCTCCTAAATTAGCTTTTGGAATCCAGTTTAAGAATATCTTCCAAGAACTGTGGAAGTCCCCTTGTATGGATTATGTATGGAGTAATTATGAGGATAAGGTTTGATGACATAGGGATAGTGACAGTTCCCAAATTTTGTACCAGTTTATCTGCTAGGCACTGAGGAAGCCTTTTTATTAACAAATGTAATGTATAAAAAGGTTCCCCAAGTATTGGATAAACATTGAAATGACTTGAGCAACAAAAGGCAAAGGCACTCAAACAGTTGGAAAAGTAGGACAGTTGCTTCCCCTTGTAGTTAAATGGTCTTGATGTAAAAAGGTATTGCATAATTGTATTGAATAGTCAGAATGAGACATTGGAATGGTTTCCAAAAGAATAAGAAAACTCTGGTTGTAGAAATGGAGATACTTCATGTGGAACACCTAGGTGCAAATGGAGGAGCCAGTACAGAGGATAATTACTGTACGGTAAAAATCATAACCTACACAGTTTTCATATACAGGCAATAATGTGTTGTTGTTGCACATGCTGCCATGCACAAAAGAAAACTGTCCTGTGAAGTGACCTTTAAAGTATTGATTTGTTAGTTGTTGTTGTTGTTGTTGCTTTTACTGGTGTGGTACCTGCATTTTGTGGTTGGCAATAAAGTGTTGAAGTGGTATCCATTCATCCTAAAATCTGGTTCTAGTTATGTCTGTGATCAATTGTGTTTTAAAAGTAGCAATAATATAACACTTCCTAACTCAGAATAATAATAATAATAATAATAATAATAATAATAATAATAATAATAATAAATTTTTATTTGTAGCCCGCCCCTCTGCAGAGCAATCGGGGCGGGGGACAACAACATTTAAAACAAAACAGCGGTAAAACATTCCCTCTCCCCATAATCCCTTCCTCCCTCCACCCATCCCCTTAAAATAAGATTAAACCAAAGAGAATTAAAATACAGTGTAATTAAATTAATAAAATTAAGACAAAATATTACAGAGGAGTCAGACAAAAGGGGGCCCCTTATGGGCCGACAGCTATTCCGGGAAGGCCTGCCGAAAGAGATCTGTCTTTACTGCTTTCTTGAAAGCAGCAAGAGTGGTAGTAAGACGGATCTCATCCGGCAGGCCATTCCAATGAGAAATGAGGCCATTCAAATGAGAAAAGTACTCATTTGCAAAAAGAAATAAACAGGGCCAGTGTCCAGTAAAACTGTGGCCTCTACTAATTCCCTCGCTTAGGATTCAGGATAAAAATGCTCTGAGGTTTCCCTTCTAAGGATGGCTGCTGTGTTTCAGGGACTGGGATGAGTAACGCATACCAATACCATTTATTTGACTGGTGGAATGGCCAGAGTAAACAGTAAGGAAAGTAGAGGGGAAGGAAGGACCATGATCTTAGGAGGACAGTAATTGTGTGTCAGGTATTATTGTGCACCAAATGTTATTGTTCCTATTGGTGGCCCCAATGATGCATAGAGACAAAGGATTTTTGTAGCCTATGGGTATGCCTAAATTCCCAAAACACATCAAATCCCATCTCATCTTGGAAGCTCAGCTTGAGCTAGTACTTGGATGGGAGACTACCAGTGAATACAAGTGAAATACACCTATAAAATTAATGTGGTTGTCATAAGTAAACAGGTGATTTGAAGTCACATGCATGTACACATTACTCTGGTTGACCTCTAGATTCAAAAGAGATTACGCACCCACAGAACAGATCTGTAATGAGGAGACCTAAGCTTATCACATGCTCACTTTCAGTAGTGGTTGTGAACTTCTGCATTTGGTGCTGATTCATTTTTTGTTTCATTTATTTAAAAATTGTTGTGCAGTACACACTGTGAACACGTTCTGCTGAATTGCTTATTAATTTAAAAAGATGAACTGTGTTTTTTACAGCTATGTGCTGGAATCTATTACAGAAGCGTGAAACACTCAATTAAATTTTTGCTACCATTCCCAAACAACATACTAATCTAGAGCTAATACTCTCTAAATTATGTGGTGAATAAAGTAAGGAGGCACTTGGAGATTAGTAGAATTAGTATAGTAATTTGATATCAGTCATTTAAATTAAACTGACTGCATTATTTTGTGAAGGACAGGCTTTTCAATTGTACAATCACAGTGAGTGTATAATTTGCATAATGTCCAGCTTGAAGTTGGTGCTGTGCGTCTGGGTTTTAACATCCCGCATAAATTTGACTGTACAAAGAATTACCATTTTCAAGACAGCTACTGAACTCCTATAGATATTTTTGGTGGGGGGTGGGGGTTATAAGTGAGATGCAGATTGAACTGTATTTCTCGATGCTCTCAAAATGAAAGTTTAGTTGGAATACACACTTCATTCTTTGGCAGTTGTTTTCAGAGCAGTGTGTTGTGTATTCAAACCACTTTCACCACATTTACAATGCCTAACTGTTTTCTTCTTAAAATGCTAATTGAGAAGCTCATGAGTGAAACGTCCACAAATGCCTTGTGACATTCTCCATTGCTTGAAGGGAAAGTAGGAAAGTGCTTGTTGACCCTCAACCCTCAATCCTATTCCCAACAGCTATGTCCTGCAGCTTTCCATGGGACTGAAGATCTGCAGTAACAAAACTACTGTAGGCTCTTACACTGTCCATATTAGCCTTAGTGCATGGATATTAAAAGGAATAAAATCAATCACTTGACAAGGAATATTAACAAAGTGTATCAGTGAAGAGTAGGTTTAACATCTACTGATTTTTTTTCATGGGCTTAAATTGCTGTAAGATGATAACAGTTTTTACAGTGTGCCAGGGACCAGTACCATTTTTGTGCCATTGGCTGCAATTTTTCTTTTTTTTCCTGGATAGTCTCCAGGAACTGACAGTTTATGAACCAACAATGGTCCCAAGACCACCATAATGGGCTGTATTTGTTCAGATTATTTGTTCTTAACTGAGAAATGCAGTGCAGTACACAGTAGTACAGACGAGATTGGACTTCATGGCTAATGATTAAGGATTTAGGGAGCTGAAGTCTCACAATATCTTATAATTCCCTGTTCAAGAATCACTGGCCTGGATGATCTGAGCTGGGCTTATCTCTTTCATTAAGTACAGTTAATATATCAATTAGCATTGTTATAAAACTTTGTTACTAAAAAATTAGCCTGTTATAAAATTCATAAATTTGTGGTTGTTTTCCTTTGTGTCGATGTGCTATGGTGTTAGATTAAAGAGACAATTCAGGCTAGCATAAGAACAGTGTAGAAATATAACTCATTATTTGGTTACTCTACAGCCTTTGCAGTCACTATCTCTAGCAGATTCCAAGTTGAAGACTGAGGTTACTATCATTATCAATGCTCTGGGCAGCAATACATCTCTTACGAAAGTGGATATTAGTGGAAATGGCATGGGAGACATGGGAGCAAAGATGTTAGCAAAAGCTCTTCAGATAAACACCAAACTCAGGTATTGTTTTGTATATCTTCTTAAGTGTTATCGGGGAAGAGGGGAGCAACTTGGGAAAGGTAGAGCCTTTACAGACTGCCAGAAATAATGCAGCTTGAGGCCGCTTTAACTGTCCTGGCTCAGTGCTAAGGAATCATGGAAAGTGTAGTTTATTGTGGCACCAGAACTCTCTGATAGAGAAGGCTCAATGTCTCAGAAAAAAAACACTACAGTTCCCATGATTCCCTAGCACTGAGCCAAGACAGTTAAAGTGGCCTCAAGCTGCATTATTTCTGGCAGTCTATAAAGTCCCGTAATGGAGTCAGTTGCCATTACCTCTCTGAAACTGGTAAGTTCCTGTAAAATTAAAACAAGTCATTGGGAGGCTTTTCATGCATCTTTCACGTATCATGTATTTTCATCACTATACAATAGCTATTTGGATATGATTAGGCTTGAAGACTGTGTAGTTAAAGGGAATGCCTTTTTCCATACATGCATGTTGGGATTTCAGTACTCATGCTTCTACGCATATTAAAGTTCCCCTGGAGATTGTTGGCAACCTGGTGAATGGTTCTTCAGCAGCACACTTGATCTGTTTCTTTGGCCCAGCACAAAATACAAACCTTCAGAATTTGTGTCAGGGCAGATGGATTTCTTGTGAGGGAGCTGGAAAGACAGCAACCCCCACATCCAGCCCTTCAGTCTAAATTGCTACTGCACTGAATATCCAGATGAACAAAGCAGGGACAGATCCACCCTACCCTGTACACCAGGGGTAGGCAACCTGTCCCCTTTAAGGGCCGAGGGACTTCAGCTCCCAGAATCCCAGGAGCTATTGGCCAACATGGGACTATTGGCCAACATGGCTGAGGCTTCTGGGAGTTGAAGTCCCTCGGCCCTTAAAGGGGAAAGATTGCCTACCCCTGCTGTACACCCACCCAGCTAGCCAGTGATGCATGCCAGATCAGTGCCTTCATTCATAACCAGGTCACAGATTATAGTTTTATTTTTGACAAACCTGCAACACCAACAGAGGACTGAGACAACGGGCAGGGCAACATGGATCTGGGAGGGATAAAAACACACAGCAATTTTGTTAACTTGCATTTTTAAAAATTGTTTTAAATTAATGTTTTTAATATGATTGTTTAATTGTTTTTAAATTTTGTACTATCCATTGTTTTAGCTGCATTTGTTTTGTTTTAACTCAAATTGTTGGGCTGCCTTGGGTCTCAGGTTGGAAGAAAGGCAAGATATTAATTAATTAAATATTTTAATGGTTGCATTTTGTCAGCCATATAAGATAGGATATACATTTTCAAACTAAAATGCTGTACTTCTAAAGTGGGAGTTGAAAACAGATTTTCTGAAGAATCTTACTAGATCACAAGTAAGTGAACATAATACAAATAACTGGTTGCTTATTCCTGCTTTTATGCTTCTCCCTGAAAAATTCTTGTATTTTCTATTTGCAAATAGTGGAAATGCATTGTTGCTGGGCATTAACATGTGTGTTTCCCCCCCTGTCTGTTTTAAAAGCTTCATCAATTGATCTGTGTAATTTCTGCTTTCCCAACAGAACTGTTATATGGGACAAGAATAATATTACTGCCCAGGGATTCCAGGACATAGCAGTGGCTCTAGAAAAGTAAGTTCTGTGTGGTTGTTCATTACAGGTACAACAAAGGTGTGTGATTTTGGATCCAAGGTAGTTCATGATACCACTTAGTAAAAAAATGGAAGCCAAACCATTTTGTGTTCTCTTCCTGTTCCCCCAGCACTTCTCACACATGCCTATAAAGGTAATTCCTTAAGAAAGAATAATAGAATCATAGCATTGGAAGAGACCACAAGGGCCATCCAGTCCAACACACAATCAAACCACTCCCAACAGATGGCCATTCAGCCTCTGTTTAAAAACCTCCAAAGAAAGAGATGCCAAGGAGAATCTGATAGTTTAAATTGAGAGGCTTTGGGGGGAAGGCCCCTGTGTGGACATATGGGCACATCTACACTGTAGAAATAATCCAGTTTGACATCACTTTAAGTGCTGTAGTTCCATCCTATGGAATCCTGAAATTTGTAATTTTACAGGGTCTTTGCCTTCTCTGCCAAAGAGTGCTGGTGCCTCATAAAACTACAAATCCTAGGATACTGTAGGATGGAGCTGTGGTAGTTAAAATGATGTCAAATTACATTATTTCTACAGTGTAGATGTATCCTGTGTATCTTCTCTGAATTGTGGACAATTAAATCTTAACAAAGTTGGTTGTCCATTCTTTTTTGGAAAGAAAGAGATGATCATCATTTATTCATCAAATTCTGAAATACAGATTACTGAATATTTTTGTTAGGGTAACACCTGAGCCAAATTTATTCCAAATAAATTCAGGGTCAATCAGTATTGTTTAAATTCCAAATTTATTCATAACTGACTTTGATGTCAGATGATTGCTACCAGTCTCTTATTGTTAAAAGGAAAAACAGTCTCGACACATATTGAACTGAAATGCAACATAACCTCTTAGCTGTGAATAAAATGGAGGAGGGGAACCCTCTTTGTAAAATTTGGAGCATACTGTAAAATTTGGAGCATACTGTTTATAAACTGAGTTAGGAAATTTGTATGGCCTGAATGGCAGCAAGCCCTTGAAGAACGGCAAATATTTGCATGCTCTCAGCTGTACTGATTGATAGGAAGAGTGGGTGGTGATCTATTAGTAAGACCTTTGCTGCTTGATCTCTCAGTTTTCAGATCCATCCTTAAGAGTCTACAAGTATCCAATTTGATAATAGTTTTTTTTTAAAGAACTCCAGTGCCCAGCTTGTTTTTCATTGCGTTTTAATGACAGCCAGAGGCATCTTGATGTAGTTCCAGCTAGTAGAAACCAATAGAGAGCACTGAGCAAAGTATCCAACTTGACAGTTGGCTGCAGGTGGGGAATCCTTTTACTAACTGACAACACACATTTTGTTGGCAAGAAAGGTCTCTCTAACATAGGCTTTATAAACTGTGTCTCCTCCCATTGCCAAGGTAAATAAAAAGAAAGCCTCTCTTAAAATTGAGTGAAAGTACGGTATGTGACAAACATTTTTGTGCCATGTTAGTTATGATGTTCTAAAGGTGACACATTCTAAAGGTGACATCTTATTTACTTAGCATATGAGTATATCTCCTGGTTTGAGTCTGCCTGAGTTTTAAAATCTTCAAAGGAGAGTGTTCTCTTGGTCCCACCACCATCACAGGCATGTTCCAGGATACAGGAGAGACCCTTCTCGGGGCTTATTTCTTACAGACTGTAGAACACTTTCCCACAGGAGATTTGGGCTGCATCCACATTGCAGAAATAATCTACTTTGACACCACGCCATGGCAGTTAATGTGATGTCAAACTGGATTATTTCTGCAGTGCAGATGCATCCTTGGTTGGCCCCCTTTCTGTTTTCATTCTGCTAGAAGGCAGAAGAACTTTTTATTTAGGAAGGCCTTTGGCTCTTAAACTGAGGTGACAGAAGGTCTTTTAAAGGGGTGTACTGTGCTTTTATCTTTTTATTATTTTGTGTTAAATATTTTTATATTGTATTAACTTTGTGGTTTTAATAGAATTATTTAATTATTTTTTTAACTCTTGTCCAAAACAAATTTAGCTGTACTCTGTTTTAACTGTTGTAAGCCATCTTGGATCCAATGCCTTTGAAGGAGCACGTTGTTGTTGTTGTTGCTGTTGTTGTTGTGTGCCTTCAAGTTGTTTCCTACTTAGGATGACCCTAAGGCAAATCTATCGTGGGTTTTCTAGGTAAGATTTGTTCAGAGTGGGGTTACCTTTGCCCTCCTCTGAGGTTGACAGAATGTGATTGGCCCAAGGTCATCCAGTGAGTTTCCATGGCTGAGTGGGAATTTGAACCCTGATCTCCATAATTGTAGCCTAGCACTCAAACCACTACACCACAGTGACTCTGTTATATTATATTAATCATATTATATTATATTTTAAGGCATTTATATTTTGCCTCTTATCCTGGCAGAGCCCCTGAGATGTTGCTCAACAAATAAAAACAGTTCACATAAAACATATGTAAAAACATTTCAAAAGCAAACTAAAATACATCTTTAAAATAATTTAAAACCAAACAGCCAATATAATTTCAAGGATCACATTACAATAATGTGTGTAATTCCTTTGTATTTAAATTTAATAATATTATATAAGAGGAATTCTTACTGCTGTAAATATAGTCTTGGCAGCAAGAAAAGAAGGCGTATAACCGTTACATGTTTAATTACATCATCATAACTGATAGTTTAAAAATCACAGCCAATGATGATATATATTTGTTACTGAAATCTGTATGTCATCATGAAGAGCAGCAGAGTGTTGCATTCTCTCTTCTTAATTACTTGGGTTCAATAAGGAGTGATGTATTGACATTTGCACTGCAGGACCAACAATATGAAGTCCAGTATCAGGATGATATAATGCTGAGAAGACCAATGTTTGTGCATTATGATTATGGCAATTTTCAGACTGCACTTTCAAAGGGTGCTAATGACTGGCAGACAGTAGGAAACTTCTTATAATCCAAGAGAAAAGTTTCAGGCATAAAGATTAGGATCACACCAGCTACAAATAAATCAATAGGTAATTGTGAAAAGGCCGAGACTCCTGTGGCTGACATTTTAGTTGATAATGTCATGTACTAGTTAAACAAAAAAGAGTTGGTGATCTCAAGTTAATTCTCAAAAAGCCTAATATATTGTTTAAATCGGTTCAGGATTGCTTTGTGTACAGCAGTGATTCCCAAAGTCAGATACTCCAGGTGTTTTGGACTTCAGCACCCAGAATCCTCAGTCATCTTGAGCATTGGTCTAGGATTCTGGAGCTCAAGTCCAAAGCACCTGGAAGGCCAGAGCTTTGGAATCACTTGTATACAGTAAAACTATTTAAACAAAAAACACTGTACCTCACTAAACCTGACTTAGATGCTTATTAATCCAAATGGAGCTGTTGTTGTTAACTGCCCTCAGGTCAGCCTCAACTGATGGCGACCCTGTCAGTGAGACATTTCGAAGCCCTCCTATCCTCAGTCACTCTGCTCAAGTCCTGCAAGTTCAGGGTTATGGCCTCCTTGATTGAGTCTATCCATCTGGTATGCAATCTTCCTCTCTTTTTACTGCCCTCCACCTTTCCTAGCATTGTTGCAGTGTGGCCAAAGTACAACAGCTTCAATTTAGTGATCTTGATTTTTCAGAGAGAGCTTAAGCATGATCTATTCTAGGACCCATTTGTTTGTCTTTTTGGCTTACCAGGGTATCCTCAGCACTCTTCTCCCGCATCACATCTCAAATGAGTTAATTTCTTTCCATCAGCCTTCCTCACTGTCCACCTCTTGCATCCATACATAATGACTGAAAATATAATAGCTTAGATCAGGGGTCGACAACCTACGGCCCGCAGGCCGGTTCCGGCCCAGGACGCTGGACTTACCGCCCCAGGCGGACCCCTGCTGCCGCCGCGGCGGTACCTCCGCAGCCTGTTTTGGTCGGCGTGTGACCGAGCGTGCCGCGGCCGCCATTTTGATAAACAAAATGCCGGCCGCGGCGCGCTCAGTCGCGCGCCGACCGAAACAGGCCATGGTGGAGGCAGCGGCGATGGAGGAGGAGGAGGTGCCACCGCCTCCGCCTCCCTCTGCCGCCACCGCCTCCCTCTGCCCCCCTCCGCCGCCTCCGCCTCCCTCCGCCACCGCCACCGCCTCCCTCCGCCCCTCCGCCTCCCTCCGCCACCTCCACCGCCTCCATCTTCCGGCAGCGGCAGCAGCAGCGGAGGCGGCGGCAGGGGTCCGCCTGGGCCGGTAAGTCGGCACGCACCCTCCACCGACGCGTGTGCCCCCCGTACATGCCGCCGCCACCATGCCATGCACAGCGGCGGCATATGGGGGGGCCGCGCACGCCAGTGGAGGGTGCGCGCGCACCCCCCCCTTGGCCCAGCCGAGACCTGGGCCACGGGAGACCGGCCCAGGTCTCCAAAAGGTTGCCGGTCCCTGGCTTAGATGATCCTAACTTTAGTGTTACATTTTATATCTTTGTATTTAAGAATCTTGTCTAGTTCTTTCATAGCTACCTTCCCCAGTCCCAGTCATCTTCTAATTTCCTAACTGCAGTTTCTGTTCTGATCGATGATTGATCCAAGGTATGGGAATTCTTTAATTACTTCAATTTCCTCCTTGTCTAGATTGTATTTATATAAATCCTCCTTTGTCATTATTTTTGTTTTCTTAATTTTCAAGAGTAAGCCTGCCTTGCACTTTCTTCTTTGATTTCCCCCAGCAGTTATTCCAAGTCTTTGTTGTTTTCTGCTAGTATTATGGTATTGTCTCTATATCTTAATTGCTGACATTCCTTCCTGCAATCTTCACTCCTCCTTCCTCCAAATCTAAACCTGCTGCACCTATGATTTTTTTTCTGTCTGCAATTTGAACAAATACGGTGATGGAATGCAGTCTTGAAACCCCCTTTCTGATTGGACACCAGTTTGTTTCTCCATATTTTGTTCTAACTGTAGCCTTTTGTCCTATGTACAGCCTATGCATCAGGAGTAATGGGTACATCCATTTCTTTAAGAGCAGTCCATAGTTTTTCATGGTCTGTGCAGACAAAAGCTTCACTGTAGTCTATAAAGCACATGCTGATTTTCTTCTGGAATTCCCTGTCGCACTCCATTATCCAGTGTATGTTTTGAGTGTGCTGCCTAGTGCCTCTTTATTTTGTGAACCCAGCTTGAATTTTAGAACCCTATAGAATTTCTCACTTCATATATGGTAGAAGTTTTTGCCAGAATTAGAGCTATTGCTCTTTAATATATATGCAGTACACCTGGTGTCTGCAATCTGGCCAACTGCATAGGTAGGTTTAGAAGTTGGTTGTGGATGGGTCTGACAGATCCCTTCATACTTTGATTCTGCAGCCCTGATAACCTTTAAATATTCACAGAAAAGGCTTTATATATGGGTTCCAGTATTCAAAATGTTATTACTATCATAAGTATAAGCATTTGAGCAGTCAACATGTACTGTATAAATGGCAATGGTGAAAACATGTTCTATCGACCAAGAAAAAAAAAACTGAAGCAGCCTGATGTTTGTGCTAATTATAAGATTTCTTAAATACTCAGACATTGTTTTGCAGCTGGTCAAAAGTTTTCCACCTAATAAACCAATTTTCATAACTTTGAAGTTGTCTGAGAACTGGGAATTATGTACAGTCTTCCCCATAAAATCAGTTAGCTGGTGGCCTGAAAGAATATAAGCATAAGAATATACGCATTACACAGGTCTTCTAAGAGAAATATCAGGAGGAAGTTCTCTACAGATTCTTCTTCTTCAGATACAACACAGTAGGAGGCCATATTAATGGCAGATAAATTATGCAAATATATGCTAGCTGCTTTCTATCACAAAGCACCCTCTTGCTAGTTACTTGAGGTGAAGAAAGGACATAGTTTTATCTCTGTTTTGCAAAATGCTGAATGAATCCAGTGGCAAACATTAATGAGAGCTGCTCTGTGGATGCTGGCATCTTAAGTTGGGACAATACTATAGATGTTTTTTCTATCCAGTAAAAGGAGAATTGAGCATGAAAGGCCATCTTTATATCTTTAGTTCTAAACAGGAATGTAAGAGACATCAGAAGCCCTGAAAATGGAGTAGAAAGACTTACATCAGATGCAGTTTGGCTTGCTTTGTCCCATAAATCAGGGGTGTGTAATGTAGTTCTCCAGATGTTGTTGAATATCATGCCTCATCATAACTTAAGCTGGCTAAAGCTGGTGGCAGTTGCAGTTCTGAGACAACCACAGGTGTTTGAGTTGCCGTCTTCAAATGCTTGTAGTCCGGGCTCAAATTGATGTTATTCACATGAGTAATCCTTGCATGGCTGATTTCTTCTCAGTAAATAGCTAGAGCAGGAGAATTAGAGCCAAATTGGGACCCTGATGTGGTAGCAAGAGAATTTAATCCTTCATCTCTACTGTGGTTCTCTACTATGCCTGGCATCCTATTAGTGGCATATGCCAGATAATGTTGGCACATGTCTATTGGAGAGGGAGAAGTTCGGCACTCCCTTGTTCATTGAAACCAAGCCTCCTTAAAACTCAGCTGTTTCTTTCTTCCCTCTCCTGCCTCCCACCCTACATGGCCATTTAATGGCCAATGGAGAGCAGAGGAACATGTGACTGTGTCTCTATAGCTGGAGGCACAATTTACTACATCATACTCCAGGACCTCTGCTGGACCCCCAAAAGCATCCTATAGGATGCCTTTGTCATTGGGCATCTGACTATAGAGCTATATCTGGATGCTCCACTGCCACTCCTCATTCTCCACCAGTTCCTAAATGGGCTGTGATGGTCCCTTCAGGACATGAGAAAGGACACAAGTTCCTTCTGGGTGGAATTTTATGCCGTTTCTCCATAGAGTATCTCAGCCAAAATGTGGTGTCTGTGTCTGCTATTTGCAATGGGAGCTGTGAAGACACACCCAACTAAAGGTGGTGGCAAATATGGGTGTGCAATGCCAGTACCCTGGTGAGATCAAACTCTATACCCAAAAAGGCTCCAAAGCTGAATGTAAAGTCCAAAAGGGGGAAATTTATTTTGAAGAACAAAAGAAAAAAGGGTTTCTCCTCCCAAGCTCTAACAGGCTTAAAATAAAAGGTACTTTACAGTTTAGGTTTCAGCAATCTTCAATGTTGTCATCTCTCTGGGTTTGATCTTGGATTGATCTCCTTCTCAATGAAGCTGGTGCAGGGTCTTTCAGCTTCTGGTGCTCTTGATTTCTTTATTGTTGATGTTTCATAGAATTGACTGCTTCTGGTAACTAAATTGACTAATGGTAAGTCAATTGGCTAAATGTGGTAACTAAATTGGCTGAATGGTGTAAGAAATGCCCTTTCCCTCTGCCTGTGCTATTTGCCACCAAACAGATAAAACCAAGCCTGCCTAAGAAAAAACTAAAAATCCCAAGCTGAAGCAGAGCTTGCTGGGAAGGGGCAAACCAAAAACTAGAAAAATGCAGGGGATTCCTACAGCTCCTCCCACAAACTAATACAGTGGAACATTCCTATGCTCAAACTGAACTGAAAATGCAGGGGAGAATTCAAGCAGTCCAGGCTGGACATCACAGGAGCACATGGGCTACAGTTTAAATTACACCAGTGGTGACTGGGAGGTATACATAAATCTGCCTGCTACACACACATATTGTAGGGTGGACTAGGTTTTTGCTCTTGACCTCCTGCCCCAAACATTTCTTAATGGGAAAACCAAACACACCTGGGCTTAAAACATGAATGATGCGATCCCTCAATTGCATGCTTTTTGAAATCTAAAATAACTTTATTTGTTCATGTATAACATTTTGCTCATAATTAAGTGAATCTTGATGGTCACGCATATTCAAAATACATTAATTAAAGAATTCTTTAACATTGATTATCCTAATATTCTGCTTCCTGGGTAAGAAAAATAATATGAGGGCTGCTTTCAACCATTAAAGGTTATAAGAGGTATAATTTTAAAATTGCAATGAAGCACATTGCATTTAAGTTTTCATCTAAAGAAATCTAAATCACTGGCATCAAGTATGTCTCCATAAACCCATTGGAGTAAGATTTTCATCAGGCAGATATGTGCAGACAGCCTTGTATGTTAAGCCTCCATGAGAAAGTTTCATCAAATCTAGATGGCATGTAGATGATATGTAAATGTATTGCTCTTGTACAGAGTTCTCTTTCCTAGGTTTTCTGTGTGCTATTTGTATCACTCAGTTTGGCAATCAATATATAGTCTGTATTATGTTGTAACTGAAGCTAAAATTCCAGTAATCAAGGACTGGGATGATTTGTGATGCAAGGTACATTTGGAAAAAGGTTAGAGTTCTCACTAATTTTGCTCTTGTGGATGGAAAAGAGGTGCCATCTCTTGATGTTGTAAAATCTTCAGTGGAGGTGTATATGCCTTTGTGTATGTGCATGCACATCTGTAAGATAAGAATACCAAAGTTTTCACAATAGATATGAATGGTGGATTGCAATTTGCTTTCATTTTATAGTTAATTTTTCAAAATAATGTAAAAACACCATTATTAGTTATTGACTATATTGATTAGAAAATGTTACTGTCATAAAGTTGTTATACCCTGCTGACATTTTTAATGAAGATAAAATTAATATATTTAAATATAACAGATGTACTAAGCATGGTTGCTGTGCAACCTCTACATATTTCACTGGAGTCCCTTGTTAAGCAATTTTGATCTGAAGAGATGATAAATGAGTTATGCTCATGCATCTATATATAGAATTAGGATCTAAATTTCTGAGAAGGCTCTACTTAGGGTTAAGAAGTACTGTTTATCTGTGTGTTCTTTATTCATATGTTCTTGAAAATAGAGGTAGAACACAATAAATGCCATGTTTCACATAATAGCTCAGATTGTATCAAAGAATCATGATTGCACCTTGCTTCTGAAATGTTGACCCAGAAAGTATGATGTATGTTCCTTTATGTTTATAATAATATAACAAAATATGCATGCATCAAATAAAGAGACTAAGGAGCCTACAAATGCATCTAGATGTAGATAATAACTTTTGTGCATTTAATTTTATTGCTCTTTTTTTTCTTTTCCAAGGAATTATACTATAAGGTTCATGCCTATTCCTGTGAATGATGCTTCACAAGCACTTAAAACAAATCCTGAGAAAACTGAAGAAGCACTTCAGAAGGTATTGCCTACCATGACAAAAGCACAGTTTAGGGTAGACTGGCAGAAATGAAATAATTACATGTTGAAATGACTGGGATTTTACCAGTAGCTGAAGGGAGTTTTCTAGTGGACTTATATTTTCTTTGACACTCCAAATATTGTTGGACATTGTGAACTAGTGATAATGTTCCAGTCCAGCAACCTCTCAAGGGCCACAAGCAACCTATTCTTACTAATGCAAGGAAACCTGATGAACTCTCTAAAAATTCCTTTCTCTTACAGATCTAAATGTGTGTCCTACCATTTATACATAAGTTGTGTTTCATAGTACAGTAAAGGTGATGCTTTAAGATCTACAGAGGACATTATTTGAAAAATGGATCTGTGCTTTGAATATAATTTATGTATAATTGTGGGATGCATTTATAAAATGTCAGGGTGCATGGCATGGTGATTCTGACCTTGTACCTCAACCTTAAATGTACTGGGCACATTCCTATGGCATGAGAAGCCCGCAATCCAAAGGAATGCTGGCTTATTATGAATGAGCAGTGGCTGATGCATGTACACTATTCACCAACTGTCACAGTGGCAGTAGCTGCAAATCAAGTTCTGTGTTTGGTTTATTGTGTCATCTGGCAGTCAATAGTTTTTCTTCTCCAGCAAACTAGAGAATGAGGCAAAATATTATTTCTCTGGTTTGTTGGTGGAAACAAGCTAAAGAAGGGGAGCTACTATGACCAAACAACATAATAAATGTACTGCATAGAAAACCTCTGTGGTTTGTTTAACCAGTCCTATTGAACATGGGGGTGATTGAGCAGTTTACACAGTTATACTGCTCATGAATGACAAACCAGGGCTCCTGTGGATCCCTGGCTAGTCATGTTGACCCATGCTCACTGGATAGCAGCAAACTGCATTAATTTCAATCAGTTCCTTCAGATAATATGGTTAGAGTGGAATGTAAGTTTTCATTTTAAAAAATGAAGGCTGTGATCCTATACCATTTACTTGATAGCGAGCTTCATTTAATTTAATGAAACTTACTTCTTCTGAGTAGGCAGATACAAGACTATGCTGTAAGGCACTACTAATGTTTGGATGGTATGGATGGTGTGAAGTTCCATGTCTTTCTTCTCATGTGTGCATGTGTGTGTGTAAATATATACATATATGTGGGTGGGTGGGTGGGTAGATGTTTTCATGCTTTTTCATGTAGAGCCTTGAATAACATTAGCTTCTGCTCTTAGATAGAAAACTATTTGCTTCGCAATCACGAAACCCGGAAATATCTGCAGGAACAAGCATACAGGCTGCAGCAGGGTATAGTTACAAGTACAACACAGCAGGTGAGTCACCTTTTAAAAATTAAAACAGTTTTTATTGCATTGAATTCAAAGATTTTTGAACTTCATGGAATGAGTTCTAGAGGATTTCCATGGATTTTCCCATGTGTAATCCTGATCCATTTCTTAAGCTATTATAAAGATTTGTTGTAATGAAAATCCAGCTATATGAAGCAGATTTGCATGGTGGCTAGATTGATGGGTTGAAACCTGAGATTATTCTGTTCCTTGAGTGGGACTTAGCTCACATAACTCTGGATCCAACCTAGGATGCTTTGTACAATCATTTTTAAGAGTGGATAGTACAGAAGGAAATAAAGTGACATTAGAGATTATTTTAGGGTTTGTTTGTTTTTTTGTTTGTTTTTTTGTTTTTGGTCTGATTCATATTTAGACCTTCAGACCTATTCATTTGTTACATTCTGTGAAGAATGCTGTATAAAGATTAAAGGATAAACGGCAGGAGTGTGGGGTTATATACTTCTTCCTTTTATCATCAGGAGAAGGTACTTAGTGAGTTGAGTTGTGCTATAATTATTTAGATTAAAATTGTGGCTTTCAGTCTAGTGGCTAGGGAAATAGTGCATGAAAATATGGCATTTGCAAGAGAAAAGGAGAAGCAAAAATATCCATTTACAACTATGCGGGAAGAATTCCACTTTAATTCTACCCTACATAAACCAGGAAGTAAATAAAACATTCATTTTGTAGAAGAATAGCTTTATCCAATTTGTTATCCCCAGCTGGAATTGTCATTTGCCATGTAGGCCTCTGGATAATGAAAATAACACATCTAAAGGGTACCAGGATGGAGAAGGCACCACTGGGTGGAACAGTCTTTCAAGGAAGTACCTCTGATAGCCAGGCCATCCACAAGCTGTCCTATCATGAAAGATCCAAGAACTGAAATTTATACCAATACAAAATATTCATTTCTGCTACTAAGAAAGGATGATAAAAACCCTCCCAATCCAAATTCAGAAGTGATATTCTTCTTTTGGTAGTTTTGGTTATACTTTTACCCATCAACCAACCTGATTCTTATGCACTTACATGTGCAGTGGGTTTTTGCATCCATTTAACCCACTGTGTCCACTATAATGACGTGTGTTCACTTGACTTTTAAAATCAGTGTAATGATTGTGATTGTAAATTGAAGGGCTAGATAAACTGCAGCTAGATAAATACACATTAAATATCCACAGTATTAATTCCAGCATATTCATGTTTCAGCATATTCACTTTACACCCAGAAAAAGATTAGCACTTCACCACTACATTAATCTCACTGTTGAATCTTGCATATCTTCATGTCTCACATTGTCTAATATTTTGTTCCCTTCCCACATTATTGCTCTGTAGATGATTGACAGAATATGTGTCAAAGTACAAGACCATTTGAACTCCTTAAGAAACTGTGGCATTGACACAATACAAGAAGATCTGAAATCAGCAGAAAGACTTATGAAAGATGCTAAAAATTCCAAAACAGTAAGTGATATCCCTAGTGTATCAATTCCACTAAAATGGGTAATATTAATATTAAAACTTTATTTTTAAGAATTTAATTATATGTGTTCACAAATATTAATCCTGGCTGCTACATTAACTTACTGCAATCTTTTCTTTTTTTTTCTTTTACAGTTATTACCAAATCTGTATCATCTTGGTGGAGCTTCATGGGCAGGAGCAAATGGCTCTTTACCTAACCCAATTCAGGAGACGCTAGATTCAATGGCTGGGGAGGTCACCAGGGTTGTTGATGACCAGCTCAAGGTATTAAACTCTTTGCAAAAAGAAAAATGGAATGTGTCCTAAAGAGGAAGATAACCATCATAGTTATTTCAGCTACAGGTTTAAGATGAGATGGTGCAAGTGGAACCTAATCTTTGACCACTGTCACCACTGTATTCTTGCCTTCTGGGCCCAAGTAACATCCTATCAAGGATATGTGACTGGACAGCAAGGGCAAGGGCAAGGATTAGAGTTAAGAGTTTCAGGGGACAACAGTGGGAACCTGATGGGGCAAGGGTCTCATTTGATATCTCAACAATGTTGGCCCTGAAAATGTTGGTATTGAAAATAAGAGAGTAGCTAATCATTCATTACCTAAAAAGTATCCAAAAGAAGCAGGAATGCCTAGTATAAAAGCAAATTATTGGCAAACAAAGGGACTACGTATCTCCACTTATTAAATGAGCGTCTGTCAGAGTGTTTTATTAAAACAAACCTTTGAAGGAGAATGTTGTTGTTGTTGTGTGCCTTCAAGTCATTTCCTACTTAGGTTCATCCTATCATGGGGTTTTCTTGGTAAGATTTGTTCAGAGGGGGATTACCTTTGTCTTCCTCTGAGGCTAAGAGAGTGTGACTTTCCCAAGATCACCCAGTGGGTTTCCATGGCTCAGCAGTTACTCAAACTCTGAACTCTATAGTCATAGTCCAACCCTCAAATCAGTACACCACACTGGCTCAGGGGAACATTAGTATATGCTTATAGTATAGCTGAACATAGATCATATAAGAATTGTCACCTAAGAATAAATAGCAAGACTTCTGTAAGGATTTCAAGAACCACCTTGCCCGTCTCCTGCTCTCTATAGTTACCTGGTTCTTATAAGACCAGAGTAGGAATGATGTGACCTTCAAAATGTTGTTGGACTGAAAATCCCACCATTGGCTATACTAGATCTGCTCGGACTTGGCTTCCAGTGCCATTTGTAGGGCCACATATTTTCATCCCTGCTTTAGGCACCATAAGATAGATTACAGTTTTTCAAGACAGTTAGAAATAGAAGAAACATCATTTACTCTACTAGGATCAAGAGCAATTCCTAAAATTTTATGGAGGGTTTATTTTAACCATCTGAGGTATCTCTGTGATTGCATAATCACTACCAAGAAAATATTAGCATCCCCCCTACACACACATTGTATCCTGCTTCCAGCTGTGTTCTGTGTTAATGTATTTGTGAATTTAGCAGCAGCTCTAAAAGTAAAGATTGGATGTCTGATTATGTGAAACCAAAAGAAAATGTTTTAGTCAGTAGGAAGATAATGAAGATCTATAGAAATACCACATTACTAATTATTTTTGTAAATTAGAGAATTAACGAGGAAGAAAATGTTTCAGTTTAGATAGTGTTTACTTTCTCTTTCTCTCTTTTATATGAAGACTTTATCAGTTTTAATCAAATACCAGAGTGTCAAAGATATAAAAATACAGTTTCAGGCATGTTGCCTAATTGTATGTATTAATGTTTGGTATTAAGTCCATTGTATAATTACTCACATCAGAACAAGCCAGGATACTAAGCCATAGTTTGAAGATTGTTGAATAGCCATTGGCTGCTTTTTTTATTTCAGAACCATGAAATGTTTCATTATGGGCTTCCTAGTTTGATTTCTGTCATCATTTGCATAGGTAATAGTCTTGTTCATAGCTTAGATTAAGCCAAGATATAATAATAATAATAATAATAATAATAATAATAATAATAATAATAATAATAATAATAAAGTTTATTTGTATCCCGCTTATTGCCAGACAATCCAAGCAGCTTACAATAATAATATCTCCAAAGAAAAACCAACCCACCCCCTAATACTCATGCAGGCACCCACCTGGAACTGAAAAACTTTTCTAGTCTTCCAGAAAGATTAGAAAGAGAAACAGCTGAATTGAATTACAGTCACCCCTCCTTTTTCATGGGGGATCCGTTCTGGACCCACCCACCACACGAAAAAGGGAAAATGCACATATTTAAGCCCTATTGGTTTGAATGGAGGCACGTGTCCGTAGGGGTGAATGGGTGCACGCCCCATTTTGTGTCTCTCCATTTGTCCCTCGCAGCTAAGTGAGGGTCGTGGACTTCAAGTCCACGAAAACGGAGGGCAACTGTATATTCACAAATCCCAATCCATTAGCAGATGTATTAACAAAAACATTGGCTTCCTGGCACACTACATATATTAATACAAGAGTCCTCGCTAGTGCACATAAAACAAAAGGAATCTTCTCAGAGAGGGATCTGAACCCAGGAAAACAGACTGTCTTACTTTCACATATCAAGAGACTAACACTGCTGCTTCTTTGAAAATTACTAATGTCTTTGTTTGTTAATATCTGTGAGCTGAAACAACTTGGAAGAAAAAATACACTGGATCCAACATGTTTTAATAAAAGAAACATTTGCATAAAATTGTCATAGGTGATGCCTTGAAAATATCTTTCTGTTTCAATTTCCATTTTACCGTAGTCAAGTATCAAGTACTTATGCAAACTTTAGAAGTACTCAGACCTATAGTACTGAGCTATTCTCTGCTATTTGGATACAGTTTGATGGTTTAAAAGAAGATAATAAAGTAGGCCTTGAATTAATAAAAACAAAGCCAATAATTCAGACGTTTTCTTTATTGCTTAGCATCTTAAGAATGTAAATATAATATAATATAATTAAATCAAATTGCTTATTGTGAAACACTGCAAAAAAACTCCACCCAATTTAGCTGAGTCCCTATACTGGGAGAAAGGCAGGATATAAGAAAATTATTATTATTATTATTATTATTATTATTATTATTATTTCTATTTTGTTCATTTTTGTCACCCATTCTTTTACCCATCCTTGAGATCCTGTAAAAATTATTTAGTGAATGCAACCGCATAAAACTGAAGTTATCTAGAAATGGTACTTCCGTTTATGCTGGTAGTATGCTAAGCAATTTCAAAAACACAAGTTCCTATGAACCTGCCCAGCTGCTAGCTGAAAGACAAATTTGTGAATTGCCACTTAGCTTATTAAGTCTCTGTAATGTGTTAACTGCAGGTATATTTTACCAGTCTTAAGCATAAAAGTCCTACACGTGATGTAATGAATGAAATGGTGCCATGGTACATATGGTTGAAAATGCTTTCTACCACTTTGTGCTACAGACACTACTTGAGTCTATGGTGGATGCAGCTGAAAACCTTTGTCCAAGTGCAATGAAGAAAGCAAACATAAGGCAAGATTTGATTGAGGCATGCACTGAAAAGATTTCCATTCCACGGACCTTTGTAAAAAATGTTCTCCTAGAGCAGTCTGGTATTGATATCCTTAATAAAATCAGGTGAGTCCAATTGCTTTTCTCAGTTTACCTTGCAAAGTAGGTCTAGAAGCTTAAATTGTACTCTGTAAAACACAAATACCTATAATTGGGGCAGACAACAGTGCATACTATTGTTCCAAACATAAAATCTATTCTCACCCACATCCTAAGGGAAATACAAATTTCAGCATACATTTCCCCCCGCCCCCCTTCTCTTCTCTTCTGCAGCCCTTGTGGTCTCTCAAAAACTAGCTCTGGGGAGAGTTTTTTTTTTTTTTACAAGCACTGTGGAGTTCATGGGGGCTGCAGTGGAAGAGAAGATCCTCCCCTCCTGATTCTGTTGATGAATGCAATTCTTTCAGCAGACGTGACAGCCTGACACAAATGATTGATTTGTATCTCATCTCCTTGGTAGACAACCTAATGCATGCACTGGCTTCTTGTATGATCAGCAGTTTTGCTTTGCCAAAACAAGATACACTGCAAACACCTATCCTAGTCTTTACAGATCATCTACAGAAGCTGATGTTCTGTGGATGGTGTCACAGTTAATGTTACCTGTGTAAATTCCCACAACTGGTGTTGAACATGTGTAATTAGTCTGGCCCCTTGAGAATTGTCTGCTAGCATTAGAGGGAAAATAAATACCCTGCGTATAAGACTACTTTTTTACCTGCAAAATCTGTGGCTAAAGTGGGGGGGGTCGTCTTATATGCCGGATATAAGGATAATGAGGATAGAGGTGCTAAAACTCTATGTTTTGACTGGAAAAATGGGGGGGGGGTCGTCTTATACGTGGGTCGTCTTATACGCCGAAAAATACGGTAGATATGATTATGCTTTGTTTACTGAAGTGATTAGCTTATTGATTTATATCTTCTTATATAAACTGTGGTATTAGTCAGAATAAAACTGTAAACTATTAAAATGATGTGGGGAAAAGCAGTGTTAAAATACTACCGACAAGCTATTCCTTTCAAGGGAATCAGAGTAGTCTGTGTCTACTCTGCATCAAGAAACTGTCCCCCTTAAAGCTGTTAAGACTAGTGCAAGGTTGTGTAAGTCTCAGCAGATCAATACAGTGTTCTGAGGATTATCTGCCCCTACTATACTCTAGTAATTATGAAGCTTGATCCAAATGATGTGGTCAGCTAGTAGCAGAGCTTGGAAGTTATTTTTTTTAACTCCATATATAATGAAACTTGGTCCATATTAGGCGGCTGACACAACTCCATAGGTTGTAGCATGTATCAACACTGGTAATTTATTTAAGGCCCTCCATGTTAGAGTTGGACCAGGAGAGAAGTTGGCACAGTGTTGTAAGTGCTAATAACTCAGCTTTAGCAGGTTGCTTATTGTATTGTAAAAATATGATTTGTATACAGGTAATAACAAATTAGTTTCATTGTGGCAAATATTTATCTTTGTCACACATTAGAGCAGACATGCATAAATTCTCACATGTGCTTTATATTATATTCATAATCTAGCTCTGGAGTGGACAACTGTGGCCCTCCATCTGTTTCTAGTTTGTATCCTATAATCCCATTGATTTTGCTTGCTATTGCTGCTAGGAGTTGTAGACCAAAAATATCTGGAGGACCACAACAGCCAACTCCTGATCTAGATTTTTTTAATTCCTGGTGTTAGAAATAATTTAGTAATTGATTCTATATTTTATCTGAGATAAAGAATAATAATTGCTTGTGAAATTATGAAGACCACTGTATCACCTTGAACACTCCAATCTTGTCTGATTTCAGAAGCTAAACAGGATTGTGTCTGGTTAATACTTGGATGGGAGACCACCAGGCAATACCAGGAATCTCTGAGTAAGGCAAGGAACTAATCCTGCCTGAAACCTTAGAGAACAATGGAAAGAAATAATTAACAGTACTGGGCTATATAAAACAATGATCTGTATTCCTGATATATTTGAATATTTAGTTAACCCTTGTACCAACCACGCAACCAGGTTTGTAAAGGATGGGACAATTTCCTTGTGTGAATGATTCTGTGCTATTCTCACTTCAACTTTCTCCACAGTGAAGTGAAGCTGACAGTTGCCTCATTTCTGTCAGATCGAATAGTAGATGAGATTCTTGATGCCCTGTCACTTTGCCACCATAAACTGGTGAGTATTTGTTCAGGACTCAGCTTTTCAGGATATAGTAGCTCAGCAAAAATGTTCTTGCTCTGTTTTATTCACTTGCATGAAGACTTCCAGATATATACCCATGTCTGTGTAACATGGTTAAACCAGTTGCTCCAAAGGACTCTTCATACCCATAATAGCTAAATATCTGCATTATACTGTTTATATTGATAGTGATAGTGCAGAAAAGGTTAATATTTATTTATTTATTTCATTTATATGGCACCTTTCTTCCAGAACCCAAGGTGGCTCACAAAGAGAATCTGCCAAAACCCAAACAATAAAAAATAAACAGATAAAATCACATTAAAACAATATACACAGTATAAAATAATTAAAAAGCATACACAAAAGTTAAAATAACGCACACCTCCATTAAAAAAAAGGCTCCCTGCAAGCAGTTACTCATTAAAAGCGTGCTTAAACAGAAAGGTCTTTGCCAGCTGGCAAAAAGAGAGCAGGGGAGGGACCAGCCTTAAGTACAAAGAAAAATCTCAATTGGATTCATAAGTAAAAACAAACCTGTGATGTAGTGTGCATACATAACCTTGGTGGGGTGCGCCTCTTCTGTATTGTGAGAGAAGTAGTGCATCAGAGAGTTGATGCTGTGACCAGAATGCAGGAAAATAATGTTGTTTGGGAGCAAAATAGGGTTTCCTAACTGGAGCTTCTTCCTTCACCTGCTGGCCAAATGATGAGACTGTTTTGCTTGGCTTGGTCCTCCTTGAAGTAACAGTTTTAAAAAATGATGCTGAGGAATGGTGTTCAACCCTGTGGCCACTGGTTTATGGCAGTGGTGCAACTTTTTTTTCCTGCCAAAGGCCCTAGGTGTGTAATTGTTAGGCTTGTATGCTGGTGATGGGCAGGGTGAAGCTAGCTGTACACAGGGCTACATCCAAAAGTAACTAAGTGCATATTTTCCCTCTCTTTCTTTCTTACTCTTTTGTCCCATTCTTCTCTGTTCCTCTCTCTCTGTCTGCTTCTCTCTCTCTCTTCTTTTTTTATCTCTTTCTCCTGTCCACCCATCTAGTATTCCACAGGGAAAGGAGGGATCACATTTGCAGAGACTTGACCAAAGTTAGGGCAAGAACGGCATGCAGACTGAGAGCTGCAGGTTGCCCATCCCTAATCTGTGGTATCCCTTAGTGTTCCATTTTCCTTCCATGCTATTTGACATATAAATGAAACTAGGGATTGGCCAGAATTCGAGGGTTCAGCTCAAGAGTCTGATGACAGCCAACATTATCTTTTTTCTTCTAAATGAAAGGAAGCTGGCCAAACAATATGTCAATATCTAAAATCATTAATGGATTGGATAAAGGAGAAAAACCCAGACAAGACATAGATGTACTTGGTGGGTTGAAAGGCAGATTAGGGGAGAGGGATTCTTTCTGTGTCAAATGTGTTTATACTCCTCTTGAAGACTTTATTGTTTGGTGATATTCTTAGGTTCATCCCTTAGTCAAAGAATATTCTTTTGGTAGTGTTCAGTCATGCAGTGTACTGGCTAAGGGATGCTGGGTGCTATAGGCCAAAAAAGTAATTAAAATATTTCCAAGTTCTCAGCTGAGTTATGAATTTTCTGTGTCAAGCAAGATACATCTTGAAATGACTTGCACTTCGGCAAGGTACTTAAAATTGCTTTCCCCCAGTGTTTCCTCATTTTTATTTTATTTTTACAGAGGGTGTTTTTTCCTAATTTTACTCTTTCTTTTAGGCTGATCATTTGACAAGACGAGGAAAGCCACTACCTCACCAAGAATCATTAGATATTGAGCTAGCAGAGGAGAAACCTACTAAAAGATCTGTCATCACAGTAGAGGAGCTGACTGAAATAGAGCGTTTGGAAGACTTAGATACATGCATGGTAAGACACTTTTAAACCTTGTCTAGATCTTAGTCCACAAAGGTTCTTGTTCATTTCAGCATCTCTTTCCTTTTTAAAAAAAATTGTAGTAGTCAGTACCTCTCATGTGCATAGCATTTATCAAAAAGGAGTATAGCAAAGATATGAAAGGAAAGCAGGTTTTCTTTTTGCTTTATCTCTTTTAATTATCTGCTTATGATGTCTTTTATTTCATGCTATACTGCCACCTCTTTCAGCCATGACTGCTTGCAGAAAGGGCTTGACTGCTTCTAAACAATCAAATCCTGTGGTAGTGGATGGGAGCATGTGACAAAGTAAAATGTTCTATCTGGGTCGTGATTCTGTCTGCAATGGAACCATCTTACCCAATATTGTATTTTTCATTATTTACAGCTTTTTGTTGAGAACATTTAAGAATTTGTCATATGGGCTTAATAAGGGTGTTGCTGATCAGCTCTTACACATGATATCAGATCAAATCTTCTTTTGTCTCTGGTTCTGTGGTTTTGTTCATGATTTTAAATGAATTGAAACTTATACATGATTTCCCCCCCCCCCCCAGTTCCTGAATGGAAGCTCAAGTTAGAAAGTTGAACTTTGAATCTTGAAATCTCAGCTGTTTACATTTTTCAAAAGAGATGTTATGTACACTTTTTAGATTTTATTAAAACGAAATTGTCCTGCTGCTAATTTTTCTTTGTGGATATACATACAGATTTGAGTTTTTGTATTCAGACCCTCACAGCAGCATACATACAAAGAAATATATGCATACATACACTTCCACAGACTTGTACTCAGCTGAAGATAACATATCAGGCACTGTAATAATATAAGAAGGCAGAAGGTACTTCTGTTCCCACATTGTCTATGCAGATGCCTTTGGAAGGCTGTGGCAGAGAATTAATAAAATATCACCTGCACATCATGTTTATGTTTTCCCAGCCAGTGGCATTCAATCACCTAGTGTCTGTAATACAGTTTTGTTGTTGGCTTGTATGATTCTAACTTTTGTGCTGAGTTATATATTTTTGCATTTTAGAATCTTTTCCAGTTCTTTTATAGCCACCCTCCCCCTTCTTAGTCTTCCTCTGATTTCCTGACTACAGTCCCCTTTTCTATCAATGTTTGATCCCAGGTATGGGAATTCTTTTACTATTTCTATTTCTTCATTGTCTAAGTTGAACTTGTGAAGGTCCTCGGTGGTCATTATTTTTGTTTTCTTTATGTTCATCATTAAGTCTGCCTTTGCACTTTCTTCTTTGATCTTCCGTAGTAGGAGTTCCAGGTCTGTGAGGTTTTCTGCTAGTATTATGGTATTATTACCGTAATAGAGTACTGGAGTTTATATAAAAAGCCATCTTGACTAGTAGACTAATAGCCACTGGTAGCCTCATCTGTGTATTCATCTAATCATGTTTTTGTCCCTCTTCAAAAATGTTGAAGCTCATGGCCATCAGTATATCTTTTTTTAAAATCACAAATGCCATAGTTCAGCTATGTACTGTGTGGAAAAGTACTTCTCCCACCCCTCCTCTTTCCACGCTTTCCTAGCTTTCAACTTCATTGGATTAGCTCAGGTTCTAGTATTATGAAAGAAGTAATCCATTTAAATTAAATATTATAACACATTTCTAGTCCACAGGAAGTTTATGCCAATGATTTTGTCACTGTTTGATATGTCATATAATTGTCCATTGTTTATTATATATGTTGCAGTATGAGCCTTATATTGTTTCTTGGTCTTTTAGCTAAGATCAGGTGAATATATCAACTGGAGACAGATCTTTGATACACAACAGAAATGGGTCAGAATATTCAAAGAGATGATTCGGTTGATGGTTCCTTTTATCTAACTAGCTCTTTCAGGCAGATCTATAAATAAGGAGGATAACTGCCTAGAATCCTTTTTTCTTCATGGCTGCTATTTTTATAATAAGGTGTCTGCATTAGTTCTGTGATGACATGAAGGTATATTTCAGAGGTATGGTTCATATTACTTTGGTTCTGTTACCATTTTTGCTTTAGGATTATGTTGTGTTTGCATATGTCCTTCTGATCCTTTGTGTTCAACTGAAATACTAGGATGGGAATAGGCAACACAACACTCAAAGCTGTCTCTGTAGTAGTATTCAAACTTCTTACTCTGTAGTAGTATCCAAACTTCTTTCTCCTAGTTAGTTTCAAAGGTGCCACAAGATTCCATTATACAAAGATACCTGCTAATACCTGTTTTTTAAAATGTGTCACCTTGATTGACCAAAGGGACTGGTCACAGTCATTCATGTGCTGGTAACTTTTCATGTAGACTGATGCACTGTATTCTTCATGGAGCTGCCCATGAAGATAATACTGTGATTGCAAATGTAGCAGCTAAACTGCTAGCAGGAATGCCATATAGAAACCACATGACACTGCTTTTAAAGAAACTGGCTATCTGGTCTGAGTTCAGGGTGCTGATGATAACATGTAAAGCCATAAAGGACTTGGGACCTTGATACTTATGGAAATGCTTGTCCTTCTACACAACTGAGAACAGAGGCCCTTTTCTTTGTTTTGTCAGTGGTAGGAATGTATTATGTGAACACCCAGGAAAGGATCTTCTCTGTTATGGCCCCCTAGTTATAATGTCTTCTTGTTGAAAACCTGATTCGTGCCGATACCATCCTCATCTCATTACCAAGTTAAAACATAAGCATTTGAGGCCCAGTCACCACGGCTTGACTCTGACCTGCTTGATTGTACATTTTACATTTTAATGAGTTGCTTCAAATTGTCTTACTTGTTTTAAATTGTCTTAATCTTTTTAATACTATTCGATTGTCTGTATATGCCTTGAGAGTTTAGCATTTTAATAAAAAATAAATACATAGAGCCAGAAACATTTTTTTAAAAGTAAAGATGATGGCCAGCTGGAGGTCAGGGCTTCACACTGGAGGATTTCTACTTTTAAAAAAAAAGTATGAAGGATCCAATAACTACTGCCTAGTAAAAGGAAGACCTAGAGATGGCAGTGGAGTAACTGGGGAGGGCTGGAAGTAACCAGGAGCAATTGGGAGAGAGTTGTGATGGAGTTAGAGGAGAAAACAGAGAGTCTGGGGATAGGAAGCAGAGAGCCTAGGGATGGGTGGAGGAAATTAAGATAATGAGAATAAGTTGATTTGGGAATAACTCAAAGTGGGAAAACTATAAAGAGAGGCCTGAAGGGTGATCTGATGTGTGAAGGAGAACGAAGGGGATGGCTCTGTAAAATTGGTTTTCTTACTGGCTACATCAGCTATGGAAGCCCTTTGTGAATGGGCACACCCTTGGCAACCATTCTGTGACATGCCCATATTTTCTTAAAATTTCAAGTTGGCTCGTCAGCTTAGAAAATAATTAACCTCTATTATACTGAAAATGAGTACGGAAATGTGACATACTGTCCTCTCAGACTTGCAAACAAGCTTTCCACTTTGTGGTGGTATGAGTATATATAGCTTGAAAAAAACTCAGACAACATCTGATATCCTTCCCATTCGCTTCATTGTACCCTCTGTGTTACTTTGAAGGGAGTTTCTTCCTTCAAACAATTGTATCCCTCTTTCCTTCCTTTGATTTCATAATCTGATCTAAGTGTGATCAAGTTTGCTCCTGTGATTTGCACTTTAAATCTTGGGACATTCAGATTTGCAGTGAGATATTAGAATATTGCCTTTTGGGAGACAATGTAGTATACAGTCACCACTCCGTTTTCACGGGACATCCATTCCACACACCCCCATGTGAAAACGGAAAATCGGCAACGCACACCCCATTTTGTCCCCCTCTGCTTGCTGCCCGCAAATGGGTAAGGGACAAAAATGGAGGGTCAACTGTATTTACATTTATTTTTTCAAACAGTTTGATACCACTAACTTCAATGGTTCCATCCTTTAAACCTTGAGATTTGTTCTCTGATGAGACACTTAGAATTCTCTAAGCTTTAGTGCTATACTTTAGGTCAGGGGTAGGCAACCTTTTTGAGCCGGGGGCCGATCCCCCCCGAAGTCGTCCCTTCCGGCGGGCGGGGGGGTGGGGAATGGCAGTGTGTACACTCACGCGTGCGCGCGCGACCCCCACTGCCACCCATGACGCCCCGCGCATGTCGCGGCCGCCATTTTGTTCTCCAAAATGGTGGCCGTGCCGCGTTTGCGCATGCACAGTACTCCTGTGCATGCGCAACTGCGCCGTGACTGCGCCGCGACCAAAACACGCGGCGGCAGCAGGGGTCCCCCTGGGCCGGTAAGCGCGGGGCCCTGGGCCGGAACCAGCCCGGGGGCCGTAGGTTGCCGGCCCCTGCTTTAGGTGAATGAAAATTCTAAGCACTTCATCCAGCATCAGTTCCATAGGATCAAACTGCTGTAATTATGTAGTATAGTTACACTCACAATGTTTTGCAAACTATTCCATTTGCAGACCAGCATTGTTTTCCCCAGTGTGCAAGGGATTAGTACCATATCTGTGCCACATTATTATTGTATTCATTTTCTTTCCTGGAAACTCACACCAGACCAGATGGCTCATAAACCAGCACCAGTCTGCAGACACCAGTTTCAGTAACATTGGTCTAGATGTCTTTGATTAATTAAGTATACAGCACACTTACTGACTATTGAGAAGTTTTATATATGGGGTTTTGTTTGGTTTGGTTTTTAATATGGATCCCTCATTTTCTGGATCTCTCATACTCTTCTTAATGTTTTCATGAATAGTTTAGCCTCAGTTAAATTTCTTAGGCTGTTCAAGCCAGGCCAGTTTGCCTGCAGGCTTCATACAACATATTAAAACTTGGTTAATTCTTAATTCTAAATTGCCTCAGTAGAGATTAGGGCTATGTGTATGTTTATTTATTTTGTACAAATAATCAGATAGCAATGGTCAGTACTAATCTCTAAAGATGAGAACAGAAAAATGAAAATTGGATCTCTAAAGTTATCAATAGTGATAGTTCTGTTTTATTTTTAGAGGTAGATGCACTGTTAACATTACTATTACAGTCTTAAGTTGTTCCAAAACTTGGAAAATTACTTTTAAAAGGAATTTGTGGCTCATTACAGTATTTCAAAAGTAATCAGTTGACATAATTCATGATCCATCACTATGATGGATCCTGTTGCATTATTTATAGCACTGCTCATTACTTTTTTATTACTTTGGAGAAAAATACCCTAGATTTGGTAAGAGAATGACATAAATCTTGAAAGGTACTTGTGAAAATGCTTATAAAATCCTCTTAAACTCTTGAAAATAACTAGCAACCATTAATCATTATACCATTAAAATAACTTTATGTCAATTCATTAGATTACTTTTATGATTTGACTTTGTTACACTTTCGTTAACCAACCCAGAGTAACTAGCTACAAGTTACTACCTTACTGTAACCTATTACTTCCAAGTTCTGAGTTGCTCTGTATTTCATTGTAAAGCTTTTTGTTTCTGGTTGTTAACATTGACTTGCAGCTAACTCTTAAACTAACATTGATCATTTCTATATTATTGTATGGGAAGCTGAGGCTAATGCTTCCTTGTTTTGTATGATAACCAAAGCAGCAGTACCTGAACCCTTCAAAGACATGTAGCTGATGACAGAATAGTAGTAACCTCTGTGACAGTAGACCTTATATATTTTTAGTAGACCTTATATATTTTATGACTGGCATGGAAGCAACTATGGGATCTAACAGTGCCTATGCTAGTATGAAGTCATCAAAAGAGGGTTGAACTTTCAGTCATTTTCCATGCATTTTCCTATCACAATAAGTGATTATTATAGTTGTTAACAAAAATAATTGCAAATGCAAATTGCATTTTCCACTTCTCTAATTATCCATGCTGCTGAGTAGCCCAATCATCTGTCCATCTATAGCTCTTCAAGTATGAATAGAGACTTGAACTGTAGCATGGTGCAGACCCTTTTCTTAATAAAATTAAGAAATCCTCTGATTATAGCTACTAACTGACACAAAAGGTTGTTGTGTTGCAACCTATGAACTTAGAATGAAGAGCAGGTGACAAACTTCTCCTGCCCCAAGTGTACATGGTTCCTGTGATACTAAGGGAACTGCTGTCTTTTCTCATAATGAGTTAGCAGATTCATCCTGCACCCATATGAGAACTCCCTGTGCCTTCAGATCTGTTTTAGAAGCCCTCCTCTCTGGCTTACTGCTGAGGTCCACCAGGGCTGCAGGTATTAAAAAGAGATGGGGACCTTTTTGGTGATGGTACCGGGCCGCAGAACAAATGGTACCAGGCCGCCCTGCTACTGCTTGTTTTGATTTAATAATCAACGCGACGCCGCAACCCCCCCCCCCCAGTGGGCCGTGGAAAAATTATCAAACGTTGATCGGTCCACGGCAATAAAAAGGTTGGGGACCACTGAATTAAAGAATCACTCATGATGAACAATTGTTAATTCACTGAGAAAATTACAGAAATGATTTAAAAGAGATCTGCAGTTTCATTTCTTTTAATGCCGAAGAATCATTGCCTTCATCCCTTGTATATTTGGTTAGATGGCTCTTTAAAATCAGTGTGCACACATATAAACTAAAATGAAAAATAAGGTTTTGCAAAAACTCAAGAATAAATCAGAGGTGTCACTAGGGGTGGGGGTTAAGGCATATATTTATATTATATATTTTAAATTTAAATTTAATTTTTTATTCTTTTTTAAAAAAATTAAAAGCATCACATCTTACAAAATATTCATGTTGAGCACATGAAACTATGTACATATGAATACATTTTGGCAGTGTGTATGATATTGTAATTTAAAGGCATAATTTTAATTTTGCTAGTTGTTTAAGTCACAACTATTGCCATTACATTCAGTGATATACAGGAATTTCAATTTATGAGTAACATTAATACAAAAAACATTGCTAAGGATTAGGTATGGTGTGATATGGGAGGAGGTCAATGGAGGGTGGCATCATGAGTTGCCACACCTGATAATGCCAGCCCTAGTGACGCCGCTGGAACTGAGACCATGTGTACCATTCACAAATTGAGGAAAATATGTATTGGTGGGAGGCCCTGTTTTGATAGCATTTCTCTGAACTTAGCTGAGGGACTCTCTTCTGGGTAACATACATAGTATAGTATGTTGGCTTTATTTCCTTGTTGTTGAGCTCTGAGCACTGAACAGATGAGGGTTTTTTCTGCTAAGCGTTCATCTAAGATGTTGGAAACTGAATATGGAACATCAAAGCATGTGATATAACATCAAACTATATCAATGAGCTTTAAGTTGAATGAGCTATCAGCCCTTAGTCATCTTATTTTTATTTCAAATAAAAATAAAAATTCTCATATTTTGAAAATGCCATTAGATTCTGCCCAAGCGATCTCCATATTTCTGTTCTGCTTTTGGTCATTAGTACTATTCACTAGTATCTTTGGTCATTACAAATTCTGCATTATACTACAAGCATCAGGAAATTGTAGCCCTATGTGAATGAAACCAAGGAGGAGAGTTTCTCTCTCTCACATCTCTGTATACCTAATATGGAGCTGTTGCAATTTTTTCCTTAATGTTCAAGGTTTGTATTTCATTTTTGCATATTTCTGCTTCAGTACTTCTGCTTCAGTCTTATTTTATTTGCTAAATTTCAGTGCTGCTTGCTTCCTCCCTTCTCTCAAAACTGCTGCTTTTGCTTTATCTTCTGCCCATTCATATTCTTTTATCTTTCTCTTTTGGCTGCATGGAGACTCTCTGCTGTACAAGTGTAAGTATCCCCCCCCCCCCAAAAAAAAAAAAAAGCTTTGCTGTTTGTAGCCTACTTTGTTTTTCTTGCTCCATTTGCTTTTGTAACGTCTTTACTAAGGAGAATGTAGCAGCATCAGTGCATAGCTACTGAAAGAAGCAAGCATCAATTTATAAGCAATGTAGGGTTTTAGAGGAAGTTTTTGCTAGCATAACGTGTGATGAATTTAAAACAACCACCAGAATACATGAGAGCAAAACCAAGCAGAATACTCATGCAACAGTAGTTAGTGCCTAAGAAGATAATTTGATTTAGTTTTGTGTTAATGGTAAGCTCAATTTATTGAAATAAAAGCTTTAAAGGAATGAAAGGTATTATTTTCTTGGCATAGACATATAAGGTGACCACATTTTCTGATTCACTGAATTGCAGCCACTCATTTTTTCTATATTTATACCTTTGAGGCGTGGAGAAACAGTAAAGAGAAAATGAGACTGGATCTGATCTGCATTAAAATACATTCAGCATGTTTGTGTGGCAGGGAAAAAACTCAAGAGACAGTAAAAATAGGGGAGGTATTGTATTTAACCTTTTCTGAAGTAATTTCAACTGGAATTATGCTAAATAGTAACACATCAAGTGTTTCCTAAAACCAAAATTGTCTCTCTCGCTATGTTTTAAAGCTCAATTTCCTCTTCCACTTATAAAAGGATATAACAGAAAAATCTCTAGTTTTCCCTTCAGCAGTGAAAGAATCAATAAATGAGATTTCTTGCTAGTTTTTCTTAGATGCTTGCTTTGTCTGATGGCTCTGTGTTTCCATTTCTGTTCTTGACAATTTGCCAGATAGACTTTGAGGAGAATTGACTACATGTACAAAGGAACATGTGATTTGGTGTAAGTTATAACAGGTGATCCTCAGTGCTAAAAAAAGAAAAGAAAAGTCATCATAGATCTTACATTACAAATCTGTTGTGATGTTCAAAATTACTTTTCTTTAGAGACAAATTGTCACTTGGAAAGTCTTCTTTCTCTCATTTCAATTAGTGATGTGTTTCATGTTCAGTATAAGTAAATTTTGGAGAAGTAATTTTTTTAAAATACATGCTAGCTGAGAATTTCTAGAAGTTATAGTTCATCCCCATCTGTGATTTTCTAAATAGGCAAAATTTAATAAATTCACTTCATTTTTAACATAGCTACATGTTTTGTATGTATTTTGCTCTAAATTGCATGGTTATATACACACACCTTATTCTACAATGCACATTTTTTGTGCTCTGACATAAAATATGAATAAAACCCATCTTTCATTATGCATTTTGGTGTATTAATGAGTAAAGAATATCACCAAAGTCAGATATGTGTGGTCTGACAGATGACTGTATTCCAATCCATGTTTTTCTCCAGGAAGTCCAGATCCATTTGCTTCACTTAGAAAAATAGACAAACATAGACAAACAACAAGCTTGTGTTGTTTGTTACAAAACTGCCCCTGAAGCTGATAGCGTGTTTTCTTAATGCATAGCATTATGAAAGGATAAGGGTATTTCACACATGGAAATAATTTCTTTGTATTAGTTATTCGGGTGAGATGTTATGCCCATATGCAATGCTGCAAGTGAAAATCATACATTTCTGTTTCACTGTTTGTACACTCACATGTATTTGTAGTGGTCTTCTAAGGATATATTTGCCTAAAGAAACAATACACTGTCCTATGTTTATGTGATCCTGACTTGATCTGTAAACCTGGACACTAAGGATTGGAGACTAACCATATCTCAGAGTAACATTCCAGAAACACAGGTCCAAAACACACTGCAAAATTAATCTAGTTTGAGACCGCTTTAACTACCCTGGCTAAGTGCTGGAGAATCTTGGAAATTGTAGTTTATTGTGGCACGAGAGCTCTCTGACAGAGGAGGCTAAATGTCTCACAAAACTACAGTTCCCAGGATTCCATAGCATTGAGCCAGGGCAGTTAAATTGGTCTCAGTGTATTGAGGAAAATCTGAAGTCAAACACAGTACAATAGTCTAAAAATAGGTGTGATTCAATAACAGAATTGGAGACAAAGCTAAGGGCAAATACAGTGGGGCTGTCCAAGGGTAGATGGGATTTCAGGAGAACAGTTTTGACGAAGGTCTAGCTATCATTAACACAGGACTGGTAAAGGTAATAAGCAAGCATAAAAAGCTGACTTTCATAGAAATAGGACCTGTGTTCAGCTATAGGGGTATTCAGTCAGGAGGTGACGGGTCTGAACCTTCAGGACCTGAGGTTTGGAGGTGTCTCATTCAGAGTTGCCATGAGTCACAGTTGACTTGAACACAGTTAACAACAACAAAAGTCTGATCTGAATGATATTCAAAATCTCCTGCCTAAAAGGGGACCCCTTACTCCTGAGGGTCCTGGTTCTATTTCGTCTGGAGTGTGTGTGCCATCAACAAGCAGCAGCTGCATGTAGCAGGATCCTTTTGATACAGCTTTTCTATGTCAACTATTTCCATTGCTCTTGTGGGCTAATTAGGGACCCCATTTGCTGATCCTTTCAGGTCCTTTGCTGCAAATGATCCTGATACAGCTTAAGTTTAGTTTATTCAAACAAGCATGCTCTCCTATGGTGAGCCTATGTTTGGAAATCTTCTGGAAAAGCCCTGTTCTCTCTCCCACCATTTCACTGATACATCTGGTAGGAACACAGAAGAAGGCATTCTCTGTGGTTGCTCCTAGGCTCTCGAACTACCTTTTCACAGAGGTTAGGCTGGCACCCTCCTTGCTTTATTTCTGTAGACATGTCTGTTTTGGCAGGCCTTTGAATACTGATTGCTTAAGGGAAAGGGCCTTGCATAATGTGCTGCATTTTCTATTTCTTGTTTTCCTTTTAATGGTTTAATAACCGGGTTTTTTGTCATGGTTTAATCCCGTTTTTAACTTTTGTATATTATTATTTTTAGCTATTTTTAACTGTTGTAAACTGTGGAGCTATTTTTAACTGTTGTAAGCAGCTTTGAGTTATTAACTGGGGAAAAGGCAGGATATAAATAAATATTATAATAATAATAATGAGAGTACGTGACTTCTCCTGAGATGTTGGAGGTATCTGGCACAGTGCTGGAACCAGAGAGTCCCACAAAGTTTTCAGACAGCTCAAAATAAAGCTAGTCCTCTGAGGACAGGTTATCAGTGTGGCACACATGTATTATTTTCCCATCTTATGTTATGCTGCACCTGGTGCACAAAAATGAGAGGAAAATCTTCTGTAAATCAGTTCCATATTCTGCAGCATTTCTTGTATTTCATATACGTACATCAAATACTGCTCTAATTCTGCTGGTTGGGCAAATTTTTTTTAAAAAAGTTTTAACATAGTGATAAAAGTTGCTGCAAAAGCACACACAAAAATGACAATTGCACTTTATAACCACTTAAACCTTTGTGGTTGTATAGAATAATATTGTCATAAACCGTGTTTAGCTGAAAACTGAAGAGCTATACTATTAAACAGTTTTCATTGTCCCATGGCAGATGCTCTGAAAAAAATACTTTATGCCAGAAATTATGAATGAAATAGAGTAGATCTGTGAAATCTGCTGTTGTATAAACATGTGGGCATATGTCCTGCTCTAGCCTCTCAAAATACAAATAATGTGATTTATTGTTTATGTTAAAGCTTGTTAGTTTTTGTATAGTATGTATTTCTGCTAGAAGGCCATTCCTGAATTGTCCCTTCCATTTGGACAGCAGGCATACAGATTTCTTAAATGAGGAGGGGTTCCTGATCTTCTAGTGGACATAAAGAAGGGCCATAATTGAGCTCCTTCTTTCTATTTGGTTTACACAAGGATGAGCAATTGTGGCCCTTGCAGTGCAGCAACATTTTAAGGTCCACAGTTGTTCATCCCTGGTTTAGAACAATTTAATTCATTGACTTCTCTCATCTGCATATTTTAGTTAGGATCAGAGCGCTACAGGGCTGAGGTACAGAAAAAAATTGAATTGTTTGCCCTCCTAGCCCAATAATGACACCACACTCTTGTTCCATATCTGACCCCATAGAGAGGTGGAAAATGGTATTGCTCCAGCTGCAATACAGGCCAGCATTCCAATGTAGTCTGTAGTCAATACTAGACGTTAACATCAGCAATCCTGTCATTACAAAAAAGTAAAGAACAAAAATGGAAGTGAGAGGGTGATCACATTACCACTAAACATTACCCAAAATCACTAAATAGGGCTTTCAGATGTATAGACCAATCTATAAGGGGAACCAATTCTTTACTTGGCCTTCCTTGTTGGGTAGGGCACCAATTAGTAAGGGATTGCAGAGTGCATAGGACCAGCCAGTCCCTTCCACCACTTTTGCTGGAGCAGATGTAGAGCTGGCTGAGCAGACAAGGAAAGTCAACATTCTTCCTCATCACTCCTCTTCTATCCAGAGAAAGTGTTAATGTACATAATGGACTACATAAGACTAAGTGAACAGAAAATTTAATGTGAATGCCAGGAATTAAATGACTGATACTTAATAGATATCTCACCGGATCCTTTTTTATTTTAAACTTTAATAT
The DNA here is from genome assembly GCA_026167975.1 of Phrynosoma blainvillii. Classification (NCBI taxonomy): domain Eukaryota; kingdom Metazoa; phylum Chordata; class Lepidosauria; order Squamata; family Phrynosomatidae; genus Phrynosoma; species Phrynosoma blainvillii. The sequence continues at coordinate 97,375,090 of JANUYF010000004.1, read as the reverse complement.
TTTTTCTATTGTCTCATGTATTTTATCCCAAAATCTTCTTGTCATTGCACAGTTCCACCACATATGGTAATATGTGCCAAGATCTTTTTCATACTTCCAACTCTTATCTTTCTCACTTTTATAAATTTTGGACAGTTTAAAAGGAGTAAGGTGCCATCTGTAGAACATTTTGTAAAAGTTTTCTTTCAAATTATAACTGAACGTATGCTTTAATCTTTTTATCCACGTTTTGTTCCAGATTTTTAGGTTGTTCAACATCTTGGGCCCATCTTATCATTTGATCTTTAATTCTTTCATCCTCCATTTCCAGTGATAGCAGTAGCTTATAAAATAAATTTATTCTATGATTTTCTTCTGATTTAATTATTTTTTTCCAATTCTGGGTCTGCATCTTGACTTATATTTTGTTTTTTACCTAAGCCAAATCTTTCCTTTATTTGATAGTAGGTGAACCAGGTACACTTTAATCCTTCTTTTAATTGCTCTAATGTTTTTAGGACCTTTTCTTTGATCTTTAATAAATCCTCATATGTTACCCATTTCTGATCATTTAATTTGGTTGTCTTAAAAAAAGCTTCATTTATCGAGGCCCACATGGGTACCCCTTTACATAATTTCGGTTTTAGCTTTAACCAAGTCTGTAGGAGGGATTTTCTTATATAATGATCATAAAACCCTTTGTCAACATTTATTTTTCCATAAAACAGATATCCGTGCCATCCATATCTGATCCCCATACCTTCTAGATTTAATAATCTTTCATTTTCCAATTTTATCCGATCTGTTATCCAGTCCATTATACAGGCATGATAATAGAGTTTTAAGTTAGGCAATGCTAATCCTCCTCTATTTATCTCATCTTGTAATATTTTGAATTTAACTCTAGGCTTTGTCCCTGACCATAAAAATTTCGACATGTCCCTATGACATGTTTTAAAAGGTTTTTCATTTGTAATTATTGGGAGATTCTGGAATAGAAAGATCATTTTCGGTAGAATGGACATTTTAATCGTTGATATTTTTCCCATCCATCAGAGGCCTATATCTCCCCACTTTTTTAAAAAAATTATCTCTCTCCATTTTAATTCATATTTATTTTTAAAAAGGTCCGAGTCTTTAGTGGTAATCTTAATTCCTAAATAGTTTGTTTTCTTTACTATTTAGAAATTTGTTTTTTCTTTTAGCTTTTGCTTCTCATCCTCCTATATGTTCGTTGTTAGCATTGTTGTTTTGTTTTTATTTATGGAGAGTCCCGAAACTAAATAATATTTTTGAATTGTTTCCATCAAAATTCCAGTGTTGCCACATGGATTTGCCAATGATATCAAAATATCATCGGCAAAAGCCTGTATTTTAAATTCGGACTTTTTTATCTTAACCCCTTCAATTTTTTTTAATTTTCCCTAATTGCATTGTTTAAAATTTCCAAAGTGGTTATGAAAAGTAGGGGTGACAGAGGGCACCCCTGTCTAACTCCTTTTTGTATTTTGTAGTTATTTTGTAATTTTTTGGCTCCGAAGCATCTTTGTTTTCTTTTGGGATCAATATAACATTAGCGAAAGTCCATGATTTGGGAATCTCTCCCTTCAAAATTTCATTAAATACTCTTTGTAGCGGAGGGATTAATTGGTCTTTAAATATTTTGTAGAAGTCAGCTCCCAGTCCATCTGATCCCAGGGGTTTCCCTGACTTGCATTTTTGGATGCTAGCTAAAATTTCCTTACACGTTATATGCCTGTTTAATAATTCTGCTTGCTTTGGTGTTACCTCCTTCACTATTTGATCATTTAAGTATTTCTCATTTTTTTCTTCTTTAATACTTTTGTCATGTTATCTCTTTTTTAAACTCTTAAGCAGGTTATGTTCTCAGTACTGCTCTTCTCATTGTAATAAGTGTAGAAGAAGCAAATGTGTACTTCTCACTGCAGATATGTTTCTCTATTACTGGCTGAATACAAAACTGGAACTTAAAAGCATAGCAAAGGAAAGTCCAAGGGGTGGCGCATAGCTGTAGCCAGTTAATATAAAGTTGTAATAGTTAACTCTTCATGAGTCATATTATGTGGCTTCTCTTAATGAACAATTAAGAAAATACATCAAGCAACCTTTTGAAGCTCCACTGGATTCATCATGCAAAAGATGTTTTAAAATCATGCAAGAGAAGAAAAGTGACGATGTTAGAGTTACAGGCCTACATTTTTTATCAGACGCTTCTGTTGTAGTTCAGTTGTTCTGGAGAGATTGCAATACGGTCAGCAGCCACTCTCCTTATTGGCAATGTGGATACCCCAGGGACAAAGGGCAATAAAAGACAGGTGATAAAATTTCAACTCTATTAGCAACATAAAATAACTTCCCTTGAGATCTAGGCTACCCCTGTCACCTGGGAAGCTAGCTGTTGTTCTTTAAATCAGTGGTTTCAAAACTTTTGTTCTCCAGATGTTTTGGACTTCAGCTCCCAGAATTTTTGACTTTTGGTCAAATTGGCTGGGGCTTCCTGGAGTTGAAGTCCAAAACACCTGGAGGACCAGAGACTGGAAATCACTAATTCAAATTAAGATTGTCATTGTCTGTCATGACACAGATTAAAACAAACAATAGGAAAACGAGTGGGGACATGGTTTAAAGTAAGTGGTTCAGCCTTTTTCTAACTCCTTACTACACAACTGCAGGGGACTCCTTAATAGCTACAACAGGTTATTGACTAAAGGGAGTCAGGAGCAACTTGTGCTTTCTGCCTTGCCTCAGTTTACCAAGAAGGCAGATCGAAAGTGAGGCTGTTTATCTCTAGATTTCATTCAGGCCATCATCAGTAGCACAGGATCAGAAGCACAAGGTCAGAACAATGGGTGCTATGAATACAGTGAAAGTTGTAAGGTGTTTCAGCCTGTGGGTGTGTCTCATATTCTTTCTCTGCTTCATATGGTAATGCCATCAAGCTGACTTTGACTTATGGCAACTCTATGAATGAGAGTCCTCCAAGTCACTCTGTCATCAACAACCCTGCTCAGGTCTTGCAGACTCAGGGCTGTGGCTTCCTTGATTGAGTTCCATCCATCTGGAATGCAGCCTTCCTCTTTCCTACTGTCTTCCACTTTACCAAGTATTCCCCACCCCCCAGTGAATCATGTCTTCTCAATGATATGGCCAAAGTCTGACAGTCTGGGTTTAGTTATCTTGGCTTCTAGGAAGAGTTCAGGCTTTATTTGCTCTAATACCCACTTATTTGTCTTTTTAGCAATCCACAGTGATATCCATAATGTCCATCAGGATTTGAAGACCACGCATGTGTATGTGTATGTGTATTTATAGCTGGAATGTCTCTCCTTATGTCTGTGTTAACAGAGGAACATAAAACAGCAGCAGAAAAACTATTATAAAGATGTGAGTGAGATAAAAGGCATGGTGTGCTGCATATTAGAAAAGTAATGATGGGATTAGAGAGCTCAGTTAGAGCACTTCTTAAATGTGGCACACTGGTGTATATTAGACTCCAGTTAAGTGGTTATAATAATTTAGGGTGTTTTTTATTTGTACATTTTGGTTTAAGTAGTGGTTGCCCAGGCAATAGACATTGGAAATAGACTCAATGGGGTTATAAGAGAAATACACCCTCATCTAAAAAACCTTAAAATCAGCAGTAAATATTTTAACAGAAATTTAAGTGCAGGGAGAAAGGGGAAAAACACCCACCATTCATCATACATTGCTTTACAGAAGAAAGCGTCAGAACAGTTAAAGAAATGCAGGCAGTCTGTTTGGAAACCAGACCCTTAGGGTGGAATTTCATATTTTATGGTAAATACAAGCTACTGTTGAAAATGACAGCACCAAAAAATGGCAAACCACCTTCTCTCCTTCTGCTGTTTAGAAAATCCTGCCCATGCTATGCATTTTTCCACTCTTGCTTCATATCAGCAGATACTGACAGAGATATCAGGACTCATAAATTTTTTTACACATTACAGGACCCAGTGTTACAACATTTGATTAATTTTGAAACTGTCCCCTCTTTCATAAAATCTGCGAAAGATTCTCTAGTTGTGTGTACAGTATTTAATAAAAATGCCCATGTGATACCTAAGAAAGCTGCATCATTTACATTACCTTTTGCTTTAGTTTTTGTAGAATTATAGTCGGCCCTCCGTTTTTGCATGGGATCCATTCTGGACCACCACCACCCCATGAAAATGGAGATTCGCCAACCCCACAAGCTTGAATGGGGCACGCCCCATTGATTTTAATGGAGGTCGCCCCTCCATGAATATGCAAAACCAAGAACTTCAAGTCCCTAAGAACGGAAGGGCGACTGTACTATAATGAAGCACACATTTCTCTTTTGATTTGGGCAATGAGGGCTTGCCTTATTGAGGTTTACAGAGCAACTGGTAGTACAGGGTCCTTGTGAGTGAAGTCCTTTGGGGGGTCTCTGGGGGTTCTCTTCACTGGGTAGACTCGGGTCCTCAGACTTTTCCATCTTCCTTTAGGGCAGGGGTAGCCAACCTTTCCCCTTTAAGGGCCGAGGGACTTCAGCTCCCAGAAGCCTCAGCCATGTTGGCCAATAGTCCCATGTTGACCAATAGCTCCTGGGCTTCTGGGAGCTGAAGTCCCTCGGCCCTTAAAGGGGAAAGGTTGCCTACCCCTGCTTTAGGGAGTGGGAGAGGGCTGAGTGGAGCTTCTCGGTGGACCTAAAATGCACTTCTTTAGAGAGGTTTCCTAATTTCTCTTTTAGTCTCCCTTTTTCAAGCTAGAGTCATTTTCTGCCTGTATGTTAGGATTGTCTGGAAAATAGGAGAGACCCACCTAAGGTTCCCGGAAAAGGCTTTCGATTTCTCAGATCCCTTGAAATAGGGTTCCAGAAGCATCTTGGACTCGGGATGGAGATTGGCATGCAACAATAATCAGCCGTTCCTTGGGCATGCAGGGGTAGCCTCTGGGCTATTGTTGCAAACAACATTTTCCTGGCAATGTATGTCTCTGTATCCTCATTTGTTGTCTGTTTCTCGTCAAGGTATAAACCTTTAGCAGATTGTCCTGGCCACATACACAGGATTTCTCTCATCCAGGAGTACATGTCTGTAGACAGGAGGTCCCAGAACAGCACCGCTACCTCCAGGCCATCTCCATCCATGGGAGGCATGCACAGTCTAGCTAGCTGTGTCAAATGGAAGCCTTTGGCAGATGGATAGCTGTTTACAGCCCTTAGCATCCGCATTACACACATGTATTCATTTAAGGGTCCCAGTAACTTGGCCATGGCACAAGCTTCTGTAATAGAAAAGAGGGTGTTTTCTTTGGTGGTTTTCACTTCCAATTTCTGGATCCTGTCTAACGCATCTTTAAGTGTGGCTGCCAAAGTGGAATTTTCCTTCTTGAGGAGGGTCACTTGGATCATCAAGTCTTCAACTTGTCTACTCTGAGTGTCCATCTTATTGGGGGAATTTCAGACTCACTTTGATTGTGTGTCTTCTCCGGTGGGATGAAGAGGAGCTGGGAGAAAAGTTTACTGTTGTGTTTTTGTTTGTTTGTTTGTTTGTTAGGAGGATTGTCCTCCAAGCTGGTCTGATACAAAGCTGAAAAGCCTACAGAAATCAGGCTTCAGTGCTATAGGCTTCAGGTTTTATACCCAGTTTAGCCCAAATTGTTAGGAACCTTAAAAGGTTTCTCCTGTGGAGAGCCTGGGTTAAAACCACTTGCTCCAATCGGATTGCCCAAGACCTTACTATAAACACTTTTAATGTGAGGACTTTATATATTATTATTATGAGGTGTTATTGGTGGTATTGTGAACAAAATTTGTGAAGACTGTGGCAAAAGTAATGTTTGAGTTAATTCAAAGTAGATATAATTAGGTTGCAGGGATGCAGTGTTTCAAGTGGTTAAGACACTGACTTTGGGGGGAAGCAGACGGGCGGCACGGGGCCGCCCCAGGAAGCTGCGCCACGGGGCCGAGGTATCCGCACACCTCGGCCCCGCGTCGCAGCTGCGCCGCCCCTGGAAGGAGCGCTAAAATAGTGCTCCTTCCACAAATCGCCGAAGGTGCGCCGCAAAAGGCTGCCGGTGCACCCTCGGTGACTCTTCCGCTGCAGCATGTACGGATGCTGCAGCGGGAGGTCATCCTCGGAGCACCGGCCGTGCGGAGGGCTGGCTGCTCCGAGGACATTTTGGGGAAGGGGTTGGGGTGCCCACCATGCAGCTGCCCCTCCCCTTCCTTGCCCCGAAAACGGCACTTTGCACTGTCTGCTTCCCCCCTTTGTTGATTGCAAGATCGGCAGGTTGGTCATTTGAGGCCCGGGTGCTACATGATGAGGTGAGCTCCTGTCACTAGTCCCAGCTTCTGCCAACCTAGCAGTTTAAAAGCATGCAAATGCAAGTAGATAAATAGGTACCACTTTGGTGGGAAGGTAAACAGCGTTCTCTGCAGTCATGCTGGCCACATGATCACAAAGTAGTCTCTGACAACGTTGGCTCTTCGGCTTAGTAATGGAGATGAGCACCGCCCCCTATGGTCGGACATGACTTGACAGCCTTGTCAATGGGGAATACCTTTACCTTTTAGAATTAGGTTTGTTTCATTTATGTTAACTTTTCTTTTTTACACGGCATTGTGTGATGCAGGCAGCATCCAAACCAGGATGTAAAGTTTACATTAAGATCAATATTGCCACCAGTCTGAGATAAGTCTTGAGGGAAGACATTGTATGCAGTTTATAGTAGAAAATTTTCCTGTAGTTGGTTTGTTCCTTGCTGATTGCACTTTGTTTAGTAAACAGTGATATGTCAGGTATGAAAATGAAAAGCATTGCACAAAGAATGTACATTTAGAAAAATACTTTCCTTGTTTTTTTTAAAAAAAAAGTTTATTTAAGTATCTCAGTCATTTTAAAAACAGCAAAACAGATGGATTTATATGACCTTAATGTTCAGTCTTCAGCTGCCTTAAACACTTAAATATGATGTTACACACTCACTTTGAAGTCTAAACATCAAACTTGGATCCTTTCAACACAACAATCATTATGAATATTTCTGAATAGAGAAGTTAATCAGCATTGACTTGATTTTGATCCAGAATTAAATGTAGCTTGCTCTTTCTTTCACATCTGTGTTGATTTTGCATTATAGAGATGAATATATTCATCTTAGTTAGAGTTAATAACACCTATCTGCATTTATGACAAACAGTGAAAGGCAATTAAGTTCTTCCTTTTTGATCTGCAGATGACTCCTAAGTCTAAAAGGAAGAGTATCCACAGTAGAATGCTGAGACCAGTATCCAGGGCTTTTGGTGAGTGGGATTCTTTAGCAGCAGTTCTAATTTTTCATGATATATTAAGCTACATCCTAAAATTTTGTTGTATAAAAAAGAAACCTTTCCACTTAAAATGTTCAGATTGGTTATAGACAAAGGGATTATTTGTTTTGCAACACAACAATGTGAATAATTCCATTCACCCATTCCAGTTTTGTTGTTCACACTATCTTATTTTTTTATCAGAACTGCAGGCATGCAAAGTTTTATCCTGGGTCTATTTACATCAGTTATTCACCCAGACGACAATGCGAATTTTTTAGGAAAACTCAGAAAAAAAACCCCAAGATTGATTATTACAGGTTAAGTGGTTTTTTTGGCAGCCTCCCCCTGCCAAAACAAAAACAAAAACTTTATTTGAGTGCATTTGAAATGCATGTGAACAACAAAGATTCAATCCACATTCTACTGGGATTATTTTCACTGTCTGAATAACCCCATAGTGTCTAATTTTGATAGGTGGACTCCTGGAAGAATAACAGTAAGTTGGATGGGGCTGAGGTTTTTTGCTGTTTTGTTTCATTTCTTTTTTCTTTTTTTCTTTTTTCTTTTTTTCTTTTTTGGTGGCAATAATGTACGTTTCCCTCCTTAAATAATCACCAGATGTTTTATTTGAATTTATCTTTTAGGCTATAAGCATCATCTGATGGCACTGTAGACTAACATTATATGAGTTAACAACACAAAAATTAATCTGATAATCTGTCTATGTGGAATGTGTTTAGATACTCTTAGATGCTTTGAGGTTATATATTTAGATCTAGTAATGGCCAAGCTTCGGAATAGTGTGCCTCTCACTTACTCCTTCCATCATGAGCTTGGATTAAGGCAAACCATAAGCCAAATTCAGGCATCCTGAACTGAATATAATAAACATACAAGGAAGGAAAGTGCCAGCTTATCTTTGCCACTGCTTCTGTTGTTCTCTATCTAAAAATATAGAAGAGTTTCTTCTAACCACTGGAAACTCTTGAGTTCTGAATCATATTGAGAACCTTGATGGATAGAGGGGATTCTCCTCCTCAGAATATCACTCTTCACAAAAGGAGACTAACAAAAGGTGTGGATGTAGCGTTCCCTTTGCTCACATGTTCATTCTGCCTGAATAGGGCTAATCATTTGTCATTATATCTAAATAGGGGAGATAAGAGCTGAAACCATATTGATCTCATTGGTCTTTATTATGGCCTTCCACAGGAAGAAAGGAGTGATCATATGGCCTGGAGGCTCAGATGCAATAGTTTAACCAGGGGTGCATTCATACTGTACAGTTACAGTATGCTGTGATTCCACTTTTACTGCCTTTGGAATTCTAATGCTGGCAATCTAGAGATTGGTATTTAGAATTCTCCGCCAAAGAATTCAAGTGCTTCAGCAAACTAGAAGTTCCAGGATTCCAATGCTATTACCATGACAATTAGAATGGAAACATAGTGCTATGGTTTTGTAGTGTGAAAAGGCTCCCGGTCAGCCAATCCGCTCATAGATACCGTCTCTCAGTAAGAATAGGCTTGATGATGATGATGATGATGATGATGATGATGATGATGATGATGATTTATATCCCACTTGTTTCCCAAAGTTGGGACTCAGAGCAGGTTAAAATTGAAAAGAACAGTACAATTAAAAACATACAGAAGAGAGCATTAAAATAGCATTAAACTATTACAATATTAAAACAGATCACTTGTTAAAAGAATTTAAAAGATAAAAGTACCTAAAAACAGTACATTATCAGACAGTACAAACACCCCCAGCCCATTCTTTAAAGACATTCTTTTTAAAAAGTCTGTCTGAATAAAAATGCCTTAGCCCTAAGTGAACAAGAAGGGGATGATTCTGGCCTCCCTGGGAAGAGAGTTCCAGAGTCTAGGGGCAGCCAGTGAGAAGGTCTTCTCTCGTGTCCCCACCAACCATGCTTGTGATGGTGGTGGGACTAACAGAAAGGCCTCACCTGAGGATCTCAGAACCCAGGCTGGTTCATACAAGGAGACACAGTCTGTTAAATAGCCTGTGCTTGTGCCATATAGGGCTTTTTAAGTCATGGCCAGCACTTTGAATTGTGCCTGGAAACAAACTGGCAGCCAGTAGAGCTATTTCAACATTGTGTGGTCTCTGTAACCTACCCCAGTTAACAGTCTGGCTGCAATCCTTTAGCCTAGCTGCAGTTTCTGAACACCCTTCAAAGGCAGTTACGGTAGTCCAAATGAGACGTAATGAAGGCATGTACCACCATGACCAGGTCCAGCATCTTGGAATGAGCGCAGTTGATGCTCAAGTTTTAGATGTGTAAAAAAGCAGTCCTGGTCATTGTAGAAACCTGAGCCTCCAAGTTCAAAGTTGAATCCAGTAGTGTACCCAAACTATGAACCTTTATCTTCAGGGAGAGTGTAACCCCCCATCTAACACAAGCTGCCTTCTGACTGACCGGGCACACCTCCATCTTGCCTGGTTTAGGTTTCAATTTGTTTGCCCCCCATTCAGTCCTTTACTGATGACAGACATTGGTTTAGGCTCAGGATAGCTTCCTTGGACTGAGGTGGAAAAGAGTAATAGAGTTGGGTGTCATCTGCATATTAATGGCACCACACCCCAAAATTCTGAATGACATCTCCCAGTGGTTTCATGTGTATGTTGCATACCATATGGGACAAAACAACATCCTGAGGGACCCCACAAGCCACTAGCCAGAGTATCGAGAAGGAGTCCCCCAGCACTACCTTATGGGTTTGCCCCTCCAGGAAGGAACAGAGCCACTCTAAAACAGTACTTTCAAACCCTATCCCAGAGAGATACCCCTGAAGGATACAATGGTCAGTGGTATAGAAAGTCTCTGAGAGGTCCAGCAGAACTAACAGGGGAGATTATCAGATGGAAAAAAGGACGCCCTTTTCCCATCCTTATGGCACAATTGGGAAAAGATTTTTACATGACATCATGCAGTGTCCCATCATTGATCTGCATTTGACCACAATTGTGCGAAAAACTTTCACATGGCATCACGCTTATCTTGTCATTAACCTGTCATTGAAGTGGAATTGTCCTGTCATTTTGTATTAACGAGCGTTTGCATTAATACAATTCCACTTTAATGACAGGTTAATGACAGGATAAACATGAGGTCTCTGAAATGCTTTTGCATGATCAGGACAAGGATGGGATAAGGACAGGAGAGTGATCCGCTTTGCTCCTGACTATCCCGTCCCCATCTGATAATCTCCAGTGACATGCATACCCTTTCCAGTTCCCTGCATAGGTCATCCACCAAGGCTGTAATAGCCAAACCTGAAACCAGATTGAAATGGATCTAGATAATCCATTTCATCCAGAAACCCTTAGAGCTTAGAGCCAATAATTATCCATTATAGCGGAATTCAGGGATTAACTCCCCTGACTGGAGAAAAATATTCACATCTAATAAACTTCAATATTTCCCTCAGAGATGGAGTTTGATCTGGATAAAGCATTGGAAGAAGTTCCTATACACATAGAAGATCCTCCATTCTCTTCTGGGAGGATGGACAAACGGACTGCTGGATTCATTTCAGAGCTGCCTTCTGAGGAAGGGAAGAAACTGGAGCACTTTACAAAACTAAGGCCTAAACGGAATAAAAAACAACAGCCAACACAAGCTGCTGTGAGTGAAAATATTCCTGAAAACATTGCTCTTCATATGTATTTCATTTGTCTGTGGCCACACTTTAACATGCCTGATAGCCATTGTCAGTTTTCTTGTTTATTACTTACCTGTCAGACTCTTCATTTAAAAAAAAAATCTTTCTCAAACCATAAAAACCATAACTAGCAGTACTGAATCTTCTATTTTAAGTAAGACTCAATCTTTTTATCAGGTGAATTCTGCAACTCCTCAGGATGGAGAACAGAATGGTCTTATGGGAAGAGTGGATGAAGGTGTTGATGAGTTTTTCACAAAGAAAGTGACAAAACTAGATTCAAAGTAAGTTTTTTTTAAAAAAATCTCAAATAAATGAAATAGACGTACATTCTTTATGTAGAGTGCAAAAAGTATACTTAGTGAAATTTTTATTTTCCTTTTAAAAATCAAAATTAACTGCAAGTTTCTAGAATTGATGTAATAGGACAGTGCAGCTGATTTGAATGAATCTTGAACTGAACTTGAATGCGATCCAAATTTGGTTTGGATCAGTCTGGGTCTCAGTATGGTCAGATGAGTCTAAATTATCTTGTTCATCTCATAGTGCTCTGCATACGAAGTATATGAAGAAAACTCGTAATGTTGAATTGCAAGGGGTTGCCAAAGCCAGTTGGATTAAACAGCAGTATAAGCAAATGTGGTTGAAGAGGGTGAAGCTATAAGAGAAGGAAGAATATAATATAGAGAAAAAGTAGCTAAGAGCAAAATTATTGCATACTACACTGAATTATATAAGACTGTATGTGTGTATGAACGTGTGTGGGGTTTTTTTTGTTTGTTCAGCTACATCAGATGTTTTTTATGTTGAGGTAACTTTTTAAAGTGTGCTACCACTGGATGTGTTTTTACATGTTTGCGATTAACTCTTCAATTATCAGTCATATAGATATGCATTCTTTATTTGTTATTATGTGCAGAGAATTTAACTATATACATACAATGCTGTAGAGCAAAGACCAAAGCTAAAGAATAGTGCACTAGCTGTATATATGTGTAGGAAAATGAATCATTAAAATTTTCTCATTCCTTCTATGTAAATTTATAAATAAAATGTAAGCAGAGTGACTGAGGCTAATTATTGGCTACTTGAGTGGCTACTTTATGAATGTTTGACATAGACTTACCAAAAAACAAAACCCTTGCATGAAAATAGCATGTGTAAACAGCTAAATGTCTTGGAAATTAACCAAGTGTGAATTAACATTAAGTTGCTAGCAGATGGCAAAAATTAAGAGTCAAGTTTGAAAGAAATTCTGGGCTCATTGGCAGATCATTACAATATGGCATGAAAACCTGCTAATCTGTAACAGTAAGATGTTAGTCTTGTTTATTTATAGGATCAAATTTAGATGATCCTAAAATACCTTGGTAGTCTGAAAGCATGCCAAAAAGACAGTGTAGCTTTCTTGGCACTTTTATGATTCTCTTGTTGTTTGAAATCTTGGAAACAATGTCTTAATAAATTGACTATAAATTTGAAATGTCTAAATATTTATCTTTAGTGTTTTTCTTTAGCTGTGAGAACATTTCTTATCAAATTCTATTGGTGGGTTGATGGGTCTAATTTTAAGAGCTCACCTAGAATGTGTTGTATTTCTTCATTAGCCACAACTCTCTTTTTAACTTTACGAGTTAAAACAGAATGCTGTCAAAACAAAGTATAATAAAAGGTTAAAACAATTAAATAAACATTTGTATTAGAAACATTAATTTACAACAACTTAAAATGCCATTTAAATATAATAATACAGCACACCCCAGTTAAAAGATCTTCTCCAAAAGTCAGTTTAAGGTTTGGGTAAACAAACAGGAGTAATGAAGACAGCTTAGTTGCATGAGAGAGTGGGTTCCACAGCCTGGGTGCAGCCACTGAGAAGTCTCTCTCCTGTTACCTTTGCAAAACACACCTGTGATAGTAATGATACCAAGAGAAACCTTTACTGCAAAGATCAAAAACTTGGACAGACTCATATAGTTTTCCCAAGCCTGTATAGGGCTTTAGAAATCATAATCAAGGCTGCATCTACACTGCAGAATTAGTATAGTTGACAGCACTTTATTGACACCACTTTAACTGCCATGGCTCAATGCTATGGAATTCTGGAATTTGTAGTTTTGTGAGATACTTAGCCTTCTCTGTCAGATTGTTTTGATGTCACAACAAACTATAACTCCCAGAATTCTATAAAATGGAGCCATGCCAGTTAAAGCACTGTCAAACTGCATTAATTTTGCAATGTGACAGCAACCCAACATTTTGAATTGTGCCCAGAAACTAACTGGTAGCCAGTGAAGCTGTTTCAACAGGAGAGTAACTAGTCTCAGTCAGCAGTCTGACAACAGCATTTTGGACCTGCTGCAGTTTTCAAACAGTTTCCAAATATAGCTGCAGGTAGACTACATTAGACTAATTCAAACAGTATACAATTTAGGTGTATGTCACCATGGTCAGATCTGACATCTAGAACAAGTGTGGCTGGTACACTAGCTTTAACTGTGCAAATGCACACCTGGCCACCATAAAGCATACTGGTGACACTGAACCTCGAAACTCTGAATAATCGTTCCCAGCAGTTTCACATATGTGTTAAATAGCATGAGTGACAAAACTGAGCCCAGGGGGGACCCCATAAACCAACAGATTGAATAAGCATCCTGCAGCATCACCACCTTCCGAGCTTTCCCTGCAAAGAAAGACCAGAACCACCATAAAAGATGGCCCTCAAGTCCCCTCCCAGAGAGGTGGTCTAGAAGGATAAAATGGACACTGTCATTGAAAATACATTAAAGATCCAGGTGAATCAGCAGGAGCACATTTTCATGGTCTGAGTCCAGGTATAGGTCATCCATATCAATGCGATTCAAGGTAGAACATAATATTAGATTAATTATTATATCCTTGTTTCAAACTTCTTTTCCTTCCTTAACATTTTCAAGAAAGTAGTATGGGAATCAAATATAATCAGCCTTCCCATTAGGAATGATGGGAGTTATATTCCAAAGCATCTGGAGGGTACCAGATTGGATAACACTGGACATTGTGACTAAATGCAGAGCTTGGAAAGTTATTTTAATGTTTTACAGAGTCATATGAGATGGTTTTCAAAGAGATTTGGGGAATATGTTTATGTCCTTAACTGGAAAAAAAAGTCTCCAGTTTTATTTGAATGTTGCACTAAACTGTGGCTTAGTACATGAATAGGGATTATGCAGCACTCTAGATGTTGTTGGACTGCAATGCCCACTATTTTTTACAATTAGCTAAGTTGGCTAGGGATGTTGGGACTTGCAATCTCTGGGGGACAAATTTCCACTCTGGTTACACATTACATGAATGAGCCTAGGTAAGCTATGTGCTTTCGCACTCTCCCCTCCCCTCTTCTCTTTTGGTGTGGTCACAAGGACAAAAAGAAAGCTTTTGCTTCCATTTCCAATTACGTATTTTTCGGCATATAAGACGCTCCGGCATATAAGACGCACCCAATTTTAAAGGAGGAAAATCTAGGGAAAAAAAGATTCTTAACCAAATACTGTAGTAAAATATTTTATATCAACTGTATAAAGTTAACAGCAGTTTAAGAACAATTTTAAGTTGTAAATGTAAGTTTAAGCCAGCAGCAGGGCCAGGTATTGCACAAATTCCCTGCCCAACTTTCTTGCAAGTCTCCTGTCGCCTTATGGTGACTCCATGAATTTCTTAGGGATTTCTTAGGCAAGGAAGACTCGAGAAGTGGTTTTGCCAGTTCCTTCCTCTGAAATACAGCCTGCAGCACCTGGGATTCTTTGGCGGTCTCTCATCCAAGGACTATCCAGGGCTGACCCTGCTTAGCTTCCAAGATCAGATGGACTGGTACCTTTGGAGTTTTTAGGCCATTGGCTTATGGAGTAATTTATGGCTTATTTTGACCCTACCATGAGGGTTTTCTTGGCAGATTTCTTCAAGGGTTTTTTTTTTTTGCCACTTCCATCCTCTGAGGCTGAGAGAGTGTGATTTGGCCAGAGTAATCCAGTGCCTTGGAGTAATTTCTGGCTCATTTTGACACTACCATGAGGGTTTTCTTGGCAGATTTCTTCAGAGGAGGGAGATTGCAATTTCCACCCTCTGAGGCTGAGACAGTGTAACTTGACCAGGGTACTAATCCAGTGCCTTGGAGTAATTTCTGGCTCATTTTGATCCTACCATGAGGGTTTTCCTGGCAGATTTCTTCAGAGGAGGGAGTTTGCCATTTCCACCCTCTGAGGCTGAGACAGTGTAACTTGGCCAGGGTAATAATCCAGTGCCTTGGAGTAATTTCTGGCTCATTTTGATCCTACCATGAGGGTTTTCCTGGCAGATTTCTTCAGAGGAGGGAGTTTGCCATTTCCACCCTCTGAGGCTGAGACAGTGTAACTTGGCCAGGGTAATAATCCAGTGCCTTGGAGTAATTTCTGGCTCATTTTGATCCTACCATGAGGGTTTTCCTGGCAGATTTCTTCAGAGGAGGGAGTTTGCCATTTCCACCCTCTGAGGCTGAGACAGTGTAACTTGGCCAGGGTACTAATCCAGTGCCTTGGAGTAATTTCTGGATCATTTGGACCCTACCATGAGGGTTTTCCTGGCAGATTTCTTCAAGGGGGGGACTCTTTCCACCCCCATCCTGGGTGTTCAATGGACTCTTCCTGGGATGGGAGGATGTCCTCTGACCCCAGGAAGAGTCCATTGAAGCACCCAGGATGGGGGTGGAAAGAGGAGGAGCACATTCAACTAGCCAGGAAAAGAGCACTCTTTCCACCCCCGTCCTGGCTGCTCCAATGGGCTCTTCCTGGGATGGGAGGAGCCCACTGGAGCACCAAGGCTGAGGTTGAAATGAGGCCTACTTTTAGCCTAGGCCTCGGCAGTTTGCCCTCAGCTTGTATATTCGCTTCATTAGGCGCAGCAACTTCCCCACCCTCGTTTTGGGGAAGAAAAAATGCGTCTTATATGCCGAAAAATACGGTACCTATATTTTAGGGTTGTCTCAAATAGTGAAGAGTTGACAATCTTAACTATAGCTTATTGAAAGAAGACAGCTTTATAAAAACAAAGGTTGAAGTTGGCTTGTTTCAGTAGACCATAACTGCTTTTTCTTTAGGCTTAAACACAATTTTATATATAGATAGTTAAAAATAGTAGTGAAAGCTTCTGATCCCATCATGGCCATGCCAGAGGAAAGGAGAGGAGATGGTCAAGGACCCAAGGGCTCTCTAGGTTCATTTATGTAAGGAAAATAGGTCATTTATCTTAACATGTATATGCCTTTTTAATATATTAGGAAGTCCTCAGCCAAAGGCTCAGACAGTGGTGACTCTAGTGAACCAGCTGACGAAAAGAAAAAAAGAGATTCTCGGAAAAGCGGCTTTCTCAATTTAATCAAATCTAGATCGAAATCTGAACGTCCTCAAACTGTACTGGTGTCAGAAGAGCCTTTATCACCCAAAGGTGTTATCAAAAGCACAGCAGTGGACACTACAAAGAAGGAGTGTAAAGTGGCTGAACAAAATGGCAACACTGAAAAAACTGAGGAGTTAAAAACACCCGACTCAGTGGAAGAGGCTGCCTCAGAAGATGCTTCTAAACTTGAGAAGATGGACAGCAAAGGCAGCCCTCAAGGAGGGCGTAGGTATGGGGTACAAGTCATGGGAAGTGGTCTTTTAGCAGAAATGAAAGCAAAACAGGAACGGAGAGCTGCATCAGCACAAAAGGTGAGTATTGTTTACATTCAGTGGCCCAAACCAGTTCCTGGTAATGCAAGTGTTCTCTTGTAGATGAATGATTCCCCTAATTACATTACATATAATAGTGAGAATCATTATGGTGGTTGTCTTGAGGCATTAGATATTGGCTAAGGTGGGTATCCTGAAAATCGTCCTTAGGATGTACAATTTCTGTGTTTCTATATGTATCATTAATTAGCACATTGCCTAAGCTTTGGGATACAGATGGCTGTTTAAATTCAAATCTAGATGATACAGAAACAAAACCATAAGGAATTTACTACTTGATGCATGATTAGTACAATCTTATTACAGTTACTGAGGATAAGCAGGTGCATACTAAATGAAAGATGGCAAGTGTTCAGCGTGTACGTGCTTGCTTTGAATTTGATGTGTGAATTGGCATAAACACAGATAAATGAATGGGGATTAGTCCTCTTCCAGCAAAATTTTTTTAGTAGCAGCAGTCTTGCTCCATCTAGTGTTTGAAGAGGTAAATATTAACTCCAGAGACAAATGCAATGCAAGTAAGGTCATGTGTCATGGATTAATTAATACGTCAAAGGTTTTAAAGATGAGAAGTACTCAGCAAGGTAGAGTCAGGCTGATACGTATTAAATGCTATTTCCTATATTTTCCAAGAAATTAAGCTAAATATAAAAAAGGTCAAAAAGTCCCTGTGTTTATGTAGTTGCATACACTGCAGCAAACGTTTTTTTTTTCTCAGCTAGCTAAGCATAATGAAATTCATTTTAGCAGTTTAATTAAGTAAATGAAGATAGGTAAAATAATGTAGATGTAGAAGTACATGTACTGATAATGTAAATGGATTTTTTCATTAGCAATTTTACATATTTTTCTCTAATTCTGCCATAGCAGAGTATTCTTTACAAACTTTTATTTTATGTCATTCTGAAAAGTGAAGACAAGTTTTCATTTTTACCAAGTTTCATCTCAGACTGTTCCATATTACTTTGTTTTATTAATATAGTATTAGCTATCTGACCATTTCCACTGTAGTCTATTTCAATAGGTCGATTGCTGTATAACAGGTATACATCTTCCAGGCTTAGAGTGGAAATTGGTGTAGGTGTTGGGATGTGAGCCTCAGATGTTCAAAATGGCAGCATACAAAAGATTTAGACCAAGCAGCATTCTTTATAGTAAAGAAATAGCTCTCACTTGGGGTGGAGTAGCACAATGTTTAGAAAAGCTGTTCATGCCATGTTAAAATTAGATCCAGATGGGAGATACAAGCACTATTAATCTAATTAATCAAGACTGAAGAGTTCCCATGCATTCATAGAGACATTCTGACTGCCATAATGCTGTGTATTTCTGTGCAGTAGTACCTTTTTAAATGGGATTTCAGCTGTTCTAATAAGGCTGCAATTAACTGGTACTGTGTTGCTGTGTTGTCATCAGGGCAAAAGGATATTCAGCATGTTGCTGTATGAATTTATGAAATATGCAAACTAAGGCCCAAAGGAAAACTGCATTTCCCCCATATATCATATTTGCAGAGTGAAGAAAATGCAGGAGAACTGTAGATGTGCTCCTGTTAGATCGGGATAAATATATAGTCTGCCTTTTCATCCTCAAGGCAGTTCAAAATATTTTTATGAGAAAACAAGATAAAAAGAGCAGTAGAAAATAACAATTTCATATGATAAAACTAATAACAAAAGCCAACTAAACAGTTCTGAACACTTATTAAAAGCTTTTAACACATAAAGGCTGATCTGCTACAAAAGTATAGCAGAGTAGGTACCGGTTGTCCATTTCTATGAAGAAAGTTCCAACTTCCACCACTAAAAGCAGTGGTGACATGAGTCTCCACCTCCTAGCCTCTGAAGCAGATCTTAACAGGGAGGTTAATGCATGAGAAAGTGACCATTAAGATACCATTTGTTAATGTTTATAAAAAATTGTTCTCTGAAGTCAAGCCATAGTTAGCCATCTGCTTATCATGATCTGGAGTTTCCATATACACTTCAAAGGGGGACCCATATATATCACACATTACATTAGAACAATGTGATGTAAAATGATGTAGGCAAACAATAATCTATAAAATACAGTTGAAAGAAATCACTGCTATGCATTTTGGAAAAGAGCGCTGGGAGATTATATTGTTTAAAGGATACTTGATTACTGTGTTCTTTTTCTCTTTTAAAGAAATTAGGGAATGATGCAAGAGACTCAACAGATCTCTCAGTGAATTCAGAATGGCTGGATGGAAGTGGTACTGGTGAGTTGCTCTAGCCTAATCACAGAGTTTTGTAAGGCTGGTACATTAAAGCTGCATTAATTTGAAAACAAGTACCTGCATACACTCATGACTTAAATCAGTGGTTCCTGACCAGAAGTTGCCATAGCATCCTTTGAGAATCTTATGGGAACTGTGGACAAATTTTTCAGAAAAATACATGTAAACATTGAGAGAGAGAATTTTGCATGTAATCTATTTGATTTATTTCAGATAATAATATCTGTAAAAGACTAAATTTTAAACTTAAAATTCACTCAGAGACAAAAAAAAATATATCAAAATACCGGGAAAGAAATAGAAGGAAAAATCATTTTGGCATCAAGTTCACAAAAGTTTCTTTGGACATGGGACATTTTTTATATTCTGCAGTTCACTGGCAACCTAATTAGGATCAAAAAGTACCCCACAGCTCAAACAGATCAATTTTTTTAAATTGTTGTTGTTGTTGTTGTTGTTGTTTCTACCCCGCCCCTCTGTTGAATAATTGGGGCGGCTTACAACAGTTAAAATTCCATACAATCAATCATCTTATAGTACACTCTAAAACTCTAAGACCCACCCAACCTTTAAAAAATTATTAAACCAGGTATCATTAAAACAGATTAGAATAAAATATCAAAATTAAAATAAACTAACTAGAACAAACAATACACAAGCAAGAGCAGCAACAAGCGAAATAAAAGAGGTAAGATTAAATAGACTCCTGAGAACTAGCATGTGAGAATTAATGATTAAAGATACTTTTGCATGTGTATCCTGTTGCTTTGGCCAGATAAAGCCCCATAGACTGTGACTGTAATTGCAGCACTAATAATGGGAAATCACTGTTTTCAAGGACACATTGAGGTGTGTCTGCCGCTATTGGGCTCTACGAATTCCTAGGATGTCTACCTCTCCTGCTTCTCATAACTATCTCCTCACTTACTAAAGATTCCAGCCCACTTTAGCCTAATTCAGGCAAATAGTTCTGTATACATTTAGAGTGAGTACACTACTCTGAACATATCTGTATTGAAGGTAAAAGGTCTGGCGTAACAGAGCTCTTACACACTTGGAAACCCTGACAAGAGTAGACATCTTGTTAACCCAGCACTTTGCAGTTGTATGCACTTAAAGTTAGTTGTAGCTTTACATGTACAAAAACAAATACCTGAATATGATTTTCATTTAACTTTTTAAAGGAGAGTGTAATTGCATGTATGTGTTAGCCTGTTCCAGGAAGTAAAGTAGTAACAGAATACTCCATTTCATCAAGTGTCTAGCCAGTTGTCACCTCCAGGCCACAAAAGTCAGTAATATGGTCTTACCAAAGCAGAAGAGCAGTCCCTTAATCAACTAAGGGCAATAGGGCTATAATAAAGGAAGTCAATGTTTGCTGTTTGGTTTTATCAGGATGAGCCAAACCTCTGCCCCAAATTGTCAGTGAAGACCCTGCTTTCTAAATTCCTTTCCATGCTCCCATTTTGTATACATATTTTAAAAATCAGTGGGGGCTTTTATGTTCTACTTTTTTTATTTAACCTGAACAGTGCCTGTTACTTAAATTTATGAAAGTTGACCTACTTTACTGTATTCCTTGACTCCCTCTGTGGGGAAGTATTCTGGTCTACCTTTCATGTAGTTGGTGTCAATTGTTTTGCTGTTTATCATTCATGGCACTGTAGGGAAGCTAACCTGGAAAAGTTCCAAAAGGAAATAATTAACTAGTAACATCATCTATGCCAACTCTGGAAATCAAATTCCAGGGCGCAAGGAAGCAAACACAGAAGTGGCTCTCAGTGTGTGTTCTGGATTTGCCCTTGAATCTATATAGAACTGCTTTATAAATGCAGATGAACAAGTGAGAAAGCCTGTAGTCTTTAAAGGACCTTTAGAGTGGAGGACACTTGCTAAGAAGTAGTATGCCAGTAATTATTAACAGAAATTGCATTCTTTGATCATGATGAGTATGTCACGTTCATATGATTCCTTTCCAATATGGGTAAGTATTTAAATGGTTATACCATTGATTTCTTTGTTTCCAAAATGGCTGCTAATTGTTGAAATTAGCAGACTTAACAGAAATTGATAAGTTGTCTTGTTTGATTAGAGAAAGATTGCTGGTGACATTTCTGAAAGACTAGTAACTCCTTACACACTTTTTCTGTAAAAAAAGAAAATGCTTGGTAACTTTTAGTTTTGATCATTAGAAAGAATAATAATTATTATAATAATTTTATTCTTACATCCCGCCTTCTGCCAAGACAATCAAGGCGGCTTACATCATATAAGATTCAGTTTTAAAAGCATACCTTACATTAAACGATAATAACAGTAATAAAAGAATAAATTAAAAGAATAAATACAGGATTAAAATAGGAATATGAGATTAAAAACCAATAGGTGTATAGAGAAGATGCATAGTGAAGATATATATGTGGCTTTCAACTTATGAGGACTTCAGCTTTATTTTTAAGCTAGCATTTTCCTGGTTAAGCTATACCCACCCACCTCATTCTAAAATTTAAGGAACAGCTATTCTTGAAGTTCTGCACTGAGTGCCAAATTTGTTTTGTTTTGATGAGGCATGTTGCTGTGAAAGAAAAAGAGACCATGGGCAAAAAAGAGTAGTCCAGAATTGTAATTAATGCAGAGTTTGAATAAACGCAACTAATCTCAGTGTGTGCCATTGTGCTTGGTTGCACCAGCAGTAACTGGAATGACCCTCATGCAGAGAAACACCCAAGTTGCTTTCCTCCTACAGATGCTGGCTGCACAAGTTACTCGGGGACTGGAAAAATGCACTGGGGAATGATAGCTCCCAGATTCCTCTATCCTAATAATTTCAAACTCAGGATCCATTTGTTTAGCCTTGCCTTCTTCCCAGAGTAGGAACAAGCTATCTGTTTTTGGACTCCTGCCTTTTTATCAACCTCACTCAACATGAGTAATTTTAATCTAACAAAATCTGAAGGGACACTGTTTAGTACCCCTGCTATGAATGCATCTCTTTGCCTCACTTTTCTGTGTAACAAACTATTTTTAAAATAATAATAATAATAATAATAATAATAATAATAATAATAATAATAATAATAAATTTATTTTTATCCTGTCCCTCTGCGAACGCAAGCGGGGCAGCTGACACCATTAAAATATAATAATAGTACAATATAACTCCCAAAAAACTCACACACCCCCTTGTAATAATATTAAACAGTAAGAATAGGTTATTGAGAAAAGGAATTTGTTGTAATATTAGAGAGTGAGGCATGAGTAACTATATGCATGTATAGAAATGTGTCCAGGGGTAGCTGTGTTGGCCATTTAGCAAAGTACAATAACTTTGAAAATCCACAAAACAGTGATACTTTTATGGGGTCATCCAAAATGCACAAAATGCATCTCACAAGGTTTCAAAGCTCCATAGACTTCTTCATCAGGCAATGATTTAAAAAATTATACAGGAGGAAAAAAATTGTCTATGTTAGTCACAGGCCTGTATTTTGTCAAGATTATATCCCTCCGTATACCATCTTAACTCAGAACGACACCAACAACATCTTGACAAAATGTAAGTAGCATTGTCAATTTTTTTCCACTTGATTTTTTAACACCTTATCATTTCTCACCATGCCACTTGTGTTTGTTTGTTTGTTTAGAGCATTTATACCCTGCTCTTCAGCCATAAAGGCTCCCAGAGCAGCTTACAAATTGTTAATTTGACATTTTCCTACCCTCAGGCTTACCATCTAAATAGAATAGGACACACAAGGAAAAGGAAATGGCAGTGAGAGAGGGGATTAAGTTCTTTTCTCCCTCTGAGGCCAGGACAATGGAAGTTGGGATAGAGGAAGGGCCTTTCTTCTGCTTCAGAACTTAGGGCCTTTGCAGACTGCCAGAAATAGTGCACATTAAATTGAGGCACTGCCCTGGCTCAGTGCTAGGGAGTCATGGGAATTGTATTTTTTTCTGGGACATTGAGCCTTCTCTGTCAGAGAGCTCTGGTGCCACAATAACTTACAGTTCCCATGATTCCCTAGCACTGAGCCAGGGCAGTGCCTCAATTTAATGTGCACTATTTCTGCCAGTCTGCAAAGGCCCTTAGGCTGATGAAACCATTCCTGCCTCTTTTCTCCCTCCAAGGCAACACAAATGTCAATGTCAGTGTCTTCTTTATTCATTTTTCCTCCCAGGTTCCTCCATCTTACCCTGTTCAGTATTCTCTGAACCTTAGTCTCACATTTATCCCACTTCTTGAGAATTTTCCTTGCTTTACATTCCTAGTTTTCATCCATCAGCTTATTCAGCACCACAGCCTCCATTCTTCTGCCAGTCTACAGCAACTAAGAAGACAGAACTCTATTTTTTCTGCTAAAACTGCACCACCTCTGCTTCCTTAAGTTCTCCTGAGGTCAAGACAAGTCATTTTCCCCTCAGTAGCAGAGGCATGCTAGAACAGTATTTTTGCAGTTCAATGGCATCTAAAGGACTTCATTATTCCTGTCACTGCTTTAACATGACTTCTTAGTAAATGTTACTAAACAAGGCGTTCAAAGGGGAAGTGAACATTCCAACATTCCTCCCATTGGGGAAGACAACTTTAAAGGAAGAAAAAAGAGCACTTTTGATGTCTCTAATGCCAAAAGTGTGCCCAGCATCAGGAGTCAGTGCCCATCTCTGCAACTCCACTAGTCTATCCTGAAGATAATTTTTTAAATTATGGGTTCATTAATTGTAATTTAAAAATCAAATGAATTAAATTATTAGTTGTGGTGATAATGAATTAATTTCCGATTTTCCAACTATTAACATTGTAGATTTAATTTTCAAGCCTAACCTCCTAAGCTCTGGGAATGAGTGTACAGGATTTCCCTTTCATGCAGAGAGATAGATAAGACACTGGATGCTTCACTTAAATTTCTTGGCACAGAAGCTTTATTTTAATTGAACAACTGCAAACGAACCAGTGTGGTGTAGTGATGTGAACATTAGTCTAGGATTCTGGAGACCAAATCTCTGCTCAGTCATGGAAACCCACTGGGTGAGCTTGGGCAAGTGACACCCTCTCTCAGCTTCAGAGGAAAGCAAAAGCAAAGGCAAATCTGAAGAAATCTTGCCAAGAAAACCCCATGATAGGGTTGCCTTAGGGTTGCTATAAGTCAGAAATGACACAAAAGCACACAACAACAACAACAACAAGAAGCAAACACTCAATATTTGTTTGGGTCATATTTTTTTCCCAGCATCAAAACTTCACCAGTCATCTCCAGAGAACCGATTTGCCCTGAATAAAGGTGACTCCAGCACTACTTCATCTGAAAAAATTACAAAAACAGAACCAAAGACAGAAACAGGGACAAGAATGCGAAGTTCTTCCAGCACATCTACCAGTCCAAAGCCTCCCCTTCAGTCAACAAAGCCAAGCCTTGCAGGAAGACCAACAGTTCCTCAGAAGCCACGATCTGCCTCTCGCACTGGTGAGAAACTACTTATAACTACTATACACTGGTAGTTTATAGTACATTAGAATTTACTTATATTCACACAGCGGCTTATGACTGAATAGTCAAATGTTGAATTCTGAATGCAATTGTTGTTGGTGGTGTTTTTAAAAAGATGGTTTTGTTCAGTGTTATTTTTACTTGTTCCTCTCTGCTAATCCTAACTAATCTCTTGAATGCTAGAAATTGGATTTAAATGGTAAATTGTGAGATACAAAGGGATTCCCTAAACACTTAAGTATTTTATGTTAATTAGTAACTTTTGCATTGTAATACTGTATAAAGGTCCCTAGGATCACTACAGGTCTCTTGTGTATGATTGCATGATTTATTTCCCCTAATTTCTCAATATTAATATATGAATAGGGATTTTGTAAAGCTTGCTAAGGCTTCATTAGAAACTATCAAACTCCCATTTGTCAAGTGAGGCTAACCCCCCCCCCCCCCCGAAGAGTGCTGAAAAAAAATCACAAAACTTTAGTGTCAATCACTTCTGGTCTAACCTTTAATGGTATTGATGATGTCCAACAATTGATTAAAGTATGCAGTTATTATGCAGAAAGAGTGACCTTCAGGGGGACGGGGTGCAAGATTTGCTGGGGGGGGGGGGTTATGAGACTTGGAGGCTCGGATCGCTCTTCCTCTTGCCAAACCTTTTTACGTGTAAGATTTACACATGTGATGAGGTGAATTTGTTTAAATAATACTGTTCTATCTTGAATGATGTTCTTTCCTTGTAAAACGTTAAAATATCAATATACATGAATCTGCGAATGAAAATATGCACACTTAATAAATAAAATATTTTTATTCATATACTACATCAAGGGTGGGGGGACATGACATCTGCATGTAAATGTAAAGTGGGGTCCCATGCGTAAAAAGTCCGGAGTACCACTGATTTACTCTGATTGGTTTATTTTACAGTACTCACAAGAGGTAGGCATACGACTGGATTTTACTGACTCACATCTCTCCTCCCTCTCCATACAGCTCTCTGCCTATGCAGATGGGCTCCTTCCACTTCTCCCCCAAACCAGAATATGTCCACTGGAAGCCAGTGTTGGGAAGAAGAAGTGGTCCATGCTTGTATAGGATAGTAAATGTGGAAATATTTCTGTAATGCTATTTATTCAGCATGTGACTGTTGCTGTGTAAAGAGAGAAATTAAATGTATCCATATCTATCACATATGACAGCTATTGCAAATTTTGTATAGATATACTTTAGCTAATTAAATAGATGTGTTCTTGGACATTACTTATTTAACAAAAAAAAATGATACTAGTGGTTAGAAATAATATGTAAATATTTTTGTTGTTCCTATACAACAAAAAAGAAGAGCAGTTCAACATGCATCAGGAAACTTTGTATTCAAAACTAACAATATGCATGTGTGAAAGAAAACAATCCGGTCATGTAAGCCTCGTATAAGTAAACATTTTGAACCTTTTATAGAACACTTGAAGGCTTCTTCCAAAATACAAGGTTATTTTCTTCCCCCACCCCTACCCCCACCCCCACCCCCACCCCCACCCCCACCCCTTTATCATATATCACTGTAGCAGTCAAAATGAGTAGAGTTCACCAAGACTTCTGTTGAAGGACTCATGATGAGTCAATGAAAATCTAAACACAAAGCTCAACCTATGCTCTACTGAGTTGAGAGGGAGCTTTGAGAATTCCCTGCAGCTACTTTGTGTCTTTCTTTCTCTCAGTAGGTAGAGTTAATCTGTTCTATACTGTAAATATGTTTTAGTTCCAGAAAACCTTTGTTAGCAACCTAAAGAGTTAGTCTCATGCCTGATTCATTAGTATAGATAGGAGCTGATTCATCACTACAGATTTAAGCCTGGTGGGTAGACTGATAGCACTGGGATGATTTTCTCTTCCGCTGAGTGGGATGGGTGGGAAGGAACTTGCTTTTAGCCATGTTTGCTCAAAAGCCTGTTAGCATGGTTATGTAGCACGTGAAGATCCATGTAGACATGCAGCACCAGGGTCACGATCTTCTCAGATGCAGCAGGTAGCTTGTCAGCTGGAGAAGCACCTCTCCCCTTCCAGAGTAAAGAGACTCCACAGACAGACGTCTCTCAGATGAGGCTTTAATCTTAGTTCCTCTATGTACAAGGCTATTTAGAGTAATCATCCAGCGCGACTCACAGCAATCCACTATGACAACACCAACCAACTTCTGCCTTATATAGCCATGGCTCCACATGGCCTTCTGGCCCTGTCTCTTCCTGCTGGACAGCTGTCACTCACCTGAGTGACTCTGCAGTTTTGCAGCAGTTTTGTGTGCTTTCCAGCACCAGGTGACCATTTCCATGATGTCACATCCTATGACACAGCATGAGTCAGTATGACTCAGCAGTGATCAAATGCTGTGTCATCATGGCTGCTGCTATTCCCCACATTGTACATTTTACCCCTGGGACTCCATCCTAACAAAGCCTTTATAAGCTTTATGTGCTCATAAGCTTTATTCTCAAAGGCTTTGTTAACTGAGGTATGTCTGTACTCTGTATACTCTCGTTCATTTTTAATCCTATTGATTTTATAGGTAATTTTCCTGGAAAATGAACAGATTGCATTCTTCTGTGTTCATCTCATGTTTCCACAGAGGATGTTCCAGACTCTCCATCTGGTCCAGGGTCTCCTAAAATTGCTCTGCTTCCACCTTTGTTAAAGAGGGTTCCTTCTGATAAAGAAAAAGATGGTCAGACCAGTCCTCAGCCTGCTATCCGTTCTGTTTCACAAGAAGGTAAGAATATGGATGCATTTCATTTATACCTTTTTTCTGGTCTGTATGTTAATATCTAGGTTCCAATGATGTGCTTGCACTTGATCCAATGCTTTTTCTATAATCTGCAAAGTCTCCTGACTCCTGCTTCCCCATTCTGGATACTGAAAACCTGCTTAAGAGAATTGGCAAACACACAAGGGTTTTTGTGCCACAGAGGGGAGCACTGGAAAGAAGAAGGAAAGAAACTCAGTTACACCAATGTTGGATACCAAAGTGTAGATCTTAGCCAATAATTCTCAAGTACTGGACACTAACAATTTACAATCTGCTTGGCTGTGATTGTGACAAACGATAAAAATGGTCAAAATCATAGTCGTGAATATTTGTTCAAAGTGAGCGTGTAATTTTATACAAATTTAAAAAATAATTCTGTGTATGAATAAAGTATATGCTCAAAGTCATGGTCATGAATATTTGTTGTTACATGCCTTCAAGTGAACTCCCACTCATGTCACCCCTGTGATGGCGTTTGGAGTTTGTTTTAGTTTTTTGACAAGATTTATTCAAGATAAAGGTTTACCATGGCTTTCCTCTTAGAGAGAGAGAGCGTGGCTTCCTTAACGTCACCCAGTGGGGTTTTCACAGCCAAGCAGGGATTGGAACACTAGTCATCCAGTCCTAGTCCAACACTCATATCACTATGCCATGCTTGCTCTAATAATGAATATATTTACAGTATTTGTATTTTGCATTCTAATTTCCTGCACATGGATTCTTTTACTCTAACTTTATTTCTTCTCCCATAGGGGTTAGTTCAATTCTTTTCCCATTATTTGTTATCCATTTCTTTCTTACTGACAGAGCCAACCTAGTTATGAGGCTGGTGTTAAAATGCCTCTTCACATTTAATATATAGAGTGGATTTCCCATTTAAAACGCAGATAATATCAGCTGGAATGGTTGATAATTATTAGATCCCAGCAGGCAGGGAGTGGGAATTTAACCTTTTCTTTCCTTGCTGCAGTCCTGAGGACAATCTCTTTTCCGAAACTGGTATTTTATTGGTGTCAATTACCAGCTTCAGAGGATAGTTTTTTTCTCCAGCAGTGAAAGAAAGAGTTAGAATGCTTCTTCCCACCTGCTGGGATATTGATAATGATCAGGTTTCTATTTGGCAGATGTCATATTTACATGAATGCGCACGCACACATACAAGCTGAGTATCCTTATCCAGAAATCCAGAATTGAAATACTCCAAAATCATTCACATGTGTGGCTGAAATAGTGACACCTGTCCTTTCTGATGGTTCAGTGTACATAAACCTTATTTAATACATGGAATTATTTTAAAAATTTGTATGCATGCCCACTTGAATAATTAATTATTGCCTTTGGTAGCTGCCATAAATGGGATCTGAACACTAGTCAAAAACCACCTACCCTGCTCCATCTACTGTCTGGAAAGCAAAATGCTGGATAGACCATGTAAAATAATATGGTGAAGTTTAGGTCCAGTAACACACATTAATAAAGAGACAACATGGGCTTTTTCAAAGCGTGAGTGTAAAATTCTGCAAGAACATGGAGCCAATCATATCTGTCTGGCAAATTTTTAGGATTATTTATGTATTTGCCACCTTGGCATTTTAAATGTAGACTTAAAACATTATAGGTATACCGCCTAAAATATAATGTATGAAATATAGAGGGTAACTTGTATGTTTTTCCTGGAATACTCTGCTTTTCATGAAGACTAGCAGAGTATTTAGTTCAGGGGTAGGCAACCTTTCCCCTTTAAGGGCCGAGGGACTTCAGCTCCCAGAAACCTCAGCCATGTTGGCCAATAGCTCCTGGGATTCTGGGAGCTGAAGTCCCTTGGCCCTTAAAGGGGAAAGGTTGCCTACCCCTGATTTAGTTAAAGGAGCATTTTAGTATAGGGGACACCATGTGTGTTAATGACCTAGCCAACTCATTTCTATACTGAATAGTATGATAAGGCAGCTAGACAAGGGATAAAACTCAAGGCATTAGATCAGGGTTAAGCCAAAAACATTTTTTTTTATTTTACGCAAGGATTTAAAAAGCAGCACCTAGGGTGTGAAAGTAAAACATGGAATTACATAAAATTGTGAAGACTGTGGCAAAAGTAATGTTTGAGTTAATTCAAAGTAGATATAATTAGGTTGCAGGGATGCAGTGTCTCAAGTGGTTAAGACGCTGACTCTGTTGATTGCAAGATCGGCAGGTTGGCAGTTCGATTCTGCATTCTGTGTAATTATGCTGGCCACATGATCACAGAGTAGTCTCTGACAACACTGGCTGTATGGCATAGAAACAGAAGTGAGCCCCCTATGGTCGGGCAAGACAACCTTGTCAACGGGGAATACCTTACCTTTTTTACCAAACTATCTAGGCTGTTTCCTATTTGATCCTAGACCTAGCAATAATGAAGTTTCTTCAGACACATCCTAGCCCAGGGGTAGGCAACCTTTCCCCTTTAAGGGCCGAGGGACTTCAGCTCCCAGAAGCCTCAGCCATGTTGGCTAATAGTCCCATGTTGGCCAATAGCTCCTGGGATTCTGGGAGCTGAAGTCCCTCGGCCCTTAAAGGGGAAAGGTTGCCTACCCCTGTCCCTAGCCTATTGGCTGTCCAGCTTCCAGCCTGTTTGATTTCAACTGGGCTTCCTTTACCCCTGGAGTGTAATCCCTCTGCAGTACTCTCCATGCTGGCGTCTTCTGGTTGCTAGCACTCTGTCACCCCAGAGAGCAAAACACTTTGTTGGTTACACTTACATACAGTATTTAAATTTCTTCTCTCAGCTGCTCTGGAATGCAAGATGGTACCCTCAAAATGTCTTAGACAACTCATCATCTGCAGCCACCATAGTAATAGGGGAGGAATGGAGGGAAGCTTCAGTTCCTGAGAAGTGGAGAAGTTCATTTAGAATGAACTTTAGTGGACCTCTTTATATTTCTTTTGGGCATTCATTGCTCACATAGTGCTGGGCACTTAGATCAGGGGTAGGCAACCTTTCCCCTTTAAGGGCCGAGGGACTTCAGTTCCCAGAATCCCAGGAGCTATTGGCCAACATGGGACTATTGGCCAACATGGCTGAGGCTTCTGGGAGCTGAAGTCCCTCAGCCCTTAAAGGGGAAAGGTTGCCTACCCCTGATTTAGATTATTAAATGAAAAGTTTCTTTACTCATACATTTGTCTATTTTCTCCTCTTTTGGCTCTTCCCCCTTACCATTCTCTCTCACATACATATGCACACACATCATTTATATACACCCCTGTTTTAGTTGGAGACAAGTTTTGAGGGATTTTGATTGGAGCTTAAGTGACAAGAGGGAAGGAGAAAGTTTTAGGGCTTGGCCATAGAGGACCAGCAGCTAGAGTAGATAATTGTGGCTCATATAATAATAATAATAATAATAATAATAATAATAATAATAATAGTAGTTTTTATTTGTATTTTACAAAATACAAATTTTATTTTTATGTAAAATGATTACAGCGAAAATATAAAATAATATACAAAACATTCATGTATTCATCCATCTCTGGGCTATTTTGATTGCTTCCTGAACCTTTGCTGCAAACATTTTATAAGTTATGAACTGAATAAATATATTGTGCCAATTTCAAACTCTGAAGTTGCTTATTAATAGTAAAGTGTATTAAAGCTAAGTATACACTGTGACCGGATTGTGACAGTAAAGGTTAAAGACATTATTCCTATTTACAGAAATGATTTACCACAAGCTGTCTGGGCATAGTGCCCAAGTTAACTATAAACATGACATAACAGAAGAAAGGCGATTTTCTAAAGAAAAAAGCAAGAAGCTAGGCAGATGCAATCCAGCATCATAATGATCTTAGTCATGCTTGATGACAGAGATGCACAGTTTGGAAATCAGTGGTCACTGATTCTTGGCAGCAAGCAGTGCACACAGTAAACCTCTTGGCAGAGAGTAAATGGAGAATGTAATGGTTGTTGATTCTGAAATTTCTTTACTTCTAGTGATTTAATAGGATAAGGAAAAATAAACAATAAAAGTCTTATAAACTGAGGTACCAAACACAGTATAAAATCCACCACAAGTTGATAGGAATCAAGTAGTCTATGACTGCTTCACACAGATTCATGTAGCTCCTGTCTGTGCTGTTCCTAGGCTGAGCGCTAAACTGTAGAATGCTGGTTGACAGACAGAATAGAATCACTTCTTTCTTGATACAGCATACAATTAAGTTTGATTGTGTTGTGTTTATATGTTTATATCTTTATGTGATAAGTGCTACAGTGTGACCATAAGTATAAAATATCTATATGATGCTATACTGTAAGATCCCAACTAATGGTGACCCTGTGGATGAGACATCTCCAAGCCCTCCTATCCTCAACTGTTCTGTTCAGGTCCTGCAAGCTCAGGCCCTTGACCTTCCTGATTGAGTCTATCCATCTGGCATCTTCTCTTTCTACTGCCATCTGTCTTTCCTAGTATCGTTGTCTTTTCTAATGATTCAGGCCTTCTCATGATGTGACCAAAGTACAACAGCCTCAGTTTTGTCATCTTGGCTTCAAGGGAGAGTTCAGGGTTGATCTGTTTAAGGATCCATTTGTTTTTCTTCTTGGCCATCCATGGTATCTTCAGCACCCTTCTCTAGTACCACATCTCAAATTAGTTGGTTTCCTTCCTATCCGCTTTCTTCATTGCCCATCTGTCACATCCGTACATGGTGATGAGGAATACAGTGGCCTGGACAATTCTAACTATAGAACTCAGTTGTATTTCTTTACTTTTTAGGATCTTATCTAGTTCTTTCATAGATGCCCTCCCCATTCCTAGTCTTTTTCTGATTTCTTAAGAGTCTGCTTAATGTAGTTATTGCCTGCCCCATCCCAAGCCAAGGTGTAGTTCACTTACTTGAAAAACTTGTTTTGCATCCCAGTGAGAGAATATTTCTCTCCTAGCTTGCCTTCCTCAGCCCATAGAGACAGTTGTTCTAACAGTGTCTGAATGATGAATGACTTAGTACGAAACCAACCAAGGGGAAAAAATTTGGGCTGAAGTGAATGGAATTCAGCTGTTTAAAAATATATTGTGCCTGAAAGTTGTGCACATAGAACCTAATTTCAGTTTGTCTTAACAATGGCAAAATACCCATGTAGCCTAAGGATTTCAAGGAGAACCTGTTAATGGGCCTGAACAGAATGCCAGAAATAATCCAGCTTCAGACCACTTTAACTGGCCTGGCTCAATGCTAGGGAATTATGGGAATTGTAGTTCTTCTGAGACACTGAGCCTTCTCTGTCGAGGAGCTCTGGTGCCACAATAAACTACAGTTCCCATGATTCCTTAGCACTAAGCCAGGTGGTCTCAAAGTGGTCTCAAACTGGATTATTTCTGGCAGTATGTTCAGGCCCAATGTTGCCTAAATTAAAACAAGTAGATAGATACTTCTATGTATCTAAAGTGATTTCAGGAAACTATGTGGGATGAAGCCACATGTTTTCATGGGACGTTATCACACGGGGAGTTGCGGGGAGAAAGTGGAAATAAACGGGACGAGCAGAAGACTTTAATTTACGCGATTTGTCCCGTTCCGCCTCTTCTGATAACTAAATTCGAATTTAAAAGGGGGTTAATTCAAACGAAAACCTGATCTTTTCATTTTCGGGATTTTTGAGGATTTGAAAAGATCAGGTTTTTGTTCGAATTAACCCCCTTTTAAATTCGAATTTAGTTATCAGATGAGGCGGAATAGGACAAATCCCGTAAATTAAAGTCTTCCGCTCGTCCCATTTATTTTCACTTTCTCCCCGCAACTCCCCGTGTGATAACGTCCATGCTTTTTTCATATTGCTTTGCATCTATTGAAGGCTGGCTCATCTTTCCATTTTGTTTGAGTTGGAAGATTTAGTGTTTTGTGTTGTTGTATGCAATGACTTGCATGCTTTTGTCAGAATATAGATGGGCTATGCAGTCAAAGGTGAAATGTAGAGATGTGTGTGTCTGTAATTTTCCACTTGAGAACAGCTTCTAGGCAAGCACAAACAACTCAGTCCAGATGGCCAGACAGAGACAAAACAATAGAGAAGCCTAGGTGGGAAATCATTCTTGTTTACATAAGAAAACAATAATAAAGGCTGGTATGGGAAAGTAGATCACGTGGTGGAGGATGAACAAGAGGCTGGGTTAGCATACATGACATACAGATCATCCAATCAACTTGAAGGGTAACACCCAGAAAGGTGGAGAGGGGCTGGACTGAGAAACTGTGTTTGGCATTGATACTATTATTTGCTTCCTTTGGATCACACTTTTTCTTCTCTTTACTTCTCGCAATGGATCTATAATATGTTTATATTGCTTTACAATGTAGCCTTAAGATCTGGAAACATGGATCTGTAGTTTTGTTCTTGTTTAGCCACATCAGCAAGATGTGATCCTATAGTGGACTGTATTTTACTTTGCATGTTGTTATTATTTTTTCAACAATAACAATAAAACTCAACTTTTAGACGCTTGGATTTTTGCTCCCTGGTTCTGCTGGATTTGCAAGCACACTATTCCACTAAAACCGAACAGCTTTCACTAAAAGTATGCTTTTTAAAAGGTTTTGCCATACCTATTTTAAATCTCTCCATTTTGCTAGGCCATAATCAAGTTGCTGCAGAGAGAGTAGGTGTTCATATTTAACAATTATACATTTTTGAATGAAGAGGAGCTAACAAATTCCTGTTAGCTTCATAACTGTGCAGGAGGGCTTTCAGCAGTTCTTCAGAATACCTTCACTCTGCAGAGCATTTGGTAGTGCTATTTAGAATTGACTCCTGTGGGTTGTTTGTTTGTTTGTTTGTTTGCTTGTTTTATATGCCACCTTTCTCCTAAAATAGAACCCGGCAGCTCACAAATAACATTGGTTAAAAACTTAATAATTTTTTTTAAATTACAGTTAAAATAATCTCATTAACAAGGATATAAATTACATTTTTTTTTAAAAAAAAAATACAAAACATAAATACACATGTAAAAGCTTCCCTGAGAGTGGTTACAATTAAAAGCCTTCTCAAACAAAAAACTTCTTTGCCTTCCAAGGAAAGGAAAGCAGAGAAGGGGCAGCCTAGCCTTCTGTGTGAGGGTGTTTCAGAGGATGGGAAATGCCCCCCAGCTCCATTTCACAAAAACTAATCCTGTGCTGAAGTTGGGTGTCATAGTATTAGCCTGACTTAAGGCTATGCTAGAGGAGATACAGCTCCAGGAACACAGATTCGTAAAGAGTTAACTGGGAATGATACAGTTTTTAGAACATCTTGGGATGTGACTGGAAACACAGCAATTCCAAATGTTTCTCTCAAAGAAGAAGTAGCAGGAGATAGCCTGGTACAACAGATCACAGATCACACAGGTAAATTCCTTAATGGAAACTTATGACACTTTCCCACTGTTTCCTGCTTCCAGTTTCCAAGTGCTTTTGGTGTGTGGTGGAGTTTCCTTCTTTGGAAGTTTTTAAACAGAGGCTGAATGGCCATCTGTCGGTGTGCTTTAATTGTGTATTCCTGCATGGCATGGAATCAGACTGGATGGCCCTTGTGGTCTCTTCTAACTCTGATTCTAAGATAGTCAAAGTCAAAAAAGGAGAGCACTGAAGCCTTCTAGTCATCTCCTTACTGATGACTGGCTGATCTGGACAATGGCTGGTTGTTAAGAAATGTCAGCCTAGCCATGCCTGTGTCTGTCCATCATGGGCCAATAACTAAAGAACATTTTACAAAGAAGGAAAGACTGGATGGTTTGGGTTCAAAATTGGCCTTTAATATTATATGCATTTCATTATATTGCCTCATCATTTTGTCCTGTCCCTCAAAGTGCTGTTTCCCCCTAAGCATCTGACAAATTTAACTATCAATTTACTCACACATTTCTTTGGAGGCTAAAACAGACCAGGAATCATGGTTCTAATGTGCAAATAATAATAATAGTAATAATAATAAAATTTATTTTTTTACCCCGCCCCTCTGTCGGGCAATCGGGGCGGCTTACAAGAATTAAAATCCATACAAATCTAAAAATAAATATCCATTGTATAAAAAAGGGAGAAATTCCTATGTCCTTTACAGTGTAGGAATTTCAATGAATGGGAGGAATACAACTGACATGGAAATTACTTTTCTAATCATTTTCTCAGCTTTCATAAAATCGTAGAGTTAGAAGAGACCACAAGGGCCATCCAATCTAACCCCCTGCCATGCAGGAATACACAATCAAAGCAACCCCAACAGATGGCCATCCTACCCGTTTACTCATATAGTACAAGCATTTCTCATCCTTGCAGCTTTCTGTGCTGAACAGAAGAACTGCCAGTAAAATATTAAAATAATGAGTTGCTGTTGTTATTGTTGTTTGGCTTGCAGTCCTTCTGTTGTATTTTGTTATTTTATGATATTTTACCTATTCAGTGTTGTTATGAATAGGCTATATTACCTAAGTGCAATGAATTTCAAATAAACAGTCAAGTTTTTATATGTAATTTTTCAGTTTTGATTTTTCATTAAGTCCCTTCTCTCATTTTCCTTCTCATTTAGCTTTCTAGTTTATATGTTCTCACTAATAATGAATAAAGTGGAAATCTCTTTTTGGTAGACACGAACTGGAAAGAAGCAGATATCTGCAGCTAGTAAATATGGAGGAATTTAGCTTGTGGTTTTGTTGACAATAAGCTTCATTGTATATGAGAGTCACTGGAACTTTAAGAAAAGCAAGTGCAATTGCAATTATTATCTTAGGGGAAATTACTGGTTGTGCTTGGTGTAATTGTTGATTTGTGCAGTCCACATAACTTGCATTTTTTTCTGTGGTCAATAAGAATTAATGATGTTGCTCTAAATGGCAGTGGCAAAAATTCCAGCTTCATACTTACACATCTTTTGTCCATGATGAAATGGGTTCTGCAGTGTGTGCAACATAATAGGATTGTGGTATCTCAGTCGATTTATCCTGGTGGGGCATCATTTGTGTATGGAGTTGTAATAAATTGACATTAAGTTAGATATTGCATAAGCCTACTGTTAGAAAATAACTGTATAGGTGACTTTCAATTAATTAAAAACTGCCAATGTCCTGTCTTTATCAAGATTTTATATATTAATTGATTAGTTTAAAAGTTGTTCTTCTGTTTACAGTATAAACAAGTCCTGTTTATGAGGTCTGTTTAATTTACAATAGTGTGTTTCCTCCTGCATATTTTGGCTTCAAGTTGGGATTCCTCTCCACCACCACCACCACACCACAAAACACAGAAACACACAAATGAAATAATTGTTATTTAGCTACACATAAGCTACAGATGGACAAGAGTCTGAGTCAAGAATCACATGACCAAGAGACATAAGAGAATGGTTTGCATTGCTAAATTAGGGCCTCATATGTATCACCCAACACAGTTTGTGCAATTTTTGACAGTGCCAATCATCTTACCAAGATCAGCATCAATTTTCTTTCTCTCCCCCCAAAATGGCAGCTGATGCCAAAAAAAAATGACTGTGCAAACTGTAAAGAGCCCATTGCTGTATATGAGACCTAATACATCTTTGTGTATTATTCAGAATGCAGAATGCTTTTAAGATACACAGAATCCAGAATTCACAAAAGAGCTGTAACTTTATTGGCCAACCAAAATACAAAAAAAAATAATACATTGTGCAAGCTTTCGAAGCTTCATTGGCTTCTTCATCAGGCAACGGTATTAAAAATCATACAGGAGAAGGGAAGTGACAACATTACACTCACAGGCTTACATTTTGTCTCAGATTAAGACGATTTAGAGAGCAGTGGCATCTCTGGGCTTGGTGTCCCCCACTCATTTGCTCAGCTGCCCGCCCCCCAGGACTGCAGGGGGGAGCCCTGCTCCCTCCTCATAAGGAAGCCACACACAGGTGAAGCTAAGAAAGCCAGGTTCGCTCCTTCTTTGCCTCCGCAAGGCTTCCTCATGAGGATGGTGCCACAGCCAAGAAGCCTTTTCCTCTGGCTTCCTCCTCAAGGAGAGATCCATAGCAGCAAAGAAGAAGGGGCGGGCACTGGCAGAAGCACTACACCCCCACACACAGTGGGATGAGCGCCCCACAGGTTATTTATTATTCCTCTTCTGGAGTGTCACCCAGTACGGTCCGCACTCCCTGTACCCCCCAAGTGGTGCCACTTCTAGAGAGGGATATCAATGCAGGCAGATGCCACTCCCTTTCTTGGCCATGTGGGGACCCAGAAACAAAGGGCAAGAGAACAGGTAATAAAATTTCAACTCCATTAGCAACAGATACACAGAATTCCTAGGTTGATTTTCAAGGGCGGAGGAACTGAGTAAAACAATAGCTTTTCCTGTCTTACTCCTTCTCTGCAGCAAGTAGCTGATTGGAGGTCTTTGCCAAGTAAACTAAATGTTATGTCTTTTTATGCAGGCTCAAAGAGAAGCTCAGGACACCAGACTTATGAATCCCAGGAGCAAAAACAGAGGTCTTTGAGCAAAGATGGGCATCAAGGAAGCAAGTCCAGTGACTCTGGAGAAGAAGCAGACAAAGAGTTTATTTTTGTTTAGTTGGTTGCTCATGTCTTTGGCAGTGCAGAGTCTTTTCTAATAATAAGGGTAGAACAATCAACTACCCTCCTTTTTCATCAGCTGTTTTTATAGAGGAACGTTTTAAAGCTTTTAAAAAGAACCAATGGTTGCACTGGTAATCAAATTTCAATAATTTGGCTCTTTGGTTGGTGGTTCTTTCATCTGACCTGTATGGTTCTAGATATTCCCTTTCATGCCTTTGCTAAAGCCAGCAACTATTCCATGATGTTTTCTACTTGAATTTCTATGAAACAGCTATAAAAATAATGCCTTGCATTAGGGTTTCAAGCAAAGGAGGGCAGGGGGGACCAAGCAAAAGACTGGAGATTTTCTTACACTAACCCACACTGTACAGCAGGAAAGGTGTTGTACTGCTGAATGTAAATGTGTCAAACTTGCACGCAACTTACTTTATATATATATTCTTGCTGAATGCAATTGCACATTGTAATTATATCAATAGAGCACACTAATAAAAGAATTTGTATAAATAATATATATTAGATGCTTGGATATGATTTTTACATTCACCCTTGGGAGACTTTTTTCTTGTTTGTTGTACTGTATATAAAAACACAATCTCTTACATTTGTGTACTGTTCCAAAGCACAACAAAGAAAACAGAATTACTAATACTCTGCTATGCTTCCACATCCATAGGTTAAATGTATATTGTTGATTGGAATGAGAGCAATATACATCTTATTGGTATTCTCTAGAGGCTGCCTTAGGGTCTCTCTGCATCCTTTATAACTTTAAACTTGTACTTCTAAAGAAAAGTAGTTTTTTGTCTGTACTGTAAAAGCAATTCTGCTTTTTTCCTATGTGCATATTCACGGTCATCTGCTTAAAATACAGGCTGAAGGAATTTTATTCATAATGTATATTTGTACCAATAAAAATGATTTTACAACTGGAATAGGAATCTCTCATTTTTAAACTATTTTCTCATGCTGCCTTTATATAGCTATAATTTTTACTCCGCATCTAAGGCCTAAATCAGAGATGTGCAAAGAGTGGCCCTCCAGAAGTTATTGGACTGCAACCACCAAAATTCCTCACTATTTACCATGCTGCCTAGAGCTGATGGGAGTTGCAGTCCAACAACTTCTGAAGGGCTACATTATTCCCAACTCTTGTCTAAATCCAGTTGTTCATCCCAAGAAAAGTGGACCATTTGACTCAATGGGCACTGCATAAGTCAATAGTTATGTATGTTCCACTGACTCAGTGGGCTCATTCTAGTTGAGAGTAACTGTTGGTTTTAAGTCATGATTTCTCAGTGAAGTACATTTTTATACTGTCAGTATGGACAGCATTTTAAAGTCGTTTCCAATCATTTAGGTATATAATGAAGGAAGTAGCTTAATGGGGACCAACCCACCACCACCATCCTTTCCCTTAAAATATCAGTCATGGCTTTTGATCATGAAGTCCAATGTATGATGCACCCTTTCTGCATCAAATTATCCAACAAGATTGGCTTCCTTACCTAAGCCACATTCATTTCAATAAGGCACAAGAAGGAATATTGATGAGTGCATTACATTCTGATTTTACTGCCCCACCACCATCACATTTAAATATTTTGAATTTTAGTTCCATTGATTTATGTGAAGCTTAGGGAAAAGGGGCATGGTGTCAAGATAAGTAGCACTGCACACACTGGAACCACAGAGTAAGGTTCTTGACTACCTGGATCAGTTTGCTACATGTTGCTGTGAGCCCTCAGTGACCCTGTGCTTGTAGTGGACAGTAGCATGTGGTTTGGGTGATCGCATTTGCTGCTCTTACCATGCTAGGTGTAGTTATGTCAGTTTTCAATTGTGACTAGCTGTCTTTGGAATTACATAATATCCTGTTTTAATTAGATGCTGGACTTTCTCTTTTGCTCCTTTAGAATAAAAAAAAATTAGATACTGGGCTTTCTCTTTTGCTCCTTTGGAATAAAATCCGTCTTTTATATTTTTGGTCCTTCTTAGTATATATTGTATGCCTTGGCTTTTCTTGGCCCAGTAGTCTTGCCTCTTGAGAAGATAGTTGTTTTCTTTATTTAATGTTGGTATGAGATTTTTTTTTAGCACTGAGACAAATATAAGAAGTCAGAAATATCTATTAGACAAATTACTTGACATATTAGTAGGTATTTTGAAATACCTTATATTTTAGACTAGCAGAAATCTGTAAGGACTAGAACTGAATAAATAATGCAGGTTTATCAGTCATTTGAGAGTGCCACATCTACCACGAATCATTCTTTAAGTCCCTTAAGTCTCCCATGCCTTCCAAAGTTTGCATGATAAATGCCTCCTACACACTTTCCCCTAGTAGTGAAATGTATATTTCTTCTAAAGTAAATTGAGTTGGTGTTTTCCTAATTGATTGTCTCTGCCATTTAAAAAGACCCGTTCTTTGCACTGAGCCTTCTTTCATCAAGATCTTTTTGCTCCAATCAGTTTTAAAAGGAAATGCTTCAGGGTTTATGGGACCTAATCAAATTAAGCTTGCATATGCATATGTGAGGAAACCTCTTGAACACACTGCCAGAAATCATTTTTCTTCCCCTACCTCCGCCCCCACTTTCCACTTGCTTATATTGCTCAAGAGATGAAATATTTATCTGAAGCTAAAAAGCAGTTTACTTGTTTAGCGTTATGGGTGACTTACAGTGTTAGCTGTAATGAAACGCATTGCATATGTGGTGGCAGTCTGCATATGTATATATAAAACCAAAGCCCAATAGTGGAATCCAAATACTAATGAGACTAGTTCTGCCCTTTGACATCGGCACACAGAAAGCAGAAAAGTCATGCGCTAATAATTTGTAATTGATATAAACATTTCCCTAGAATTGACCATTGTAATGCTCATCAGTAATAACTGTGTATTATCCTTTCTAATAAAAAGTACAGAAATAGGGGCCCTTAAGGTGAAAAATATATAGGAAGAATTGGTAGTGTTCAACTGTGTAGACCAGGGGTCGGCAACCTACGGCCCGGGGGCCGGAAAAGGCTCCGTTCCCCGGACTTACTGGCCCAGGCCGTCGGTTGCCGCCATCGCCACGTGTCCCTCGCGCCGCCGTCCGGGTGCGTTTTTGGCCGCGCTTGCTGCGGCCGCCTTTTGGATGTCAAAATGGCAACTGTGACACATTTGCGGATGCGCAGTACTCTTGTGCATGCGCAAACGTGCCGCAGACGCGATTTGGACTACCAAAACGGCGGCCTTGGCATGCGCCGTGGCGGCTGCGGCTGCAAGCGCTACAGCGGCTGCCGCGAGCACTACGGTGGCCGCCGCGTGTGCGGGGGGGTCGCACGCGGAGGAGGAGGGTACCCTCCTCCTCCGTGCGCGACCCCCCCGCACATGCTGCTGGCATAGCGCTCGCGGCCGCAGCCCCCACGGCGCATGTCATGGTTGCCATTTTGGTAGTCCAAATCGCAGCCATGATGCGCTTTGCGCATGCGCAAAACACGTCACGGCTGCGATTTGGACTACCAAAATGGCGGCCGCACATGCGCCGTGGCGGGCGCATGTGCGGGGGGGTCACATGTGGCGGCAGAGGGTGCACACGCGCGTGCGTGAGCCCGCGCGCCGCCATTCTCCCCCCCTTCGGCCCAGCCGAGACCTGGGCAACGGGAGACCGGCCCAGGTCTCAAAAAGGTTGCCTGTGCCTGGTGTAGACTATAAAGTGTATTACAATGACAATTAGACAAATTATTGAAAATCAATGTGTTCCAATATACTTATAAATAGGGATTCAGTGACATGCTAGATATATTGTTGTCCCAAACTTTGTTGGTTGAATAGATTTGTATGTCACCCTTTAATTATAAATATGCTTACATCTGCTTACACCATTAGAACAAATACAACCTAAAGTAAGCATGACAAAAATTAGAACTGCCATTTATATAAATTAAGCAATGGTTTTCCACCAGGATCCTGATATATTCAATAAATACAATATATACATGTGCTCACTAGCTCAGATTGCTAACCACTAGTAGCCAAAAAACCCAAAACAATATTATTTTTAATCAAATCTTGAAGCTAGCAAGGGAAACAATAAGGATTTTTTAGAAATTATCAAGGGATATATGAGTTGGTCCAGTTCCTTGTTTCAAACATAGGCTGAATCATATGGTAGCAGGGTTCTCATGGTGTTAGTTTTGACAATTAAGGAACTGGCAAGATGTTACACAAATGCATATAATGAAGCCCCTACATAATTTAAAATGAAAAACAGCCCTAGGAGGCTGCAATTCTGAGTGGAGGAGCCAATACAGCTGCTTATTCCTCAGTTCTGCACTGTTCACTGATTTCCCTCTGTGAGATCCCAGTGTTCAATTTACTGTTTCTAAATTATACATCTGGAATCCTGCAAA
Organism: Phrynosoma blainvillii; assembly: GCA_026167975.1. Taxonomy (NCBI): domain Eukaryota; kingdom Metazoa; phylum Chordata; class Lepidosauria; order Squamata; family Phrynosomatidae; genus Phrynosoma; species Phrynosoma blainvillii. The sequence continues at coordinate 97,332,869 of JANUYF010000004.1, read as the reverse complement.
GAGGAAAGCAACATCGACTTTAAACAAGCTGTTTTTCTTTCAAGGGGTTAAGTGTCACATTCTTCTCCACTCAAAATTACAATTCCTCGGTTCATTTTCATAATTTTTTTTTAAAAAGAGTCTCTAGATAACAAGGCAAGCCTCCCCTTTGAGGACCAATGCTTAGTTTCCCCCATGCTGTTTATAATAGATAACCAAGCAAGTGCAAAACCTAAGAGAGATGCAAAGATCAAAACTGCTGTTGCGTCACCAACTGTGCCAGGGCCATGATTATTAATATAAATGGGCTCTAAGAGAATAAATCAGATGTTGTGGAGATTGGCCATTGCAAATGTTCATCTTTTTTCTGAAGACTCACCCAGGTAATGTCATTATCTCAGGGGATAGTCTTTAATCACATCTGATGAGCAAAGCAAACTGACCCTGGGTTCTCCGTCTTTTGAGTCATTTTTGTTCTTCCAGTAATAGAAGGTGAATGTTAAGAAGCAAAGAGAAATAAAAGTGATCTTAAGAAAATTGTTACTTTAATTAGATTGAGCCTGCCCAGGAAGAAGAAAGGAGGGGTTGCTGGTAAATGCAATTTGCTTGAACTGAACAAAGTGAAGCCACTATAATTTCTTCTGAAAGACAGAGAGAATATACTCTTTTATTCAGCAAAAGCACCATGGCAGAAAGCCCCATTCAGAATTGAAAGTAACTGCAATATTGATCAAGGATCAAAAGAGTTAGAAAGGGACATGTACCTTAATTCTCTCTCACTAAGTATGATTGTCAGTCATAGAAGAAAGGAGAATATGTGCATTCAGTTACAAGTTTTTTTCACAACCAAGGTATCCATATTGAAAGTCAAAATGTTAGGAGACTGGGGTTGCCAGAGCGGCAGTCCTCTCTAGATCAGGAGTGGAAATCATTTGGCCCTCCAGATGTCAGGGTGCAACTCCCAACATTTTTCTCCTTTGGATTTGCTGACTAGGGCTGCTGTAACTAGTAGTCCAACAACACCTGGAGGGCTGCATGATTCTCGCACCTGGTCTGGAGCCTTGCATTCTTTCCATCTTCCAGAATTATGTAAGAATGAAAGTGAGCTTAGGACGTTATCACATGTGGGCCAGAAAGTGGAAATAAAAGTGGAAATGAGGCATCCCGAAAATAAACGGGAAATAACCCTTGTTTCCGCATACGTCATTACCTTCATTGCGCATTTACAGTAAGTGTATCGAACATCCACACACAAGAGAAAAAAAAACCTGTAAATGTAGCCGAAATGAGCCTCCTGCACATGCGCAGAGAGAGGAATGCTCGCTGGAACCATGGCAACAGCGGGGAAATGCGCCACAATACGTATTTGGTTATCAGACCTACGGTAAATGCGAAATGATTCCCGTCGCGCAATTGCAATTCCTGAAGAAACCGAAATTCAAAAGATCTCGGTTCTTTTCACTTTCTGTCGGGGTTCTGTCGGGGTTCTGTGCGACGTCGTGTGGAAACACTGGCAAATAATCCGGATTCGTTTGCCATTTCGTTTGGATTCTGTTTGGATTGAGCCCCGTGTGATAACGTCCTTAGACTCCCTTCCTTCTCCCCACCGCCACCCCACCCTCTGGCAGCCAAAGAAAGGGATTATAAAACCAGAAGATTCATCTGAGATGCAGAGTGGGGCAACCTATCTGCTATAATAGCTCATCTGGGCTACAGCCAAGAGGAAGAGTTATCAACATTCCCACCCTGCCCAACCTATAAAGGCATTATTTATGGGAGGGATAAATATTTGACCTTCCAAATATTGCTAGATTCCAGCTCTCATCCTTTACCATTGACTATGCTGGCTAGGGATGATGGCTGCTGCAGTATCTAGAAGACTGCATCGTTCCTACCGCAGCTCTTTCTGTATTCCAGAACCATTCTCTCCAACCCTGCTTTAATTCTCTAAAGTACCTCCACTTCGTTGACAGGCAATATGCTCTGGCAAGTATTACACCATGGGAATGGGCTTCTCCTCAGTTCCCTGACCAGCTCTGCCAGGTTAGTAACAGCACCATTCTCAGGTTGCTTGCAGCATTGTTTTTCCTCAACATCATGTTTATTCTGCAGGAGAGCTGGACTAATTTAGGTAGTCATTTGGACCATGGTTTCATTAAGACCATGTCAGCTCCAAAGGTGACATAGAAGTGGCCTCCTCAAAATGATGGCCTTTTCCAGCACGGGTTCCGGTGTTTAGCTTTCCCTTTTTCACTCTTGAAGCAGGAAAATCAGTTGGCACTGAAGTGAAGGAGGTTTGTGAATACCTGTTGTGCCATACCTTCTTTCACCTCCCTGCTATCAAGTCAGGAATGAAGAACATGGTTGTCCTCACTCACCCCAGCCGCCTGTCCTTTTGCGCACTAAGCCATATCTCATTGTGTCTCTCAGCATACAGGACACCATTTTGAGCATTCTGGAGAATGCAAGTAATTGCATTCACTTGTCACCTCATTCCTGGATCATTGGCTTCATATCTCTACAGCAGTCACAAAACGGTACCCAACAGCAACTAGATCCTATGCATGGGAAGAATTAAGTGAAGGCCTTATACTCCCCCCAAAAGGAATTCTCCCTTATGTTTCTCCCCCTTCCCCATCTTTGTTACTATTAGTTGTTACTATTGGTGCAGTGTTCCTAACTGCTTTTCGTCCTCAGAAGGGTAAATGAAGCATTTTGGAGAGGGGTGGCAGACCTTTATTTCTTCCCTCCTCCTCAGGAAGCATTTCCCCTTTCCATGGAACCATGGCAGTTAAAATGGAATAAAAAAGCCACAAATGTACTGTAATGTGAAAAGGCCCTGGGGCTGAGCAGCTCAGGTAAGAACAAAATGGAGAAGAAGGGCAGCTGCATTTCTCCCTCTTGTAAGGAAGGAGTTCCCTTTCTTTTTTCTCAGTTGTGGAGTTGGAGGGAAACAAGAACCAAGTGATACCAATATAGCCTAACTTTTGATATATGAATGGTGTGATAAAAGGAAAACACTTTCTTGACTTTGCTTTGTTTGTTTGGAGGTTTTTCCAAAAACAAACCTCACTGAATTGTTTTGGCAAGCTTATTCTTGTTGGATAAAATTGTGCCTCTCTGAATAATAAGGCCGGTTGTGGTCTACACACATGTAAAAAGAGAAATCTGACAATTTAATATAAATGTTAATATGTTATATATGTTTAATACATTAGTTTAATTCTATTTTTAATTTTTGTAGGATATAAATTTTAAAGCTGTTTCTCTTTTAACTCTTGTAAGCCACTTTGAGACCCAGACTGGGGAAAAGGCAGGCTATAAATAAATATAAGCACAGTAAGTATAAACAAAACAATATATATTAAAGATAGCAGAACATTTGGAATGCCAGAAGTTTTGGATAATCAGTCTCTTACCCCTGTCTGTCTTGGCTGAAGCTGATACAAATTGTCAGCCAAAACATCTGGAGAGCCAAGTGTCCTTACCTTTGTAATATATTTTGCTAGTGTAACTGCTGGAAGTTTTACAAGTTTTCAGATCTTTCTGTTCCTCAAACCTCAAGTGTTAAAATAAACAATAATCTGTGTTTGGAAAGTGGAGATTAATTTTTCTTTGTCTCTTGGCAGTGTTTTTGCATGGCAGGGGCTGAACTAAATGTAGCATGTTAACTTTGTTCAGCTACCAGCATGCCTTTGATCCCAACACTGAATGTTTATTTCAGCATCCAAAGACTTTTGCGGACTGCATTGTGTTGCTCATATCAAATAAAAACCTTTTGGAGCCAATGCTCTTTTTAGTTTAAACTGTATGCAGTGAAGTTATTTCTGGAGGCTTATTAGTTGTCTCTCTGTTGAACGTGCAATCTTATATTATCACTGAACATTGTTTCTACATTCATGAAAGAAACCTCTACAGAATTACATTAAGTTGAGGTGTCTGAATTGTTTGAACTTTGCAGGCATCTTTCAATTTTATATCATCGCTGTTATATTCAAGAGTTAGGATAGTGTAGTGGTCTGAGTGGAGTAGGATTCCTGGAGACCAGGGTTTGAATTCCTGCTCAGCCATGGAAACTCACTGGATGATCTTAGACAAATCACACTCTTTCAGACTAAAGAGGAAGCGAAAGCCACTCATCTTTGAATAAGTCTTTCCAAGAAAACCCTGTGATAGGCTTATCTTAGGCATTTGGTAATTACTGATATTCAGAGCACACAATTTAATCTGCAAAATGCTGGCACATGTCCACAAGTGGAGTAGCCAATGTTAAAGAAGGTATTGTGGATGTTAAATCTCATCCCACAAATAAGTTCAGCACCTTAAAGTAAGTTAGGGCCTCTGCAGACTGGCCCAAAGGCATGTGGCATCAAGCATGGTGCATGGCGCACAGCCTCAGGACACCCTCCCAGCACAGCATTTAAACATGCTGCACTGAACGGGTGAGGAAGATTTGAGGCAATGGCTCTTAGAGGAGCCTTTTTCCCCCCTAAAAGGAGCAGAATTTTGCCTCTCTTTTCGGGGCGGCAAAAGGGAGGATCAGGGCCGCGGCGTGGGGTTGCCGTCGCCCTGATCAACTGCTTCCCAGGGCGGCTCTGTGCCGCCCATCTGTAGAGGCCCTTAGCTAATTAAAATTAAGTGGATTTCTCACCCTGGTCCTGACACTGGTATGAGGTATTTGTGCGTGAACAGATGCCTGGAGGTGAATGAATGAAGAGAAGACTGAGAGTTGACATGATCACACTCTTTACATACCTAAAGGGCTGACACAGAGAGGAGGGGGCAGGCCTGTTCTTTGCTGCTCCAGTGGGTAGCACCAGGTCTAATGGTTTGAAATTACAGAAAAGTATATTTGGATTGAACATTACAAGGAATTTCTTGACAGGAAGAGTAGTTTGGCAATGGAACCAATTGCCTAGAGAGGTAGTGGGATCTCCATCTTTGGGTGTCTTTGGATGCCTAGAATGAGGTTAGAGAGCTCCCTGCTGGGGATGTTTTAGCTGGAGATCCTGCATTGAGCAAGGGGTTGGAAAATGCTGTCCCTTCCAGCTCTGTGACTTTGATTCTATGAATATATATATATGAATATGTGCATGAAGTTGTAAGTATGAGTGAATGGATGCATGTGCTTCAGGCCCTAACCTTTCAGTTTCCCCTCAGAAATAACCCCCCTCATCAGGAGACATAGTCCATTATATGTACTTGATAATTCATTTTGTCTTAACCCCAACTGTAACTCTGGCTGTTTTCTGCTGGAAGGCACTTGTTTACAGCTGAACACAAAGGTCCAGGCCCAGACAGGACTCTTAACATGAAAACTTGTATTAAACAAGCAATGAGGCCCTTACAGACAGACAGCATGATGTAATGCTTTGAGCACTGGATTATGACTCTGGAGACCAGGATTCGATTCCCTCTTGGCCATGAAACCCACTGAGTGACCTTGGGCAAGTTACATGCTCTCATCCTCAGAGGAAGGCAATAGCAAACTTCTTCTGAACAAACCCAATGACAGGATTGCCTTAGAGTCACCATAAGTCAAAAACAACATGAAGGCACACAACACCCATGCACAAGGCCCTTACAACAGTCACATTTGAAACAGCTATAGGCAATTTTAACAAAAGAAAACTTCTGGAACAGGGAGGACAAAGTGGAACCCTCCAGATGTTGTTGGACTACAACCTTCATCATTCTTCATCATTCGCTCTGCTGGCTAGAACTAATAGAAGTTGCAGTTCACCAACATCTGGTTGCCTGCTTTTTGCCATCCTTATTCCAGGAAGACAGATCTGAGGTAGTTTAAATGAAATAATGCTGCCCGCAGAAGCAAAGTCAAAGCTTGGAAACACATGCTGAGATCCTGCATCAGACATGATATTGTGGCTACTATCTGTCTCCTAATCTGATTTCTGAATGCCACTTTACATCCCAGCCAGCTGCACTGAGAGTCAGAGTTCTGCAGTGCTGGCAAACAGGACACTGAAGGATGTCAGACCCCCTCCTGCCTCTGACCGGTGGTGTGCCAAGCAGGGTTTTGTCACAGCTTCTTGGTGCACTACCAGTCACTGGCAGGAGGGGCTGGACAAGTCATCCTTCAGTACCCTGATTGCCAGCGCCTTTGAGCTATGTCCCTCAGAGCAGCTAGTTACGTGATTGTAAATGTGAACAGGGAACAGTTATGAGGTTGTAAACCTAGACAATGACATTGTAACTAATTACTAGCTATGCTGGTTTAGGATTCTGGGAAATCCTAAAAAGTAACTTCCAGCATTCTGTAAGTAGACAGCCTTTGAGGTTTAGCTTCTTCACTTCTAGCATTCTCCTTACTACAAGTTAAGGGAAAATACTGTGTACACAATCATCCATGATGGGTTTTACTCTTGCCTATAATGTCTTACTGCTATACACCCAACCAGACAGTTTTTAAATCTTGTTGATTTGATAAATAAAGTGTTTTCACCCAGAAACCACACAAAGCCAGGCTGAGCTTTGGAGAAGCCTGCATAGGTATTATATGGGCCAAACACAGGCAAATGTTGAAACAACGTGCAAATAAATATTGAATGTACAAAACATTGTATGAAAAGTAACTGACCCCAAAGGCATAGTTTTTATTCATAATCAGGCCACAAACACAATCCTAGTGTATCAACAAATATATTGTACCATTGTAACCAAATATTGCTAGATGCAGTATGCAAAGAGCACAAAACTTGCTTACAATTTGAGATTCGGGCTTTTGAAAGGAAATATAGGCAAGGCATAGCAGCTCTCGGGTCTAAGGTTATTAAGAGAAAATATTGGCAGCAAAATGTATGATTCTTTCATGTTTTACATGCAGGATTATAACATTAAAAATGAATATATGCTGTTGTAGCTTCAGAAAATAAAGGAAGCAAGTGGCTGTAAGAAATTGGACAAGGCTGCTGTCTGGAGCCAGGATAATTAAGTTTAAGAAGGTAATGTTTATGTTTATTTGTTCAAGCAGGCAGAGCTAGGGGAAAGGATTGGGGTTTGGGGGAGTTGGGGTGGGTTAGGAAGGATGGCAGCTTCTAGGGTCCTCCCTCCACATGCCATGCTGGCTGGTGGATTCTGGGTGTTGTAGCCAAAAAATAACTTTCACCAACTTGGCTAGATTGCTTCTCCTCTTTGTTTGTTTGTTTTTCTTTTCCTTTAATGACATTGCTGTGTGGTGAAGCTGTAGCCATGGGATCTGTTTATGTTTCTGAGAGCCATGAGAACATGTGTGTCTTAAAGAATATAACATACTTTGGATGGGAAGTTGTTATGCACCTGCTGAAGACACTGTAGAAAATCATAGAATAATAGAATCACAGAGCTGGAATTGACCTCAAGGGCCATCCAGTCCAATCCCCCTGTCATGCAGGAACTCTCAATCAAAGCACCCCTGACAGATGGCCATCCAGCCTCTATTTAAAGACCTCCAAAGATGGAGACTCCACCACACTCTGAGGAAATGTGTTCCACTGTTGAACAGCTCTCACTGTCAGGAATTTCCTCCTAATGTTTAGGTGTAATCTCTTTTCCTGTAGTTTGCATTGTTCCAGGTCCTATTCGCTGGAGCAGTAGAAAACAAGCTTGCTCCATCCTCAATATACCTTCAAATATTTAAGTAAGGCTATCATGTCACCTCTTAATCTTCTCTTCTCCAGGCTAAACATACCTAGCTCCCTAAATCTTTCCTCATAGGGCATGGTTTCCAGACCTTCCACCATTTTGGTTGCCCTCCTCTGGACACACTCAGCTTCTCAACATCCTTTTTGAATTGTGGTGCCCAGAACTGGACGCAGTATTCCAGGTGAGGCCTGACCAAAGCAGAATAGAGTGGCACTATTACTTCTGAAGAAGAAAAAACAGCCATCATGGACCATGGCTATGATGACTAGGAGAGAGCAGAGTTTGGGAATTATAGTCCAAAAGAGAAAAAAAATTTATCCATGTTCTAGTCCCAGTTTCACACTATAGCAAATGAACTTGGAATCTGACACTCATGTTCAGCATGAATTCTTTTGGAAAAGGGAAGTTTTTTCAAATAATTGTCACATGGAATAATAGCTGATCTTCATTGGACTGGTAAGGTGGAGGGCTAGATGGCTAATGGAAGACACAGCTGATGTCAACAGTAGGCAGAGCTACAGCCAACTAATTCTAATCTTGTTCCCATTTTCTATAGTCCCTTGGCATCTAACTGAACTGAAGAATACCCCATAGATTGGTGTAGAGTTTCTGCACCCAATATAAATTAAACATATAGATTCCAAGAACTACTAGAAAGTAAGACTAGCTTATTTCCTCCAAATCCCTAGTAGCTCTGGAAGAGGGTAATTATCTCTAAATTCTCTCATAGCTACTATTCTCACAACTGGAAAATTTGGGGGAGAGTAATAAATGGGTTTGCTTAAGCCCATTCATTAGATGGCAATTCATGTTCCAGACATCACAGTTAACATTTGAGAAACCTTTTATCCAGAGCATAATAGTGATGCTAGTCAATTTGTGACTTCATGGTGTTAATTAAATGCTTCGATTCTGGTGTCATTTCCTTTTTCTTGAATAGTCGCACACATCCAAATGTTTTGTGCTCAATTTAAGTGAAAAGGCGGGTGGATTTTATTGACTTGAAATTGGCTTTATTGTATTTCTCAGTGTATTATATTTATGAAAATGTTAATATTGAGAGACTGACATATCTAAATGTCTGTAAAATGTAGGTGGAAGGGAAATCGTTCCTTCATATGAACTATAACTTCCACCAAGATATTCTTTCCTAGTTACTTTAATGTAGGCATCTGGCACATCCTTTGAGCTAGCGGATTTTCATCATTGAATACTAGAACAGCTTTATCGGAATATACTGATTACTGCTGGATGTCAACTTTGTGGAAGTAACAACTCCAAGCAATTTTAGATACTCAAAAACTATTCATTCAATTGTCAGCAGAAGCATATGGGATGCTAATGGAGTATAGCTCAACCAGGCTTACATATAGTCATAAAACAGCAGTCCCAAAAGGAGAGCATACACATCTCCATTAATATTTTGTTATGTGCCAATCATACTTTGACCAGACCCTAGAAAGTTTATCACTAACTTAAGTTGCATTGATGTCAGTGGGTCTACTGTAAATGTAACTACAACTTCAAACTAGAGCACATGAACTTGGAATCTGACACTCATGTTCAGAATTAATTTTTTGGGGAAAGGTAAGTTTTTTCAAAGAATTGTCACATGGAATAGCAGCTGATGGTCATTGGACTAGTAACGTGGAGGGCAAGGTGGTTAATGGGAGACACTTTTCACTTATCTTTCAACCACTGAGGTTGGTTCACTGGGGTTTGATTGCAGGATCCACAGTAGATATCAACATCTGTGGATGCTCAAGTCCTATTATATACAATGGCATAATAAAATGTTGTCCCATATATAAAATGGCAAAATCAAGCTTTGCTTTTTTGAATTTATATTTACATATTTTAAAAAAATGTTTTTAAACTGCAGTTGGTTGAATCCATGGATAAAGAATCCATTGATACGGAGGGCTGACTGAATCAGTGCAGCCCATTGCACTGATTCTTTTGGTATAAAGTTTATACTGGCAATTGAAATCTCAGAATTCAATATCCAAATCCTGTTAACAAAATTGATTAGCAACAGTGATGGGGAAAAAGACACTTCTCTGGGATGGGGAAAACTTGATGTATCTCAGCTCTGGAAAATCTAAATATAGCTTTGTTAACTTTGCCAGAAATCTGATGACAGAAACTTTTCCAAAAATGATCAAAATTAGTGCTCACACAAAAGGTCCTAAATACTTGATTTGGTACTCCAGCTTGCAGTGTTTGAATGTATATCTTTCCTAGTTACTTTAATGTAGGCATCTACTCCAATTCAGAATTCTGAAGAAATTTCTATGTATGCAGAGGCACTGGTCCCAAGACCTCATGCCCAAAGTCATCTCCTTTCTATGTGCAAGCACAAACATTATTTTGAAGTTAGCATCATAATGTCCATAGAACTCTAGCTAATAATGCCATGTCCCTAATGGTGCAACGCCCTGCATGTCTACCCAGAAGGAAATCTCTTTGAATACAGGGGGACCTAATCCCGCAGGACTGTATAGGATTGCTGCCCAAGCCTCCTAACCAACCAGGTGTCTCTTTAGAAAGTATCTTCTCTTGGCAGGCCAGTTCTTGTGATTGTGTTTCTTGCAAATGTCTTGTGTGTTGACTGCTGACCTCCATCAAGATCTACATTTCTCTCTCGCTTCTGGGTATTGTGCTGGGTTTTGATGAGTTGAATTTTGAAGCAGCAAGATAGGTGAAACTACATTTCCCAAGAGGTAAAGGAGATGTGCCATTTTAATTGTTCTTTCCTAGGAAACCATAGGTGAAACTACAGTTCCTAGGAGGTAATTCACATAGGAACAATGCCCTCTGACCTTGCAAAAACAGTAAATGAAAGAAGATATGAAAAGAAGGCCCACTCTCCTTCCCTCTGCAATTCTAGCATTAGATACCACTGTTAGAAATTGTAATCTCACCTTTATACTAGTTTATGATCCCAGGGTTGATTATATTTATGCATCATCTTGGCTTTTTGTTGTTGTCAAGACTCCCCACCACCAGAACTGTTGTTTCCTTCAAGTTATTGGGTGTAATCATTTGTGGATATAAGAGTCCATTATTGTCATTGTTGTTTACCATTAAAGTTTATTATAGCAAATTATACAGAAATGAACTGGTGCAGGCATACCTATAAAAAGTAATCTCCATGCTCAGTAAAGATAAAGCAAACAGAGTAAAACTGACACACTGGCAAATGAAACTTACACACTCTCCTGTATGGAACAGCTGGATAAGCAGCTGGACAAACATCGACCATTCTAGAGTCATTTGTATTGCTATCTTGGTTTCTTTTTCTTTCTTACTTTTGGTCCTCTAATTAACTTTAAGCCTCTGACAAAGTGGTCCTCACTATTTTGAAGAAGAAAAAGAAAGAGAAAACAAGAAAAGGATATATAATGGGTTTATAGAATGTTGGTTAAAAAGGAAAGCAAACAGAGCTTTTAATTACAGCTATCCTATTAGGAATACACAGAGGTGGTTTTGCCATTTCCTTCCTCTGAATCATAGTCTCCAGCGCCTGGTAGTTGTTGTTGGTCTCCCATCCAAACACTAACCAGAGCTGACCTTACTTAGCTTCCAAGATCAGACTAGTGCCTTTAGTGTATTTAGGCCACTTTAGGGCAACTCAATCCCACAATTTTCTTAACAAGATTTGTTTGGAAGCGGTTTCTGCAGCTGAGAGAGAGTGGCTTGCAAGAAGGCAGAAGAAGAGTCACTCCGGCAGCTTGAAAAACTTTTAAAGAAACTCCATAGTAATGAAAGATATAGCTGTGTTAGGGGGGTTGCAGACTGCCAGAAATAGTGCAAATTGACTTCACTTTTAGGGTTAGGGTTAGGGTTAGGGAATCATGGGAACTGTATTTTATTGTGGCACCAGAGCTCTCTGACAGAGAAGGCTCAATGTCTCAGGGGAAAAAAACACAATTCCCATGATTCCCTAGCACTAACCCTAACCCTAAAAGTGGACTCAATTTGCACTATTTCTGGCAGTCTGCAACCCCCCTTAGTCTGTAGAATCAGTATGTAGAGATCTTGTAGCACCTTTGAGACTAAGGACCTTTGCAGACTGCCAGAAATAGTGCAAACTGAGTCCACTTTAACTGCCCTGACTCAGTACTAGGGAATCATGGGAACTGTAGTTTATTGTGGCACCAGAGCTCTCTGACAGAGAAGGCTCAATGCTCAGAAAAAAATACAGTTCCCATGATTCCCTAGCACTGAACCAGGGCAGTTAAAGTGGACTCAATTTGCACTATTTCTAGCAGTCTGCAAAGGCCCTAACTAAAAAGTAACTGAGGAAATAGATGAAGTCTAGGAAAGCTCATGCTGCCAGCATGGCATAGTGGTGTGAGAAGGTGATAGCAACAGGTTCTCAATAGTGATGGACAGGTTGGTGACTGTCCAAGAATAAGAAGGGTGGGTTTGCCATGATGTAAAAAGCAATAATGTAAAGAGCAAAGATGCAGTGGCTGAAGTGGTTAAGACACTGACTCTGTTGATTGCAAGATCGGCAGGTTGGCAGTTCGAGGCCCAGGTGCTGCATGGTGGGGTGAGTTCCCATCACCAGTCCCAGCTTCTGCCAACCTAGCAGTTCGAAAGCATGCAAATGCAAGTAGATCAATAGGTACCACTTTGTTGGGAAGGTAAACAGTGTTCTGGGCAATCCTGCTGGCCACATGATCACAGAGTACTCTCTGACAACGCTGGCTCTTTGGCTTAGAAACGGAGATGAGCACCACCCCCTTCGGTCAGACACGACTTGAAAACCTTGTCAAAGGGGAATACCTTTACCCTTTTAAAATGTACTCAGTATTTGGTTTTGCCATGAGTGGCTAATAAAGTTCAAGTGCTTTCCCTGTGCCTCAGGCCAGTGCAAAATAGAAAGAAGGAAGGAAGGAAGGAAGGAAGGAAGGAAGGAAGGAAGGAAAGAAGGAAGGAAGGAAAGAAGGAGGGAGGGAGGGAGGGAGGAGTGAGCCCCTGTGAGCCATCCTGGGACGGTGTTTTGTGTGGTGGACCAGGACTCCAGGAGCCCAGAGTGCGAATCCCTGCTCAGCATCCTCAGAAACCCACTGGGCAACCTTTGATTGATTGATCTTCTTTGATTTCGATGCTGCCTTTCTCCCCAAAGGGCTCACAACCCAAAGCCTTGGGCAAGCCTTTCTGTCTGTCTCTCTCTCTCTCAGCTGCAGAGGGGGACGAAGGGGGACTCATTCTTGGACTCTTGAGAACCTGTTGCTCTCACCTTCTCACACCACTACGCCCTGCTGCCTCCCTCTAGAGCAGCAACACCTATCATCCTCTCCCAAAGACAATCCCTCTGGCCGCCCAACCGGAGGGAGGGAGGGAGGGAGGGAGGGAGAGACGGGGAGGATGGCAAACCTCTTCCAACAACCACAACCACAGCCCCCTTGCTCTGGCGCCACAACCAGAGGCAGTTCCAGGCAAGACTGAGCCGGGTGTGTGTGTGTGTGTGTGTGAAAGCGGTGTCAACCCGGATTGTCTCTGCAGTGCGGACGCAGCCTGTGGGGGGCAGTCAAGGGCCAGAGTGGAGGCAATCTGGGGGCAGCGAGGGCAGGGTTTGGGTGGCGGCGCCTTGCTCCGGAAAGCAGCTGAGGAGGGCTGGGCGGGTCTGCTGTGCCTGGGCTGCCTCCGGAGAGGGCTCTTCCTCTTCCTCCTCCTCTTCCTCCTCCTCTTTCCTCTTCCTCTTCCTCTTCCTCTTCCTCTTCCTCTTCAGCGGCGGAACTCCTCTTTGGCGCCTCCAGCTCCAGCTCCAGGACCATGGAGAGCCCCCTTCTTCCCAGGAGCCTCGACGCCGCGGGCTTCCTCCGCCTCTGGCAGCGCTGGGACGCCGACGGTGAGCTGCAAAGGGCGGGACGGGGACGGGACGGGGACGGGAGGGACACCCACCACCAGCGCCTCTGGGCAACTAGCCTTGGGCAACTGGAAGGTCTTGTCCAGATAGTGTCTCCCTCCTCCAGTCTGCAGCTAGAGCCACCTGCCAAGTGGAGTCAAACCAAAACCCACCAGGGATAGATACCTTTCTTGGCCAACCAAAATGCCCAATAGACTTGGTGCAAGCTTTCGGAGCTCCAGGGGCTTCTTCTTTCATCGCCAGGCAAGAGGTTACAAACCAAAACAGGAGAAAAACCATGGGAGATGTTAATTCAGATGCCTACATGTTGTTTCAGTCTCCCCACCATGTAGCTACCATCTTCACTAAAGACTGAAACAACATGTAGGCATCTGGACTAACATCTCCCATGGTTTTGCTCCTGTTTTGGTTTGTAACCTCTTGCCTGGCGATGAAGAAGCCCATGGAGTCTCGAAAACTTGCAACAAGTCTATTGGGCAATTTTGGTTGGCCAAGAAAGGTATCCCTGATTGGTGGATTTTTTTTTTTTTTGTTTTGTTTGAATTTGCTAAATGGCCAATACAGCTACCCCTGAATGTCTTCCAAGTGGAGTTTGAAGATGTTGTAGGCGTTGTCTTTGTTTGTTGTTGTTTGTTGTTGTTTCTTCCTCCACTCCAATCCCAATCCTGATTCCCTCTATTTTAACCAACCCTACTCAGGAGCTTCACTCTTCTTCTTCTTCTTGTTGTTGATTGATCTTCTTTGATTTCTTCAAATCTAGCTTCAAAACTAGCTGCAAAGCTTTTTGTTGTTGTTTCGATTGTTACCTGCCTTTGCATCAGTCTTGACCCATGGCAAACCTATGGATCTCAACCCATGGCAACCCTATGGATGAGACATCTCCAACCAACACCCCCACCCCCCATTGCTCTGCCCGGCTCCTGGAAACTCATATTCATGGTCTCTTTAATAAAGTCCATCCATCTAGCATGTGGCCTTCCTCCCTTTCTACATCCCTCCACCTTTCCAAACATTATTGCCTTTGTGAAGTCGTAGGCTTTCATGGCTGGCATCCATAGTTTTTGTGGGGTTTTTTCGGGCTGTGTGGCCATGTTCTAGAAGAGTTTCTTTCTGACGTTTCGCCAGCATCTGTGGCTAGCATCTTCAGAGAAAACTTTGTGGCTAGCATCTGTGGCTAGCATCTTCAGAGCATCTGTGGCTAGCATCTTCAGAGAAAACTTTCTCTGAAGATGCTAGCCACAGATGCTGGTGAAACGTCAGAAAGAAACTCTTCTAGAACATGGCCACACAGCCCAAAAAACCCCACAAAAACTATTACTGCCTTTTCCAACGATTCATGCCTTCTCATAATGTGTCCAAAGTACGGCAGTCTAAGTCTTGTCATCCTGGCTTCTAGGGATATCTCTGGCTTGATCTGCTCTAGGATCCATTTGTTTGTCCTTTTGGCTGTCCATGGAATCCTCAACACTCTTCTCCAGCATCACATCTCAAAGGAGTTGATTTTCCTCCTATCTTCTTTCTTGACTGTCCAGCTCTCACATCCCTACATGGTAATAGGGAACACAGTGGCTTGTATGATTGTGACTTTTGGGCTGACTTGTATGTCTTTGCATTTTAAGGTCTTTTCTAGTTCTAGCTGCTAAATCATTTCCAACTTATGGCGATCCTCTTCCAACTCTGTCGTTCTATGGTGGTTCTATGCTGGGCTTTCCTTGGCAGGTTTTGTTCAGAGGGGGTTTGCCCTGGCCATCCTCTGAGGCTGAGAGAGTGGGACTGGTTGCCCAAGTTCCCCCAGTGGGTTCCCAGGGAGTTGAGCAGGGATTGCAGCCCTGGTCTACAGAGTCCTAGTCCAAGGCTCAAACTACTATGCCATGCTGGTTTTGGGGGAGCCCTGATGGGTTTTTGGGGAGTCCTAATGAAGAATCTGTACTCAGGACAAGATCCTACTGTCAGAAAAGAACATGAAAAAACAGAATGGTTCCCAATTGACAAAGGAGTCAAACAAGGCTGCATCCTTTCACCCTACCTATGCAACTTATATGCAGAACATATTGTAAGAAAAACAGGCTACGACACAGAAAAAGGAGGAGTGAAAATAGGAGGAAGGAATATCAACAATCTAAGATATGCAGATCACACCATAATACTAGCAGAAAACCTCACAGACCTGGAACACCTACTAAGGAAGATCAAAGAAGAAAGTGCTAAGGCAGGCTTAATGTTCATAGAATTATAGTTGGAAGAGACCACAAGGGCCTTCCAGTCCAACCCCCTGCCATGCAGGAACTCCCAATCAAAGCATCCCCGACAGATGACAGATGTTGAACATAAAGAAAACAAAAAATAATGACCACCAAGGACCTTCGCAAGTTCAACCTAGACAATGAAGAAATAGAAATAGTAAAAGAATTCCCATACCTGGGATCAAACATTGATAGAAATGGGACTGCAGTCAGGAAATCAGAAGATTAAGAATGGGAAGGGTGGCTATGAACTAGAAAAGATTCTAAAATGCAAAGATTTACAACTCAGCACAAAAGTTAGAATCATGCAAGTTATTGTATTGCCTATTACCATGTATGGATGTGAGAGCTAAGAAACAAGATAGGGGGAAAAAAATCAGTTCTTTTGAGATCTGGTGCTGGAGAATCCCATGAACAGCCAAAAGGACAAACAAATGGGTCCTAGAGCAGATCAAGCCAGAAACTTCCCTGGAAGCCACGATGACCAAACTGAGACTGTCATACTTCGGACACAAAATGAGAGGGGAGGACTCCTTAGAAAAGATAATAATGCTGGGAAAGGTGGAGGGGAGTAGGAAGAGAGGAAGGCCACATGCTAGATGGATGGACTCTATTAAGGTGGTCACGGGTATTAAGGGGTTGCAGGAATTAGGCAGTGCAGTGGAGGATAGTGGGTCTTCTTGGAGATGTCTCATCCATAGGGCTGCTATGAGTCAAGATCAAGTCGAAGGCGGTTAACAACAAAAGTTTGCACATTATTTTTTGGGTGACATCTGGTGACATTATTTTTTTGGTGACCTCAGCAAAGTATTGTCCAATTTTGATTTTGATTTTTTTTTTATTTTGATTTTGCTTTACTTATGAGCTAATAGGAGAATAAAATGCATTTGCTTGCAAGCTCTCCACCTAGGAGAACTTCTGGTATTGTTTTTGACCATCCAGCTGCACACACTTAGAGGATGCTTGTATTTCTGTGACTACAAAGTGTCCAATGTTTAGGAAAGTTGATATTCTTTTAACTCCTGGGCTGCCGTCTGACTGGAGCCATTTAGGGGGATTGTTATCATCACCGCCATCATCTCCATCATCATTTTTTTCATTATTATTTAATCAATATGACACTTGACAGTGTGACAAAGAAAAAGGAGATCATGGCTGTAAGAAGGGTATAGTCGATGTTTTGCTCTCCTGATAAAATGTCACTCTGAAATGATATATTGTTAAACTTCTGGATGTATCGTCCACATGCAGGTAACTGCTTAACCCAGCACAAACCTACATTTGAGTCAGATGTATTTATTTTAATTTTAAAATGTAATGTTTAAATTATCCAGTTAATGCATGTTTTCCATTCATTAACACCTTCATTCCTCTTTCACTTACCTCAAAATCCTATGTGCCTAAAATCTTTCCCTATTTGCTAGGCCTTCTCTGGCATAGGCAGCTTACATCTTGTATCCATATTTGTGTGATAGGCTGCATCCACACTGCAGAATTAATCCAGTTTGACACTGCTTTGCTATGGCTTAATGCTATAGAATTCTGGGAGTTTGTTGTGGTACCAGAGCTCTCTGACAGAGAAGGCTAAATATCTCACAAAACTACAAATCCCTGAATTCCACAGCATTGAGATATGGCAGTTAAAGCAGTGTCAAACTGGATTATTTCTGTAGTTTAGACACAGCCATCATCTCTGTGCTGATATCAGAGACATCGGTGAATATTGTCTAAAGTTTCTATATCTTATTTGCTCTAAAAAGAGCATGAATTATCGTAAAATTAGTAACAATTTAACTACATATTTTAAAAATCTAGTGTTTGGTGTTTTTTTAAGCATAGAAATGCAGCTCGTGCATACTGTATATGGCTTAAGTGAGTTTTGTTTTTGTTTTTTTAAAAGGGCATCAATAAAAGTGTGAAACGCAAATGGTAAATGTCATTTGTAAGGATTAGAGCATAAATATTAATTTTATGCTATATGTTCAGTAATCCAGATTTTAATTTATCTCAGACAATGGTTACATAGAAGGAAAGGAGCTTGATAACTTTTTCCATCATCTCCTGAAGACACTGGGCAGTGAGGTAAGACGGTCTCATATTATCTTGATGTAAGGATAAACATGAATATACAGCTTCTGCACGCATGGGGATTACTGTGGGCAAATGGGTGCTTGGGAAAGAATGCGAGGATATGGCTTTTCTTGGACTATAGATCCCAGAATCCCCTGGTCAGGATGCTGGCTGGGGATCCTGAGGTGGTTGTTCTACCAGTCCATCAGGGCACTTTCAGAAAGACTGGAACCTGGAGAGACCAGAACGAAGAGAGGAAGATAGCTGGATTTATCGACTCCTCTGCTCCCTTCCCTGCCAAACAACGGATTTACTTTTGTGGTTGCGGTTGCTGAAAAGGGCTCCCCATCCATAGGCCTGGCTGCTCTGTGCATGCTGCTTGAGATCAGGATCAGAGTTTTTAAACATATTTATCAACTTGGCTACTTCCTTCCTTAGCAGTTCTTAAAATACAGAAAATTACTCCCTGTTGGCAGCAGAAGTTCCACTTAGCTTCTTTTCACAACAGGTGTACCAACTCCATTATCGCAGCTTGTTTTTCAAGCCTCCACTTTTGCCACCCACACAGTGGTCATAATTTTGGCATAAAGCAAACCTGTTTCTTGCAACTGATTGAGCGGAGGAGGGATAGGGGATCCCACTGTATTTAGTTAGATGAATGAAAATGGACTGAGGGGCATACACTAGTTTGGGTGAGGAGAGAGAAAGAAAGAAAGCAGCAGCAGCAGCAGGTGTTTTTCTTTATTCAAAGCAGGGATGATTAGTTTTGCCGATGCAATATTCTCATTTCCAAAATCAATTAACACGATGCTTTCTCCAGAGTTCATTTACACTAGCTTAGGGAAATGGATCTGTATACAAACAGCTGTAACACTTGGGTTAACAGTGTGGTCAATTATTTGTCTTGTGTTTCATTTCAGCTGACATATTGCTTTTTATTTTATATTTATTTTATTTTTTTATTTTCTGCTACTCAAAATGTTGGAGGGAAGGAAACACACAGCCATTATCCAGTGCTTTCTTTACCCATTCTCAGATGATTTGGAGCAGGAATGGGAATTGTGTGGATTTCCAGATGCCAGCGAAGTGCAGGTCCCAGCATTCCTCACCATTGGCTATGCCACCTAAGGCTGTTGGGACTTGCAATTCAATAACACGGGTTGGGGGGTTTGTCACACAATTCTCCCCCCTGATTTATAGCCAATGTTTTAAAAAAATCAAAATATGAATATGAACTAGAAAACCACTATGCAAAGGTATCTTTGAGACTAAGGGCCTTTGCAGACTGCCAGAAATAGTGCAAATTGAGTCCACTTTAACTGCCCTGACTCAATGCTAGGGAATCATGGGAACTGTAGTTTATTGTGGCACCAGAGCTCTCTGACAGAGAAGGCTCAATGTCTCAGAAAAAAATACAATTCCCATGATTCCATAGCACTGAGCCAGGGCAGTTAAAGTGGACTCAACCTGCACTATTTCTAGCAGTCTGCAAAGGCCCTAACTGAGTGAAAGAAGTTGTAGCATAAGCTTTCATAGTCTTGGTCTGCTTCCTGAGATGCCTGCTTCTGAGGAAGTAGATCAAGTCTACTAAAGCTTGTGCTACAACTTCTTTTGCTCAGTCTCAAAGATGCTACAAGATCCCTTTGCATACTGGTATTCCAAGCTAACATGGCTATGTCTCTGAATTCTACCCTCATGGAAAGCCATTGTGAGCTTATTTATGTGATGAAAGGATTGACAGTACCTTAAACTCTTATCAGTGCTGGATTTGTATTTAAGTTCCAATGATCAATCG
The DNA here is from genome assembly GCA_026167975.1 of Phrynosoma blainvillii. Classification (NCBI taxonomy): domain Eukaryota; kingdom Metazoa; phylum Chordata; class Lepidosauria; order Squamata; family Phrynosomatidae; genus Phrynosoma; species Phrynosoma blainvillii. Next base: position 97,313,260 of record JANUYF010000004.1, on the reverse strand, counting down.
CAGAGAAAAGTAAATTAGACCTGATGGGAGCTGTTGTCCAAATCATCAGTGGAGCACCAGGTTGCTTATGAGTATAAATAGGCTTAAACTCTTCATGGCATCAGCTTCATACTCCCCCCCGCCTTGACTTGAGTTTTTAGCATCCTTATTAGATCCTATGGGACTGTCTTTCATAATGTATTCACAATACATTAGTGCCTATAGTTTAATCTACACTGCAGAATGAATGCAGTTTGACACCACTTTAACGTCTCAGTGCTATGGAATTCTGCAAGTTGTAGTTCTGTGATCTATTTAGCCTTCTCTGTCAGAGAGCTCTGGTGCCACAACAAACTACAAATCCCAGACATCCATAGCACTGAACCATGACAGTGGTGTCAAACTTGCATTATTTCTGTAGTGCCGATTGGACCTATGTCTCTGTGCATTTCCACCAGTACTTATTTCAGTAACCAAAGTTTGACTTTATCAAAACATTTTCATACCATTGGGTGGAAAGGAAAAGGAAATAGGAATGTGAATACAGAGTACAATATTTGCTTACTGCTATACCAGATTGAGGAGAAAGTGTGGATTCACCTGGTTGCTCCCCATACCTCAAACATTGGTCAGTAGAATAGGCTTACATTCTTGGGATCTGAGATCTTGAAATGCTTTCTAGTTCCACCCTTTGGTGATATTTCCAAAGTCTAACTTCTCTGAGGTCCCATTATCCATCAAAACATTTTTTATCAAAATAGAAATCCCCCAAGACCTTGGGCTTGATAGTACCAACAGATCAGTCGTTCTTTACTTGTTTGTTTTTCCGCCACTATGGAAGGAGCTAGAAATAAGCCTGGCCAGAGGAAGAATTGCTTCGAGGAAAGTGGTTTTTGGAAAAGGGCTTTGTGTCTGCTTGCTGATCTTTACCTGTAACCACCTTTCTGCCCCCTTCCACATTATCTTGACACACGTTTTGCCCAACCTTGCTTATCAGTTGCGCCAGTTGCATTTCTGAATGAGTTTGATAGACAGCTGTGTTACCCTCCTGTAGGGCCTAATGCTGTAATAGCACAGAGATGGAGAATGGAATAGGCTCTACCAGGTTTCTTTTAACAGCGATATATTTAATGTGTGAATTTATCAGACCCCTTTTGTGTGTGTTGAAAGGATCAGACATGCTTACCAAGCAACCTAACAAGGCTATCCTGAACAATATTTCTGTGGTATGTAAGTTGTCTCTGTTGGAATAGCAAACACTTTCACAATTACTGTTTATCACCTCTGTTCTCCCTGTTGTTGTTCCCCCTGTAATGAATACTGTGGTCTTTAGCTTTGCATCCTGTCCCCCACAACTACTGTAATGTGTTTTCATCTACCATTAAATGCAAGAAAAGCAAGCACAGCTAGGAGAAAAAAACAATAGAATGACAGGAATCAACAATATACGAAATGGAGGAAAGATGAAATTAACTTTACTGAGGAAATGGGGGAAATGATGTTTGTTTTCCGTGGAGTTTAGTAAACTGTGGAGTTCTGAGCTCTTCTCTCTCTCTCTCTCTTCCTCGCTCTATATATCTTTCTCTCTGTCTCTGTGCACATGCATGCACATCCAAAAAGAGAATGGGGGTTCTCTCTGTGTGTGTCTACATGGCTACATACTGTTTCAGAGATCAACTACAGTCCAAAAACCTGCCTTTTAATTCTTTTTTGTCCAATCCGGAATTCAGTTCGCAATGTTCCATTTATGGTGGCTGAGGATTTCATTTAAAAAATGAAATTTCACACAGGTAAAAAATAGCCAGATTTACCTTTACAGTACAGGGAAACTGGCCTCATGGTGTTAAAGGAAAATACAGCTATCTCCCTTCAAATGCATTTACATGCACACATGCATTTGGGCTAAACACAAACAAACACAGATTTGTGTGTGTGTGTGTGTGTTGTTTTCTCTACAAACCATGAGGTTACTTACAGATAGGGTCCATTGATTTTTGTGGGAAGAAACTTGAATCAGACAATATCTTGTGTTTCCTAACAGCAAACTCATTCTCCATGTGTGTGCTGATATGTTATCCAAATGGCACCTGCCTATACAAGAAAGAGGTATCTGGGAATTATAATATTTGTTTACATTTATTTTTATAATGCCCACCAAAGAGCGGAACTTCAAACATGTATTATCAAAAACTGATGATAAAACACAACACTGTAAAATGCTAGAAATGCTAAAAATGCTAAAATAATGTGCTAATATCCTAAAACAAACTCCAAACAGGAGGCTTGCTTGGGAGAGCCCTGACATTTTCAGAAAAATAAATAATATTTATTTATCAAATATCAAAACAACTTTAGGGAGGGTAAGTACCAAAACAGCCAAATGTTCACTGAGCACAGAATTGTGACTGACTAGGGTTGTCTAGAGTCTAATCCATACAGCCTGGATGGCTGGAACGTGAACAGAAACTCTTTAAACACTAATATTCTGTTTCATGTGCCACTGGTACAAATGCTGTAATAAAGAACTCCTGTTCAAAATAAGCTATTCTACTTCCATTACTGACAAGTCTTCTTTTCCACCATATCTACCATTCTGTAGTAGACATTAGGCAAGCTCATTCCTTTATGGGACTCCCTTACTGGGTTAACCCTCCCCCTTGCATCCCCCCCCCAAGCTGTGTGTGTATGTGTGCAGTGGTGCATCCCTGGTGTCCCCCAGTGCAGGGGGTTGTTAGGGGGTGCCAGTGGCCCAAAGGGCAAACTCAGCCTTCCTATTTGCTGTGGCGGTGGAGGTCTCTTTATGAGGAGGCTGATGCCACTGTGGCAAACCCACAAAAAGCATGCTTGGGCCTCTCCTTCGCTACTGTTGTGGCAAAGTTGGGAGGGGTGCAGAGAGAAGAAGGCCCAACCAGGGGTCACCCCTCTTCTAGGGTATCAGTGTGTGTGGGTTTGTGTGAGTGTGTATGCATGTATGCACACGTGTGTGCATCTGCATGCATGCATGCACACAATTCTTGCTAACTGGGTCATTTTCTTGCCAAGCGTGCAAAGCAAATCTGAGTCTTGTGCATGCCTGCTCAAGAAATAAGGCTTGGTGAAGCTCCTTTTGCGTATGTAAAGCACAGGTCAATTCTGCACATGTCTATGCAGAGGTTCCTACAATATCTTTTAGACCCCGCCAAAGCACAGCTGAAGATGTGCACAGAGGGGTGGGGTACAAATTATTTATTATTATTATTATTATTATTATTATTATGTTGAAAGAGAAGGGTATTTAAAATTGAATGCCTTTAAATTACTGGGATCTCTAGCTAGAAATTAAAGTAGGGTTTCCCTGCTTAGCAACTGAAGAGAACCTCTGCTTGGACCTCAATCTAAATTTCCTAACAGATTAGCTGGGCAACAAGGGGGATGAGGATGCAGCATCCACCCTTAGGAGGGGATGATGTGGGCTGCTATAAAGGGCTATACACCCCTTATGTAGACAGTACTGAGCTAGATGAACAGTGTAAGGTGGCTTCCTATCTTCCTATAAAATGGATGCTTGTAACTGTACAAGATAATAATAATTGATATTTTTTTTTAAAAAAAGAAATTTGTTAAACATAAAAACATTTTTGCATAAAATATAAAACAAGCATATATAAAAAAATACAGACATGGACAATTTTTAAAAAAACTAAGGGGGGGGTGCAGACGGGCGGCTATGGGCCGCCCTGGGAAGTGGCAGATTGGGGCCGAGGCTGTCCCATGCCTTGGCTCCGATCCTCCCTTTTGCCGCCTGGGAAAGGAGCGCTATTTTAGCGCTCCTTCCACAAGCTACGAAAGGGGCGCCTGAAAAGCCGCCATGCGGATCTTCTGCGCCTCTTCCGGCTCAGCATGTCCAGACGCTGAGCCGGAAGGACGTCATCGGAGCGCCCGTCATGTGGAAGGGCAGGCGCTCCAATGACATCCTCAGGAAGGGGATGGGGCGCACAGCATCCGGTTGCCCCTCCCCTTCCTGGGATTGAAGACAGCGCAAAGCGCCATCTGCAAAGCCCCTAAGTAAACTGTGAAACAGACATTACTGACTCCCCACCACCACACACACACACACACACACACTGATGGAAATAAGCCACTATTTTTATACTTCCTAATATGTCAATATATATACAAGCTTCTACTACATAGGCACACTGGATTTTTGTTTTTGTTTTTGTTTGCAAAATGTACTACTGATTCATAGTACTGATTCAATGCAACTGCAAATAAGCAATAAACAAATCTGAATCTTTCTTAAATTGATTTAACATTTTCTCTTTGATAAAGCTTGTCCACTTGTCCATTTCAGCAAGTTCAGTTATTTTGATCAGTCAATCTTCTTGTAGTGGAATAATAGCATTTTCCCACCTTTGGGAATATTCTATTCTTGGTGTCATAATCATATATAATAAAGTCCTTCTGTGATTCTTCTCAAATGTGTCATCCACCATTCCTAACAAAAATGTCTCTGTTTTCAACTGCATTTTGATTTTAAAGATGTCCTCTAGCTTTAAATGTATTTGAGTCCAATATTTTTGTGCTTCATCACAGGTCCACCACATGCATTTAAAAAGTCCCTATCTTTTGTTTACATTTCCAACATTTATTTGAGCTGTTCTTAAACATTTTCAATAGACTATCAAGAGTTAAATACCATCTACACGGCATTTTATATAAGGTCTCTCTCAAGGTATAAATCAAAGTAAATTTCAAATTCCTTGTCCACATCTTTTCCCAATAACACTTGAATCCTGGTCACTACCAGCTTCTAGGAATATGCAATTGTAAACAACATGGTGCATGCTTGAATATTCATGACTGATAGTTGCAGCTCCAAGGTAGGATTTATGGCTTGCTTCCAGCAAAGCTTTGCCCATCAACAGTAAAGTTACCAGCTTTTAATGGAGAACATAATTTAATGTTTTTCTTCACTAATTTCCCATTAAAAGAAGAGCTCAGAAACATTCACATAAAGAAGAGAGCTTTACCCAAAAAAATCGGTAAAAATTCTTGGTTGGCTGTATATATTCTCCTTAAAACATTTGTTGTTGTTGTTGTTGTTGTTGTGTGCCTTCAAGGCATTTCCAACGTATGGCGAACCTATGGGTTTTCTTGGCAAGATTTGTTCAGAATAGGTTTGCCATTGCAAGGCTGAGAGCATGTAACTCGTCCAAGGTCATCCAATGAGTCTTGTGGCTGAGCTGGAAACTGAAACTGGAGCTTCATTCCCACTTACAAATAAATCAGTTTGTGATCCAAATTAATGGATTGGTTTGACAGCAGAGCATGGTTCACACTACATTTGCCCTGATCACATTTTCTTGTTGTAAAATAACCGGCTTGTCACTAACATTGACTAATGAATCAATTAAAAATGGACCCTCTTCAGTGGGTCACTGATTGCTGATCACATCATAGGAAATCAATTCTGATCCACGTCTCATTCACACTTGCACTGAATTGATTTATTGTGAAAGACATGGAAAAAATTAGCGTTGAAAAGACACGTTAACTGGGTCTAGCTCAGGGGGGCTCTTGCCAAATCACTTCAGCAATTTGGCTCAAGTGTGAACAAGGGTCATTTAAACCACTTCAAATTGGTTAGAAAACCAGTTTATGGTGTAGTGGGAATGAGGCCCTAGTCTCCTGAGTTGTAGTCCAACACTCAGACCACTGCACCACACTGGCTCTCCTTTAAAACATAAATGTAACAACAACAATTTTCTTCCCCTTAAGTTTCTCCTCTCAAAACTACATGCATTAAATGACTCCTTAAAAAATAGGAGTTGTTTAATGCATGTAGTTTTGAGATGAGAAACTTCAAAAAGACCAAGATATCTAAGGGAAAGAAAGTTGTTATATTTATTTGTATTCCTCTTTTTGCCAAAATTGGGACTCAAAGTGGCTAACAGTTTAAAAGAACAATACAATTAAAAACATACAAAGAGTGAACATTAAAATAGAATTAAACTATTCACAGTATCAAAACAATTTAAACTTGAAGTAAAAAAATAAAATGCAATTTTAAAAAGATTTTTAAAAACTATTATAATAATACTGCAACCGCTAGCCTGTTCTTTTAAAAATGTATGCGTTGAAAGCCTATTAAAATAAAAAGGTTCTGGTCTGCTGATGGAATGACAAGGAGGGAGCCATTCTGGCCTTCCGGGGAAGAGAATTCCAGAGTCTAGGGGCAGCCACCAAGCAGGCCTTCTCTTACATCCGCACCAACCATGTTTGTGAGGCTGGTGGGACTGAGAGAAGGGCCTCTCCTGATGAACTCAGGACCTGGGCAGGCCCATAAGGGGAGATAGGGTCTGCCAGACAGCCTGGATCTGAGCCATATAGGCTGTATAGGTCATAACCAGCACTTTGAATTGTGATTGGCAACAAACTGGAAACCAGTGGAGCTGTTTAAACAGAGTCCTAGTATGGTGTCTATAACTTGCTCCACCTAACAGTTTAATTGCAGTTCTTTCAACTAACTGAGGTTTCTGAACATTCTTCAAAGGTGGCCCAATGTACAGTGCACTACAGTAGTCCAAACAGGATGGAACTAAGGGTCTGTCTGCATTGGCCAAAAGGCCCGTGTTGATCCCAGCCTCCCTTCATCCTGTTTGGACAACACAGGCAAAACCCCCAGAGCCAGGATCTGGACTGATCCTGGCAGACCAAAACCAGACCCAATGGATCTGGCCCTATCCTGTGTTAACAGACTTTATCCCAGGTCAATTTGACCCCCGATTTGCCACAGAGTGGCAAACCTCAACTGTTTAAATGCCCCCTGTGTGTTACTTATCTTTCAGTGCCATTGCGTCTACTGGGAAACTCCCTGTCACCATGTCTAATGTGGAAACTGAGCACCTACCTAAATGGGCGCAGCCAGGTGCCCCATTTCTGCATTAGATGTAGTGATGGGAGGGATTCCCAGTAGGAGCGATGGCATTGAAAGGCATGGAGTATGCACAATAGGACGTTCCTGGGCCACTGCAGGAAAGGGGGTAAACATCCTCCTGTCCACACACCAGCTTGAGGACTGATCCAGATGAGCACCTGAGCCAGAACAGCATGGGCTCAGCCTGTGCTTTCCTGGCTCTTCTGCTCAGGGCCTAAGGCATGTATCACTATTGCCAGATCTGATGTCTCAAGGAATGGTGCACCAACAATTGGTACACCAACTCTGAATGTGCAGAAGTACTCTTGGCTGCTGCAGAAACCTGGGCTTCCAGGTTCAAAGCAGAGTCCAGTACACCCAAACTGCAAACCTGTGTCTTTAGCGGAGTGCAACCTCTGTAACACAGGCTGAATCCCTATTCCCTGATCAGTCTTCTGACTGACCAGGAGTGTCTCTGCATTGTCTGGATTAAATTTTAATTTGTTTGCCATCACCTAGTCCATTACTGATGATGGACACTGGTTTAGGACCAGGATAGCCTCCTTGGGGTGGGGTGGAAAGGAGTAGTAGAGTTGGATGTCATCCTCATATTGATGACACCATACCCCCAAACTCTGGACAGCCTCTCTCAGCAGTTTCATGTACAGTATATGTTAAATAGAATGGCGGATAGAACTGAACCCTGAGGGATCCCACAGGCCAATGGCCAGGGGGTCAAACAAGAGTCCCAAGCACCACCTTCTGGATTCATCCCTCCAGGAAGGAATGGAGCCACTGTAAAACAGTACCTCCAGTTCTCATCTCAGTGAGGCAGCCAAGAAAGATATCATAGTTGATGGTATCAAAAGCTGCTGAGAGGTCCAGTAGAAACAACAGGCACACATTCTCTCATCTAATTCCCTGCATAGGTCATTCACCAAGACAGCCAAAGCTGTCTCCATCCCATAGCCAAGCCTGAGATCATATTGAAATGGATCTAGATAATCCATTTCATCCAGAAACCTCTGGAGTTGGGAGGCCACCACATGCTCCAATACCAATACTAAAGTAAAGTTTAATTGAATATGTTAACATCTACTCTTCCTTTTGTAGATTCCTATGTTTTTTACGACCTCTCCAGCTGGTTTTAAGCTTCTCATGAAGATTCAAGTTGGAAAGTGCAGCCTATAATCATATATGATTTTTTTTAAGGAGAATGTAGAATTCACCCTATTCCTTTGTGTGGATTTTAAAAAAACATCTGTCTATATTGTTCAGTTGTGTGGCATTTTACTTTGATTACTTCCTTGGTGAATTTAAAATAGGCAAGATCTTTCACATGAGATAAAAAATATTCTGGAGGCATTGTGGTTCTTATTTCACTTTGTTCCCATAGACCTTTCAGATCATAGGCAAAACTGTTATATATAACTATTTTTAGATGATCTCACCCACTATACTTTGGGATCAGCCTATTTCATTTATTAAAATTGCCATCAGCTGCCAGAGCATCCTATGAATCTTTCTCAAAATAGCATGCAGTCTATGTTATAGCATTATTTGTTTTTCCTCACTATGCTTTTTTTAAAAAGCCCTCTCCCTGATGAAGGCACATGTGACTTCAAAAACATTTGTGCCTTTTTAATTGGCCTAACAAAGTATTGCCACATTATGAGCTTTGCTATGAATCCATGAGAGCCTGCATGGTGTAGTAGTTTGAGAGTTGGACTATGACTCGAGATCAGAGTTCAAATCTCAGCTTGGCCATGAAACCCACTGGGAGACCCTGGGCAAGTGACTCTCTCTCAGCCTCAGAGGATGGCAATGGCAAATACCCTCTGAAGAAACTTGCCAAGAAAAGAACTTCTTGGCAGTATGACCCGTTCAGTGGTGCCTCAGAGGTGGTGGACTCACCATCTTTAGAGGACTTTAAACAGAGGCTGGATGGGCATCTTTCAGGAGTGCTTCAGTTGTATATTCCTGCATGGCAGGGTTCTGGTCCCTTCCAGCTCTATGGTTCTAAGAACCTTATCACAGCACATTGTTACAATGCTATATTCCACATTAACTGCAGTGGCACGCCCTAAGAATCCTGGGATTTGCAGTTTAGAGAGGATATTTAGAGAGGATATTCTCAACCAGAGAGCACTTGGGCCTCACTAAACTCCAAACCCCAGAATTCCACAAGATGTTGGCATGGCAGTTAAATTGCTCTATAAGTATGTAGTGTGATAAGAACATTATTAGACTGTGCCATATTGACAGAGAGGAGCCGCTGAAATTACACAGAAACTATGCTGCTACTGGAGGGAGCATGCATGTTCTTTTATTAAAGCTAGAATCTCACCTTTTAGATATCTTAGGGCTTTTGCAGACTGCCAGACATAGTGCAAATTGAGTCCACTTTAAGGGTTAGGGTTAGTACTAGGGAATCATGGGAATTGTTTCCCCCCCCTTTTTTTTCTGAGACATTGAGCCTTCTCTGTCAGAGAGCTCTGGTGCTACAATAAAATACAGTTCCCATGATTCCCTAACCCTAACCCTAACCCTTAAAGTGGACTCAATTTGCACTATTTCTGGCAGTCTGCAAAGGCAGTTAGTTGATTTAACTTCAGAGCTGATCAGTTACAAGTAAGATCACTGTAGCAGTACATCCTTTTGCTAAGTGACCCCCTACTAGCATCCACATTTGTGTGGCAGAACTTTTACCACTGTCAGTTTCCTCTCCCATGTAGCCTCTACAAAAGGTTTAAAAAATTGTATCATCCAGCAAGGTTTACTCAGGAGCCCAGTTCTTATGTATTTATTTTTAAAATGTTTGGCTGATCGTTGGGTCTCTAGACATATACATCATTCTCACAGCTGAAGTATGTGGAGCTATCCGATCCTAACACTAGTGTTATGGATGCTTTGGTGAAGAGTAAGCTTGTATCTCTTTGTTGCTGCTGTTAGAATTTCAGATTCTTTTTTAGGGACACCATAATATACGAGTGCAACATGAGTTAGTCATTTTTCCAATGATGTACCAACAATATCTTGTCTTTCACCTAATTATTAATCTTTAACTCTTGAGAAGAAGTATGATCTGCATCAAAATGTTGCAGTGTGGAGTACTTCTTTACAGGATGCACACCAGCTAGCCAGACATATCCTAATTTAGGACATTCCATTCCATTCCTTCCCTTTCCTACTTTTTTCCATTGCTTTTCTTCCATCTCTGATCATATTCACTATTTTTTTTTCTGCAGTCCCTTTTGCAATTTCCCTCCCAAAATTTTTCTTCTACTTCAGCAAACTTTGGGCTTCCCTATATGCTTGTTGATGCCTCTTTCTTATGTCTGGTGGAGTGAGACAATTTTGACTACAGAAAGTTCCAGACTTGGAGAATAAACCTGTTATTAGTCTATAGGACATCTTTTATTCAGAGAGTGGAATACTGTGCTACAGTGAAATTAGAAAAAGAAGAAAAGAGAAAAAATGTCTCATACATTACCTATGAAAAAGAAGTTCACATATTACCATATTTCTAACAGATGCATTGTGCCAATTTGAAGACAAACAAGTTTGTTACAGCATATTTTAATGTCCTTGAGCCCCTTGGATGAAATAAAATTCTCAGGTGTGCATGTTTGTCTGTCTCTCTGTGCATGCGTGTGTGTAGGTACTGAACCCTTTGCAGTTCATTGCCATTTAACTCCAGTTTACCTTCTTCATCTCCTTTTTTTCTTTGCAGTGCACTCATGTGTTTATTTATCTGTCAGCTGAGGCTTATACTTCATATCTAATGAAGCTTCATATAATACTTCATATAATATCAACACTCTTTTTTCCATCTGTGTGTGATTAAGGTCATTGCATAGTTTATTCAATAACTCCAGCTTCTGTTCTGGAGTGCTCACCTTGTCTAAATGCTCACCTTGACTGGCTAAAAGCCTCAGGACATCATTATCATCATCATCATCATCATCATCATCATCATCATCATCATCATCACCACATCCCACCCTTTTCCCAGTCTGGGAGTCAAGGAGGCTTCTAAAAGTTAAAAGGGATGCAGTTCAAAATGTACATTATATAATAATAATAATAATAATAATAATAATAATAATAATATTTCTGAACTGAGGGCTATTTCTAATATCCATAGGGTGTATCTCCTGTCCTGGTCAATTTCTCATTAATTTCTGTGACTTTTTAAACACAAGGCAGCTTTTGATACAGACAGAGGTAGATTCTAACATCTGTGTCCACTGCCTCAGTTCTATACTTCTGGGTGGCCCCACTGATGACCTGCTGAATGATGACTTTTTCCACAGAAGTTATCCTCTGACCTTCCTTCCCTCATTACATTTCCAGTTACCAGGTTAAATATTCCCTCTGCACTACATTGCATTCACAATATGATTTCTTTTCTCTTTCTCTTTAGCCTTCTACAAATATAGTGTTGAAATAGTAAAACACTTCATCTCTATGGCCTTTTTACCACTACAAATATAAAAAAATTAAATAAATGTGCCAGGCCAGGAATGGGGATACTAGCATGTGGAGGAGATGTTTAATTTATGGAGGGGATGTTAGTAGAGGAGAGCCAGCATGTGTTCAACTCTGGAGACCAGAGTTCGAATACTCACTCATGGAAACCCACTGGGTGGCCTTAGGCAAGTCACACTCTTTCAGCCTCAGAGGAAGGCAAAGGCAAACCCCCTCTGAATAAATCTTACCAGTAAATCTCCATGACAGGAGACTTTATCACACAGAGACCTATGCGCTTCAATCCCAAAAATGATTAAAGTGTCTGTATCCCAGAAAAGCACACAAAGCACACAAGAAGAAAAGCAACATAAAAAGAGAAGATAGAAAGAGAAGAAAGGAAGAAAAAAAAAGAAGAAGAAAAGGAAAAAAGAAGAAGAAAGAGGAGATTACATTTACATATACCACAGTATTAATTAGCTTAATGTTTACTGTTATTGTGTAATGCTAATGTTTACTGCTTGTACATAGGACATATGTTGGAACTGATGACAAGCTAGTACAATATGCATTTCTGTTTGTATCTTGAACTTATACTCTTAAAAAACTAAACTATTAGAGGGAAAAATCTACATTGACAGTTTGCAAAGCTGCAATATAATATGGAAGAAGTTATATATATTTGATGGGCAAATGACACAGTAAGAATTGGTGAAATTCCTATTTTGCTAATAGTCTGCTAACTGCTGTTAGTTAATTGATAATTGGAAAAGCACACAAATGAGCAATTGATTTTCATACACAGAGCATAACCAAGTGTTAAAATCACAGTACTAATGTGAGAAAGTGGGTAGAAAGTGCATTTGGTTTTCTGACAGATGTGGACAAATCCTGTTGATGGTTTGGAAATTACTTTTTTGCACATGCGTACAAAAGTAGTAGTTGCATCACCAGAAGTGACGCTCAAAACTGTCATTTCTAAGTGCATACACACACATGCTCCAGAGAGAAGGGAAAACAGGGAGGAAAGCAGTCTTTGCTCCAGAAGCTGTTTTCAGCTGGGCACTACAAAGCCAGGAAGTAAACTCACCCCAAAGTAAAAAGAACAGGACATTACCCAAAAGATGTAGGAAAGGAAAGAGAATCTCTCTCACTGCATCCCTTCTGTTCCTTCCCTCACCAGCTGAGGCTGAAGCTGGAGGAGGAGGAGATATTCAAGCCACATGCAAGGGAGAGAAGCAAGCTTTCTCTCTCTCTCTCTCTCATAGAATCATAGAGTTGGAAGAGACCACAAGGGCCATCCAGTCCAACCCCCTGCCATGCAGGAACTTAAAATCAAAGCATCCCCAACAGATGGCCATCCAGCCTCTGTTTAAAGTCCTCAAAAGAAGGAGACTCCACCACACTCCAAGGGAGTGTGTTCCACTGTTGAACAGCTCTTACTGTCGGGAAGTCCCTCCTAATGTTGAGGTGGAATCTCTTTTCCTGTAGTTTGCATCCATTGTTCCGAGTCCTATTCTCTGGAGCAGCAGAAAACTCTGTGTGTGTGTGTGCGCGCGCGCGCGCCTGCTGATCCTTTAGGATTATAAAAGGCTGCTTCTCTCTTGGCACAACAAAGCAGCAAAGAACCATGGGAATCTTTCAACAAGTACAAAAACGGGGAGAATGCCACAAATAGCCTTCACACTACAGCAGTTGCACAAAGAAAGTGAATGAAATGGAAATGAAAACACTATATTTTCCCAAAAATGACTACTCCCTGATTCATGTCACTTTCTATTCAGATTCCAAGCAGTTTGCGTGCAGCATCGTCTGAAAACTAATTGTGCAATTGTGCCTAATACCCTGGATAACTCCAGGTTCTGCCCAGTTTAAACTTCCAGTTTTCCCTGTGTGATAAACTCCAGGGTCACCTTAGGTTGCAATAAGTCAGAAATGACCTGAAGGCAGACAGCAACAATACCAACACAACAATGACCGCAGAGGAAAGAATCCACACCCACACCACTCTTACACACACCTGAAGTAAGAAAATAAAGAGTAGATTTAACTACAGTATATTTAGGGCATAACTGATTTGGGGGGAAGGGGGATTACAAGATGTTATGAAGCATGAAATCCAGAAACAGAATGAACCCATTTACCAGAACTATTGGTTTGTCTAGATGAGCCCTAAGAGAGATAATAAAGTTCTTGTCTAGTTTCTTGACTTGTATGTTCTCTTAGCCTTCCTTGACACATGTTATTTTCTCAAACATACTATGTATTAATGATCAAGAAAATGTCACTTTTAAAGTGTCTTTTTGTGTTACTTTTGAGTAAAAGTAAGTTTTGTAGTTACTCTTGCTGCTGCTGCTTTAAAAAAGTAACACATTAGTAAAATTTCTTTTGAATTATTTTTTGAAAAATAATTAATGATTTGCCCTTCAAATGCCTCCAAACTGTAAAAATGCCCCTTCAGAATATTAAAATGGTGGTAATATTATTCATTAGTCAATTATTCATTATTCATTAGACTTATGATACTTAAATCAACAGCACTGGCATTCACTCCTTTTTTTAAAGTGACAACTATACTTTTAATGGGTAATTACTAAGTTTTAATGATTTTCTACAAAGAACCATGTGAAATGTAGTTCAGGGGAATGATAGGGAAGATCAAGACAAGGGAGAGGGAGAACTTGAGCTCTTGGGCTTGTGTAGTTTTTGTGGTTTCTCAAATAACACCTGATATACTATGTGTGAGAGTATGTGTGTGTGTTTATTTTCATGCATCAAAAGAAGATGTCAAGGTGCAAGGTATGTCAAATGGAAATTATTTATTAGGAAACCAAGAGCAAATAGTTCATGTTACCAGCTTCCTTGCCTTCAGCTTAGGAAATATAGCCTTTTTGTGAGTCGGTGAACTGAAAGAGACAGGACATAATGGATTACACTCAGGAAATTGCTTTCCTCTGTAAGCATAAGGACAATCTGATGCTTTTTATATTTCAGAGCGCCATAACTGAAGAAAGAGTTCAAAAAGTGAAAGAACAGTTTATGTCAGCCTATGATGTAACTGCAGATGGACGCTTACAAATACAAGAGGTACCTGGCTCTCTTTCATTTTGTAACTTTAGAAAAATGCACCACAATCAGTAAAGGAATTAAAACTACACTATAGAGTGTGTGTCACCATTAACACTGGGTCATGTCGTATTCAAACCATGTGTCCAAATATTTTAATCTGGAGACAAGAGAACCTCTTCCATCAGGAAGTTAAAGTCTGACCTTCTCCCTTTCAAGCTGCCATTATCTCCAGTCAGGGACCAGAGATAAGGTACTCCATCCTCTCCTTCTCATACTGCAGTAAAACTGTGTCCTTTTTAAAATACTACCATTACCAGAGAGCTATGTGTCGCCAGGAGGGCTCACTGCTAAGGATGGGAACACATTCCTCACATTCTCAGTTCTGCGACCCCAACCCATGGCTTCTCTCCAAATGCAATGAAACTTTCTGGGGGGAGGGGGGAGCTCCCATTGACACTACTGGCTGTTTTTCAAAAGCCTCATTGCAAGGATAGATATTGTATATGCATTGGTTCATAAATCTTTGTTTTCGAGCATCTCTGTATGATTATATAAGTGAGTGCAGCCTGTTACCCACTGTTCTCCATGGGCAGTCACCTCTTGACAGTGGCATCACTAGACTTGGTGTCACTCCAGTGCAGTAACCCATGCTGTCACCCCCAGACTGCTTGGCATGCACCCCAGCTGCCCCCCTCCACAAACCACAACATCTCTTTGGTGGTGGGCATGAGATGCTGCTGCTGCTTAGTAAGACCTTCCAGGTTTGGCAGGGCTGCTGGCCAAGCAGGAAACAGAAGCAATGGTGGCAGAGTCAACCATGAACTTCTTTCCTTTTTCAGAATGGGAGGAGTCCATGGCCACCGCTGCTGCTGGCAACTCCATTTTCCAGTCTGGCCAGCAGTTCTCCTAGACACAGAAGGGTCTGTTGGGTGGCAGCATCATCCAATTTTCAGCAACAGCAGCACCCATTGGATGTCAGAGGCACCCTCGCTGGCAGGAGGACAATGGGGGGTGTCTTTGAATGAGTGGTGAGCAACCACCCCACCAGTTGTTCACCATCCTCTGAGGTGTCATCTGGTGTGGTCCACTCCCCTGCACCACCCCATTGACACTTCTCCCTCCTACTAGAACCAGTTTGGAACTCACACTGGAAAAGACTCCCCTCAAACAAGAAATAACTTGTTTGTTTTAGATTATTTTGCTGCTGTTGCTGCAGTTTTACTTTCTCTCTGCCTGGCCCCTTGCTTGTTCTTGTATCATATACTCCAAAGCAGTATATAGAGGGAGATGTTAACCTTTGTTGTTGTTGTTGTTGTTATAGCTTGCAAATATGATCTTGCCAGAGGATGAGAACTTTCTGCTGCTTTTCCGGCGAGAAACACCTCTGGACAACAGTGTGGAGTTTATGCGGGTGGGTAAACCTGTGGTGCTGTCTGGATATTTATTAACTTGGTATATTCGATATACACTGAGGCTCAATCTGCATGGAATTGCAACAGACCTATTTTTGCCTAAGTCCAGGCATGCCCCATCAGGTGCAGAAGAGGAATGGAGGAGTGAAGTTTTAGAACAAAAAGACAAGAGGAGCATATACGGTAATCTCATTCCTCTGCTCTCCCACCCCCTAATTCCCCCCAGCTCTACTCAATTAAATATTTGGCCACAGGTTCACAGTTGTTAGATACCAGAGAGTCAAATTGTGGGTGTTGACATGGGTGCCTTTCACTTTAAAAATCCTCCTGTTCCTTGCTTCCTATCTCTTTCAAACCTTAGCACCATCTCTCTTTGCTCTTTGTGAAGCACACTGTGAGAGAGATGACAGGCCCCTTGTGACAGATGAGTTTTTGGAAACTTTTGTGCAGCTGCATAATATATTCAAGATAAAGAATATTATGAGCTTTCTTTACCAAAAACAAAACAAAACTCCAAAGTAATGCTATTTCAAGTTTGGTGCCTTTGTACTTACTAATGTTGGAAATATGAGCTTAGTGTTTAAAAGACTACACATATCAGAGACTTACTTCTTAGCTCACAATACAAGCACAAAACTAACCACACTCCAGTTCAGAAGTTGGACAACTCTTTTGATTCTGGAGGCTAGATTGCTGCCCTGCCAATCCAGCAGTCTGGATGATGCCAATGGGGTATGTCTCTCCTCCAAATCTCATTCCATTTAATCTGGTCCTTCCCCCTCTTCCCCCAGTACCCATTTCTATCCTCTCCAAGCAGCAAGAAAACTGTAATAAAGAGTTCCATGTCATTCTCTACATGGAGGAAATGTCTTATTGATTTTCCAACTATCCCATTGGCTTGAGAAAGGAAGCCTATATTATCTCAAATCATTAAAAACAGGGGGCAGAAGAAGAAAGAAGAGGCAAATACATCAACAGAAGATGCAGAATGTACTATGCTGCATAAAAGAGGAAAACAGTAATTGGGAGATGAAACACCAGATAGAGACAAGGAAGAAAAAGAGGAACTAGATGAAGAGGAGGAGGAGGAAGTAATCTCATTCCATTTAAGGTAGTTTGGATACTATTTAATATCATTTCTGGACAATGGATTTCAAAATATTGTCATGGAATGTAAAAGGTTTGAACTTAAAATTTAAGAGAAGTAAAAATTTTCACCACTTAGGGGAAAAAATGGATATTATTTGCCTAAAGGAAACAAGAACCAAATGGGAAGAAGCAAAATATTTAAGAAACCCTAAACTAGGACAATGCTTTATGTCAGCAGGAAAAAAGAAAAAGAAAGGAGTGGCTATATTAATAACAATCTGCAAGTCAAATAATTTTTTGGTGATAGAGAAGGGACATATGTAGCGACAGAAGTCAAAACAGAAGAGAGGAAATTACTGGTTGAGGCTATATATGTACCCTTAGGAAACAAAGATAAATATTATAAAAAGCTACAACAAGAAATCCAGAACATGGACTATGAAGAGGTACTAATAACAGGTGACTGGAATGGTGTCTTTGATTAAAAAATAGACTGTGCATCCAAAAGTAAGATCACTGAATATCAAGGGAAACTACCCAAGTCATGTTTTGAGTTGATGGGAGATTTAAAATTACTTGATGTATAGAGGTTCAAATATAATAAGTTTCAAGGTCATACTTAGATGCACATGATTCAACATCTAGAATTGATATTTTTGCCATATCTAGATCATTGAACACCAGAATTAAAGAAATGGAAGTTTTACGAAGGATTCGCTCAGACAGGGGTCTCCAAACTACGGCCTGCGGGCCGGACCCGGCCTGTTGAGGCCTTCTTACTGGCCCACGAGGCTTCCTACCACCGCTGTGCCGCTGCTGAACGCCATTTTGTATTCCAAAATGGCGTCAGGAGTCGTGCGCATGTGCCCGGCATCGTGCACGCATGCGCATGACTCCGAGTGCCATTTTGGCACACAAAATGGCACCTGGCATCGCACCACATGCGCGAAGATCTGGGGGCCAGCGAACCGGCCTCTGGATGAAAAAGTCCAGGGACCCCTGCTCTCAGACCATAATCCAATACTACTTTCCTTATACAAACAAAAGAAAAATTATACGTGGAAATTGAAAGAATGTCTTTTGAAGGATGAGATATGATTGAAAGAAACAAAATAACCCTATGTCAATACTCAAAGAGAATAAAACATCTGATGTCTCCCCACAGACAGTTTGGGATGCTCTTAAGGCAGTGATGAGGGGTCACTTTCTTAGACAAGATGTTGAAATCAAAAGAAAGCAAAGAGAAAAAAACCCAGAAAATCTGTGAAGAGATTTTAAAAAGGAGAAAAATCTCTAAATGAGACCTCAGAAGAAATTACAAAATTGGAGATAAAGAAACAGAAATCCTACATAAGCAAATGGAAGCAGAACTTACTAGAGAAGTGGAGCTGAAAAATTCTTTGAACATGCAAATTAACCTGGGAAATGGCTTACTCATTGAATTAAAAAGGAAAATGAGAAAAAAATTGACTCCAGAGATAAGGAAAGGTGAAAAGATACACTCAGACCAAGAAACAATAAAAAAGTATTCCATAATTTTTATAGAGAAATATATGCTAGGAAATGAGGGATGAGAAATAGAACAAATAAGATGAAAGAATACTTAAATAGGCAACAAATTCCCAAGGTCACAAGAGAACAACAAGAAAAACTAAATGCTCCAATCACAATAGAGGAAAACAAGAAAGCAATTCTAAATTCTAAATCTTGTAAGGCCCCAGGCCCAGATGGTTTCATGGCAACATTTTACAAATAACTTCAAGATGAACTTATATCATGCTTATACAACATTCTGAATGAAGCACTTGCAGGTTCTATACCGGAATTTTGGAATAATGCTGATGTCTGTTTAATATTGAAAGAAGGAAAGGACCACATAGATCCAAGGAATTATTGCCCAATTTCACTTACTAATACAGACTACAAGATATTTGCAAATATATTAGTGATGAGACTAAAGGAAGTATTAAAAATTCTTATTCATGAAGACCAGAATGGCTTTATTCCAAAAAGACAAATTAAAAATAATATAAGAACAGTACCTAGACAATGAATAATAATTGTTAATGGAGAAAAATCTAACATAATTAACATCAACAAAGGTACCAGACAAGGCTGTCTCTTATCTCCATTGCTGTTCATAATAGTTATGGACATGTTAAATGACACAATTAGAAATAATCCAATTATTAAAGGACCTCAAATAAAAGGGCATTCATATAAACTTAAAGTATATGCCAATGATCTTCTGATATTCTTGGAAAATCCAGAAGAAGGAATTGTAGAAGCACTCCAGGTATTAACTGAATTTGGAGAACTTTCTGATTTTAAGGTAAATAAAGGAAAAACAAAAATTATCATGAAAAATCTAACAAGAAATAAAGAAAGACAAATGTTTGGAGAAAAAACAGGGCTGAAAATTGAGAAGAAAAATAAATATTTGGGAATCTGGATAACAAAAAGAAATATGGACTTTTTTGAAAACAATTACACACAAATTTGGGAAGAGATTAATAAAGAAATGCAAAAATGGTCGAATTACAGCTGTCCCTTTTAGGGAGAGTATCAGCAATCACTATGAGTATATTCCCTAATATGATGCATATGTTCCATAATCTCCCCATAATAAGTCAGTCAAAAAAAATTAAAATATGGCATCAAGATATAACAAAGTTTATCTGGAATGGGGAAAAACCAAGATTAAAACACTTGGCATTAATAGAAAGAAAGTTGAAAGGAGGAATAGTCTTGCCTGACCTACAGTTATATTACGAGGCAGATACTTTGCGCTGGATCTCTGAATGGCTGACTTTAAAGAATGAAAAATTATTAAAATTGGAGGGATTCAACAATAAATTTGGTTGGCATGCCTATATCTGGTATGTTAAGTTGAAGGCTAATAAGAGTTCACAGACCATATAATTCAGAAATCTCTGTTGCAAACATGGACGAAATACAAAACAAAAATCCATAGGAAAATTCTGCTACAGATACCTCCAGAAAAAGCTTTCATTGGACAGTGGAAAGACTAAACAGAGAAATGGCTCACTTACAAAGATTTACTCAAAACAGATTCACACCCAGACTTAGACAATAGATCAAGAGAAAAATTAGAGAGAAAAGGGTTTAAATGCCATAGGTTCCCCTACAAACAATTACATGAAAATTTCTGATGGACCGAAAACTAGAAGGCTTGGATTTAAATGACAGTAATTTAGGGGATAGTCTAATATCAAATACTGAAAAACTAACTACTAAAATTTATAATAAAATATTAAGATTGCAGCTAGAGAAAGAACCAGTAACTGACACTATAATTAAATGGGCTCAAAATATTGGACATGCATTAACTTTAGATCAATGGGAAAGCTCATGGAAGAGGACCCAAAAATTTACAAAATCACAGGATCTTAAAGAAAACTATCTAAAACTTTTTCACAGATGGTATCTCACCCCAGAAAAACTAAACAAGATGTATAAAACAGTTGACCTAAAATGTTGGAAATGTGATAAAACCCAAGTGACCTTTCTTCATATATGGTGGAGCTGTCCCATAATAATAATAAAAATACTGGGAAAGTATACAAATGGCAATTTCTCAAATTTCAGGAAAATGCATTCCACTGAAACCAGAACTATTCCTACTTAATATGACATCGGTACTAGAAAAAGATGATGAAAACAAATACTGGAAACTAATTATATGTATGATTACAGCAGCACGTATATTGCTTGCTAAATATTGGAAAAGGAAAAACACACCAACAATAGAAGAATGGTCAATAAAATTAATAGATACACCTGAACTGGATAGACTTATTTGCAGTTTAAACAATAAATCCATATCTGTAATGGAAGAAGAATGGCTACCAGTGCTTAAGTACTGGAATGAGAAATGGAAAGGAAACTGCAATGAATGGATTAAGTCTCACATAGATACATACATCCTTTATATTCATTATATCTTATATTCATAATTTTATGTATTTCTTTACATCATGCTTTTCTTGATCTCATAAAAAAAAAGATAAATGATAGTAATATAAAGGCATGCTAAGGAAGAAAATTGCCAAAGAGAGGCAGATCCACTTTGTAATACCTGATTTTAAAGATTGTCTTTAATAGGATGACGTATAGACATTGACTATAGATAAAAAGCAATGCAAGCTTAAATCTAGGAGGAAGGATTAGGACTGTAAGGAAAGGTAAATGAAGATATATGGGACAGTTTATGCGATAGGGTAATACTTAATAAGATTTCAATGTTGAGTTTTTTATTGTATTGTATGTATTTAATGATATAAATAAAATATTGAGAAAAACAGGGGGCAGAATCCTGTATGGCATTTCATTCATTGTAGATTTGCACTAAACTAAGAAGTAGAGGTGCTAAGAAACCCAGTTACTGAATTGTAAAGATGTATAACAGTAAATATGTATAACAAGAAAGCTCAATGTGCATTGAGGACTGTGGTACATTGGACCCAATTCACTTCAAACCCATTGTGCATTGGTTCCTTTGCCAGTTCTGCTATATAATTACATAAGAGCAGCTCTCAACTGGATAAGGATGTTGTGCATCTTTGCAATTCTATTTCTATTCTACATATCCACTTATGAGCATGCAATGCCCCAACAGGATTCTGGCCAGAATTCTTCCAACCACTCCTTCTCACCTTGCTCATTTGGAAATTAGAATCCAATTCTCTTTCACAAAATGCTCTCTGTCTTCCAAGTGCAATATAAAACCTGGCATTGACTGTGGAAGGGTTGCCCTCCCCTCCCTCATTTAGTTTTCCTCATGTAAATCTCTCTTTCAGGTGACAATTTGCTACATGGACCAAAAAACCATACATGTTCTGTACCACACACCAGTCCTTTCCCAATTCAGAACAAATAATTTTGAGATTTGTAAGAGGTAAAGCAAGCTTAACAACAGGATGGTCATAAGTGCCAAAGGCTCATAAATCAAGAAACCAGTTAAAAGCTGAAAATACATGACTTCATGTCCTTTGAGAGGGCTGTTCAATATTTCAGTCTATCACACAGGAGATACCAAATTTGTTTAATTTCTATGTGTATACAGAGGGGCATAGACTCCTCCTTTTCAGAAGCTCAGTTAAACTGAGAAAATATTTTTTGCAAATCTTTAATGCTCTTGGTATGTCATTTCATTCTCAAGGTACAGTTTACAACTAGTTACCTTAAGGCAGGGGTAGGCAACCTTTTTGAGCCGGGGGCCGGGTTGCTGTCCCTCAGACAGTTGGGGGGCCGAAGCACCAAAAATAAATAAATAAATGAATAAATAAAAATAAAAATAATTTTTAAAAAATATGCATGCACACTCTCTCAGCCCCAGAAAAGCCATGGCAAAACCCCTGTGGAGATTTTACCAAGAAAACCCCAAGAACAAGTAATAACAACAATAATCAATATCATCATGGAGGGCGGTGGCGGCGGCGGCAGGACCAGGCTGGGGCCAGTCCAAAGGCCTCAGGGGGCCGCATCCGGCCCCCGGGCCTTAGGTTGCCTACCCCTGCCTTAAGGTTAACTGAGAACAAAAGAGCACAATTAGCCATGTAGTCATTGGAATGATTTTGTTATTCATCTGACAAGTAACAAATCTGCAGCCATGGTAACATCATGTCCAGATTAAAGGTGAAAAATCGTTTAAATCTGATTACATGCTTCCTCTAGACAAAATTAGTCAATGATTCCTAGGTGGATGCAGAGTCTTATCTTCCTCAGGTTTTCAAAAAGAAATAAAAGATACTGTCAGAAAACAATTGCATATTGTCACTGCTGAAATGATGAGGTGTGTGTGCATGCACATGCATAATAGAGGCTGCAGTTGTATGTACATTTGAGTGGGTACAAGTCTCATTGAACTCATTAGGAATTCCATCTGAATAGATATGACTAGGATTTGTACTCACTGCAACATATAAACCCATTAAATCAAAGTGGAAATTGTCAAGTTCTAGACAAGCAAAAATGTGGATCATAGAACAGCAAGTCTGCAATCCCACCTTGCCTTTGTGTCTTGGAAGTGGCTGCCCATTGCTGCTATATAATCCAGAACTAGCCTGGTATGGCTTTATACTGAGGGAGCCACCAGAATCCTGAGGAAATTATGAATAGATGATTCCTGTTTCATGAGCACAGAGGCTTGGTTTATTGATGGATATTATCTTATATCGAATAACTTGCTTTCTCAGGTAGTTCCATGACTAAACAATAAAGAGGCTCACCCCATCATTTTGTCCTAAACCCCATCATTTTGTCTTAAGTCAAGCAAATTATTTTGACACCAGAGGCAGAAAATCTCACCAGTGTCGCTTCTTCTGCTTGGCAATAAAAATACAATTGAACAAATTAAAATTAATAACTATTTGCTGTGTGCTCATGGCACCCAAAATCTGCTGCCTAGGGTAGCTACCTCACTGGCTCTAATGGTGGGTCCAATGCGTATGTACCAGTTACATGCAGCCAAACAACCCATGGGAGGATTATAATAAAGTCTCATTTGAACCCCATCCTGTTGCTGCCCTTCTTAACAATATATTCACATATCCAACAGCATATCCTCCTACAATTCACAAATGAAAACCAACACACACATGGCCAAGCAACATCAGAGTGTGGTCAACATAGCAAAAATTATTAATGTGCAAGAACACACCAGCTAGGAAAGGCTGAAGCAGTTTGCTTTGCCTGAGCCTTCTGGAAAGGCAGGATTCTCCCTCCTCCACCTGCTGAATTAATTGAAGGAAAACTACTTTTGCACTCTGAATTCAGTTTGCAGCAAATGAAGTAAGATGGAGACAAAGGAGGAAAGTGAGAGAAAGAGAAACGACCATCTTAAAAGTAGCTGGAAAAGTGGGACACCAGAGAATTAATCGGGACTGTTCTTGTCAAATTGGAACAGTTGGAGGGCATGCAACAGCCATATTCAAGATGCAGCTAAACACTGATGGAGCAGAAAACTCCACAAGTGTAGTTCTGCTGGACCCTAAGGTAGAAA
The DNA here is from genome assembly GCA_026167975.1 of Phrynosoma blainvillii. NCBI lineage: Eukaryota > Metazoa > Chordata > Lepidosauria > Squamata > Phrynosomatidae > Phrynosoma > Phrynosoma blainvillii. Next base: position 97,289,319 of record JANUYF010000004.1, on the reverse strand, counting down.
GTCATCATGAAAAATGTGTTGTCTACTTGTACTTGTGGGGATGCGGTGGCTTAGTGGTTAAGACGCCAATTCTGATGACTGGAAGATCAGAAGGTTAGCAGTTCAAGGCCCGAATGCTGCATGATGGGGTTTGTTCGTCACTAGTCTCAGCGTCTGCCAACCTAGCAGTTTAAAAGCATGTAAATGCAAGTAGGTAAATAGGTACCACTTCGGTGGAAAGTAACAGTGGTGCAGTCATGCTAGCCACATGACCACTAGAGCAGTCCTCAGACAACACTGGCTCTTTGCCTTAGTAATGGAGATGATCACTGTCCCCTACAGTCGGTTACGACTAGACATTCATGTCAAGGGACTACCTTTACCTTTATCCTTGTACAACAAGGCAGCGGATGGCTGCTTGTGTGATAAGTAGGAATGTGAAACTGTTCATGGTCTAGTCTGATGCACAAGCGGATACTGCCTCATATACCCAAACATTGTTTTAATGCTCTTTAGCACATCCACAAACAAGGCTGTGATGTGATAAAATTACATCTTAAACATCTGTTTTCAAATTATTATATTTTACTAATTTCTCTCTCTGCAGATTTGGCGACAATATGATGTGGACAGCAGTGGTTTTATTTCTGCTGGTGAGCTCAGAGTAAGTTCTCTAGAGACTCTTCTTTGTGCTTTATTTGTACTCTTTCTTAGTCAATTAACAAACTTTGATCATAACATTAGGCTCTTAGTTGAGCTAGATCTTGATTATTTCATACTATTTCTTTATGCAAATCTGAAACAATAAGAACTGCTTCTGTGCTTCTTTTTTTGACAACAGGACTTTCTCCAAGATCTTTTTCAGCAACATCGGAAAACTATTTCTAAGGAAAAGCTGGAAGAATATACTGATACCATGGTAAGCATATGCCTGCTATTTACATTACTATAGCAATTGCCATATACTCTAGGTAGCCCATGGGATTACTGTATAAAATGGATTTGTGAGGCAAAGAATCTTGGGATATTGAGGGTGAATATAAGTTTGGCCCTCAGCAGCCAAAATATCCAGCCTGTGTCTGCAATTAAAAGTGCTATGCAAAGAGAAAGTGAGATGAGGACATGTAGCAAGGTTGGTGTTATCTTTTGCCAATATGGAAATATAGCTAATCTCATTGCTGGAACACAGTTACATAAGATTTAATGACTGTTTAAGGAAGGCAAGGATGAAATTGAGGCTGATGTCTCCTATGAAGCATAGATTTTGAAATTATTATTATTATTATTATTAATGTGCTATACAGTACCATAAAATGTTAGGATGCTTCAGTTGTTGTCATCATTTTATCAACTAATTTTTAAATTTTATTTATGTATTTATTATTTCATATGCCTTAATGATTTCTAATGCATAGAAAGTAAAAGTTCATTATTTTACATAATGCTTTGCACTTGGATATAAGCTAATTCTGCTTCTCATAGCAAACACTAAAATGGCATACTTTAGAAAGGCTGCAAAATGCTGCTTTTCTTAGTACATAATTTTGTTTTTATTTTTCTCAGAGGATACATAGGTTTGTCAATAAGCTTACCTCCCTTTCCCTGGTTATAGGGGATGCAGCAAATCTGGGCCCATCATGTGGCTACAGATGCAGCAAATCTGCATGATTCTTTTTGACTATGTAGTGGTTTGAGTGTTGCACTATAACTGGAGACCAGGGTTCAAATCCCAGCTCAGCCATGTAAACCCACTGAGTGACCCTGGGCAAGTCACACTCTTTCAACCTCAAAGGATGGCAATGGCGTTCTGAAGAAACTTGCCAAGAAACTCATGATAGGTTCATCTTAGGATTGCCATAAATCAGAAATGACTTGGAGGCACACAACAACAACAGCAATGTCAGACCACCATTCCTTTGTTTTCAAACGTGTTTTGTGGTTAGCCATTGTCCAGTTTCACCCATCCTATATTTTCCCAATCTTCTTGACAATGACTTGTGTTTTTTCTTGTACAAAGCATGAGCTGTGCTTCAGAACATTCTGTTTTGAAAACCAAGTTATGAAAAGGGAAAAAGGAAAGTAGTAATAATAGAAGAGTTTACTGCCTATCATCCATGGTGTAACTTTTGAAGTGCATGTACTCATCATGATAGTCCTCAGAGCCACATCCATAAAACAAGTAAAAAAAAAATGCAAGCAAGTGTGTTGTCTCATATCAACAAATCAGCACTGGTAGTTTCCATCTCTGCCAATAGCATGTATTTTCTAAAGCCGGTGGCTCTTCATTGCCCCTTCAAGATCAAGATCAAGCTGCCTCCAAAATACTTGCCTTACAACAGGGATAGCTTGTAACAATGTGTTGCTGCTGGGTAAATCAATTTTCCCTTCAGGTACTTTGAGAATTGCAGCTAAGTTTGGAGAAGACAGGGAAGCTCAACAGAAGTAAAGTGTGACATCAAGACCCCTGCTAATAGAAAATGTCCAATGCTTCGGCCCTGTGAGCATCACTGCATAACTGCCTCTCATACAACTAAAACCTAGAATTTGTATTCTGTTTTCTGTAGAGATTTAATAATTAAAAAAAGTATGTATAGTGCTAGAAAGATGGTGACTATCACTGAATGCTTTAATGCAAATTTTCATTTTAAAAGGCCACAATGGTTACTGTGCAAGTTCTCTCAGAAAGGCACCCAGCTCACTTGGAAACTTTATTTGGGGGCAAGTTTATTCTGATGACTTTTCTGAGAGCTATGTCTCTGTACCCGCTATACCAGGGGTAGGCAACCTTTCCCCTTTAAGGGCCGAGGGACTTCAGCTCCCAGAATCCCAGGAGCTATTGGCCAACATGGGACTATTGGCCAACATGGCTGAGGCTTCTGGGAGCTGAAGTCCCTCGGCCCTTAAAGGGGAAAGGTTGCATACCCCTGCGCTATACTGATCCCATAACAATAGAACTCCCTCTAAATGCTACTTCCATAAATCTCACCTATGTTTTTTTAAAAAAAATATTTCCTGAAAACTGTTCAGATAAAGTAGACCAAATTGTCCATAGGTTCCTTACTCCCCAGTATGCATTTGTTAAGTGTTCTGCCATTCACAGAGCTAATTTTTGTCACTGCCACATGGAAGGAAAGCTAATCAAGTCTTCAGATAAAGTATTCATCTGCAAATTGCATTACCTAGGTTGCCAAAATAATCACATCCAAATGAAGGTTATTATTATTCATTCACTGGAATAGCAAGTCATGATAATATCTGTCAGGCTGTCAGCAATGGCTTTTCATCGAGCCATGCAATTGCTCCTGTTGAATAAAAAGGCACATTTGTCTATAGAATTACAGAAAGCTTTGGGCATGTTTTAAAAAAATTATGAACTTTGTTTCTGTATGTTGCCTGGATTAACTCTCTGCTACCTACATATTGGGATTGTTGCTTTCTCTTCATCTCTCTGGATGCCTCATGAGTCATTTTGTTTATTGGAGCCCTGGCATATAAAGCAGGTTCTTGTTGATGAATTCAACCATGCAACTGGCACTGTCAATGTGGTTTTTGTATTCAGGGCTTAAACCACATTGACATTAGGAGATGCTATGAGGAAGGAGCTCCGATGCAAAAATGTATTTTTCTTATATTGGCCTGATTTAACTATAACACTAAACTATAGTTTTGCATGACAAGAAAGGACATAGCCTTCCCTTCCTTATTACCCTCTCCTTATGGAGTTGAAAGGATTTACACTTTCTCTTTCACTTTAGATTAACAACAATTTACCAATTTGTCCAAATCCTGACAAACTACTATTAGTATTAAATGCACGCATGCTAACTCTAAACATGATTTCTAAAGTTGGCTTCTTTTCACTAACCATAGTTAAAATTAACCACAATTTAGGGTTCACATGGCACAGAAAACTGTGTTTGATCTAAAATGTAAACAAAATTTCCAGTTTCCACATATCCATTCCAGAGGAGTAGTAAAGGAGGCAAGGGAAGAGGGCACATATGAGTTCTTGTTACACGAAAGCAATACTTACTCTTGTAACACGCAAGCAGGGCTAAGAACTGTTATAACTGATCCTTTCAAATAGAATGGTAGAAGGCTCCCACAAACACCCATTGCTGCCCCAGATCAGAGCAAAAATTATAATCTTGTGCAGAGATGCTGGATGTTTCCTGCTGTTAAGGATGGGGGATGGAGGCCACCCATGAATTTGGGAGTAGGGGGCACTGCTCTTCAGTGGTTCTGCTCTTTCCTCTCGGGCAGGTTCCAGAGGGTGTCACTCAGGGACAGCTGCTCCTCAAATACAGAGCTACAATGCAGCGTTCCTCGGGGTGCCATTTTGTCCCCAACGCTGTTCAATATTTATATGAAGCCACTGGGAGAGATCATCAGGAGACATGCAGCGGGGTGCTATCAATATGCGGATGACACCCAAATATTCTGCTCCATGTCTCAGCCAGCTGCCATGAAGGCAGATGGCAGTTCTCCCCTCAATCAATGTCTCGAAGCGGTAATGGACTGGATGAGGAAAAAACGACTCAAGCTGAATCCGGACAAAACGGAGGTACTTACAGTAGGGGCCCCCAAACCAGGTATTGGGTTGCGACCTCCAGTCCTGGACAGGGTCACGCTCTCTGTTAAGGACTGTGTTCGCAGTCTGGGGGTGCTCCTAGACTGATCGCTTCACATGACAGATCAGGTGAATGTGACAGTCAGGAGCGCCTGTTATCAGCTTCGGCTGATACGCCAGCTGCGCTCTTTCCTGGAAGTAAGGGACCTAGAAACTTAGACACCCTCCTTTCTTTATTTTGCTTACCCCAGAGTGCCTACTGTTTTAATTGATATTATATTTAATGTACTTTTTAATGGGGGGTATTATGTTTGTTGTTGGGGTTTCTATATGTTTTAGCTGTAAGCCACCTTGATTGCTATGGCAAAAGGCAGGGTACAATTATTATTATTATTATTATTATTATTATTATTATTATTTCTTAGACATATTGCTGATTAATATCCAAGTCAGAACTTCAAAAAGTTTTGATTACAACCCCTATAATCCCCAGTAGCCATGCTTCCTGGTAGATTCTGAAATGTACTGCAATGTGCTGACTTGAAAGGTGCAGAGGCATTAAGAGAGTGCTTGGAGTTAACTAACTGGGGTTAGATGAAATGTGGGGTTCAGTTCTTGCCCCAGGGGCTGTGCAAATATTTGCCTTCTAGAAGTACCAGTTTGCTTCTGCTAATGCTCTGCATGTGTATTTGTAAACACAGCAGAACACCACACACCTCTAAACTGCTTATTTGCAATGCTAACCTTTGGGAGGAAAAATAACTCTGTAGCACCATCCCTGATATATGCTATCACCTGGGTAAGTGGGGAATACACAACCATTTATGGATGGAACTATCTGCTAGCACAACGAACCTAATGGTTAAAGGACAGGTGGGTGAGACATTATGCAAAATATTGTTATGAATGGTAATATATCTGCCATGAGATTTTTCAGAACAGTACAATAACTGAAAGGATAGCATTCATAAAAGAAAAGTTAAATACTAACGCAGTACTGAATATTTTAAAACTGCAACCCATCTGTGTAATATGCCAAATCATCTACTTCCACTTAAAAATTAAATCCAGTTTCTTAGCACCCTTTTACCATGAATTATTCATGCTTTTATTCAATCCATCTCTTCCCCAGCCATCCCTTCTTTCTGAAAAATAAATATTCATTTTCTTGTGCCCTGCAATAGTAGCTGGGGAAGGAGGGGGGCTGCAATAAGAAGTGGATCAGCCAGGAAGGGAGCTATCAGAATATAATTAAACAAAATCTGAATATATTTCCAAGAGAGGGAAAAGCCTCTCATAGTCATCAGGATGAGCACTTTGGTGCCTGAATTTTCCTATTCAGAAGAAATTTCTGCTGTGGCAAAGTCTTTGCCAATGCCATATTAGCTCATGAGGCTTAGCTGTGCATAGGAAATTGCTTTTTGAAAGTAAATTCTGGTAGTTACAGATGTAGCTTCAAGCCCCTCAGGCTAATTAATTATTGTTATAGTTGCAGTTTCAATAAAGTAATATTTGGTTCTTGTGTTTCCCAACAGTAACAAAAATAGGGTTGGGTTTGGGGGGTGCATGTGCCTTCAGGTCACCTGCTGACTTATGGCAACCCCATGAAGTTTGTAGGGCTTGCTTAGGCAAGGAATATTCAGAGGTGGTTTTGCCAGTTCCTTCTTCTGCTTGTTGTTTGTTGTTAACTGCCCTCAGGTCAGCCCCAACCCATGGCAACCTTGTGGATGAGATCTCTCCAAGATCCCTTGCCTTCCACTGCTCTGCTCTGGTCTTGTAGATTCATGCCCGTGACCTCTCTACTTCAGTCTATTCATCAGGCATGTGGACTTCCTCTCTTTCCTCTCCCTTCTACCTTCCCTAGCATTAGTCTTTTCTAGTGAGTCCTGCCTCCTCATGATGTGGCCAAAGTATGACAGCCTCAGTTTGAGCATCTTGACTTCTGGGGAGAGTTCTGGCTTGATCTGCTCTAGGACTCTAGTCTTTTTGGCTGCTCACTGTATCCTCCAGCACCACATCTTGAATGAGTTTATTTTCATTCTTTCTCACTGTCCATCTCTCACATCTCTACATGTGATAGGGAATACAATGGTATGGAAAATTCTAACTTTGGTGCTCAGTTGTATATCTTTACTCTAAAATCTTTCCCTTTTTAGGGTCTTTTAGGATCTTTTCTAGTTCTTTCATTACTGCATACTTTTTAAAAAATCTGAACATGATCAATTACTTGTCGGTGATTCATAACATTTTCCCCTCCCGTCCACCTCATTATCACCTTGACATCTACAACAGATGATGCATGGTGTGAGCCAGCACTTGAACCATATGATATTCCTCCCACATCATTTAATGAGGCCATACTGTCATAATTGTAAAAATAACTAAAGCAGTTATAGTTACACTGCAAAAAAAAAGTGACATTATCCTTTATTAATTTGCAATGGCAATGTGATGTAGCTATAGTTTGATAATGGGGAAAGAAGCTAATAAAATTAACTAATTACTTGTAGATAGCCATTTCCAGTCTCTGGGCTTAGCAATATCAAATCCCTGTTTAACTTATGTATATAAAAGAAGAGAGCATGGGAATACAGTTGTCCCTCCCTTTTTGCGGACTTGGAATCCGCAATCTTGCTCTTTGCAGGAGGCACAAGTGGCCATTAACAGAATGGTGGCACACGCTCAGGAGTGCATATCATTTTTTTCTATGGGACTCAAATATGTGTGGGTCACCATTTTTGCAAGGGTGTCCGGAATGGATCCCCTGCAAATTGGGAGGGGCAACTGTAGTTTCTGGGTTGGGTCTTTATTTTCCAGTAAGAACTCCTAAAATACTAAACCTGTAGACATCAGGCGGGAAATGATATTTACCAAAAAAGCATTCTGCAACTCACTGCTCTCTAGAAGTGTTGAACTAAAACTCCCATTGTCCTGAGCCAGTATGAAGGTCCAAATAATCAACAAAATATGTAATGTAAAAGTCCTAAAATGGAGTGGGATCACTCCACCTCTCAAACCAGCACACTGTAAATCTGCTGGAAGGACCTCCACATTGACACTGTGTGCTGCCTGTATAATTTTTTGTCTGGTTTGTAAGAGACTTTCAGAATAGTATTGCATTTATTTTACTTCACTTCATTGGAAGGCAGCTGGCCCTGGCCCCAAAGGCCTTGGTCTGATTGATCTGAAGACATACTGGAAAATGTTCCATCAGTGGAGTATGGGGGTGGGCAGGATTTGGAAACCAGTATTTTAAAAGATAGTTTTGGAAGGAATATGTTCTTACATACATAGAATCATACAATCATAGAATCATAGAGTTGGAAGAGACCACAAGGACCATCCAGTCCAACCCCCCTGCCATGCAGGAACTCAATATTAAAGCATCCCCAACATATGGCCATCCAGCCTCTGTTTGAACACCTCCAAAGAAGGAGACTCCACCACACTCCGAGGGAGTGTGTTCCACTGTCGAACAGCTCTTACTGTCAGGGAGTTCCTCCTAATATTAAGGTGGAATCTCTTCCTGCAGCTTGCATCCATTGTTCCAGGTCCTGTTCTCTGGAGCAGCAGAAAACAAGCTAGCACCCTCCTCAATATGACATCCCTTCAAATATTTAAAGAGGGCTATCATATCCCCTCTTAATCATCTCTTCTCTAGGCTAAACATACCCAGTTCCCTAAGTCTTTCCTCATAAGGCATGGTTTCCAGACCCTTCACCATTTTAGTCGCCCTCCTCTGGACACGCTCCAGTTTTTCAATATCCTTTTTGAATTGTGGTGCCCAGAACTGGACACAGTATTCCAGGTGGGGCCTGACCAAAGCAGAATACAGTGGCACTATTACTTCCCTTGATCTAGATCAGGTGTAGGCAACCTTTCCCCTTTAAGGGCCGAGGGACTTCAGCTCCCAGAATCCCAGGAGCTATTGGCCAACATGGGACTATTGGCCAACATGGCTGAGGCTTCTGGAAGCTGAAGTCCCTCGGCCCTTAAAGAGGAAAGGTTGCCTACCCCTGATCTAGATACTGCACTTCTATTAATGCAGCCTAAAATCTTATTGGCCTTTTTAGCTGCAGCATCACACTGTTGACTCATGTTCAACTTGAGGTCTACTAGGACTCCTAGGTCCCTTTCACATGTAGTCTCATTAAGCCAGGTGTCCCCCATCTTATATCTATGAATTTCAATTTTTTTGCCCTAAGTGCAGTACCTTACATTTCTCTGTAAGGTATTCATTTTGTTAGCTTTGGCCCAGCTTTCTAATCTATTAAGGTCATTTTGAATTTTCATCTTGTCTTCTGGGGTATTAGCTATTCCTCCTAATTTGGTGTCATCTGCATATTTGATAAGCATGCCCCTTATTCTTTCATCCAAGTCATTGATAAAGATGTTGAAGAGCACTGGGCCCAGGACAGAACCCTTTGGCACCCCACTGGTCACTTCCTTCCAGGATGAAGAGGAGGAGCCATTGCTGAGCATCTTTTGGGTTCAGTCAGTCAACCAGTTACTAATCCACCTAACAGTTGCATTGTCTAGCCCACATTTAACTATCTTGTTTGCAAGAATATCGTGGGGGACCTTGTCAGAAGCCTTACTGAAATCAAGATATGCTATGTCTACCGCATTCCTTTCATCTAGCAAGCTGATAATTTTATCAAAAAAAAAAAAAAAGAGAGATCAGATTAGTCTGGCAAGACTTGTTTTTGAGAAACCCATGTTGACTTTTAGTGATTAAGGCATTTCCTTCTAAATGTTTACAGACTCTCTGTTTAATGAACTGTTCTAGAATCTTTCCTGGTATTGATGTCAGACTAACTGGGTGATAATTGTTGAGATCCTCTTTTTTCCCTTTTTTGAAGATGGGGACAATGTTTTCCCTCCTCCAGTCTTCTGGGACTTCTCCTGTTCTCCAGGAGTTCTCAAAGATTATTGCCAGTGGCTCTGAGATTACATTTGCCAGTTCTTTTAATATCCTTGGATGTAGTTCATCTGGTCCTGGAGACTTAAATTCATTTAGGTTAACCAGGTATTCATGTACTTCCTCCTTACATTCTGTGGTGCATTTCCCCTATTGTGTCCTCTGCTCCATTTTCCTCAGGTTGAACACCCTTTTCCTTATGTGAGAAGACTGAGGCAAAGAAGGTGTTGATTAGTTCTGCCTTTTCTCTGTCCCCTGTTGGAATTTCTCCATCTTCTCTGTGCAGTGGCCCTACCGTTTCCTTCTTCTTTCTATTGCTACGGACATACCCAAGGTATACATAAGGTTATTGTGCTTAACCCCTCTAGTAAGCCTGAGCTCATTCTGTGCTTTGGCTTTCCTGACTTTACCCCTGACTTTACCCCTACATGTGCTGGCTATTTGTTTGAATTCCTCTGTAGTGATTTCGCCCCTTTTCCATTTCTTATACATCTCCCGTTTAAAACTTAGTTCAGTTGAAAGTTCTTTTGTCATCCATTTTCTTGAGACATCTCCCATTTTTCCTTCTCATTAGAACAGTTTGAAATTGTGCCTTCAGTATCTCCCTTTTGAGAAACTCCCATCCATCCTGAACTCCCTTCTCCTTTAGTATTCCTGACCACGGAATCACTCCCAGTGTTTCCCTAAGTTTGTTGAAATCAGCTCTCCTATAGTCTAGAATGAGTGTTTGACTATGCCTAGCTTCTCCTTTCCACTGTATAAGAAACTCCAGGAGAACATGATCACTCTCACCTAAGGATCCCACCACTCATCCCTATTGGTTAGGATCAGATCTAAAATGGCTGATCCCCTTGTTGCCTCTTCCACCTTTTGGAAAAAGAAATTGTCTTTGAGGCAAGTGAGGAATTTGCTAGACCTTGGAATATTGGCTGAATTTGATTTCCAGCAATTTGATTTCCAGCAACACCCAAAAGGTAGAGGGGTGGCCTTTCATAATTATTTCTGCATATTCATTGATATCCCAACCCTTTCCTCAAAAGTGAGAATCAAAGCTAGTTACAAAAAGAAAAGCATCCTCTTGGACTCTAGACAGTGTCGCACTGGCCAAATTGTTGTTGCTGTGTGCCTTCAAGTTGTTTCTTTACTTATGGTGACCCTAAGCCCTAAGGTAGGTTCTACCATGGGGTTGTTGTTGTTTTTTTGCAAGATTTGTTGGGAGGGGTGCCTTTGTCTCGCTGTGAGGATGAGAGTATGTGACTTGGTCACCCAGTGGACTTCCATGGCAAAGCAGAGATTTGAACCCTAGACTCCAGAGTCCTAGTTCAATGCTTGAACCATTACACCAGGGGTAGGCAACCTAAGGCCTGGGGGCCGGATGCGGCCTCCTGAGGCCTTTGGACCGGCCCCAGGCTGGTCCTGCCACCACCACCACCGCCGCCACTGCTGCCGCTGCCGCCCACCATGATATTGATTATTGTTGTTATTACTTGTTCTTGGGGTTTTCTTGGCAAAATCTCCACAGGGTTTTTGCCATGGCTTTTCTGGGGCTGAGAGAGTGTGCATGCATATTTTTTTAATTTATTATTATTTTTAATTTTAATTTCATTTTATTTATTTATTTATTTATTTTTGGTGCTTCAGCCCCCCAATTGTCTGAGGGACAGCAACCTGGCCCCCGGCTCAAAAAAGGTTGTCTACCCCTACATTACACCATGCTAGCTCACTGGCCAAATATCCAAGAAAAAAATCTGAGAAGGACTTCATACTGCCTCATGAATTTATGTTGCAGCGCTCAAAACTGCACAGGCAATCTCTCTCTCTCTCTGAATAGTGACATTTCATTGTGTTTTTTTGCTAGATCACTTATAATTTACATTTTTACAAACTCTCTTATATCTTAGATGAAGCTCTTTGACAAAAACAAGGATGGACGACTGGATTTGAATGACCTGGCAAGGTAGACTTGAATGGGTCAACCAGGTTGACCAAATGTCCTTCTTTTCCCAAACATGTCCTACATTTCAGGTTTCTGTCCAGGAGGAATTCCAAAATGTCCTCCATTTTGAGCATGACTAAGCATGAATTCATATTTATATGAGTGAGTTTTAGCTTTTATTTTGGAATGCCCTACATTTTTCTTGAATGACCTACATTTTGCAGTGCTTTGTCCTATGTGCCTTTGCAGCTATGACATCTGGTCAACCTGGGCTCAACAGTTTCTTCAGAATTGGTTTGTTGAATCTGCAGTTATTTCAGTTGTTTTCCTGTACCCGGTTGTATTTCTATCATGTAACTTTTAAAGACTCAGAACTTCAGTCTGGGGGAGGGGGTGACAACCTTTTTACACAACAAGCCAGCGTTTCCAAAAATGCCTGCCAGTACCCTTTAATTTCCAGACTCCCCAGTTATGAAATCTGTTAAAGAGAACTACTGTATATACTCATGTATAAGTCTAGAAATCTTGGTCAAAAAATTGACCCAAAAAACCTCAGGCAACTTATACACGGGTCAATGTAAGTACTGTACTTTCAGTCATAAAAATGAACCACCCATGGTGAAAGACAAAAGTATAATCTGTCCTGAAAGTACTCCTCTCTACTCTCTTATCCATCCAGCCTTTATGGTGGGCATGAACAGTTATGCCTGCTGGAATTTTGTACTTTGGCATTGTTTTCCTTTGCTTCATCCTTTACATTCTTTCTTACATGTTCCTAAATTTTACCCTCGTCTTATCCACGGGTCATATCAAAATCCATAATTTTGTCCCCCAAACCTGCCCTTGACTTATATATGAGGTTGACTTATAGTTGAGTATATACAGTAGATATCTTTGTAGAGCTGATATTTGAGAAAATAATGATTTGGCTCTTTCCATTTAGGATCCTAGCTCTTCAGGAAAATTTTCTGCTTCAATTTAAACTAGATGTAAGTACAGTAATTTTCAGTATACTTAGTTACCTCCCTGCCCTCCTTTTCTGAAGGCAGCTTCTTAAAACCGGTATCTTTTTTTCCCCTCCAGGCTTCTAGTGCAGAAGAAAGGAAGAGAGATTTTGAGAAAATCTTCGCACATTATGATGTTGTAAGTTGAGGTTGGGGTTATTACTGATTAGTTCCAGAGCTTGGAACATTACTTTTAAAATATATTACACCTACTTTTTGCTTTCCCATAATTCAGCAGCAGCTAAACTAGTTACTTCAGAATGATACAAACTGTTGGAAAAACACATCTGTGCAGTGGGGTCACACACACATGTAAGTAGAAGAGTAACCAAAAGTGAAAGTTACACCACTAAAAGAATTGTGAAAAGGAATTAATTGCAAATAACCTGTTATTTCTTATAAATGACTTCAGATCTCTACAGATGACACATCAAAACTTTATAGAGTTATCCTTAAGGAGGCTATGGCTTTGATAGCAATAAATTTCAAGTTATGCATATAAATAAGTACATCCACATTTTATGCCCATCTGTGTCCTCTTTTTTCCACTGACCCTCCAGATTTTGGGCTGCAAGTCCCAGCAGTCCTAGACAGTATCACCAATGGTGAAAAATGTTGGACATGGTAGTCCAATGTCTGCAACTGAAGGACTATATGATTCCCACAACTGCCCTAGACACAGCTCCTGGAAAGATAATGTTCTTTACCTGATCATGGCAAGACACCCTATGCATCTGAGGAAGTAGGCTCAAGTCTACAGAAGTTCATGCTCTCAGCTTCTTTCTTTCATTCAGTCTCAAAAGTGATACAAAATCCCTTTGCATACTGATTTTCCAGACTAACAGCTATGTCTTTGAATTGTTCCACCATTTATTTGTTAAATTTTTAGATACGGTACTTTTTGAAACTATTTATAAATTCATGATTTTGATGCAAAATTGACTTGCACAATTTAGCTCTGTTGTGTAAGATACATACTGTCCTCATGAAGATCTGCTCTCACTCACTCACTGCTGTCAAATGAGCACTGTTGTAAAAGTTCCTTACAATAAAGAATCATGTTAATGTCATGTTGGCCATGCAGGATTGTGTTGCTTTCTCATTTGACATATGACACTAGTAAATATATAGTTTGGGAGGCTGATGATAATGGTGATAGAAAGAGGATTGGTTTGTGTACAATGTATTTTGAGTCTTCAAAACTGTGTGATTTTTCTATATTCCAGAGTAAGACGGGTGCACTGGAAGGCCCAGAAGTGGATGGATTTGTAAAAGATATGATGGAACTTGTCAAGGTGACTTACTAATGATTCAATTCATGTTTTGTTTCCTTCAGGTTTTTGTGAGAAGCATTGCCTTGATTCATAGAATTCAAAAGTACCTCAAAGCCTACCAACTGCCAGTATTTTAGATCAGTAGCATAAATGAACACATCACAAAACAAATAATATTTGATTGAATCTTTTGTGTGCATGTGTGAAGCAAGAAAGGCTAGGAAAATTTCTCTTTCTTAATTGTATACCTGGACAAACTAGTAACAGTGGTTTTTATAAGTTATGAAATAGATTTAGCGCTCAATGAGTGGGACCCAGTTAGTGACATATGTGCATACAAATGTGGCTTATGCATCTCTCTCTCTCTCTCTCTCTTTGAATTGAGGCACAATGAGCTATTCTATAGCCAAAACCTTCTTCCTCCAGCAGCTGTCAAGCCTTTGGAGGGTCTGCATGCTTACAGATAAAGAGGAAAGAGAGTTCAGATGAAAAGGATGCAGCTGGTTAGGGTTCTTAGGGGAAAGGAAAGGAGAGTGCACACTTTCTGTGAATGCATCTTCATTTTCTTCCCCCCAGAACCAAGACCAGCTGCTTCTTCATTATCTAAATTGTCTCCCTGTGAGCAGCCAGTGTGGTGTAGTGGTTTGAGCATTGGACTATGACTCTGGAGGTCAGGGTTCAAATCCTGGCTTGGCCATGTAAACCCACTGGGTGACCTTGGGTAAGTCACCCTCTTTCAGCCTTAGAGGATGGCAATGGCAAACCTCCTCTGAAGAAACTTGCGAAGTAGACCCCACGATAGGTTCACCATAAATCAGAAATGACTTGAAGGCACACAACAACAACAACAACAACAACAAGCAGCAGCAACAATGGGTCCACCCTGGACAACTTCCAAGGTGAGGGGAAGACATAGAATTGTATGGGAAGAGGACTACACTCCACATACTTGATGTAGAAATTCAGCTTTTATACTTACTTATAAATATAGTGACCCAGTTACAGCAGTATGTAGGAGCTGTGATATGCAGATGGATTCCCAGATACAATGAACTACCCCATTCTTTTCACTGATAAAAAGAATATTCCTCACATACACAAAGAAAAAAAACCATCTGTAGCGTGGAGTATTCTCAATTAGAATCCCTTCAGAGCACTGTGCATGTGTAAGAACTCCTGTAGGACTTTGATCATAATGTCCATTTCTTGCATCATCCTTGCCACCCCCACCCCAACCATAGTTTTGTCTGCAGATAATATACTAATATTGCATTGCACTTGACAAGAATCATGTTTAAGTAAGATACAGAGTCCATCCTGGCAGGATCACAGACCCATTATTTCCTTTTCCTTTCTAACTATTCTACTACTGGTTTTGATTACTGTGATATTTTGTGGGTTTAATTATCTCATTGTTTTCAGGTTGTTCTCAGTTACTTTTAATGGTGTTTGCTGGCCACTTTGCATGTGATCCTTTAGTGTAGGGACAAGCAACATTGGTGGGGCTGGGGGCCAATTTTCTGCTTCCTGGCTCCTTCCAGGAGCCATAGAAACTATATTTTTAGTGGGGAGAAATGAAATTGGAATACCTCCCATTTTTGAAAATTTGGCCTTTTGTGTTTTAAATGGGTGTGTGTGTGTGCAACCTGTTAAAAGATAAATCAGTGCTCTAGAGGCTTCCAGGAGCATCAATTCACTTTTATTGCTTGAAAAAGAAATTGGTAGGAGATATAAGGGGTCAGAAATTTTGCAGAATTTTCTCAGAGGAGTTTCCCTCAATTCTTTTGGGTCTCCATTATTCTATTGTGTCAGCTGCCTTTTGCTTCCCACAATGCCTGGGAAGAACCATGTAGGAGACAAAATGGCAGCTAGGTTGCCAACACAGTTATCACTTGACATGTCAGCAAAAAAGAGAAACAACGCTTCTCTCTCGAACACCATGAGGAAATAAGAGAGCCATAGCTGTGCTATAGTACTGCCACGGTCAACACCATCCCTAAGAATATGTTAAGAGACTTCTTCCTACCCTCAGAAAAAACTGATGAAATGGTTCCCTTCCCTGTCCCCATTTTCATTACCCATAAATATGGTAGACAATTTTGAGTGGCCATTTAACTCCACCACATTTCCACATAAGGGGTGATCATCATATTGTGTGAAAATCTCACCACCCACCACTCTATGCTATAAGATCAATGTACCCAGAATCTGAAGCCTAAAACACACTGCAGAAATAATCCAGTTTCACATTGCTTTAGGTGCCCTGGCTGAATGCTAGAGAATTCTGGAAACTGTAGTTTTGTGAGACATTTAGCCATTTGTCAGAGAGCTCTGGTGCCGCAATAAACTATAATTCCCAGGAGTCCCTAGCACTGAGCCAGGGCTGTTAAAGTGGTCTTAAACTGGATTATTTCTGCAGTGTGTTTTGGACCTAAAATTACCTGTACTGCTATTGAGAAGGAATATTTTGTATTCTAAAAATATGTCTCCTTTCCCCCTCCTTTGTAGCCCAGCATCAGTGGAACAGATCTGGACAAGTTCCGTCAGATCCTGCTTCGCCATTGTGATGTGAATAAGGATGGAAAAATTCAAAAATC
Organism: Phrynosoma blainvillii; assembly: GCA_026167975.1. NCBI lineage: Eukaryota > Metazoa > Chordata > Lepidosauria > Squamata > Phrynosomatidae > Phrynosoma > Phrynosoma blainvillii. The sequence goes on along the minus strand of JANUYF010000004.1, from coordinate 97,273,038 downwards.
TGAGCTTGCCTTGTGTCTGGGACTTAAAACCTCCCCATAGACCTGAATGTGCTTCTCCTGTGGTTTGCCAATTATTGTCTTTTGTGGGAGCCTGCTGGTAACTGGTAGAATATTATCAGTGCTGTGTTAATGATCTCTGTTGTACTGAACATAGAAGACAGAGGGAAGTCATGTGGATATGAATATTCATTTGTAGGGATGCAGCCAAAGTTAAAAAACAAAAACAAAAAACAAGATGTGATGAGCAGTATCACGTCCCCTGCTGTTCCAGGAGATGTTGTCTGTAGAATTTCTTACACATTTTTAAACAAGCACATATCAACAAATTTAGCCTAGCAGAAACATATGTGGCTATTTTTCCAGGAGAGCTGCTTCATGATATAAAATTTTATTGCATTCTATTTCTTAGCCTACATCTCCCCAAAATAGGGCCAATTTCTTCTAAATATTCCATCTTTGTGGCAGTGGTGTGACATATGAAATTTACTGTATTGTTTTTCTTTTCAGAAAAGCACACAAACATTTGGGCTCTGGAAGCAGCTCATTATATTTGCATTTAAAAAGCAGAAGTTTAACAAGAGAGTAGAGCTAGTGTCTCCATTACTTACGAATATTACACCCCAAAATAATACCTGTGCTATATTTGACTGATTTGGGCCTAAATCTTATTGTCCACCCCAACATAAGTAAACCTATTGAATCAGTGGGATTTACCCATGTGTTGATGTGTTCACTAACTGATTCACTGGGTCTACTCTAGTCTGTCTTCTGTGTGTCAATCTGTAGATTGGCTTTGACATCTTTCTACTCTGTCTTTTTCAAGCTTTTTCAATTCTGGATGTCTAAGCACTAGAATCTATCAATCCTGAATGTAGCCTACTTTCCCTCAATATATAACTTTAAGGACACTACTGCCTTTTTTCCTCTGTGGCTTTTGCAATCTTAAGACAGTTTATATTTTGTGTACAATGTAAATCCAATATTATATGCATACTACCCTAAAAAGGTAGTTACAACTAGTGTCTCAGTAATTTTCAGTGAAACAGTTACCAGTGTTACAGACCTCCTCAACTGTACCCCATAGGTTTTATTGCAAGGGAAGGTATAGAAGGAAACATTAGTGTATTCCCATCCTTTGTGTACCTTTTGGAATACTATAACAATTTGCCATCTCTCTCACTCCCCATGTATTAGTAGCAATGCATATTATTACTTCTTACATAGTTACTAGTCTTCTGAGATTATATTTCTGAATCAGTATATTCCAGCACTGTTGCTTGTGTTTTATTCATGTGCCTTGTGATGCATGGGATGTTTTAAGATATAATGAGCAGAATATCATTCTCACCTGCTTGCCTCTTTTTTATCTGGATGTCTTGCCATGGTCAGGTAAGGATATGCATGTAATTATTTTCCTCTGCCTTTTAAAAAAGAGGAATCCCTGAAGACACTATTATGCTGAAGATTTTATGTATACCGGTGCCCTTCCTTCTTCAGACACATGGGACTATTGCATACCAAATGTCATGCCAATATTTCAATGTTACTGTCAGGCAACCAGAAAGCCAAAGAGGTGCATCAGTGAATTAAAAACCATTTAGCCAATATAGCTGGCAAGACAGATAATTTAGATGGGGAAAACTGTTTATTTCACTTTCATTTTATTATTTTTTAAAAAACCTCTTTTTTTGTCCTGAAGGCATTTGTGAATTTTGATAATGTCTTCAAAAGCAAACTGACATGAATGTCCTCCTCTGTCAGAACCAAGCATATTCAACAGGTACAGCAGTTCTGAGTATGAAAAGGATAATATTGTGTCTGCCCACTGTATAGGTGTAAAATAAGAGGAGACTTTCAGGAAAAAAGAATGGCAACTCTAATCCAGAACCAACATGGATGAATATACAGGGAAACACACATCGATATAAATTGATTAATCTTGTTTCTATAACAGCCAGATTTCTCAAAATTGCAGATTCTTTCCATCTAGAATATGAAAATATTTATGGATGTTGGTAAATTCTTATTTTAAAAAAATCAAACTGAAATGTTATTCTTACCCATCTGTGTTTAACACTCCTGCTGCCTGTCTAGAGGTATAAACAATTCAGCTTCTCTAGCAGTACATTTCAGTGACTGAAAAAAATCCTTTGGACTGCATGTAAAAACTGTACTTTGACTCCTAAAACACAGTGTTGCCTTAAGGTCCTTACAATGTCACCTTCCAATCTGATTATCTCAGGACTCAGGGGATGGAAATGGCTGGAGAAGTCTAGCTGGGGTTTATACCTGAAAAGTAGAATCATAGAGTTGGAAGAGACCACAAGGGCCATCCAGTCCAACTCGCTGCTATGCAGGAACTCAAACTCAAAGCATCCCCAACAGTGGCCATCCAGCCTCTGTTTAAAGTCCTCCAAAGAAGGAGACTCCACCACACTCTGAGGGAGTGTGTTCCACTGTTGAACAGCTCTTACTGTCAGGATGTTCAGGTGGAATCTCTTTTCCTGTAGCTGACATCCATTGTTCCGCGTCCTGAAAGCTATCCTGAAAATAAAAAGGATACATGCTAGCTTAATGGCGGCAAAGGCCAAGTTTTACAGTGTTTTGCAACACAATATTATGCTATTTTCTGATATCAAAACAACTTTGTCACATGAATGAAAGATGAGCACCTCAGTTATTAACAGCTATGCTCATGTTTTGCAAACTCAGGGCTATAGCTTCCATTATTGATCTAATCCACCTGTGAATATCCTTTTTTCTGGCTGCTTTCCTTTTTCCCAGCATTATTGGCTTTTCCAGTAAGTTGTGTCATCTCATGATATGCCCAAAGTATGGTAGCCTCAGTTACAGTGAAACATATGCACCTTACCCCTTTGCTACATTACTCCTTTGAGCTCTGGAGCTTGAACTTTATTTCTCCCACAAGTCAGTTCACTTTCAGTACTTTCAGTTCACTTCAGTTCTGGAGCCAGGCTGAGTGAAAAGTGTGTGTAATATGCAACAATGGTGACAAGGGAAACAGGAGAAGGCTTATTTTGGCTGGCCAATGTTTATATCATTTAAATAAATAAATAAAAACCTAAAGCCCTGACCCCTCAAGAGACATGAATGGTTAGGATGAAAGAGGAATAATCATTTTCTTCTCTGTAAACCAGCTGCTATCAAGCATGGTGGTCACACAGCCTGACATTATCCAGTCCACGGCTTGATACCTCCAGCTGGCATTACATCTGAGGAACCATATTCATTGCATGTGTGCTTTCCCTGGATGGGAAAAGCCAGTATGCACCACTGCCCCCCATAATGTTGGGTGGGCCATTAAAGAGTTTTAATAATAATAATAATAATAATAATAATAATAATTTATACCCCGCCCTCTGAAATATCAATCTGGGCGGCTTACAGGAGTACAGGCTTTTAGCTGCAGGAGTGCCCTATTCGAGGTGCTTGCAGCCTCCGTTGGTTGTACCAAACTTTTATTTAACACAGTCAGCATGTCCATGCATGGATTATTCAGCCTTATGAGTGTCCTTCTCACACTCATCTCAAAACAAGTCTTTTCAAACACCTCTTATGTATTCCCTTTTCTGGCAATCTTTCCATGCACCAGTCCATCTGCAAAAGTTGTGAGGCAATCACCCATACCCTGAGATATTAAGGATTTAAAGATGGCCACTTCCTTCTACCCTCAACAGCACCTTCTACACAGACTGTTTAGTTTTTCCCCTACTGCCACTTTGCAAATATGTGTGGAGAGAAGGTGGACTTGTAACATGAAAGAATAAATTATGTCCAAACATAATTCTGATATCTCAATGTTCAAGAAAGTTGTGATACTCCAAGCAAACAGGAATAGAAGCGAACAGAATGCCAAGCAATGGATTTAAACAAAGGCCTTAGCTGGCCCAACTGCTTATATCAAATGCCAGAATTACAAGAAGAATGGGAAAGATTTGGTTTGATGCCCCTGTTTTATGCTATTATTCACTGCCTCACTCTTAGCCAGCAATATCTTTTCACCACCTTCCAAATGCCTTAATTGTGAGCCAGATATGCTGGCGGCAGTCCAGATAAAACTAAGCATTGTTCATTGAAATGTTTAATGGGACTCAAATGTGCTTTGCTTCCTTTGTATTAAACTCAGTTTGACAGGGCTTTTTTATTTTAAAAATTTAGAACAGAAACAAGAGAACTACTATGGAGAAATAAGCACATGCAACTTTCCCCTACCTGGTACTCTCCAAATATGTTGGACAACCATTATCACCAGCCAGCATGGCCATTGGCTGTACTGATTGGGAATGATGGGGTTTGTAGTCCAGCACATCTGAAAGACAGGAAATGGGGGCAGATAGGCAGAGTTGGAGTATTGGGCTGGATGTGGAAACTGCCACATTCAATTCCCACTCATCTATGACAATCCCCAGCTCCAAAGTTCATTGGGAAGTCTGAAGTCCAACCCATTGTTTTCAGCCTCACTGACTGCTGCTGAAACAGAAGATGGAGACCAATGCAAATAAAAATATAGCTGCTTTAATCTCTGGGAAAAGAGTAGTAACATTTAAATTATTTCAGCATATGGCCCCAAGAGGGACTGCTTTTAATACCTGTTAATGTTTGTAAAAGTTGGCTTTAAGTTTTGAAAATTCAAAATTGAAGAAAATTGCTTCCAGCTATGAAATAATTGAGTGTCGGAAAACCTTGGTAGGCACAACTGGGAGAAGCATTTGAGCAGAAGGGCAAAATTCTCAGCAGGGTACCTTGAGAGTGTTTGTTAGGATTATTTGGTCTTCATATCACATAATAAGTGTAGCAGTGTTATCAAGACAGATGAGTTGTTTTTTTCTTCTTGTTTTAATAGTTAAAGGGCTTTGCCTTTTTGACAGGCATACTTGGTACATACCTATCTAACACACCAAAGCCAAGTTCCTACATTGGCCAGTGTAGCACAAGAGTTCCATAGGCAGAATTCTCCTAATGCTCCCAGCTCAACACCTTCATAGTTTTGTTGCAATAGCCCCCTGAATGCCTATTTTATGGCTCAGACAACATCAGAAAACAACACCAGTGACATCTTCCACTCAGATCAACTGGAGTTTTTGCAGCTGGTGTTATTGATCTGGGTCTGGCTATGGGCCCCATTGCCAGACATTTCCCTAATCCACACTATCTTCCAGTCATGTCATGCCCATTCGGGAGGACTATCACAGCCAAACCATGAGGCCTTGAGGGGACTTTGAGGGCAGAGGGTGGGAAATAATACCAATCTCTGCAATAACAACAACATAAAGACATTTTCCAGTATAAGGTGGATTTACCCTTGAGGATTCACTAACTAAAGAGTCTGCATGGTGTAGTAGCCTGAGTGTAGGACTTCTGGCCATCTGCATCAGCTCTGAGTCTCTGGGAGGCCAGGATTTCAAATCTTTCTTGGCCATGGAAAGCTGGTGATCTTAGGAAAGTTAAATTATCTCAGCAGAAGAGGAAGACACATCTTAACACATCTTATCCAGAAAACTCAGTGGTAGTCACCTTATGGTTGCCATAAATTGGAAATTACTTGACGATACACAACAACAACAACAACAACAACAACAACAACAACAACGTGCCTAAATAGCAACTAACATTCACTAACAGTATGCCAGCCCAATATTGCAATCCTTTAACCACTTGCTGATTGAATGAAACAGGACATACCTCATTGCTTATGACCTTTATTAAAAGAGTTGCTCCATGGGTAGAACTAGTTTCTCTGCCACACAGATATATGAGTTCGCTAAGAATCATTAGACATGATTAGAAATACAATGGGGGAGATTATATTTTCCCAAAATATCAGCCTGGGCCCAGTCCATAAACAGAAAAAGAGCTACATTCAGAATGCATGCAAACATGCAAGCAAGTGTGTGTGTGCATACATCTAGTGTTGTTGTATGCTTTCAACTCATTTCTGTCTTATGGTGACCTAAAGTGAACCTATCATGGGGTTTTCCTGGCAAAATTTGTTTGGAGGAGGTTTGCCATTGTCTTCCCCTGAGGCTGAAACCCAGTGGGTTTCATGGCCAAGCTGGGAATCAAACCCTGATCTCCAGAGTCATAGCCCAACACTTAAACTACTATGCCACACTGACTATCACATATAAAACTACATGACTAAAGACTACACACAACAGAATCTGATCCACCCACACTAGTTAAATGCCTGTCCACTTTGTAGTGCACCAGCTGAGGCAAAAAAGGTACAGCTTGCACAAGCCTTTTTGTAAGGATAAGAGTCTATGATTCCCACAAACCACATTCAATTTGGTACCTCTATCAAAATTAACCCTCCAGTTTCAAAGAAAGGTGGAACTGAGCCAGCTCAGCTATAAGAAAAAGTAATGGCAGTCACCCTAAGACCAGACGTGGGGTGCCATGAAAAGGTAGTAAATTGTTGGGAGGCTGTTGTTGTCTTTGTTGTTGTATTTTTACTACTAGGAATGAAGAGAGGCACCTGTGGCTGTGAATGTGTACTGGAGGCTGGAGGGATATTGCCATTTGCTCTTATCTTATACTTCAAGCAGCAAAAGATCTGAGGCCATCCCTGCAGGGAATTTAGGTACTTGATCTGAAAATTTATTCTGGATTATTAATTAAGCCACTAAAGTACCCTCCATTGGCTCCAATAAAGTAAGATCTTGTTTGGTTATGTTTTTAAAAAATAAAGGCTAGCTATCTTGGTCTCTTGGTAATATGAATCTGAAGTTCATTAAAGAAACTTAGCAAGAAAGCATAGAAAATAAAAAAGGATTTTCCCCTTGATGAGAGTTTTAGAAAAAATGTATCTAGAGCCCCCCCCCCCTTGTGTTTGTTTGTAAATTTCTCTTGGGCTACACAGAAGCTTAATTATGTAGAACAATTCTGAAATAAAGAAAGGAGGTTGGGTTGTTTACTATATAGTGCATTCCACTTTTTCATTCATTTTTGTGTTGCCTTTAAAATCTCCAAGCAACCTTTCACAGCAACATTAATGACTAAGGCAAAACAAGCCCTTATCCAGAACCACCCTCACTCTTCACACAGTGGTGCCAAAATATCATCTACAGTAGATGTAGGCAGGTAAAGAAGCAGCCAGTACAGAAATAGGGGGTGCTTCTTGTCATGCTGACCCAGCACAGTGTGTGTGTAAGTGTGTATTTACCACCAGGGTTTTGATTAACACAACGCATCTAATTCAGGGGTGGGAAGGCAACTCCCCTTATTCCTCACCACTGTCTAGCCTGTCTTAGGCTGCATCTGCACTGGAGAAATAATCCAATTTGACACCACTTTAATTGCCATGGCTCAGTGCTATGAAATTCTAGGAATTGCAGTTTTGTGAGACATTTAGCTTTCTCTATCAGGCATCTCTAGTGCTACAACAAACTAGAAAGTTGTTCTGAGTTTGAGAATTAAATGGCATTCATAATCATTTCACTCAAAAACCCATTCCTGGGTACCCAGAACTGACTTTATTGCAACTGTATAATTGGAGGAAATAGTCATTTTGTTGCTGCGGTTGTTAAATGTAATTGCCAGAATGCTGTTGGCCAGTTACAAATGTCTAACCTAGGGACTTTATCACATGAGAGAAATCTCATGCAAAAACTGGATTTAAAAGCTGGGAAAAACAAGGAAAAGTGGGTTGATTTTCAAACATGCCGTTGTTAAATTGTTGTAAACCCAAAAAGATAGTTAAAAGCTGCTCCTTTTTACTTTCAAGATTTTCTGAAAGTAAAAAGAAGCAGCTTTTGACTCCTTTATGTTCAGGTTAACAACAGTTTAACAACGACGTTGTAAGAAAATCAACCCACTTTTGTGGGTTTCCCCCCCGATTTAAAACTCCGTTTCTGCATGAGATTTCCCCCACGTGATAAAGTCCCTAGAGTTATGCTCTCATGATTGTTTCATATTCACGACCTTAGGGGCTATCTATGGATTTTGAAAGTCCCCAAATCTCCACTTACTGGAAAGCAGCCACTGGAATCAATGGTGGTCTATTCCTAAGTCATTCAGGAAGCAGCTAGCTGACAACCCCATACACACACCTCATGTGAATGATCTTCAGCTCAAAGGGGAATTGCAACAGGGCTCCTGCTTCTGACTATCACACTTGGATTGCTCATGGGAGGCAGTGGGACCATCAGTCAGTTGCTTCCCAAGCAACAGAAGAACAAATCCCATCAACTGAAGCAGCAGCTTCCCACTAAGTGGAGATGGGGGGGATCAGGACAAGATTCACAGCATAGCATCACAACTACAGTAGAGTGTTTCTGCATACATAAATCCCCAACAGGATTCTTGTCAACATCCCTGACAATTTACCACATTGAGAGAGGCAAATGTGGCATGACCAAAGTGTAGAAAGCACTGCAGAGGTCAATTTCCATTGCTCTGATCTGCACTGCCTTGGAAAATCCTTTTACTGGGGCATTGCCTGAAAAGGTAAAGGTTTTTTGTTTGTTTTTAGGTGGTGGCAACATCAGATGTAATTCTGTATTGCAATTGCACTTGATGGTGCAGATTCTCAACTTCACTCTAATAGGTTCATTAGTCTTCATTTTTTAAAAAAACACCTTGGACTACAACCTGAATTTTCCAAACGGTAATCTCACATCAAAGGTATTCTGCTTTCCTTTTTATTGGAGGAAGAACACATTCCACTCATCAGAGAATATTTCTTATTCTTCAAAATCCATGGAGAGCCCCAAGGTACTTCAATCAGTTATTCTTAAAGCTAGAAACTACTTTTGCAATTTTATCTCCACGTAACCACACAGAAAGTTAAGAGGCATCCTGCTCATCTCTTGAAACAGCCATTTCTCTATCACTCAATAGGTCTCCAGCAATTCAGCCACCCAAGATTTCCAAGAAATGTGTTCCTTTCACAGGAGACAAGTAATTTTACAGTAGGAATTTCTGGGGTCAAGCATTTTAGACAACGACAGTGTTTTGTGCAAATCATTACTGGCTTTAGTTCATAGGCTTTGTAGCCAAAAATCTATTATGGGGAATTTTATTTAGCTCAAATTGAGAGGGGATTGGTTACAAGGATCCTGCAAGACCATCTCCCACATGTATACCAAGAGGCCAAGGGATCTAAGAATTGATGCAGATACAGAATTCTCCAATTAAAGTATTATTTATTAAAGGGGAAAATCACACAGTAATTCACACTCATACACTCATTCATTCAAGGCTCATGAAGTCAGAGGTTAGCTTGGAAAAGATGTTGAGGCAGAACTACGGGTGATACTTACTACAGATGAGGCTTTCTCCTGGATCCAATTGGGTGATGTTGCATGAGACACAACCATTCTGAGAGCATTCTCAGCCCCAGAAAACCCCATGATAGGTTCACTTTAGCATGAGTTGGTTCACTTTAGCATGAGTTGGAAATGACTTGAAGGCACACAACAATGCAGCAATTATTTTTAAATGTACATCTACACGATTTCAAAATTGTTCATATAATTATCCATATGCAGTTTTAATGCAAATTTGTGCCCTCAGTTCCCCATTTTTAAACAATTATGAATTTCCTATTTTTCTCACATTGCATAGGAGATCACCTTATTCGGAGAGCAGCAGCCTCACACACACACACACACACACACACACACAAGCAACTTGTGCTTTGAGACACAACCTGCCACGTCCTGCAGCGTCTCATGAATCCTCAAGGTAGCCTGCTATCTCCAAGGATGTGGTAAAGAAAATCATCCTCTTCCTATTGTTGAAATCACCAGTTATCAATTAATTTGGCCTCTGTACCACGAAGAGGGCAGGTACCATTTTATTCTTTACCTCAAACAGAAAAATATTGTGGATCTAGTCAGTTCTGATTTCAGATAGTGATTTACTACAACCAATTACAAGGGGAAAAAAGCATTGTCTCTGGTGAACAGGACATTTAGAATACATGTAGACCTAAAAGGAGCAAGTCTCTCCTGTCTTCATTTTTTCCTCCTTCTAAAATGTTATTCTGAAAAGCAGACAGAAATATGACCAAAAACATAACAAGACACTTGTTATTGTTGTGTGCCTTCAAGTCATTTCCAACTTATCACAACCCTAAGGTGAACCTATCACGGGGTTTTCATTGTAACTTTCTTGGGGAGGTGTGCCACTGCCCTTTTCTGAGGCTGAGAGTGTGTGACTTGCCCAAGGTCACCCAGTGGGTTTCCATAGCTCAGTGGGGATTCGAACTGTGGTCTTCCAGAATCATAGTCCAGTCTCAAACTACTACATCACACTGGCCCTCGAAACAAGGCACTACAATATTGTAATTAATATACATGGTTGGGTTTGTGTGTATTTTGTTTATATAGGAAGAAAATATTGTTGCCGTTAATGAAAATAACTGTCTCTAAAGCTGCCAGCAAGAGTTATTGCTGAGCATCTGTCACCTAATAATAACCCATCATGAGAAACCACCCTAATTACTAGTATTATCTCTTGAAATAGATGGCTAGCAGTTACAACAATCCTACTGGATACAGAAAGTTGTTGTTATGAAGTGGAACCTTTAATGGCACATTGTGGTGTAATTATATGGTGGAGTATAGCTATGAACGCACTTGCACTGCCTCTCTTTTTGTCACAGAGGCACCAGCAGAGGAAAAGTTGCTATCATTTTTCCGGCCATTAGCTGCACCTGTATTGTTGTTTTGTTTTTATTCATTCCGTGTTAAGATTACATCTTGCAGTAAGGAATACTTAAAGAGAGGACACAAGAGATGCCAATCATGATGACTCTATAATATGGATAGAGAAGGGAAAACAAATATTTTTTTATTATTATTTTAGCTCAGTTCACCAAGGTACTTTATTTGCAAGCTATACATTGTCACTGTCTTAAATAGCAAAGCTCAGTGAGGAGGGAAGACAGTTTTTAGACACATGCAGTTCGGTACTAATTGGTATTTAGGGAAAAGAACTCTAGGTTGCCCTACTGGCTAGAGCTCTGCAACAATCTTTGCAACTATGGATGAACCAAAAGGCCTTTTGACATCACCACATCCCATTTTATCCTAATGGCAGAGCATAGTGTCCCATTGCATGCAACTGGTGATCTTGGGAATGGGCAGGGAATAGCCGTACTGAAGTTTACCACTTTGCTAAAAAAAAGTTAAGCCATCATTTGTTCTAACCATGATTTGCTGAATAAATGTGGATTTCTCTCACTGATGATTAACCAAACCACAAACCTCCCTCTGCTCCTGTCCTAAAACCCATCATGGAGCCTGATGGCTGGGAAAGTGTCACTCCATCACCATTTTTCCTAATATTTGCTCCAACTGGCCAGGACTAGACTGGAAATGGTTTCCCAGAGGACCTTTTTGTATGCTGCCCCCAGACTGTGGGATGATGGGCTGGAAGAGATACAACAGCTGAAAATGTTGACCGCATTTAAAACAACATTAAAGACACATCTCTTCAGGCAGATTTACCCAGTCAATTTTAAATCATGACTTTTAATTGCTATATTTTAAAGAATGCATTATAGGAGTGTATTTTAATGGTTTTGTTGTAGTGTATTTTAACTGTTGGTTTTAAGTGTTTTCTTTTTTAATTGTGTTTTGTATTTTAACATGTTGTACCCTACCTGGAGTCTTGAGAAATGATGAGAAATAAATAAAAATTATCATCATTATCAACAATGGGACTCAAGGCAGCTAAAAACATTTTTAAGACAATACAGGGTAAAATTATACAAAAGGTTTGATAAAAGTATAAATATAAAGTTGTCTAAAAAGAATGTAAAAATTTAGCAGTTTAAAACATTAAACACACATTCATTAAATTAGATTATGCAAACCATAAAATATTTTTAAAAGGACGTTAACTCTTTTGTTAACCCTCCAAAGAAATGTTAGATGCTTTCCAGCAGTCCCAGAAGAAAAAGTTTAGGTTTTAGTTGTATCTATGGTCCAAAACACACTGCAGAAATAATCCAGTTTGAGACCACTAACTGCCCTGGCTCAATGCTAGGGAATTCTGGGAACTGTAGTATGTGAGACATTATGCCTTCTCTTTCAGAGAGCTCAGGTGCCACAATAAACTACTATTCCCAGGATTCCCCAGATCTTTTTGTTTTCTGGCTTTGTTTGTACGCATTTCTAAGCTTTCTAATATGTTTCTAAAGAAAATATGGTCCTCTCTTTATTTTAGGGGTTGGCAAATATGGTCTCAAGGTGCATTTAAATAGATTCTGGGCTTCCCCCCAGACCCCCCACCAATGACCCCTCTTTTAAAAATGGTTTTTCAGACAATTGAGAGTTTCTGTTTCTGAAATCATCAAGGAATGTCAGTTCTACTTAAAGTGAGATAAACTTACACACATGCCTGTTTTGCCTTTTGTTTGTTTTATTTTTGTGTGCCTTCAAGTTGTTTCTGACTTGTGGCAACCCTAAGGTGAAACTATTGCAGCATTTTCTTGCCAGGATTTGTTCAGAGGGGGTTTGCCATTACCCTTCTCTGAGGCTGAGAGAGTGTGACTTGCCCAGTGGGTTTCCCTAGCTGAGTGGAGATTTATATCCTGGTCTCCAGAGTCTTAGCCCAATGTTCTAACCACAATAACACACTGGCTTATGGAACCAGAAATGGACTCCCAGCCACTCACTATTTTATTTTTTCCAGGAATTTTGCATTTTCTGAGGCTAGTGGGTCCTTGAGACACACATAAAAAGTAGCCCTTGGAAGTTGCCAGCACTGCCTTATTGGATTGAATGTAAATGCATGGGCGGTACACCTGCTTTTAACAACAAATTACTGGTGTGTCCAACTGACATTTGTTCTCATTTGGCAACGCACATTTTTAAAAGTTATTTTATTTACTGCAGTCTCTGGAAGGATTATTTTTTCAAAACCCGTTGATTTAAAACACAGAAGCTATTTTCAGTCAGAACTCTGTAACATAATATTCTACTTTTTAGAAAACCTAAGTGGTGTTATTTCTACAAAGCTTTTAAGATTATGCATTTCTTTTCTGCAAAACATTTCCTGCTAACCTTTTAGGCCTCTTTTTAAAAAATGCATTATGCTCTGTCCGTTCATTTGCTTTGGGTTTTATTATTGCTGTGACTCACAAACAAAGCCAACAAGTTTGCTCCAGTGTATGAAAGGAAACATGGGAAACATGTAAACAGAGGTTTTTGTGTAGTCTAGATTAATTAAAGACTTCTTACCAACTATTTAAAACAAAAAGTTGGTGAGACAGAACAGGAAGATGGAGAAACCACAGTTATGAACACAGTTCTCTAACATCCCTTTGCATCTCTCACTGAGAAGAACAGTCTATACCTCAGAGCTGAATATGTATATTTTACTGTAGCAAGGTCAGACTGACCTTTGCCTATTTTTGAAGAAATTACCAAGCATTTTTTCATAATATGGTCCAGCCACTTATTGTGATCTTTCTCCTGCATTCACAAGATTAAATAGGTACTTCAGAAAACTGGAAAAATTATTTCAGCTTTCAAAGCACGAAGACCAAACCTTATACGCAAGGGAAATACAGGTTTCCTCTAAAATCTGGAGCAGCAGATATGGTCTTTTTTCTTTTCTTTCTGAAGTCAGCCAAATTAAGGTCAAGATCCAATTGTGTATCAAAACCAGCAGAACCAAGTCTTTTCTTCTCCTCTACTGAATGCAAGATGCCACTGCAAAACCAAAAACCTGTTCCAGAGGGTTTGTCTGTCCTTTCACAGCAGGCTTTTAGGAGATACACAGGCTGCAGGAGAAAGGTTTTGCCAATTTTGGTAGAACGGTGGGATGTATGCTACTGAATTCAAAATTTTCAGGACAAGACCCTTTCATTTACACTCTTTTTTAGTGCTGTCCCCAGGGCTGGTCTGAGGCATTTTGCTCTTTGAGATGGAGGCACTTTATGACACACTTTCCTCCCATCCAAGTCAAGATGCATAGTACCCAAAGCCAGACAAGATGTTTTGGAACATGAGGCAGAAAATCCAGAAGTGCTTCTCTGCATCCTTAGCAGTACGAATAGAATAACAGCAAATTAAACAGCAAAGCAAACGGTACAAGTTGTTTGCCTTTCCATAATATCCAAGATGTGTGGTAAAAAATGGCAGGCTCACCCTGCCTAATGGCAAGCCACTTTGAGTCCTGTTTTAAGAGAATGTGGTACAAATGTGGATGTGGAACAAAATCTGGCTGTCTTTCCTTCCTTGACATTTGCAGAGCTGAAGATTACATGGCAATTCCTTTTTATCAATCCTCTTTCTATTCATCCTATTGCCTACATTCCCACCTCTTCCTCCAGCTCATCTTCTTAGTATTTTGTGGGGAATCAGTATGCTATCCATTTTTTGCAATCCTAGTCTCATGTGATTCCTTGCTCCTTTTGCACATCAAGTGGAATACAGGTTATTTTCCCTTTCTCCTTGGTGCAGGCTAATGGGTCAATTAAACTGTCATGTAATTTCTTTTCTATATGACAAAGTGGCCATGTGTCTATTTGAAAGGCTGTTGGAGGTCAGACTTCTTTTTGAAGGTACCCACGGCTTGAAGAGCTCTCCAGTCCATATCTGGGGTTGAAAACAAAAGGCCCATAAGGAGGAACAACATCGGTGTTGAAGTTGCCTAGACTGAGCAGCTACACAGATCACCCAAATACATTCTTTCCCATCATGGATATATGTATTCTATTTTTGTTTAAATTACAGTAATTTTTATTTTATGATGTCAACTGCCTTGGACCCTTTGTTGGGGAAAAGGTGAGATAATTAATAAACAAATTAATTAAAATTTAATTTAAATTGTTGTATTTTGTATTGTAAGTCACCTTGGGCCCCAGATTGGGAGAAAGGCAGGATAATCAATCAATCAATCAATCATCCTGCCTTTCTCCCAATCTGGACCTAAGGTGGTTTACAATATAAAATACAACAATTTAAATTAATTTTCAACTTGAGATATAATTTAGCATATTAAATCCTATGCAAACATGTATCCCTTGTCTTTTGCTGGTGAGGGGGGTCACCCTACTGAGGACAATAGCCTGAATCCTATTGACTATTCCCAACTAGAGGCAAACTTCTTGAAACAATGGTTAAATACAGTGCACCCACGGTATCCACTGGGGTTTGGTTCCAGGAACCCCTGCGGCTATCAAAATCCATGGATGTTCAAGTCCCATTAAATACAATGTTGTAATAAAAATGGTGGTCCTTATATAAAATGGCAAATTCAAGGCTTGCTTTTTGGAATTTATTGTTTTGTTAATATTTTCAAACTGTGGATGGTTGAATCCGTGGAAAAGGAATCTGTGGATATGAAGGGCTGGCTGTATTGAGTCAACTGACTGATAAATCCCTTTGATTCAATCGTTCTATCCCAGTTGGGACTAACAATATGATTCAGTCCTCAGAGACCCAAATCAGCCATCCTAATCTCAAGTGGCACCATACCATGATGAGCTGGCCATTAGAAGGGGGTGGCATGACAAGAACAGGATTTGGCTAATATCTCCCCTTGGTATTCCACTGCAATAAGAAATGACATTGGATTTCTGCTTTGCCACAGTCTATTGCTACTCTAAGTGAACACAGATTTAACCTTTCTATCACAGATGGAACCCAGGCTGAGAAGACGTGGGGGGGTTGCAGACTGCCAGAAATAGTGCAAATTGAGTCCCCTTTTAGGGTTAGGGTTAGTGCTAGGGAATCATGGGAACTGTATTTTATTGTGGCACCAGAGCTCTCTGACAGAGAAGGCTCAATGTATCAGGAAAAAAACAATTCCCATGATTCCCTAGCACTAACCCTAACCCTTAAAGTGGACTCAATTTGCACTATTTCTAGCAGTCTGCAACCCCCCTGAGAGACCTGGCTTTGGGCTGCATTGTTTTGGATATCCTTTTGCATAGTGAATCAAATTGTTGACATAAACCTCAGCTAATTTACTAGTGAGAAGCAACTGAATTGGATTGGGCAGTGAGAAAAAAATGTTTCACATCTCACCAGAGTGTTAATTGGAACAAATGGGTTGACAGCACATTCTCTTTAGCATTTTCATTTGGTCTTCTGTAACAAATGTTCAAGGTTAGGGAGAGGGATTGTAATTTAGCAATTAGATCTCATTATTAAGCAAATTATATTCAATGCCACTTTGATGAATCACTTTGGCAGTAATAATCCTTGTTTTTAGGTATGGCTAGAGAGAGTCCCAGTGCACTGCTCTTCAGGGCAGAATGGCATTATGGATGATTTAGGATTAAAGTGTTCCACCTCCTCTTGGCTGAGTGTGAAGATGACACCCCAGTATTGAATGTTACCACTCCATCGACAAACACATCTACAAGACTAGGAGACCAGAGTTCAAATCTCTGCTCAGCTATGGAAACCCATTAGGTAACCTTGGGCATGTCACACTCTCTAAGACTCAAAGGAAGGCAAGGACAAACCTTGAATAAATTCTGCTGTGATAGGTCGCCATAAGTCAGAAATGACTTGAAGGCACACAACAACAAATCCTTATATTCTTCTGATATAGATCAACAGTGCCACATAGTATGTTTGCTGCAATGGTGGAAGCATCTGTGACATAAGAGCCACTATGACTGACCACAGGCACATTGGTGATCCCCTCATAGTCATTACCAGCCTCACTGGCCTCTGTCTCACTCTGCGAGTGAGACAGAAAACAAGCACAGTCTCTAAAAAGAGCACTGTCCATACAAAGGGTCTGATTCTGGAGGGTCTTCCCTCAGAGTTAGGCAATGTGAGCAAGGTAACTGGAGAGATCACCTGTGCTACCACAGTGCAGGAATCTTACAAAACATGCCAAAAGATGGCTTCATCTTTTTAGAGCTTAAACCACATTGTCCACCTTTTCCCCCAGTTTGTCCCCAAAAAGGAGCAGTAGCTCTTTTATTCCTTTTCATACATGCACAGAGGTATAGATCACCTCGTCTCTAGTGTATGTATCTAGTGGATAAATATACCTCACCTTCATTGTTATATCATTTGGTACTGCCCACCCCAAGATGTGCATTTACAGGTGTGAGAGGTCTGCAGGCACCTCTAGACACATGGAGAGCCATTTAGAAGAGGCTCACAGTTTAAAACCTTCATACATTGTGGCTAGGGATGCACACAGTGCAAATACATATTTTGTTTTATTTGATTCTAAGCATCAGCTGGATCTGAATGTCTACTTGAAATGATTCAGTCGTCTGAGATCCAAATCAGCTATGCTAACCTTGTGCTAAGCTTTCCTGTCTGATGCACATTAACAAACAAAACAGAAAATCCAGCAAAACAAGGTTTACAAAGTTTGCCAAAGGCAGAATAAATTGTATAAATTTCAGATCCGGGTGACATCTTGATATTTGTTTGGCGAAATGAATCAGACCTGATTGATGAGACACATACTTTATAGCACAACAGTAGAAAACAGGAACAGGTTGAGAAACCTTTCAAAACAATGGGCTGGTTTTATTACAGTAATGTTCCCTGTTCCTTATCCAAGTCACTTTAGTCATTTGGTTTCCTAGGTGCAAATAGGATTGGAGAAAAGCAAGCAGCTCTTATATTTCAGCAGCATCTGTCATCTTACTTGGGAGCAATTGTGGCATGCAACTATCAGCAATTATACCATTTTTCATAATTGTAAACAGACAATAAAAATCAGGAGACCAATTTGATGCATTGAAATGACTTAGGGCCTAAGCAGACTGCCAGAAATAGTGCACATGAAATTGAGGCACTGCCCTGGCTCAGTGCTAGGGAATCATGGGAACTGTATTTTTTTCTGGGACATTGAGCCTTCTCTGTCAGAGAGCTCTGGTGCCACAATAAATTACAGTTCCCATGATTCCTTAGCACTGAGCCAGGGCAGTGCCTCAATTTAATGTGCACTATTTCTGGCAGTCTGCTTAGGCCCTTACTTCAATGAGCTTCCCACCCTAATGATCACTGTGGCTTCTTCTGCTACTCACCCTGTAGGCATACAGCATACACCCAGCATATATTATAAATTTAGGCTTTAACTGACAGGAAATCCTGAGAAGAATTAAGGACATGTAGTCTGAAATCCTCTTGGTTAATCCCAATTAGAGTAAACCATTGAATAAATTGTTGAATGGTGGAGCAACACATAGGTAAATCCCATTGATTGAATAGCTCTACTCTAGTCAAGACTAACAGCATTTATGCCATGTTTAGGAGGTTGCAGAATGCTATTCAGTTACACAAGACAGTGCTCTTAATTCTTTCCAAGTGCCTTTACAAAAGAATAAAACATAGTGAGACTTGGAGTGGCCATAAGCTATATTGATCTTGATTTTTCACAGTTTTGTACTTCATTTTTTCTCAAGAAGTGTAGGATGGTAGGTTATCCAGTTTTATCACCACAAACTAAATGAAAGCAAAACAGGAGGAACAGTGATTTACCAAAGACAGCTTGCCCAAAGGAGTCACTAAAGCAGGTAAACTTTCTCTTCAATATGCAAATATTTTGTAATGGCTGTATTCTAGGCCAGAGATGAGTAGAAAGCAGATATAGATCTATTGATAAATTGTTGGATGATCTTCAGTAGATCAGCAATGGCCATGGTTGCTAATTCCCCAATAGTTTAGCAGCAGAAACATATGCAACATACACACACACACACACAAGCATCCCTGATCTGTAGTACATGAGATACAGAATTGTGCTTCTACCTGCAGGTCATACTAGAATATATAGCTTATGTGATACACAGGTAATTGATTCTGACACCAATCCACTGTTTCATACCTGGCTCCAGTTGGTAGACCTTGTAAAAAGGGGGGAAATGGCTCATGCAAGCCTGAAGGTTGTTCTACAAGTTTTCAATATGTAAAAGGATCTTGTAGCATTTTTTAAACTGACACAGTGGAAGATGTAGCATATGCTTTCATTGGTCTACTTATGCAACTGAGAAAGTGGACCAAGGGCCCAAACACATGGGCATGATACAATGAGCCAGCTCCATTATATTCTATCCATGGATCTGGTCCCATTCCCACCCCCAGTACTTACCTGGTCTGGCGCAGCAACAGGCCTTCAGATACCTGCTCACCACCACACCATGGAGTCACTGCCACCATCACTGCTTCACCCATCACCACTGCTGCTGTTCCTGATGCAGGATTCTGCCATAGCCCACAAAGACAGAAATGGGGCACCTGGCTTCAACCACATGGCCAGGCACGCACTTCCAACACCACAGACTGTGACTGGGGTCTGCAAGAAATGGTTGCAGGGAACAGGGTGTGCAGCCATCCAAACTACTGGCTGTCATAGCAGGGGGTTGGGGAAATTCCACCACAAACAGCTGTTTTTTAAAAAACAAGGCTAAGGACTAGTTGGCTGGGGTCAGGCTGGTTCCACCAAAATGGCATCCAGTCTACCTGTTCCTGGTCTGGGCCTGTTGGCCTGCGTCCTCTGAACAGAATGATAACAGACTGGAAGGAAAATGAACCTTTTGGCTGATGCGTACAAAATCTGATGCTACAATATCTTTCACTCAGTTAGGGGGGAAGCAGACGAGGGCGTCCAAGACGCCCTGTGACGGTGCGCCACGGGACTGGAGCAGTCGCACTGCGGCACACCGTCGGCGCCTCTGAAAGGAGCGCAAAAATAGCACTCCTTTCAGAAGTCAGTGAAAGTGCTCCCTAAAAGCGTTGGGCGCACTTTCACTGACTTTTCCGCCGCAGCGCGTGCGGTCGCTGCGGCGGGAGGTTGTCCCCGGAGCGCCGGACGTGCGGAGGGCCGACGGCTCCAAGGACGACCTCGGGAAGAGGAAGGGGCGCCGCGCGTGCGGCTGCCCCTCCTCTTCCTTGCCTCGGAGACGGCTCAATAAGCCGTCTGCCGAGGCCCTTAGTCTCCAAGGTTCTACAAAACAGTTCCCTTTGCATACTGCTATTCCAGGTTACTGAAATACTGGAATACATAGCACAGCTGTGTCTCTGAATTCTATGAAAATGCTTTCAGTTCACACGGATTAGCCTGGCCAGTTTCCTCATGAATTTATATTCCACAATAGCTTTTCTTTACACTCCAGAGGTGCTGGGGTAGAGTTGTCCTCAGTTTTAACCAGCATGATCTTGGCAGCTCAAATTATGAGGGTTGGAATCTAGCATGTTTGAAGGGCATGAGTTCAGGAAGGCTGCTTTGGAATATGTTCCAGACAAATACCGTAATCTCAAAAATGTCCCCCAAAATGTTGAATACAGTTGTTCTAATCCCAGGGTGGGAAATGTCAGGGAGCCAGTTTTCAACCCCTCTGGAGACACCCAGTTACAGCAGTACCTACCAAGGGAGATCAGGATGGCTCCATCTTTTCTGAGTTTCTGACCATCAGTGAAGACTGTGCTGTTTCATTTGGCCTTTGGTTCTTAAATTGAGGAGTAGCTACTTTGGCTATTTTAAACTGTGTTTCATTGTTTGAGGGTCTAATCTATTTTAAATGTCGACATTTAGATTGTTTTAAATTGTCTCTAGTCATGTGTGTAATGTTCTAAATGTTCATATTAGTTGTACATCACCTTGGGAGACCTGGTAGCTTGAGGGGCAATAAGCAAATGCCATAAATAAATAAGTACACAACACAGAGACTACCATAGAAACCAGAGAAACAAACATGTAGAAGTGGTTTGAATTATTTACTTGGTTACCTGATTATTGTTAGGTGTAGCAGCAGGTCTCAAAAACAGATAGGTTCTATATTTATCCTGCCTTTCAAAAAGTTTTCAGAAGATTTCCAGGAGAGTCAATACATATTTCTCACCAAAACACAAAGGGACAATCCAAGGGAATTAGGGGATTGAAAGTCACCTAGATAGCCTGGAGACCACATGTGGGCCCATGACTGCACTTTGCCACCCCTGTTCCAGATGAATTCTATGAACTTCTGGAAAGAGCTGGGATTCTAACCCAGTTTGGAATTTTTAATCACTGCATCTTAAATTAGTGGTTGCAGGGAATTCACAGAAGTTCCTGCGTCCTGAGATCTCTGTCAAGAACCTTTCAACCCAATTGTATATGGTTCAGAAGTTATGTCTACAGAGGTTGTTTAGACTGGTTCCTCCCCCACACACACACACGCAGGACCAAAACCCTGATTCGAGTGTAGACTGTCTTCACATGAGGCCAGTTCCTCACTTGAACAGGTTTAAAATAACTTACCTTTTGCTCCAGATTTTCCCAAGAAAATCCAGGGCAATGTTGGGCAGCTGTTTACATACACAGCCCACTGGTAGTTTTCAAAGAATTCAGCGTTTCACTTTCTAGTCTTCCTTTGTAATTTCCTTTAACTTTGGGGGAATCTCAGGTTTGTGCCAAACAACCATTGTCAGGTGACATAGCACGTCTCAAAAACTGTTTCATTCTGTATTTGTACTGGTTTTCAGGAAGCAATAAGAGGCATACAATTAATTTGTTGAATGTCATATGTGAAATATTTAGACTTGTTCTGGATTTGTTGATCATTTAAAGGATTTGTGACTCTTTTCCAAATCTCTCCCCCCCCCCATCCAGAAATGGAAACAGACAACTTGTGGTTTCACATTTTATTATTTGATTTAAAATCCAGTCAAATGACATTGCATTCTAGAGTGTCTTTTTCCAAGAGCAGTTGCTGCAAAGTTGTCTACTATTCCATTAAAAAAAATCTGGCTTTTGCAAAAAGCAAAACAGAAATTAAAGCTGCTTCTATGAAACATGCATGCTCTGAAAGCTACATATACAGTGCCAGGACACCTGTCTCTGATGTGCTTGGCAGATATTAATATTCATAGACTAATTAAGGGATAATTTACTGATCAAAGGAAGAACTGCAATGCAGTAAAAGTCTCGGTGTGGGTCCTATAAATTAAAAGTCCCTACAGAGAACATAGCAACCACTGGATTGCATTCAAGGACAAAAAAGATGCCAGTAACAATCATCTAGGTAGGTGAGGGAAACAAACCTGTACAAAGAGTTGCCAAGAGGCATAAAAGAGACCTTAGAGTACAAATCCAAGAGCAACACTGCAGCCACAAGAGATGAGATTGCTATGAAGAAGCTCAGTATGATTACTTCCCAAGGTTTCCAGGAACAAACTGGTGTGAATTAATAGAATGGGCGTTTCTGGCAACAGATTACAGTGATCCAAAGGTGGAAGTCAGTATAGTTTTCACAGTGGAAGTATGCCAATAATGTGAGAAAGATAATAGTGATCCTTGGCTCTGGACTGAGTTAGGCTTGAATTCCAGGCACATGTTGACATTTTCGTATGTATGTAAGCAAGCTTAATCTATATTTAATTATGTGTCTTCTCATAGATTTGGAGATATTTATTCTCCAAAACCTACAGAAACATTTCTTCTGGGTCAGTGGGCTAACTTAAGTTCCATTGTTTTCACTGAGTCTACTTTAAGCAGGACTAAGCTTGAACAACCCTCTGTTTTCTCCAGTGTTCACCTTCTCTTCTGTTAAATGCGAAAGATCCAGATTAATTATCAACTGGGGTATCTATATCACCACCTTATTACTTTCATGAGTGTTTCAGTGTATGACTTCTATTAAATAGACACCTGGCATGTGCTGAAGGGAAAATTTGCCTGGTTTGGGGTTCAAGAATGGAACCATGGTGAATTGAAGACAGCATTTTATTTAAAAACACATTGCCAGTCCAGATGTCAACATCAGATGTCAAATCTGAGCAATCTAGCAACAAAGCAAGCATATGCTTTACCATTTATAGTAGTTTTGGAAAATCTAACTAGCAACAATATACATCAACTTACAGCAAATCATAGGAAGATACTAGAGATATATCAGCCTATCATGAACAGCAGATGTTAAGCCAGGATGGAAAATGACCAAGGAAGCACCACATACAAACTATTCAAGTTAAATCTTTTCCTTCCATTTCAGATTGTTATTGTTGCTAGTAGAAATTGCCAGTTTGTCAGTTGCAGGGTCAGAATGTGCTGGTAATGTATATTCTGCTTTTCTTTGAGATTCCTAAGAGCTTAATAATGCTACAGATTCTAATTTTTTCCTTAATTTGGGATATTTTTTCCTTTAGGAGCCCTGTTGGTGCAGTGGTTAAATGCCTGTACTGCAGCCACTCACTCACAAACCACAAGGTTGCAAGTTCAATATCAGCCAGGGCTCAGGCTCGATTCAGGCTTGCATCCTTCCAAGGTCACTAAAATGAGTACCCAGCTTGTTGGGGACAATTAGCTTACAGTTGTAAACTGCATAGAGACTAAATAGCACGGTATGAAGCAGTATATAAATGAAGCTGCTATTGCTATTGCTATTGCTATTGCTATTGCTATTGCTATTTAGAATGGCTCAGCCTCCTCTGACCTTTCCCTTCAGTTTCTTCCTTGGGGCTTGATCTCTTATCTGCCTTCCTTCAGTTTCATTTAGCTCACTGGCATCTGTTCACACTGTGTGGAACATTCAGTCAGATGATTTTAAAAAACAAACCTCAAGCTGGGTTTCATCAACATATATATAACACCTATGTACACCCATATTGCCCCTATATTCCTCCTAGTCATTTCATATATATGCTGATAGGGGTTATAATGTGGGACTCCATAGGCAGGATCCACAGGGGATGCTAGGCAATTCTCTCCCACATTCCCCCCTCCATTCTAATTTTTCCTAGTCAGAAGTGAGCAGAGCAACTTGAGAACAATCTCTTGAATGCTCATAAATTGACACACATGCACAACCAAACTATTTATCTATAAATGCATGAAAGAGTCAGAAGTGGCAATGCTTCTCCTTGTACGAGTGCTCTTATATTTCTAGCTTTCAGCTACCAACTAGTTAAACTTCATTTCTTTCTAACTCACCATATGAAGCATAATAATATGAAGCCTTGATAACTCCCTTTCAAGGGAAGGAAAGAGCAGGACATTAAACAGAACAATCTGTTGGGAACGCCACTTAGCTGTTCTGTTGCTGGGCAGCCATCAAGTAGGCTGTATCTATAGCGGAGCAGAGTGAACAAATCTGAAAATAAAACACAAGGCAGCAAATGAGGCTGCTTGAAGGCAAAAATTTTGCTTTACTTGAGCAAGCTGATTTATTTTTTCCTGACTAGAAGCAGATGGAGCCTGAATGATGATAAAGCAGGAAAGGGAGGGTAGTTTGGAGGACAGATCAATTTAATTTGCCATCCATCAGATGGTGTCATCATCTGACCCTTTTTAAATGGCTTTAAGAATGTTAAAACAACATAAGGCACTGATAGCCACCTGTATCCTTATCAGAGAATATTTTCATGAATAGAGATAATAAACAGAAGGAAACCAAATCTACGATCCCTTGCAGTTAGCACTGCTAGAGTGAAAACTGGAGATGGCTCCTGCATCTTTAGTGGTTGTGTAGAAGAGGAAATTTCAGCAGTTGCTGCTTGTAACGTGGTTGTGTGACAATCAGCACTTGCTGCAATTGTATCTTCTACACAATCATTAAAGATACAGGAGTCATCTCCACTTTTCAAGCTGGCAACCCTACTTTGCACTCCAGTAGGTAGGGCTGGCTCTATTAGGAGCTAAATCAGATGTTGTTCTCAGGTGGCAAATGAAGACAGTCTATACCAGGGGTAGGCAACCTTTCCCCTTTAAGGGCCGAGGGACTTCAGCTCCCAGAATCCCAGGAGCTATTGGCCAACATGGGACTATTGGCCAACATGGCTGAGGCTTCTGGGAGCTGAAGTCCCTCAGCCCTTAAAGGGGAAAGGTTGCCTACCCCTGGTCTATACCCTGTGCCTATTCTTCTTGTATGTCCACTTGGATCAGGGCAAAGGTTGGAAAAGGAAGTGGGTTTGGACTCTGAAAGTCAACTAGCCAGCATGGGCACTGGCTGGTGCATCATAGCTATCACATTGGTTTCAAGAAAGACCACTCATTCCTCCTCCTATGCTGAATGCTACCCACTAGGCAGAGAAAAGTAAAAGCAATTCAGCAGCAGCAACTGTCTTTGGTACAAATATGCACCACTTGCCCTGATGTTCTGTTCATGCAGCTGCCACTTGTATCAAGCACCTAGTTTTGAGTCTTAGAAAGGACTGGAACTATATATTTGGGGGAGTGTTGGAAAATGTAAGTTGGGTTGGACTGAGCTAGATTTTGGAGGAAATGCATTTGGTAGGAAAAAAATTTATATGCTGACATACATGCTTAGAATTAAATTCTACAATATTCACATATGTAACAACTTAATTCAGGTTCTTTCTTTTACCTGAGAGAGATTGACATGCAGAATGAGAATGAGAATATCAAAGAAAGAAGGAATGGTGAAATCTGGAAAGGAGAAGGGAAAAGTAAGCAAGTGCTGAAATAAAAGTAAAATAAAAATATAAAAGTAAATAAATGAATAAAACTAAATTCTGAAATAAAGTAAAATAAATAAAATCCAAAATAAAGTTCTCTTGAAAGGGAATTCTTTCATATTGACAGGGGCCTTCTTGTTGCTCCTACAGCTCAGGTAGCAAAATATCTTGGGGCAGCCCTGTCCATTTTGTTGTTGTTAATTGCCCTTGAGTCCATCTCAACTGATGGCAGCCCTATGGATGAGACATCTCCATGACCCTTTGTCCTCCCCTGCTCTGCCTAATTCCTGCAACCCCTTAATACCCGTGACCTCCTTAGTAGAGTCCATCCATCTGGCATGTGGCCTTCCTCTCTTCCTACTTCCCTCCACCTTCCCAGCATTATTGTTTTTTCCAAAGACTCCTCTCTTCTCACAATGTGCCCAAAGTATGACAGTCTCAATTTGGTCCTCTTGGCTTCCAGGGAGTTTTCCAGCTTGATCTGCTCTAGGACCCACCTGTTTGTCCTCTTGGCTGTCCATGGGATCCTCAGCACTTTTCTCCAGCACTACATTTCAGATGCATTTATTTTCTTCCTATCATCTTTCTCAACTGTCCAGCTCTCACATCCATACATGGTAATAGGGAATACAATGGCTTGTATGAGTCTAACTTTTGTGCTGAGTTGTATGTCTTTGCATTTTAGAATCTTTTGTAGTTCTTTCATAGCCAAGAAGGGTCCTCATTATTAATAATAACAATAATAAATAATAAATAATTTATTTATAGCCTGCCCAATCACAAGGAATCTGGGCAGGTTACAGCTATAAAAATACATGGAATACAATAAAATTCAAATTAGTCCCTTCCCAAACCCCTTCACCCAACCCCACACTAAAATTACAATTAAACAAATTCACAATTTAAAAACAAAAATACAAAAAGTTTTAAAAGGGAGATAATTGGTGGACAGAGTGATGTCGATCACCTTGTGTGGGGAGAGGAGTTAAGTTGCGAAGATCTGCCAGAAGAGATCTGTCTTAAGAGCCTTTTTAAAGGCTGTAAGCATAGAGATGGGATGGATCTCCTCTGGCAGGTCATTCCATAGCTTTGGAGCAGTAGTGGAGAAGGCCCTCTGGCTAACCGATGTTAGCCTAGATATATTTTTTTTGGGGGGGGGGGGCTGTAGTAGGTTCTTCCCTGAGGACCTTAGTGTGTGGGACGGACAATACGGAAGAAGGCGATCCCTTAAGTATTCTAGTCCCAAGCCATGTAGGGCTTTAAAGGTAATAATCAACACCTTGTACCTTGCCTGGAAACTAATTGGCAGCCAATGAAGGGACTTCAAGACCAGTGTTATATGGTCATTACGGGAAGTACTCGTAATCAACCTGGCTGCCATATTTTGTACAAGCTTAAGTTTCCAAACTTGGCACAAGGGTAGCCCCATGTAGAGCGCAGAAGTCTAATGCTCAGACAGAGATCATTGACTAAGGTGACCATGGCAGTCTCAACTCCGTATCCCATCCTGAATCCAGTTTGAAATGGATCCAGAAAATCGGTTTCGTCCAAGACAACTTGTAGTTGATTTGTGATCACCCTTTTGATCACCTTACTCAAAAATGGCAACAGCGAAACAGGTCTATAATTATTTTTGTCCAGGGAGTCCCGGGAGGGCTTTTTAAAGAGTGGCCTAATCACTGCCTCCTTAAGACAAGAGGGCAGGGACCCCTGCCTGAAGGATGCATTAATTACATTTTTCAGCATCCACTTGATAGTATCACCCCCCTGGACTGCCAACCAAGTTGGGCAAGGGTCGAGAGGGCAGGTCATCTTTTTCAAACTACTAAGGAGCTTGTCCATGTCCTCAGCACTTACCAACTCAAATTGATCCAGTCTAACAGTAATGATGGAGGAGCTGGATACCCCTCTAGTTGCTACTGATTTAAAGTTGGCATCCAGGTCAGCTCTTATCCGAGAGATTTTATCTGTGAAATGATAATTAAAAACGTCACAGCAAGTTGTAGTTGGTTCTGGGTGGGAGGCAATTGAGTTAAATTCCTCATCACCCTGAAAAGCTCAGCTGGACAGGATTTCACAGATGTGATAGATGCAGAATAGAAAGATTTCTTAGGTGCATCTATCGCCCCTTGATAGGATCTAAGAAAAGTCCAATGAAGTGTCTTATCGGATAGGAGTTAAGATTTCAGCCAACAGCGCTCTAGTCATTGTTCAACCCGCTTCATTTGTTTAAGATCTTCGGTGAACCATGGATTACAGTTTTTTTGCGGATTGGAAAGGACGCTTAGGATCGATCATGTCTACAGCTCTGGTAAGGTTGTTATTCCACATATCAACCAGAGCTTCAACAGAATCGCTGGCATTGCCAACCATAGAACCCCCTAGGGCTTCTTGGAACCTAATGGGTTCCATCAGCCTTCGAGGGCAGACCATTCTAATTGGTTCTCCACCCCGGAGGGAGGGATGGTGGCCTTCAGTCCAATCTTAACCAGGAAATGATCCATCCATGACAATGCAAAGATGCTAATTAACTCCGCCCACGGATATGCCTGATCCATGCAGAAGACCACATCGAGGGCACGACCTGCACAATGTGTAGGCTCAGAGACTATCTGGGAGAGGCCCATGTTTGTCATGGAAACCATGAATTCCCGAGCCGCACCTGTAAGATTAGTCAAACCAGCCTCAAGGGGGATGTTGAGGTTACCCAGAACTAATAGTCTAGGGGACTCCAACACCAGCTCCAAGACTAGTTGTGTCAGCTTGGCTAGGCAGTCTGTTAAGTTACAGGGTGGATGGTAAACCAACAGAATCCCCAGTCCCTCCCTGGTCATCAAGCTAAGGTAAATGCACTCAATGTAGTCTAATGCATGGATAGGTATCCTGGTTAAGGCAAGGTTGTTTTTATGGACCATGGCTACACACACACCCGCCTGCTTTCCCTTACCTGCTCATTGCCGGAATACCTGGCTGGAGGGGCCTGAGCCCAGGTGACAGTGCTATCTGCTCCTAGCCAGGTTTCCATGATACATGCCAGGTCAGCACTGTGATCTATCAATAAGCCATAAATAATGCGTAATTTATTCTTCACTGACCTGGCAGTACATAAGAGCAGAGAAAGGTTCAGCAGGTGGTTAGGCATCCTCACCAAATCTTTCAGGGTAGCAGGGCAAATGGAAGGTGAGATGGATATCAAGCATCTATCACGTCTTCTTCTGTAACAATCTTTCGCCCTGCTAATGCCATATCTTCCATTGCCCCGCACAACTTGAATTGCTGTTCCAATGAAAACATCAAACATTCTTAGTCTTCTTCTGATTTCCTGACTGAAGACACCATTTCTATCAATATTTGACTGCAGGTATAGCAATGCTTTTACTATTTCTATTTCTTCATTGTCTAGGTTGAACTTGTAAAGGTTCTTGGTGGTCATTATTTTTGTTTTCTTTATGTTCAACATTAAGCCTGCCTTAGCACTTTCTTCTTTGACCATCCTTAGTAGGTGTTCCAGGTCTGTGAGGTTTTCTGCTAGTACTGTGGTGTCATCTGCATATCACAGATGGTTGATATTCCTGCCACCTATTTTCACTCCTCTTTCTCCTGTGTCTAGGCCTGCTTTTCTTATAATATGTTCTGCATACAAATTGAACAGATATGATGAAAGGATGCAGCCTTGTCTGACTCCTTTGCCAATTGGGAACCTTTCTGTTTCTCCATGTTCTGTTCTGAGAGTAGCCTCTTGTCCTGAGTACAGATTCCTCCTCAGGACTATCAGATGTGTTGGCACTCTGATGTCTTTAAGGGCATTTCATAGCCTTTCATGATCTATGCAGTCAAAGGCTTTGCTATAGTCTATAAAGCACATGCTGCATTCCATTAGCCATCATATGTTTGCAATGTGGTCCCTGATGCCTCTTCTTTTCCTAAACCCCACTTGGACCTCTGGGATTTCTCTCTCCATGTATGGTTGGAGTCTATGTTGTAGAATTTTGAGCATGATTTTGCTTGCATGGGAGATTAGTGCTATGGTTCTATAGTTGCTGCAGTCTCTTGTGTCTCCCTTTTTGTGGATGGGGATGTATATTGATCACTTCCAATCTGTTGGCCATTGTTTTGTTTTCCATATCTTTTGACATATGTTGGTTAGCACTAGAGTTGACTCTATCAGTGTGGATTTCAGCAGTTCAACTGGAATATCATCTGTTCCTGGTGATATGTTTTTCGCTATTTCTCTTGTTGCAGTTTCCACCTCATTTTTTAGAATTTCATATGGCTCTTCATTTCATGTGTCCTTCATTTTGTCTTCTCTTTTGTATAATTCTTCTGTGTATTGCATCCAACATCTTTTTATTCCTTCTTGGTCTTGAATTATGTTATTTTTATTGTCATAGATCATCCCAGTCTTTGGTTTGAATTTTCCTTTGATTTCCCAGATCTTGTGAAATAGATCACTTGCTCTTCCCTTATTGTTGTTTTCTATTTCTCTGCATTGGTTGTTGTAGTAATTTTCTTTATCTTTCCGCACAAGCCGTTGTACTGTTGCATTTATAATTCTTAATTTGTTCCTATCTCCCTTTTGTTTTTCATCTCTTCTTTTCTTTATTGCTTATACAAAACACCATATATCAATACACTTCCATCTATGCTGCAGGCAGTTGTCACCATCAAACTGGAATATAAAGTCATCAAATGGGAATGTAGGCTGGAGTGATACCACTAAAAGATGTGAAGCTTCTTTCTCTGGGTTCAGAAAAATGTTGGCCTTCACTTTTGGAATTAAAGGAATTATGCTCCAACACATGCATACATATTCTTGCAAATACAAATAAAGATGTTTACCTATTCCCCAGAAACTCTCCCAAAGTCATATATTCAGGAAACATAGAGTGGGTCTGGGAGTGAAAAGAAACTAGAAAGGTTTTAGAATCTCCTTCAGCTCAGGATTAGTGATATGTCAAACAGTAGTGATCAGGAGTAATTAATTCTGTAGAGGTCATATTCCAGGAATCTTTGCAACTAAGGTAGGATTTCTTATTGCCGATTTCAGCAATGTGCCAATAAGTAGAATGACCAATTGATATGATTCTCTTTGTTGCCAACGTCATACTTTCCTTTACAGACTTTCCCATTTTTTTTATTATTATTTTTACTATTTGCTCCTTCATGCATTCCAAATAAAGTTCAGCTTCCTAGTTAATTTTATTGGTCTGGTGCAATTGCATTATGTAGGGAAAATTATTGGTAATATTACATTTTTCTCTTTTTGTTAACACCAATATAAGAGGCAGTAGTGCCACTAGGGTTGACCTGCCAAAACTAGAAGCCAGCCCCTTTGGTGGGCTGTTGCTGCCTCCCAGCAACCTTCTTCTTGATACATCAGCAGCCTTCCCAGGGGTGTTACTAGGTGAGGAGTGGTGGTTTCAGACTGACCCTAGTGTTCTCCAAACATCTACCTTTTGGCAGAAATGGGCTGTAGTATTCTCCTGTGTCTCTTTAAAACCCTGAAGCAATGGAATGAGTAAGGCTCAGTGGGAAGAGAAAGGAGATTCTCCAGGTTATAAATTTTTTTTTAAAAAAAATTAAATACTGTACAAGTATCAGCAGAACTGTATGTCACAACAGGCTAAACAGGAAAGGCACTCACTCATGCTGTGATGCATATGAATATAACTGCCAACGTCTTAGAGCCAAACTACATGATGCAGGAACTGTGAGATCAGTAGTGTCACTGGGGGTGCAGGGGGTGCGGACTGCAACAAGTGACACACAAGAGGAGAGGTGACACCTGGTTTGGGGGGGCACCCTGCCCTTCCTTGCCATGGCTCAGTTTTCCTTGGGACTATGTATTTCACAACTCAACTAATTTGGTCCTAAGAAAATGCCACTTATTGATATTGTCAAGCTGGTCCTGATTCAAATTGGCCATGACATTCCAACTGAAAGAAGGAAACAGAAACCAACCTGTCAGGAAGGGAAGTTTTGCAATTTGAGAAGGCTACAATTGCTAGCTAATTAGCTTCCAGCATCCAAGACAGCCTGGTGCCCATGCTACTTCAAAGATGTTAAAATGAAGTGGTGGAAATTGCCTTACTTTGTTTTGATTCTTTTTACAATTTTTCTATCAGGTGGAAAAGAAGAAAGAAATTTCAAAATATTTCTGTAACACCTTCACTGCACTGCTGCCAGGCACAAGCTCTTATTTTGGCCCAGGGGCTGAATTCCAATTTTGGAAGGATCTTGCAGCCACATTCCAGCATGGGGCATGGCTGAAATAAAATAGGAGGAGGAAAATGTAATTCTTACCAACTGGGCCATTTTCCCACCAAGCATACAAAGCATAGCTCAATTCTGTGTATTTCTACTAGAGGATGATCCCCAATATAGCTCCTTTCCAGACTGCAAAGCAGAGCTAAATGATATGCAACAGCTTTTTGGATTGAAAAGCACAGCTGAGTTCAAAGCAACTCTTTCCCAGGCTGCAAAACAGAGGTCAAACAGTGGTTTAAATGGTTAACTTCATTTGAAACTGCCCCTGTGAAAATACATGCAACACTGTCAGCATAATGTTAATATTTATTTAAGGAATGCATTTATGCAATGGCAAACTTCCTCTGAGCAAATCTTGCCAAGAAAACCCCATGATAGGTGTGCCTTAGGGTCACCATAAGTCAGAAATGAATTGAAGACACGCAACAACTTTATGCTTAGTCTGCAAACAGTAAACAATTTCTCTGTGCTATTTAATCATAAGCATTGTCATCTTTGCTAAATAACCCCACAGGGTCAATTGTGCTGAGACACTGTAAGATTTATTTTCCCCATTTATTGTTGCCACACATCTTTTTTTGAGGAGCTATTTGTCTGTTGTTGTTTCTAGATGAAGGCTTGGTTGTGCTGATTTTCTACATACCCAGCGTGCCAAGCACGTAATCATTACATTGATGCCCACTAGCCAATATGGCAGATAAATCGGTTGCATTGAATTACTAGCATGAACCCTAAGGTTTACTTGGGAATTCATATGGATACTTAGATTGACCATGCTAACAGCTACTCCAGAAGATCTTCACACAATCTGTCTTTATGCCAGCACAGTGTACAAATCTGTTTGCAGCATTCTGGGAGGATTGGGATGTTAATCTTATTAAATAACATCATGCCAATGAGTACACTACTAGCGGTTTCTAAAACAATAAGAGCATTTTGCTCCATGGCTCCTATGACTCAGAATAGTGTTGCCAGATTTCTTCTGTATTCCAGATTTCTTCTGGCAAGATTCCAGTATAGCAGAATCTATTCCTCCTGGCTTGATGGGCAAAGGGGAATTTCATTGACTGGTTTTCTCACCATACAGCTTTTCCAAAACATAGGACCCTGCCAGAAAGAGATTAGCAAACCTCAATTAGAGGATAAATATTTGCTATAGCCAGCAGCCTATTGGAGCCAAGCTGACAGTGTCAGTATTTTCTCTCTAGAAATATCTAGGTCCTCCAGTGCAACTCTATGGTCAGCTTTAACCAAATGTTGCACTGAAGGACCTAGAGATTCCTAGAGAGGTGTTCAGTCAGGTAAAAACATAGTGTTTTTGTTATTTGTGGTTTTTCCACTTTCACAGGGATCTTGTGCCCTAACCCCAGCTAATGTGGAGGGACCACTGTACAGTACAAGTTATTTGTGACTTAACAAAGAAAAACCACAACTTTTTATGAAACCTTTTTTAAAGTTTCCCATTACGGTTACTAGTTTGTGACCTTACTAAATAGTGGAGGAAAAATATGACTTGAAGGCAAACAAACATATATGCACAACCATAACTAGTTCGTTTTTATTTCTTTTTATTTATGTATTGAATTTATATCCAACCTTTCTCCCAGGATTGGGTTCAAGGCAGTGTTCAATAACTTTAAAAATATCAAATTAAAACATTAATTTACAAAAGTAAAAAAAAATTAAATAATTTTTAAAAAATATGGTTAAAAATAGTTTAAAACTCTGAAAACATCTTTAAAAAACTTATTGGGCCTTAGTACGAAAACTGGAACAGTACTTATTGGAAAGTATCTTTTCAAGCTCTGGTAGTTATGATGTTCAGGGGTTTGATATTCTTTTATTTGTTTTGGGGGAAAATATAGGAAGTAGGAAGAATACAGAAAGGAGGAAGAAAAGTCAGAAAGAAAAATTCTGGACTGGAACAACTCTTGAATATCACCACTTCATCTATTATTAAATAGGTCCTTTGACAGGTCCTTCACCACCATTTGAGGTGCCTGACCCATCTCAATATTCCCTTAATTATTCTCAGTGAACAAGCATCCCCAGAATTCCCTTTTATTCATAGGAAATAGTAGAGATAACACTGAGCAGCTCCACTCTAGACATTAGCCTTTACTCCCTCTAGAGGCAAGAGTTAGCTAAGCAGTGATGGAGGGTCTCCATCTGTGATATGCATCATCCCACTTCCACTTCAACTTCAAAAAGCCATCACTGCAAACATTTTGCATATAATTTTGGAGGCAAGAGATGAGTAGATTCTTATTGGCTCTTCTTGGTTCTCAGGTAAGTCTTGTTGTAGTGATAACACTAACACAACCAAGGACCTACTGTCTACCCACTCTAAGAGACCCAGGGACCCAATCTCCCAATTACTCCTTCTCAGGATTGTTACCAGAAGAGGGAATTTCAGCAGGGGTTGCTTGTCAACTTTTTTCCTCGAGCAGCCATACTTCTGCTCCAGGTATGCTATGGGCCAACACAATGGACTCATACAATTATGTCTTTAGATCTAGCCTACAGATATCCCACTCCTGGGCTGTAGGCATGGGAGAGGAGATAAGGGCATTGCTTCTCCAAATATGAATTCGGTCCCTAACCCAAAATTTCTAGTATTACATAGTGAGATACTGAAAATTGTCAACAATGAAAACTCTTAGAATAATAGACTCATAGAGTTGAAAGAGACTTCAAGGGCCAGTCTGACCCCTCCTGCCATGAAGGAACTCACATTCAAAGTACCTCTGACAGATGGCCATCCAGCCTCTGTTTAAAAACTTTTGAAGGAGACTCCACCAGTTTCCAAGGGAATGTGCTCCACTGTCAAACAACTCTTGCTGTCACAAAGTTCTTTCTAAGGATAGGGTGGAATCATTTTCATTTCTGAGTTTCCATTTCTTTGGTACATTTGCCTGCCCCATTTCTAAATGTTCAACTTATGTTTTCAGTTACTGCAATGCTTGAAATTTAAGAGGTGAAGGAAACTGGGGGGGGGGGGATAATTCTTACCTGGAAGGGCAATGCTGTCATTCCCCCCTCCCTTTACAACCCTATTTCATCCATCCCTCAGCTAATCAGATTACAAAGACAAGTTCAAATAAACAGGATTTTTTCTCCAAGAGCAGTTCCAGTCCAGAAATGGTCTTTCTGACTTTTCTACTAAGTAGAATTTCAAATGTCAACTGGGCAGGGAAAGCTTAAACTCCCTTCCAGCCCTGCATACTGCCACTTCCCAATGAGGATTGTGAATGCTCAGTAGCCAGAAAAGACTGCCAGACTGTGGAGACTAGTGACTTAATACAACAGTGTTACCCTATAAGGTGGGGGAATGTGGGAGTCCCCACCAGCAATGTCGGTGTATCCTTTAAATTTTGGGGAAATTATAGCTAAAAAGGAGGCCTGTGAGAAGAGGGTAACTTTGGGGATATTTTCATCTGTATATACCAGTACTTACTGCAGAGACACTCCAGTTTCAGTAAATATAAGGGTTTCATTTAGAAATGTGCAATGATGCACACAAACATACAAAACAAATGTAACATTAAGAGTAATACAAGGCTAACAGAAAAAAAGGCATGGAAAGTTGGATAACAAGAAATCAGGATTTAAAGTGGGTGATTTTTACCATTCTTGAAGATAGGTCCATGCAAAACAGAGAGAGAGAGAGAGAGAGAGAGAAACAAACCTCAATACACACATGTGGCTAGAGCTGGGGCTTATATTTATATCCTATTTCATTCCCCTAAGGGGTGCTTGATGTTATCTCATGGTGTAACAAAGACTTCGATGGTTTCCCCATGGAACTGACAAAAGGGATCTGAAATGGATGGTGGCTTTAACTCCAGAGTGATAAAATGTTGATTAGATCTGAGGCAATCATTGGATGACTGGAAAGGAAGGGTGAATAGGAACACAGCCTGAGGTGAGATGGAAGGTGAGTTCTAGAACTGCTTTTGGGATGAGACTCGCTTAGGGGTGAAACAGACTACCCCGAAGGAGCAGCGTCATGCCATCCCTTTGATCACCTTGTTGGGGCCACGGCAACCCCATGCCACACCATTCAACCCAGCTTTTTGCCACTGCAAAATGCCACGCCTTTTTGCAGTGGCGAAAAGGCAGCTTTTTCACTGCATCAGCAGCTTTTTGGCACTCCTGCGGCATGTGATATATAAATGCCATGCCACCAGAGCATCGCAATGCTGCCTGCCATGTGGTTGGGTGGGCAGCATGATGGCGGCTTGGGAGCAGTGTCAGGGGGTTGTCATCCAAACGCCACGTCCCCACACCACCCCAAAGCTGGCTGAAACTGCCAGTTTGTTTCATCCCTTAGTCTCCATTGCAAGAGGGAATGTGAAGAAACTTTGGGTGGGTGGAGTTCATCCCTAAACTCATTCAGTGTTTTATTTTAGTCCTATCTAGGTCTCTCACATGTCCTTAGGTCAGAGTGACTTCTTACACTTGTAACCTCTTAGTCTCCACGGATCATGGTGACCTCTCAAAACATGCCCGACACTAGATATTGATTATGAAAACTCCATATCCAGCTAAAAGGGTGTAGGGTATGCTAACAACAGGGAATCCAAGCCTGCATCTGCATTGCAGAAATAATGCAGTCTGACACTGCTTTAGCTGGCATGTCTCCATGCTATAGAAACCTTGGATTTGTAGTTTGTTGTGGTACCAGGGCTTTGACAGAGAAGGCTAAATATCTCACAAAACTACAGTTTCCAGAATTCCATAGCAGTGAGCCATGGCAGTTAAAGTAGTGTCAAACTGCATTATTTCTCCTGTGTAGAAATAGAATGGGGCATGTGGCTGACTAACCCTTGAAACTAGAGCTATAAATGCTGCAACACTCTCTTGCAAGTCTCAATTAGGTATAAATTGATTATTCTCCATGTATGAAATGGAAAGAAAATGACTTCTCCTCTTAATGGAATCAGATTGTCCCCACACAGAAGGAAAATAAAGAAGGAACAATTATTTCTTCTTCATTGTTAGCTATATGGAGATGGCTGTCGTGCTACAAATGTTCAGATTCGTGAACACTTTCCAGTATGAACTTCTAGTGCTTCCTAATTGCTAAAATGCTTTAACCTACCATGTCTGAAACTGAAGATGGCAGCTACTCAAGTTGTTTCCCTCCAGGAAGACTGTAAGGCTCATCTCCCTTAAAAAGCTGCTTACTGACAGTCTGCTGCTCAATTTAATCTCTTCAATCCCTTCTTCTGATGATCATCCAAAAATATAACATATAACATGTTTCATTTTCTGTAAGGATTATTCAAAGATTGGGAGGATAAAAATTACAAGGAGACAGTGCAACAGAAATAAAATAAAAGCCATTTGGTGTTTTGGTGGGTTTTTAAAAAACTAACATATACCATTTTTAGCTGCCAGTCTTTAAAGTAGCAAAAGAAAGGACTAAAAACATGATGGTAGCTGCCGAATCAATGAACCAGACTAATGCTAATGTTTCTGAGTATCGTAATTTGAATGCTGTCCCACTGTGTTGAGAAGACTTTACCCCTTCATTTCAAACAGCAGGAACACCCTGTTGGAGAAAGCTTCCTATGTCAATCTCTCCCTCAATCTACTATTTTCTCCAAAGTTCAGGGAAAAAAATTTCCAGACTACAACTCCCATACCCCCCTAGGGAATCCCCTGGTCCAAAACGTAACCTCTCAAAATGAAGTATGGTTTTTAGCTATGACAAAGCAACTCCACTTTCTTACCTTTGGGAAGCACAGGCATGATATGTTGCCCTCCCATGATTAATTAACCTTACATAGGATTACTAGGGCACAGACTTGTTGCAAGAGAATTTATCTGATACATGTCATTTTAACACATCCACATACAGTGGTTTATGCACACTGAGGCACTGAAGACAAGGAGTACCCCACTGAGAACTGCTGTTCCCAAAATGGTCTCCTTCATCACCATTTTCACCAGGGGTCCTTTCTTTCCCCACACTCAGTTGAAAATGTAGGATGGGGTAGGCAAATTACTACTCTCCAAATATTAATGGATTGCAACTCCCAGCATTCCTTTCCATTGCCTATGTTGGGTCGAGCTTATAGGCATGGTAGCTCCACTTTGTTCACCTCTGGTTTAGGTAGGAAGAGCTACTAAAATGGCAAAAAAGTTTAACAAAAGATAAATGATTAGATGATAAACTTTATTTATATTTCACCTTCACAAGGTGGCTTATAAATTAAAATGTGTACAGTATAGTTTAAAACACCCAAAACATTAAAACAGAATTAAACTATTAAAAGGTTGGAATCTAACAGGAGATTTCTGAGTGATTAGTCATATCAGTATTTCTCAGATCTGGCTATTTAACAACTGCAAAAATTGAAATTCTCCCTTCCCCTCTTCTGGAAGCTAAAGCAAATGAAAGAAGCCAGGACCAGGAATAGATGGATCTTTCTGTCAAAAGACTGAGGTGTCCATTCCCAGGTTGAGCCAATTCTCAGAGGTACACCTTACCTTTCCGATATTTGAACTGTATGCCTGGGCCACAGTGCCAACATTTTGCACATTTCAGGGATTATGCACACACACACATTCACACACGTTTGTGTATCTTCTAGAAGCCTAAGATGTACCCATTTCTGTGTTCATGTACAATACACAGACACCTACTAATTTAGGCAACTTAATCACCCAGCACCACTGCTGTGCAAAAGACTGGAATTTTATCCCTTTCAATAAGTAACCTTACTTTCTGAAGGCTCTAAAAGACAGTGACTGTTAGCACCAACTCTTTGTATAGGTGGATCAATAGTCTCATGCTTTGTATCTTTGATTATGTTCAATTAAAACTTGAGAAATTTGCAGACAGCACCAGTCGCCAGGGTTGTGTTCCTTCGTAATTACGCCAGTCTTTACTGCTTTCCTTTTTATGGCATAAAATCCATAGTGAATTGTTGATCAATATTAGACAAGCATTCAATGTAATCTTTTTTTTATTCTTAAGAAATTACCCATCTTTTTGAATGCACCAATAGT
The DNA here is from genome assembly GCA_026167975.1 of Phrynosoma blainvillii. NCBI lineage: Eukaryota > Metazoa > Chordata > Lepidosauria > Squamata > Phrynosomatidae > Phrynosoma > Phrynosoma blainvillii. Next base: position 97,234,396 of record JANUYF010000004.1, on the reverse strand, counting down.
CCCACTTGCATAATAGGGTCCTACCAGAATGAAGCCTCCAGTGGGTTCAAAAGGTAGCTTCTGTAGTTATAAGAAGCAGAAAACAATTGAGTTTTACTCAGCCATGGTATTTGTTTTGTGTATTTCAAATCAATTTCATTCAACAAATTCAGAATGCAAAGAATCCCTTGATAGAAAATAGCAGTGCTCCTGAAATATAAAATAACATGCTCATTTACCTGTTACTGGGGAAGAGGTCTAATAAGCAATTCTATGCTTGAGTACTCAGTAGCAAGTCTCACTGTTTTCAATGGAGCTCTGCTTATTCTATTAGGTAAGTTCAGATGGAAAAGTTAGGTTGTGGACAACAGTTCCCAGAATCCCCAGCCAGACTAGCCAATGGCTGGAAGACTTGCTGTACTCCAAAAGAGTAACTTTGCCAAGCTTTAAGTGCCTATAAGATTGCAGCCTTAAGAAAAATTAAATATCTTCAAAATTTAATCCTAAAAATTGAAACTTTGGGTGTTTCTACACTGTAGAAATAATGCAGTTTAGCACGGCTTTAATTAACTTCCATGGCTCCATCCTACAGAATCCTTGGATTTGTAGGTTTGTGAGGCACCAGAACTCTTTGGCAGATAAGGTTAAAGACCTTGTAAAACTACAAATCCCAGTGTATGTAGCTGCATTCTATCTACAGTGTAGATCAGGGGTCGGCAACCTTTTTGGGGGTGGGGCCGGCCCCCCTGTCCCCCGATGCCCCCCGGGCCATGGTGGTGCACGCACACACGCACGCACGCACGCACTACCAGCAGGGCTCCCTCAACCGCACCGGGCCTCAGAGAGGCCCAGCACAGCCGTGGAGGTCCCCCAGGAGGGCTCCCTCGACTGCACCGGGCCTCAGAGAGGCCCAGCGTGGCCGCGTGGGTCCCCCAGGAGGGCTCCCTCAACTGCACCAGGCCTCGGAGAGGCCCAGCGGACTCTCGCGCGACCTTTCCCATCGCGGGGCAGGATGGGAAAGGTCGCGCGAGACTCCGGGCGCCATTTTGGAACACAAAATGGCGCTCCGGAGGACCCCTGCGGCTGCGAAAGGTGGCGGCGGCAGCAGCAGGACCGGGCAGGGTCCAGTTGATAGGCCTCGGCAGGCCGGTTGCGGCCCACGGGCCGTAGGTTGCCGACCCCTGGTCTAGATGCATTCTGAATTTTGTAAATGAACTGTTTAGTTGATCAGACAGGATTAAGTGATGCCAAATAGTAATAATATCTTTGTGGCTTGCATGATTTCATGTCAGATGAAAGAGTCTATCATAGAATTTGTAATATCTGAATTATAATAAAGTGAAGTCAGGGGGCTATCCTGAATTCAGCTACTGTGGTTGTCACTCCCATCAATTTTGACTACTATTGCAATTTAGGGGGAGCTCATTGCTTCTGTTATCCATATCTTGGTGCAATCCAGTTAAGACTCATATAATGTACTTTACATGGTACTGTCTTTAAAGACGATTTGGAAATGTCCTACTTCATTTATCTGAAGGATAGCTGTTGAGGATAAAAATTAGGTTTGCTTTATTAGTACTTTTCCTGGTTCTTATTAATATTAATTTGTTTTACATTTTTATTAATGAAAAAGGCCAAGTACAATAAACAGTAAAAGCTATGGATACAAATGAACAAAGAATGTACCAAACGAAATTAAATGAAATATAATGGAAACAGTTCAAGAATAATATAAGATGGTATGACTTCATTCAGAAAAATGCAAATGGCATCAAGTGTTAGTTCTTTTGGTCCTTAGGAAAGACTTCTGTTGTTATTACATGCTTTCAAGTCATTTCTAACTTATGGTGACCCTCGGACAAACTTATAATGGGATTTTCCGGGGCTAGGAGAGTGTGACTCACTCAAGATCACCTAGTGAGTTTCCATAGCTGAGCAGGGATTTGAACCCTGGTCTCCAGATACCTAGTCCAACACTCAAACTATGGGGCTATGCTGACTCCTCCTTTAACACATGACATTCAATAGATTACACAGCTGAAGAGGTCACAGATATAGAGAACATTCTCAAAAAAGTCTATGGACTGTCTGAACACTTTTTTTCCAGAAAGTTGCTTGAGAAGCCGGTAGTTTCTCTTTTTCCAGAAAGTTGCTTGAGAAGCCAGTAGATTCTTCATATGTATTCACATATTAAATAAAAGGGGATCACACGTCCCCCAAAGCTTCTTTCTCTTCCCTTCCTTGAGTTGCTCTTGATAAATGAGTCAATCTGTCCATTAGGGTTACACACCAAACTTTAGTCCACTAATGTCTGGATTACAAATTGATTAAATTGATTTACTGGAGATATTGAGCCATGCAGCAGTTATAAAACAAATAAAATTAATCTTGTTTAGTTAAGTTGTTCATGTTTCCATAAAAAATAGGGAGCAATAACAGTTTGCAATAGGGTTTCACCTGTTGAAGTGTAGCAAAAGAAACTGTGTCCATAATAGCCAGCCAGTAGTCAGGTACTTATTTATAGTGAAACCATAGGACAGTGTGTTTCTTTTCTCCATAGCCTCTCCAAGATACTGGAGAAATTATAGAGTTGATTTTATTCAAGGAGACTAGTGTGGAGTGACATCTGTATAAAATTTGTATTGAGTTGTCTTTAATTGTAGCAGAGATAGACTTGAAAGTGGGAGATTTGCAGATTTGAGACCGATCACAGTCAGAGATATTTCTATTTAGCTCATTCTCCCACGTTAGTTTTAATCCACCTTGGTTTTTAAATTGTGTTTCAATGAGCCACAAGTAAATTTTAGCCATAATGCCTCCAGTTTGCATTTTAGGGTTGTCAGAAAACCCTTCAAAGAGAGTTAAAGATCAAAGATTGTTCTCATCAGTTACTTGTGTTTATTTTTGCTGTTGATATGACTTGTGAACATAATTGGGTGAATGTGAAAAAGCGAATTTATATTTTCATTTATTGCTGGGTGTTACTTTGTGAGTTGTGTCTTTAACTTTCTATAGGCCTGCACGGGACTATGAGTTACATTGATCTTTTTATTCTTCTGGACAGTAAACATTTGGCAGGATTAGAAAGAAGTGAGGGTGGGAATGGGGAAGGTGCAAGAATTTTAGTCCAAGAGTTCCAAAATTTAAGGGAATCCAGAAGGAGGGGATTGGTAATTTTGCAGATAGACATAAGGTTAAATTTTGTAAAGGCAATATTTTGGTCTGGTGATGCGCAACAGCACTTTTCTTTGGTCAGATGTTTTGAATACATGTAGGTAAATATACATGAGAAGAGGAGGTTTCATCCTTTATGGTAACTTAAGTATATTCAATATGCCAAGTGTTTGAGTGACAGACTGGATGAGGAGATGGGAAGGGGACCCAAATGACCAGCTGCTTTTGAAAGCTTAAACATATGAGATTGGCACAGATTGCTGATGCAAGAAACTATCCTAGAAGGCACTTTACAAAGACAGCTCTTACAAAGATTACAGATGATCTTCTCCTGGCCAAATCAAAAGGCCTATATTTAGTTCTTCTTGCTCTTTCTGCAGCTTTTGACACAGATGATCATGGTCTTTTGGTAGATCTGCTTCAGGATCTAGGATTTACTGATTTAGTCCTTAATTGGTTCAGATCATATATTTCAAATTGGTCATTTGCTGTGGTAGCCGGAGGTCAGGTATTTACTTCTGTTTCCCTGTTGGTTAGAGTTCTGTAAGGCTCTGTTCTGGGCCTGTTGTTATTTTCTTTATACACTTTATCTTTAGGTAATCTTATCAGCTTATACGGTTTTCAGTACCATCTTTATGCTGATGATACCCAGCTGTACTTTTCCATTCCAGAACTCTCTCCAGATATTGAACAATGTGTTACATCATGCCTTTCAGCCATTTCAACATGGATGCTTCATTGATGCTTAAAACTTAACATGGCCAAGACAGAATTACTCACCAAAACTTACTTCACAATATACAGTTTCTATCACAGTTATCCATCCTGTGAAGGAAGCATGTAGCCTTGGCTTTATTTTTTATTCTTTGTCATTTGCTCCCCAGATCCAGGCTGTTGCTAAGTCATGCTGACTTTTTCTTTCTAATATTGCTAAAATCAGACTTTTTCTATCAGTTTCTTCCGCTAAGACTTTACTTCATGCTACGGTTATCTCCCGCCTTGACTACTGCAACCTTCTTTTGATGGGGCTTCCCCTTGGTTTCTATTCAAAACTCTGCTGCTAAGATTATCTTTTTGGCTCGCTGCTTTGACCATGTCACCCCACTTCTGGCTTCACCCCATTTCACTGACTGCCCATTCCTTTCAGGATCTAGTATAAGCTTCTATTATTATTATTATTATTATTATTATTATTATTATTATCCCGCCCCTCTGCGTAACGCAACTGGGGCAGCTTACAACATTAAAATATACATTTCATATCCCACAATTCCACCCACCCCTTAAAATACTATTATACAATGACAATTTAAAAACACCTTAAAATTATAATACAAATAGACAAATAAACAATAACTGCAGCAGAATCAGGGGAGCAGGTTGGGCTGTCTCTTGATGGCCAGGATATCTATTCAAGAAAGGCCTGCCAGAAGAGATCCGTCTCAACAGCCTTTTTAAAGCTGTTCAAGGTGGTAATATGACGGATCTCATCCAGCAGGCCATTCCATAATCTGGGAGCGGTTGCAGAGAAGACCCTTTGGGTGGTTGCAGACAGCCTGGTTTTTATAGGCTGCAGCAAATTCCTCCCAGAGGACCTAAGTGAGCAGGGTGGATTATACAGAAGGAGGCAGTCCCAAAGATAGGTTGGACCCAAGCCATTTAGGGCTTTAAAGGTGATAACCAACACCTTGTACTGGGCCTGGAAACTAATGGGCAGCCAGTGAAGTGATCTTAAGATCGGTGTTATATGGTCTCTTCTCGATGTTCCTGAGACCAGCTTGACTGCCATACTCTGTACTAGTTGAAGTTTCCAGACTAAGTGCGAGGGTAGCCCCATGAAGGGTGCATTATAGAAATCAAGATGAGAGGTTACCAGCGCGTGCACCACAGTTTCAAGGTCCCTAACTTTCAGGAAAGGGCGCAGCTGACATATCAGCCGAAGCTGATAACAGGAACTCCTGACCATCGCATTCACCTGATTTATCATGTGGAGCGACAGATCCAGGAGCACCCCCAGACTGCGAACACAGTCCTTAGAGGAGAGTGTGACCCCATCCAGGACTGGAGATTGCATCCCAATACCTGGTTTCAGGGCTGCTACTGTAAGTACCTTCTTCTAACCTTTAAAGCTTTACACAACTTAGCGGGGGGGGGGGGCTTATTTGTCAGTTCTTATCTCATCCTACCATCCTGTTTGAGATCTGTGGTCCAGGGGCTTGGGGCTCCTTACCCAACCAAGGGTTTCTTCTTCCCTGGATTGGATTTGTCCTTTTTTGCTTGCTGCACCTTATTCTTGGGACCGCCTTCCCAAACATCTGCGGATTATTACTTCTTTAGCTAGTTTTAAATCCAAACTAAAGACTTTTTTATTTTTTGAAGCATTTCAAACTGTAGTTTAATATCCTCTGATAAATTAATTAATGATGTATTATCTGTTTTATAGTTTTTATAGTTGTATTTACTGGGGTAAATTGAATAATCACTGTATATTATTTTTATATTTTATGATTTTTAGACTGTATGCCATTGGTAAGTTATATGTTGTTTTGATGAATTCTGTAAAGTGCCATGCAGATTTATATAAATATAAATAAACAACAATAACAATAACAATAATAATAGAAGGGAGCCAACATTTCTCAGAAGAGATTTTTCACACAAAAAAGTCTGAGAATTTTGTTTTTTCATTCCCCTCATGAAAAATAAAACAATTTGCAAAATATTATCCATAATGCTTTCCCCATATCACCAGAATAATGCTAGATTTGAGGCATCTTATGAGACTGAAAATAATGAGCTGCCAGCTTACTGATGCCTCTTATCTGTGGCAACAGCCAAATCAGAAAGGGGAGGGAGAAGACCAAAAAGTTGGCAGACCAAACACCAGAGAAACTATTGCAGAATGTATGCAATTAATGGGGGGATTGCCTGGAGAATTTTGGAAGACTATTTTATCTCTGGCCTCTGATTTCCTCTTCTCCTCTCTTTGACAGTGAAAAGCAGCCAGGATACATATCAGTCTGTGTCCCTTCTTTTTTCCTTCCTTGTTTTCCTTTGTCTGACGTGGAGCATAGAAGAGCCTTGGATTAAAGAGCAACTGGATGTATTATATCTGTCAAGCTTTTATACTGTAAACAAAAATTTGAAAGTTCAATTGGACCTTTCAGTTTTTATCTTTGGAAGCTGCTATCTGCTTAGCTGAAAGGTGAAAAGTGGAAACACCGTAAACAACACACTGCATTCCTAAAATAGTTGAGGTGAAAATGCATTTCAGAATATGGAAGATTAATTACATACGTGCTCTTTTTCCTGATATCTTGGTTACCTTGGGGGTTTTTTTATTAACAAGAGAAGTGATCTATTGATCCCAAAGTCACAAGAGATTTTGCTCATCTTTAGAACGTAAACAAATAGGAGCTAGCTCTGGAATTTACATTTTTGGTTACACAAAAGCAACCACTGGTAGTTGCAGTGGGTGATGTATCTTACAGAGAGCATTATATTACCATTTTGCGGTAGGAGAGAAATTGGAAGCATACTAGGGTGGCAAATAAGGTTGTTAGGCAAAATAAGGAACAGACAGAGCTCTTGTACCTTTAATGGTTGTGCAGAAATGGGAATGTCAGCAGGTATTACTTGTCATGCAAAGCAATAGGTACTGAAATTGTTTTTTTGTACACAGCCATTAAAGGGACAATAGTACTGCCAGTTATTTCACCTGGCAACCCTAATAGCAATAGCAAAAAAAAAAAAAAAAAAGGGAAACATATTACCAAAAAAAAAAGGAGTAGGAGTAGGAAACAAAAGAGGACACAGGTTTGTATAAAATCTGCATACTAGTAAATTGTGTCTCATTCCTATTTTTAGTCCCAGCTAGAGTTGACCCATTGATTCAGATGGGTTTAGCTATATGTTTAGCTACTATTCAATAATTCAATTAGTCTATTCCAGGGTTAGGCAACCTTTTCCCTTTAAGGGCTGAGGGACTTCAGCTCCCAGAAGCCTCAGCCATGTTGTCCAATAGCTCCTGGGATTCTGGGAACTGAAGTCCCTCGGCCTTTAAAGGGGAAAGGTTGCCTACCCCTGGTCTATTCAATGAGTTGATTAGGACTCACCAACAGTCTTCCAGTCTATACTTAAACCTCATTCCTACTTACATTTAAACTGGTTTGCGATTTACCTTTGCTCCATATCGATGAATCAATTCCAAAAGATCTGTCATTCCCACTATGAAAGCGGATCTTTTCATTATTCCTTTGTAATTGTTTCTATTTTGGCATGATTGTCATTCCCACTAGTTTGCGCTGCTTCAAAATGCATCTCAGTGCATTGGTGACAAAAGTGGAAACATGGTGAGGATGAGGCCAGAGCGGGGTGACTTTAGCAGGCTGCTCAAAAGTACATTATTTCCACTTTGAGCAGCCTGGCTTGGGAACTAATTTTTTTTTAAAATGATGTAAGATTTGATCTATTGGTTATGCAACTACTTGTCTCGCTGAGCTGCCATTAGCCCGATTGCCCAGCGTGCTGCCAAGATGCAAAAACAACGGATCATATATTCAGTAATTAGGTACGCATATGTATGCGTGCGTGCATGCGTGTGTGTGTGTGTGTGTATATATATATATATATATATATATATACACACACACACACACACACATATATATATATATATACATATATATATATATACATATATATATATATATACACATACGCACGCACGCACACACGCACGCATACATATGCGTACCTAATTACTGAATATATGATCCGTTGTTTTTGTATATATAATGTACCCGTAGGTCACACAAGCACAAAAGCAGCGTGGGGGGGAGGAAATAGTGGATCTCCCAAAAACTGAGTCGGGATGGTAAACACCCCTCTGCCATTAGTCCATCCCCTCAAGTATGATCTGAATCAGATCCGTCATTTGCACTTCTTGAATATGCTCTGGACTTGATTATTTTCAAAAGAACTGCCAAAGAACTAGTGTCAGGAAACAGTTGTTTTGCGTTTGCCTCGCTTCATCGTGATTGCAACTGAGCTCAATAGGATTGGAATCAGTTTCAAGTGGGAACGACAGTCATATAACCTGATCTGCAATTCTCTTTCAGTCATAGTGGGAATGAGGCCTTAGAGATGCAAATTTGGAAGAAAGTGCTATAACTTCAGTACTTTGGGGTGATGCAGCAACATTAGTCTGTTGAAGCAGAAACAAGAAGAGTAACACCTTGAAGATGAACAAATTTGTTATCGCACACAGTTAACTGTTGTGGAAAAAACTTTGGCATGTGTACTTAACAGTGTGCTGTTTCCATGATGATGATCAATGGGCAATGTCACTGTCTGTGAAAAACAAACTGCATACAAGTGTACCTCAGCTAATAAAGTAGATGCATTCCTGAGCTTTACTTAGCAGCAACCTTGGTACTAGAAGTAGAGATAAGACTGAAATAATAGGATAAGTTCCTACACCACAAAAAAAGAAAAGCAATTCAACATGTTTCAGCAAACTTTTTATTAAAAACTAACAATACACACAAGTGAGATGAAACAACCAGGTCAGGTAGACCTTGCACAAGTTAACAAAAATATTTTGAATCTTCTAGAGACCTCTTGAAAGCTTTTTCTCAGGATGCTTTTTCCCCCCCTTTTTAACAGACTCCAGTTTTCTTATGATTTCCATTTTAGTGGGGAAAAACTATGCTTTTTCAACATGCCAGAGTAGCGGTTAAAGCAGGCTATTCTGCTTTCCCCTTTTCTTTCTGATTTGCTCTTCACACTTAGCTAGTAAGTGATTTGGGAATTAGCTTTTTACCTTGCTTGTTGTACGTAAACATGCACAGCTACAGTGGGGTCACCTAGAGTAGAATCCCATTTTTTCCCAGGTCCGGTTTTATTGCATTTTTTATTGCAAACACACTGCTACAACCCAACACTGAAACTCTGTCTTTTTCCAGTCCTCCTTCACCATCTTTCCAATGCCAGTGCTGCAAAAACAAAACAACAACAAAAACTTCCACCTAAACAAAAGACAAGAAAAAGGGGTCTGGAGCTAAGTTCCCATATAAAGACTTTATCACATTGTTAAATAACTCTCCTTACCTGATCCAGCTTAAAATTAAATGCGGCCAGCATCCGGACCCTATTGCAAGGGTTTTGCTGCCAAAATCTCCACCTGAATGCAGCCCAGGGCCATCCCCGCTCCTAGAGCTGCTCAGCGTGGCTCTTTTTGAAGCCGGGAGTTTTCTGACTTGAGGAATGGCTGCTGGAACGGCTCCAGGAGCAGGGATGGCTCCGGGATAGTCCTGGGTGGCAGCAAAACCCTTGCGATGGTGTCCGGACACTGCCCGAATTTAATTTTAAGCCGGATCAGGTAAGGCAAATTATTAAACAATGAGATAAACTCGATTGTTAAAAGGAGGCTTTGTTAGAGGTTTTGTTAACTGAGGTATGCCTGTATTACAAAATAGATTTTAATAACTTTGGGGTGTTTATTTTAATTATGTGTGGTGTGTGTTTTAGTTATGTTTTTAACTTTTGTATGTTTTGTATTAATTTTATAATTGTTTTTAAATTTTTATTGTGATGTTTTAATAATATTTTATCTTGTGAGCCACCTTGGGTCCCTTTTTGGGAGAAAGGCAGCATAGAAGTAAAATAAATAAAAATAAATAAAAATCTCAGCAGACCAGACAGTGGTTTTAATGTCTGTTGCTCAATTTAGGGAGTGTCCCTGATCTTGCATGTTGCCTCAGGCCCACAGCCAGCTTTCACCTGCCCTGGCAAGTGCCTGGATTGGCTGCTGGTGACTTGGAACTTTATCACACGGAGTTGTTAAAATGGGATTAAAGCATGAAAGTAGCATCTTTGACATTACCTATCACACCATGTCACCTCCATCCAGTTGCTCCTCTGTCTCTCAAGCATGGTTAGGGTGTCTCTGTGTCATGGTCAGCCCTGAGGAGGACTTGGAGGACGAGGAGGAGGATGGGTCTCCTCCAGAGAAGGAAGAGATGCAGGCTCCACCTGGTTCTCATTCTGCTCTCCCAGCCCCAGAGCAGGAAGAGATACAGGCTCCACCTGGCTCTCATTCTGCTCTGTCTGAGCCAAGCCCGGTTCTCCCAGCCCCAGAGCAGCCAGGTCCTAGTGCTCCTTCCTTGGAGGCTCAGCTGCCTAGTGGGGAGAAGCAGGAGGATACAGCAGAGCCAGTGCCTTCCTTTAGGCAGAGGAGAGCTGAGAGTGCTGGCAGTCGCAGGTCCAGGAGACTAGCTGAAAAGCAGCTGCTGAACAAGCCTCAGCTGGCACTGAGGTAGGATTTGACTATTTAAACAGTTGCAAGAGGCTTCCTCAGTGCCAAGACTTATTGTAGTTTCCTTGGGAGACTATGGTCAGTGTGGCTCCTTGTTTCCTGCTTTGTGCCTCTCGCTCTTGCCTTGTGGAACTCTGTTGCCTTGACCTTGGACCGGACTGGACCTTTGCTGATTGCTGCCTGCCCTGACCTTAGACTGACTGACACTGATTTCTGGACTCTGCTTTGCTGGTGCTTCAACTACAGGAAGGTTTGTGGCTGGCCTTGCTGTTTGCAGCTCACCCTTTCCATCCCTAGCAGCTGTGGGAACTGAGGCTGGCTGTAGTTGAGGACACTCTGGCCATTAACAGGGAAGTCCTGTATATGTTCTTTTCCCCATCATTGTACTTGCATTCTAAGAAAAGAAAAGTGTGATAATTTCTCCAGTTGTAGTTCCAGGATTGGGCAGTCCTGTTGTGCCATTCCCCTGCTCACTCCCTCTTCCCCCTCCCCCCTGATTCCCAAGCAGCCTCTTTTCTTCTTTTTTTCATTTTCTTTTCTCTCTGCCATAATTGCTAGAAGAAGAAGAAGAAGAAGAAATAAACAGCAAAAGAAAAAAACTGAAAGCCATGCTGGGTAAGGCAATGGTAAAGCAATGCAATGGGGAGAGAGGTAGGGTTAAGAAGCATGCTGGAAAAGTGAGTCCATGCCAGGAAACAGTTCCAGTTGCATTAATGGCGGACATATGATAAGGAGAGCTTCCAAACTGGTATATATGCAGTTCCTCTCTAAAGCGATTGCAGTGAGATTGGGGCTTGTGTGATAGAGCTGCCAGATCTCAGCCCTAGCCCACTTTTCTCAGGCCTAGTCCTTAGGGCAAGGGGGGGAGAAATTCAAGGCAAGAGGACTGCCTTGAAAAGTTACTTTGTTGTTGTTTTTTAATGGCAGACTCTGAGCAACTATGGTTGATGCTTGATCCTGTCATGCTCAATGACATCATCAGGACCCATCTACAGTGACATCACACAGGAGTCATCCCTAGGTCTCAAGTTTTGGCCTTGTCATTTTAAAGCCTGGATTAGCCCTGACTTGGCAACCCTGTGAGTGACTATCCTATCAAGGATAGTGTGCCTGTATATTTGCTTCCCTTTTGAATATATAGCCCAAGGTGCCAGATGATCAGCCTTTTCCTTGCACCTGTGATTATGCTTATGTAATGGGAAACCTACCTTTCCTCCATGGAAGTGTGCTATTTCCTGCCTCATGTATATAAGCCCTTTTGTCCCCATCCTATGCTGTTTTGCTGGCCTCATCCTCCAAAGAAGCACGCCAGCTCCAACCAGCCTTGTGCTAAAAATCACTCTGAAGTCTCACTTTGAGCTCAAGTATCTGAGAAAGCTTTATTGGCCTACTCTTCCATACACCCAGTTCTACCTTCCATGCACCCACCTCTGCAGCAGGAGAGTCTTGGTAACCTGCTATCCAAAAGGACAATGCTCATCTACATCGGCAAATAAAACCATCTCACCTCATCCTTACAGTGACCTGTCTTCATGATGTAGGGCCAAATCTCCAATTCTAGTGCAGACAGTCTTCACGACATAAGGACAGTTCTGCACTGAATCCACCCTATCCCTCCCTTAAACTAGTTTTTTTATATACCCACCTTTTGATCCAGATTTTGCAGGAAAACTTGAAGCACTCCATAGCAACACTGGGTGGCCGTTGGGTCTACACATGGCTCCCCATTGTGCCACCCAGAGCTGCTGCTATGGATATAGGTTGCTCCCTCTGAAGCCACAATGAGGTGCCCAGCCATGTAATCAATGCTGAGCATCTCCGTTCTGATCTCAGAGGGAGCGAATTTTGCCAATGGTGACAGCACCAGGTGACATATCAGGGATGCATGTATAGACAGCTGTCCAGCATCGCTATGAGGTGCAGAGGTAATGGTAGGAATCCAGGGCAGCTCTAGGAACAGAATATTCTGGGAGCAGCCCTTAGTATCCTGACCAGTATAGACATACCTAGTGCTTTCCAAGGTACCTTTCCTTTCTCCTTTGCACCTATGGACAGTTTTTCACTCCAGCTGTGCATTCAGAAAGTTTCTAAGGAGATCCAAGGAAAGGTATACCTGAGCTCTATCCTACCTTCAGAAGATAACTTTCTTTCAAAATGGAAATTTCCAGCTCTCTGACCTGCTTTTTTGGCTGAATGTTTGTGTGAATGCTGAAGAGAGATTTGTGTTTTTCTTTTTTCCTTTCCTGTTATTGAGTGTGTGTCAATGATTTTAGTCATCCCTATTGCTCCAGTCTTTCTGCCCACCTATTTTGGAGGAAGCGGCTGCTGTGCTCAGCATGAGCTGAAACCACAGCAAAGTCTTTGCATTTTGAACTGCTCTTCCCTAGGGCTCTCTCCCCTTCTCTTATCTGGGTCTCCCACACAAACTTGAGTATCCCTAGCTCAAGTATCTTTAAATATTATTTAGTATTACTCATTTACAAACCTTTACAAACCACTTAAATGTGCAGATTTCAAAGTGTTATGCTGTGATTTAGTACTGTATTATTAGAATTTAGTCATTTACAAATATTTCTAAACAATTTAGATTTGAAGATTTCAAAGCAGTATAATAAAGCATATGATATACAATATGCAAAAGTAAAATACAATAATTATATTGTGAAACAGGTGACAGGCTGGACTACCTAAGGCAGTGATGGTGAACCTTTTAGGGACCGAGTACCCAAAATAAAAAGTCTTTCCAGCACTGGGTGTTACTCGGTGCTGGGAAGCAGGACTTCCGGGGCCACCAGGATTTCCGGGATAGGACTCCACCCTCCGGAGGCAGCTGAAGGCCCAGGAGGAGAATGAACAGGTGTGTTCCTGTTCCTCCTCCTCCCCCTGCACCCTCCTGGGCCTTCAGCTTCCTCTCCAGAGGCAGCTGAAGGCTTGGGATGGCTGGGAAGAGGAGGAACAGGCACGCACCTGTTCCTCCTCTACCCTGCCCTCCGCGTGCACGGGTGCCATAGGTTCACCACCACGGACTAGGGAAGGCTTGCAAAAACTGGTATGTTTTCAAGATGTGTCTAAAATAAAACCTGATGGAATATTGCTCCCTTAGTACTGAAACCTTCAGTCTGTTTTTAGCCATGCATGGTTGTGTCCTATTTGTCAGGCCACAGAGCTCTCATTTTGAATTGCAATGATTCATGATTATTTAGTCTCCCCATCTTCAACTCTGACTCATGGATTTTTAGTATATTCTTTTAATTCTATGTCTTGCATGGCTGCTGTACATAGAGATGTCCACTACACATAAGCTAATTAATTCTCTATTAGAATGTATAAGGTTATGTTCTGGGTTGCAGAGTGAAAACTGGAGATGGCTCTTATCCTTTTCATGGTTATGTAGAAGAGGGAATTTAAGCCGATGTTGTTGTTACCTGGTTGTGTGATAAGGAACACGTTCTGAAATTCCCTTTTCTGCACAACCCTGGCCCAGCACTGAACACTATATGTGTTTTAGATCCTTGGATGTCAGAGTAAATCCTCATTAGAAATAGCTTTGTGTGAGTTTTGGAGGGCAAATCTGTTAAGACCTGCTACTGCCAAGGTTCAACTATCCTGTTTATATGTGTATCCCAGAACATGCATGGTTTCCCAGAGAGGCCACCCTTATGAACAGTGCTTTGTAAGGGACGTCACAAGGTCGCCTTAGAAAGCAGCAAGACATCAAACCTAGGAATGGTTCAAAACAGTTCAAATATTCTTTTTTTAAATGTACAGATTGCACACCTCTATCTGGTTCAGGGAGTGTGGGAGTCTTTGAAGAAAACAGAAATGCACTAATTAATTAATTAGAAAGAGAATGGAGGAACCGTAAGAACTGTAGAACAGACTCTTTAGAGTTTTCTGATCATTTTATACAAATTGAAATAAATAATGTATTGTCAGTATTCAAGCAATTCTTTTAATATACTGTACATAAGTACATTCTGTTGGGTGTTGATTTTTTAAAATCTATTTTAAATGTTGTTTTTTAAACAGAAAGCTATGGAAGAGAACTCCTGCATTTAGACCATTATAAAGTGCTTGGTAGTGGGTTTTTTTTTCCTTTTTGAGTAGGTTGTTTTGTGTTTGTTTTACTTCCTCCTGGCTTTCCGAGAGGCCTCAGACATTCTCTTACTGTGGAATGCAGAGGTACATCTGCTCCACATCAAAGCTGGCTGGCTGTTTCTCTGCCCTGTGTTGTGGTTCGTCATGCAATATTCTCAATCCATTCTCCACTCCTCATTTTTCTCTTCCACCATCACCTCTTAATCTCTTCCTGGCAAAGATCAGCTATGTCACTGAGGACACTACTGTTTCATATGTTACTAAAACAAAAGGCAGCGAGCCTTTGTTATTGTCCAAAGATCCCCAGGAATTCTGATGAACTCCCAGCAACCCTGCATGAGGGAAAGTCTCCTCTGGCTATTGTTACTGATATCATTTCCTGTATAAGAACAGTTTATTTTATTAGCGTAGGAGAGCATTGCTGCAGATATCCAGATGGGCTGAGGTTGAGATTAGAAAGGTAGCTTTAACCCTGACAGCCACAGATCTGAGCCTGTGCAATGCCTCTCTTTAGTACTGTACAGCATACCCAAATCCATAAGATGTAAGGCCAGAATCCCATCAACATGTTGCTGAACTGTGAAATTAGACGATAGTAGAACCTACAGATTATTTATTGATATGCACTCTGACAATATTAGATAAAAGTAGTTGGCAGGCTAATTCATAGGCTCCAACTCCTGATTAGGCAGGGAGAGTCCTGATTTTTCAGCTACTTGCAAATGTCCCAGCTTCTCTCCCCTCCCCCTACTTTCCCACTTTGCCCATCAACTTATTTCTATTGCTGCAAACTGAGTTCAAAGTGCAAAACTAATTTGTTCTCAATTAACTCAGCAACTCAGCACAAAAGTTAGAATCATACAAGCCATTGTATTCCCTATTACCATGTATGGATGTGAGATCTGGATAGTGAAGAAAGATGATAAGAAGAAAATAAATTTATTTGAGATATGGTGCTGGAGAAGAGCGCTGAGGATCCCATGGACAGCCAAAAAGACAAACTAGTGGGTCCTAGAGCAGATCAAATCAGAAACCTCCCTGGAAGCCAAGATGACCAAACTGAGGCTGTTGTACTTTGGACACATCATGAAGAAGGGAGGACTCTTTGGAAAAGACAATAATTCGGGGAAAGGTGGAGGGAAGCAAGAAGAGAGGAAGGCCACATGCTAGATGGACTCTATTAAGGAGGTCACGGGTATTAAGGGGTTGCAGGAATTAAGCAGAGCAGTGGAGGACAGAGGGTCTTGGAGATGTCTCATCCATAGGGTTGCCATGAGTCAAGAATGACTTGAGGACTGTTAACAACACCAAAAACTCAGCAGAAGGGAAAGGAAAGGAATGGTGGGATCTTGACCATCCCTGTAGATTCAGAAAAAAGCAAATTGCTGGAGCCTTTCCTTAATCCCTTTTGCCATCTTGACTACACTCTGATGTTGCTTGGCCATACACATCCTTGTTTTCATTTGTGAAAGGTGGGAGGGTATGCTAATAGGTAAAATACAGTTCTAACTAACAGCTAAGGACATTCAGTTTCTTATCAGAAACTGATAAAAAGTGATAAAAAGCCTATCACTCACAATGTGGCCTGCTGGGGGAGGAAATTATTGGAGTTATGTTCCAAAAAAAACTTAAATTTCTAAGCTCTTGGCTAAAGCTACAACTGCTTCTATGAGAGCTAATAATATTTTTGTGTTCTTCTCTGTTTTTATTAATGAATTGATTCCTAAAGCAAATAGATGATTTGCTAAAGTTATATTTAGGGCCTCTGCAGATGGAGGCATGGAAGGGGAGGGGCAGCCGCAGAGTGGCCGTCTCAACCCCTCCCAAGGAAGTCATCAGGGGGCGCGCCCTGAATACATCCTCCCGGTGCAGCGCCTTCAAGCGCTGTGCCAGAAGAGGCGCAGAAGAGCCTCACGGCGGCTCTTGATACGTCCCTTCTGCTGGCTCTGGAAGGACCAGCATTTTAGCACTCATTTCAGGGCCAGCAGAAGGGAGGATTGGGGCTGAGGCATGGGGCAGCCTCAGCCCCAATTCTCCGCTTCCCAGGGTGGCCCATGCCCGCCCATCTGCATCCCCCCCTTAATGACATTGGGCCTTTACAGATTGCCAGAAATAATGCAGCTTGAGGTCACTTTAACTGTCCTGGCTCAGTGCTAGGGAATCATGGAAACTGTATTTTTTTCTGGGACATTGAGCCTTCTCTGTCAGAGAGCTCTGGTGCCACAATAAACTACAGTTCCCATGATTCCTTAGCACTGAGCCAGGGGAGTTAAAGTTAAAGCTGCATTATTTCTGGCAGTCTGTAAAGGCCCGTTGTTACCAGTTTTCTGAGACATTGGTGTGTGTTTTGAACAAGATGAAGGAAAGCACAGCCTATAAGATACACATATAACCCCTGACACCCACGTATGCAGCCTTGAACTCCTCCCCACCAGTCCCTCAATGCCCCCGAACCTCTCAATGTTTGATTACATTTTTTATTAACATGCTGCATACAAAACAAGCAAAACATACAAAACGTACAAAACATACAAAACTTATTGAGCCTACATAAACATCTAAACAAACGAAACTTAAGTCTTCCTTATCAACAAAGTCTTGATGCTTCTTCAATATAATCAAGTCTGTTGTAGCTTCTTAAAGATATTCAAATCTTTTTTCATAGTATAATGTTTGATTACATTTTTCCAGCATGATTTTTGTCTGAAAGCCATGCCAAACCATCCAAAATTGCATGTAAATAAATCAGTTTGTCCACCCCAATTCCAAAAGCCTGTTTTTCCAGCTGAAAATTGGTCCAAAATGGCAATTTTGTTAAAGGCAATGATATAAATGCATTCTTGAGTATTTAGAAACTTTTTATGGATTATATGAAAAATCTGAGAGGGGATATAGTGATATCAGGATTCAATATGTAAGCATTATTTACTTATTTTTGGATTTTTTTATTGTTTCCTTTGTAGAAGAGATAGGATGTGATATTTAGAGGAGTGATAAGATGATAGCTACATTCAGCTGCAATTTATATCACTTGGAAGTGCAATAATTTCACGCTTATATAAATTATATGTTTAGTATTGGTAGTAGTAGGTGGGTGAGGTTGTATTATTGTAGGGGGGGTTGAGGTTTTGCTCATATTTTTGTTTGTTTTTGTTTTGTTTTTTCTTTTGTTTCTTTGTTTTTGTTTTTTTATGTTCACTAATATTGTAATTATTAAATAAGTGTTTTGTTAATGCACCAATAAAAATTATTATCAAATGGCAAATAAACATGATATGTTTTTTTTACTGTGTTGGGAAGGACCAGTGCAATTGATGAGTTAAAAGTATCCTCTGTAAAGATAAAAGGTAGATTGGGGTGGGTTGGAGTGGAGAAGTGGCATAGTTCTGCCTGACAGAACTTTATGCTATATCCCCCTGATCCAGAATCTTGGTCAATGTTTTAAGGCAAAATAATAGTGATAGGCTTAATTAACTAAATTAATCTGGGAGGATTTCCATTCCGCTGCTTTGAACTGCTCTGCCTGAGGTTTTAGCATATACAGGTGGGAGAGGTGGAATCACCTGAGACTCAGGTATGCCAATAAGTAATTTAAAAACACTCACAATTCATGTATGTACTATGCAAAGTTATATACAATACACAGATTCTGTTGTCCCCATTACAGCAATAACTTCAATTGACAGTCATCACTACAGTGGATCCAGCAATTATAATTATTCTGTTTGTTTAGGGAAATTAAATGTATGGCTTTAGCTTTAATTGTAATGATTTAAACACCTTAAATGGTCTGCTCCAGGCATCCCTCCTAAATCTGTAGCAGCTGTAGTATTTGGTTCAGCCCACTGAAAATACTCTGCCATATTGCCATGGGTTGAATTGGTTGTACAATAGCCAGATCCACATTCTGAACTTTGCACAGTATAAATCAGGGGTAGGCAACCTTTCCCCTTTAAGGGCCGAGGGACTTCAGCTCCCAGAATCCCAGGAGCTATTGGCCAACATGGGACTATTGGCCAACATGGCTGAGGCTTCTGGGAGCTGAAGTCCCTCGGCCCTTAAAGGAGAAAGGTTGCCTACCCTTGGTATAAATAGTTGTACAGTATACTGATTTCTAACCACAAAGGTTCTTAAAGCAGTTCACACAAAAAAAATATAGGTAGATGGTATTGTCCTCACAATGACAGGTCCCATAAAATAAATACAGGTACTGGAGGATATTTTTTTTATATACAGTGGGTCCTCTGCATTTGCTAGGGTGGAGGCCATAGGACCCTGTGAAAGAGAGGAAACCACAAATTAAAAAAAAAACTGTTCTTTTAACCTGAGAGAACACCTCTCTAGGAATCTCTAGGTCCTCCAGTGCAACTCTGTGGTCAACCTCTGCCAGACGCTGACCATAGAATTGTGCTAGAAGACCTGTAAATCCCTAGAGAAGTGTTCTTTCTAGGAATCTCTAGGTCCTGCAGCACGACATCTGGTGGACATTGTCATGCTGGAGGAGATTTCTAGAAATAACATATTAATCAAAATTGGGAATAATCAAATCCACAATCAATGCTGCAAATGTGGAGGGCTAACTGTGGTTATCTTAAAACTTTGGGAGGATTTGAGGAAAGAGAAATTAGCCTTGTTTTAAGCCCCTTGGTCTTCAGAAAATTATCTGTTTTCTCCATGCAATCTTAACAATGATATTATTTGTTAAGCTCTCCATGAGAGCTTAACAATTATATTATATAATGAAAGGTGAAGATATAGTCAAAGGCCAAAAGGTGATCTGTGCGGGCTTCAGACACATACCAAACAAGGTGTTTAAGCCCATGGCATTACAGCTGAGGGTCAGTATAGGCTAGCCAAAAATTGCATCTGCCACAAGATCAATGAGAATAGGCCTCCTATGAAAACAGAATTAGGAATGACAATCCCTCCTGTCTCTGGTCCAGGCATATAGCCAGGGGCTAGAGAATGGGAACAACCTGTTTCTCATATATGTAAGCACCTGAGATGTCTTAAGAAAGTAGCAGATGCTTGTGATATTTTATGTTTCTATCGGGGGGTGGGGGGTGTCAGTGAATTAAAAAAATGATTGTAATTTCCAACTACATTGCATTTCATTTTTCATTTCTGAGAACCTTTTATTGTTTTTCATCTGGAAACCAGAAAGGCTAGAATTTATGGAATTGTGTTTTCTTTCTGCCCTTGGGACAGGTGGTTACAACAGATGAGATGCCACTGTTAGCATGCAGTGGATCCCATCTGAAAGTTATCATACTTTCCAGTTAACAGCCTGCCTTTTGAATTTTGAATATGTAACTCACGCTACCGAGAGGAAGAGATGATCAGTTTCATCATGTTTCTTCCATTCTCCTCTTCTATTGCCTTGTCTTTTTCCCTCCTAGTCTTCAATTTGTAGAGCACAGGTAGTTGTGCTCTGCCACCTACAGTTCAAAGGGATGAAATTCATAAAAAGACTTCCCTTGCACAGTGAGATGCATATTACTTAAAAACTATGGACATTATCACATGGGGAGTCGCGGGGAGAAAGTGGAAATAAACGGGCACGAGCGGAAGTCTTTAATTTACGGGATTTGTCCCGTTCCGCCTCGTCTGATAACTAAATTCGAATTTAAAAGGGGGTTAATTCGAACGAAAACCTGATCTTTTCATTTTTGGGATTTTTGAGGATTTGAAAAGATCAGGTTTTCATTTGAATTAACCCCCTTTTAAATTCGAATTTAGTTATCAGACGAGGCAGAATGGGACAAATCCCGTAAATTAAAGTCTTCCGCTTGTCCCATTTATTTCCACTTTCTCCCTGCAACTCCCCGTGCGATAACGGCCTATGAATGGCATTTTCATTTGAAGATGCCTCTCCTACTATAAAGAGGAATTTGACTATTCAATAAATAATAATCAGTGCTAGGAGGTTGTGAAAACTTTCTTGGAGATTTTCATCTAAAAGCTGATGATGTGATGGTGGTTCATTGGGTTTGGGATATAAGGCTTGTTTTAATCTTTCATTCAAAATATAGGGGCACCTGTGATGGCCATAAAAGAAAAGCTGGCATCCATATTAGAATAATACCTTTATTAGTACAACCAGAAGGAGCATAATTTTGTGGGTTTTTTGGTTTGTGTAATAAAATATATGACCTTAATATGGATTTTAGATCTAATCTTTACTTTTAGTTCTAGTGTAACTTCTGGAATGAGAGGTATTGATAGATGGGATCACCTTTTCAGAAACAGTTGCTCATTTCTTCTACTTCTACACTCCACCCGCACAACCCTTGCCAGTTTTGTTGATAAAGTGTTAGAGAACTTGGTCACGAGAACATTAATTTTGTGTATATATCAATCAAGACTTACAGAGTAAGGTATCTCTATGCCAGTCAGAAAATGTGTGAGAAGTATGCAAATTCTGCAAGAAACCATCAAATGCTAAGGGCTAAAATCCTAGACAACCATATGTTCAGAGAAAGGAAAAGGGTATGTACTGCTGAAGTGTTCTGAAAAGTTTTCCTGACTACGGTCATATGGATTATTAAGAAAGCTTCATTTTAAGCAGAAAAGAAGCTTGCCAATTCTGCCAGGTGAATATTTTAAATTCACAACTTTCAAAATATATCTGGCTTTGCTTGTCCTTCACCATCACCTGTGGTTATACTGCAGCCAAAATCAACAAAAACCTTACTGCTGCAAAGCAAAATACTGAACAGAAACAGGAGTATTCAGACTATTCAGGAGCAGAACTATGAATAGCTCATGTGAAGAAGCTCATGTATATACACCTCAGTTGTGACTCAAGGAAGGTATAATGTATGAACTCTACCTTAAGGAGGAATTTGTGAATTGTTCGCTGAGCTTGCATATGCTGAGATTTCTGTTTCAGCAAAAACGTGTGTCATTTTAAAAGAATTATTAGAGATTTTTGTTGTACAGCACACCTCCTACTATGGTTAGAATAGTTGCTAAGAGCAGTACAAAGTAATGACAATTTGCAAAAGTAATGAGCATTTTAAAATCCACCTTGCACAGTTTTAAACAACTCACAAGAAACAAAAGTAGTAAGAAGATCGTGCCAACCGGGGTGCGGTGGGGGTTAACATCCCCAGCATGTTCCTCAACTAGATTTAAAGTTAAGGGATAGTGTTCCACATTATACCAAATCATCTGGTTTTGAACATGTTCCCAGATAGTCACACATCAAAACCTGAAAGAGTTTTTGTCTTTTCATTTTTATCAAGTTCCAAAAACACAAACATTTCCCAGAAAGTGAGCACATCGTGGTTTAACTTGCATATAAAACAGAGGTGGACAGATCTATTGATAGATCATGATTTGCAGTACATAGGCAACAGTTGCTGAGTTTGCAGTACTATCAGCAAAATGACACACATATCCATACATACACATTTGTTGTTGTTGTTGCTGTGTGCCTTCAAGTCATTTCTGACTTATAGCTACCCTAAGGAGAACCTATTGCTGGGTTTTCTTGGCAAATTTCTTCAGAGGGGGGTTGCCATTGCCTGTGTGTGTGTGACTTGCCCAGGATCACCCAGTGGGTTTCATGGCTGAGCAGGGATTCGAACTCAGTTCCCCATACACTGCCCTAAATTATGCTGCTAAAATGAAGAGAGCTTGAGGGAATTTAAGGTAGAATTTTGTATGGAAGGATTGTAAGCTCCATCCTGGGACTCAAAATAAATTCTCCTGCACAGATTTAAATGCATATACACCAGGCTCCAGCTGACCATGCTGGTTAAACAAGAACAACAGTGTAGACCCCATAAGCCCCAGTTCTGTCTGGCCCTCAGGTAAGGATACAGGTTGAGATAAAGACACTGTTAATACCTTTCCAGAGTAATCTTTTAAGAACCAGCTAAGGCTGTTTCAAATACCCACATTGTCTGTAGATGGCAGCCACACTTTACTTTCCTCCTTAGTTGTGCTGCGAGTATTTGTACTCCCTGCGGAAAGTAAGCAAACAGGTTAGTCTGGGGTGAAGAACAAGGGGAGGGAGGGCAAAGATGTGAAACTCTAAAGCAGGTTGATACTAGCTATGAGGGCTGCTCTTTCTTCATCTGAAGCAATATCTTTGTTCCAGAGATCAGAGGAAATACTGAATGCTGTCACTGATGAGTTCACACACCGTAACACTAGACCAAATATTTGTTAATCTGCTCCCAACATTTATCTTTCTTCAGTTTCAAGAGCTTTGCTGGGAAAATAGCATGATTCAGAGGATCCTATATCCTAATTTGTATATTACAGTTTTGTAACTGACATCTTTTGAATATACTGGTTATGTGCCAAACCACAGCTGATGGGGCATGTTGCATTCAATCTGAGAGAATGTGTATTCTTTGAAAAGTGATTCCATGATTGCTTATAAAGCATTGCATTTTATGTAACAATTGTGTTTTTAACTATGTTGTAACCCACCTCGAGCCACAAAGAGAGGCAGGTAAGAAAATATTGTTTTATTATTATTATTATGGTTTGTGAACAGTGCTCATTGTCTTCACTTGTAGGACTGGGGCTGTTGCTGCCATCTACAGTCCTGCACTCTCTTTCCCAGAGTGCTCTTTAATCTTTCCTCTCTGACCTATTGCTCTACTCAGCATGCCTTTCTTTTTCTTTTCTTTTAAATTTCTGTTTTGAACACTATTTAGCAATTATGGCATGAGGGCCAGCACAGCGTAGTGGTTTGAGCATTGGACTAGGGTTCTGGGGACCAGGGTTTGAATCCCTGCTCAGCCATGTAAACTCACTGGATGACCTTGGGCAAGTCACACTCTCTTGGCCTCAGAAGATGGCAATGCATACTCCTTCTGAAGAAATTTGCCAAGCAAACCCCATGATAGGGTCACCTTAGGGTCAACATAAGTTGAAAACTACTTGAAAGCACACGACAGCAAAACAATTATGGCAACACAATTGGGCTGAAAAAGAAAAGAAAGTGTTAAAAAGAAAACCAGACTGCTGAGGACTAGGGAGAGGGAAGGAGAGAAAGGAGGAGACTGAAATTTCCTGACTGTCCATATCCCAGAATCACAGCTGGACACTTATCACACACAAGGGCTAATGCAAAAGCAATGCGCTTGGCAGGAAATGGTGGGCTTTGCCTATCAATGGAAAGGTGTGCCACAGTCACAGGTGGATACAGACCAGCGACAGGTCAGTGACAACATTGTCTTATAAGGTTTTGCTACAGACACTACTATCCTATGACTACTTTTCAAGCCTTGTAAGATAATCTCTGTCATCTGATAAGATTCCACAATTGATGCTACTATCCTGCTTCTATTCCACTTTTTGAGCCTCGTGCAATCATCTCCACAGTGAACTAAGAAGTGATGGAGTAAACTGAGAAATGGCCATGCTGGCTTGGGGATTCTGGGAGTTGTAGTACAAGAAAGTGGCTTTTCCCAAGCTCTGAGCATTCTGCCAAAGAAGCATAGGGCACTGAGGGGTTCTACTTTTGGTCCATGTTAATTGTATAAAAAGAGGGAAGGAAAAGAGAGAAATTAACCAATGAAGACATGGGCTGTCGTCCACAAAAGCACATGCTGCAATAAATTTCTTTGTCTTAAAGGTGCCACAAAGCTGCTTTTTTTCTTCCCTCTTTTTATATTAATTGTATAGCTGGTATTCCTGAATGGGCTACTGTTATCTTAAAGCAGAACATAGACCTGATGATCCAACTAGGTATTAGTTTTGCTTCACAATGTTCAAAGATCTTTTCACAGCTTTGGGTCATCTGCCCACTTGGCTGGCTTTCCTGATAGCACATTGCAGTGGGAGGTTTCCAGATGTGAAATTCTTTTCTTTTCCTTTCAGCTTTGGAAGAATGATTATATAGCCTGTTTCAAGAGTGATGAATGGTGTGCTACCACATACTGAACTTGCATTCAGGCTGAGAGCAGGCTTGTGCCACCAAGCAGCTGAAAACACGGGAGAGACAAAACTCTCCCAGTTACCATGCAAATTGCTCTTGCATTTCAACAGCAGAGGCCCTTTGTTTGGCTGATAAATCAATAATCAGCCACACAGCTTCTTTCCAGCTGCATACACCATGGCTCATAATCATTTTATGATAATTATTACCGTTGTTTTTCTCTTTCTTGGCAAAGTCCCTAACAGATTGGAGTGCGTGGAAATGCTTCTGATTAGCTTTTGTGTACTAAGGATGCAGCTCCTACAGACTGGCATCAGGGCTCCAATGCCAAGGCAAGGTCAGGGCATAGCTTTTTACCCTAGCTCTGGGACCAAGGACAGACCTGATGGAACAGCTGTTCCAGGCCTCCATGTGTGACTCTGCTGGCTGGGGAATTCTGTGGGTTAATGTCCAAAATCTGGTTGGTTAGTCTCAGCTCATGTAGATCCACTGAATAAAATGTTAAGGTGGTATCATATATCCCACTATAGTGAGATAATTTCATTTTTAAATTATATTAATTATTTCTAAATCTGCGTATATGTATAAATTAATTCATGCAAAATTTTGTGTAAATCATGGGTTCTTCTTGATCAGGCATAATTTCTTCTTTTGGAGCAGTCATGGAGCATTAACATGGAACAACCTATGTGTTAAATGTGCAGCTCCTTCTACAGTAATATTCCACTAGCATAGCAAAAATACTTTTAACAGACTGATCTTCACGTAGATAAAAATGAGAGCTACAGTCTCTAGAGATTCTTACCGGAACTTAATATTCAGACGGCTGGGAGTTAATAAACTGAGTATTTGAATGACAGGAAGACATCAGTTCCTAGAGTTTCTGCATTGTGCTGGAGTCAGAGGTGAAAGAGTTCACACACAATGGAGATGCTGCTTTGAGATGCTGGCAATGCTGGGAAATGAGGAACTTCAACAGGAAATCTTTGGGATATTATACAGGAACTAATAGAAATTCCTTAGATTACCTGGTAGCATCTCCTTATAATCTCCAAAAGAAGAGAATGTATATTCTGATGGAAATGCAGAGACTCCAGAAAAAACAGCAAAATCCTGTTTAGGGCTAGGTTCTTTGTCCATGTTGATTTTCAAAGAAATCAGTTTAATTTACTTTCATAATACAACAGAACAGAACAATGAGAATAAAAGAAAAAATAATAATCATATAGTTGAAAGAGACCTCAAGGGCCATCCAGGCCAATCCTCTGCCATGCAGGAACACACAATCAAAGGACCTCTGACAGATGGCCATCCAGCCTCTGTTTGAAAACTTCCAAAGAAGGAGTGTGCTCCACTGTCAAACAACTCTTCCTGTCAGGAAGTTCTTCCTAATGTTGAGGTGGAATCTCTTTTCTTGTAGTTTGCATCCATTGCTCCGTGACCTGTTTTCTGGAGCAGCAGTAAACAAACTTGCTCCATCCTCAATAGGACATCCCTTCAGCTATTTAAACAGGGCTATCATATCACCTCTTAACCTTCTCTTCTCCAGGCTAAACATATCCAGCTACCTAAATTATTTCTCATAGGGCATGATTTCCAGACTCTTCACCATTTTGGCTGTTGTCCTCTGGACACACTCCAGCTTGTCAACATCCTCTTTGAACTGTGGTCCAGAACTGGACACAGCATTCCAGGTGAGGCTTGACCAAACCAGAATAGAGTGGTACTATTAACTCCCTTGATCTAGACACTATACTTCTATTGATGCACATTGGCTTTTTTAGCTGCCACATCATACTGTTGATTCATGTTCAACTTGTGGTCTACTAGGGTTCCTAGATCCCTTTCGATTGCCTAGCAGAGGGGCGGGATATAAATAAAAATTATTATTATTATTATTATTATTATTATTATATGTTCTGTTGTCAAGCCAGGTGTCTTTTGCTTGAGCCTACTGGGAATGGCAAGAGTCTCCCTCTTCTTCTCCTCTCCCTCCTGCTGAATTAATTAAGGGCATACTACTTTTGCAATTTGCACATAGGGCCTTTGCAGACTGCTAGAAATAGTGCAAATTGAGTCCACTTTAACTGTCCTGGCTCAGTGCTAGGGAATCATGGGAATTGTATTTTTTTCTGAGACATTGAGCTTTCTCTGTCAGAGAGCTCTGGTACCACAATAAACTACAGTTCCCATGATTCCCTAGCTCTGAGTCAGGGCAGTTAAAGTGGTCTCTATTTGCACTATTTCTGGCAGTCTGCAAAGGCCCCTAGTCTGCAACAACTGAATTAAGATGAGGACAAAGAAGAAACTAGAACATTTCAAAAGCATCTGAAAAGTGGGACAACAGAGGGTTAATTGGGGCTGTCCCTGCCAAATTGGGACAGTTAGATGGTATGTGTTTACAATCTATCTACACAAATATGTGGAGCTGCTAACCAAGTTAATACTGTACCTTATGCATCTAAAATGTCCAGGAAATTTTATGCTATAATACAGTTTCTTGGCTTTTAAGGTGCCAAAACACCTGTTGTTGTTTTTATTGGAACAGAATAACAGAAATTACTTCATTTGTGATGGTCCTTTTAAGTCCGAATATATTGCCTGTGTTGACTTATATGAAGAGGCTGTTATTCTGTAAATATTCTCAAAATCAATTGCTAGAGGCTGTCTCCTGAATTTAAAAGCAGAAATATTGTCTGGTAAAAACCTCAGTTAAATACTGAATTTTGTATAACCTATACAAAATCATACATCAGGAGGAAGCTGACAGACTCCTTTACCAGAAAGTAACAGATAAAACAACCCATGAGCCAGTAACCTGGATTAGTGACTCTAGATGACTATTTCTTACTAGCTGATAGATTCATCGTTCAAAACTCATGTCTCAGACTCAGCTGGATAGTCAGACAGAATGTAAGTGGAATCATATTTGCCTGAACTGCTGTTAAACAGATGGTAACCCTGACTGGCACACATGACTGTGGAATGCAATGAAATCAGGCCGTTCTGGGAAAATATTTGTCTCCACTTATATGGCTAACTAGAACTACAGGGCTGACCTTTCTGAAGTCTTTACTCATGGAAATAATCCTGATACATGAGAGAATTTGAGAGAGAAAGAGAGAGAGGTGATGTCTAAGCTTGTAATGTAAAAGACATATCAAAATAATTTTAAGGGAAGTGTGAACAAAATGAAAGTGACTTGAATTATTAGCACAAAAGAGTATAAAGTAATCATCTGTATTTTGTCTCTGTCACACACCACAGATAACTACTGGTTGCTTATGGCAATAGTCAATTAAGCATTTGTTGGGCTGGAAAATCAGATTCATTCTCACACAGGACGTTTTCACACTAGACCCACAAAGCCGCCTGGAGCCGACCGTGCCGCTCATTCCGGAATGGCTCCGGCGGCGGCAACAATTCCTTTTTAAAAAAGGAATTACCTGGCCGGGGCTGATGCCGGAGGACGTCCGGAGTTAGCGCTGGATTGGCCGGAGTGAGGCCGGACTTGCTGCGACGTGAGTGTGAACACACTGGAAAAGGAGCCGGACTGGGGCCGGAGGGGGGTAGGATTGCGTCCGTCTAAAGCCCCGTGTGAAAACGCCCACAGAGTCACATATTTTGGATGATTGAGCCAAACTGGAGAAGATGTCCAGAAATCAACAATCTGCACTATTATTTAACAAGTCAGACAGAACTGGATCAGGGCCACCATGACAGCTTCCAAACTGTTTTCCCAGTTCAAACCTTTCTCCTGCTACAAAACTGTTGTTATCCCTATTGAAGAAACATACAGATTCTATAATGCTATCTGCATACTTTCCTCTGTGAGACAAAGAGCTTCTTATCAGAGGAAATATGGATTAGAACATATTAAGAGGAAAGATGTAGTCTGGAGCTCCTAGAATTTCCAAGCCAACAGCAACTATGCTTGCAGGGAATTCTGGGAAAATAAGTCCCAAAAGTCACATTCTAAGCTCTGGAAGGGCTATACTCTCCTCTCTAGTAGTATGGCCCTAATCTGATCCATCCTCCAGATTCTCTTAGCTTTAGCAGTAAACAAGTATTGTGTGTCTTTAGAATTTGTTCTTGATCATTCTTCCTATCAGAGGTGGTCCTCCAACTGTTTAGGATTTCATATATTTAGAAGTAGAAACTGGCATAGCCAGTGGTAAGACATTCTGGGAGTTGTAATCAAAAATATTTGGAGGGCCCAAATGTTCCCCACCTTGTTCTATATCAAAAGATAAGGCAACAGTTTAACCAGCTTTAAAAGGAATTGCCTGATATCTTGAAATACAGCTAAAAGCACTGACATCTGTACTGTCAGTGTACAAACTGTACTTATATATTTTCCCCTCACACAGAGATAATCCTCACATGAGGAAAACATGTAGTCTGAATACAGTGCACACGTGTTGTGATAGGATTGTTTATTCTTCTGTGAGTTCGGAAGGAAGTACATACAACAGGATTTTTTAATTATTATTTTATACTCATAAAACCAACAAACACTTCAGTTTACTAGAGACAGAACAACTACTTTTTCCTGCATGGAGATGGCATGGCTACATTACAGAGTTATAGCAGCCTGATATCAAACTCCATTCTAAGGAATCCTGGGTTTTGTAGTTTGGCGAGAATTCTCTGCTTACTAGAGAACTACAGTGGATTCCCTTGAATTACAGTTCCAAAGGCACCCTGAGAAGAGGAGCTAAGAATTAAATCAGGGTACCTTGGAACTTATAGTTCAGAAGAGTGCACTAGAACTCTCAAGCAGAGAGGTCTAAGTACCTAACTAAACTACAAATCCCACAATTATTTAGGACTGAGCTGTATCAGTTAAAAGGGTATCAAAGTGATAAAAGTGTGTACTGCAGTTACACGTAGACCGAAATTCTACTGTTTATCTCAATTAGGGTTTACCTATTAAATCAGTGGGATTTACCTATATGTTGACTCACCATTAAACAATTGATTTAATGAACTTACTGGGCCTAACCAAAAGATTCAGGTCCTAGAGATTACTTGAAGGAAAGACAGATGTTGTGTAAAATGGTGCTAAGGCAGTAGCAGAACCTGTATTTTAGTATGCTTGATGTACAGTCTAATTCTCCCTGATGCAACCTGTAGTGCCTCATATCTTTCTGTACTTTATTCCAAAGTATCAGCATTATCTGCAAGAGCTTTGGGATCACACACTTCCCATATCCCTATCCTCCTCTACCACAGCCACCAGAGAGATTGAAAGCTTCTGTTTCTATTTTCAACTGTAATTTCATGTCACATCCAAACATTAGATTGTGATTTATTCTAATTATGCTTTGGGGGCGGGGAGGGGGAGCCAAATCAAATTCACAAAGCACAATTGAATGTGACTTTTCTATAAGCCATAATGAGAATTAACACATTTTAACGGTTCAGATACAATGCAGAACCAAAGTCACAGAAAGTTACTATTTGGACTACAGCCCCCAAAATCCCCAAGCAGCATGGCCAATAACCATGCTGGCTCAGAGATTCTGGTAGGTAAAGTCCAAAAAGTAACTTCCCAAGATTTGTGCAAAATTGCAGTCATTTAAAATTGGCACTTCAGCTTTAGATCTCCTCACAGCTACATCAGAGGAAAGACCAGCCTGAGGCTCACTTTAATAATGCTAAACCACAGGTTAGGATTAAAATATATCTAAATGCAGCTAGTGACAGATAACATCCATGTCCTACTGGTGCCATGCCAGGTGCCAATTCTATCTGCTACCTAATTTCAAGCTAAACTCTATCATGATCTGTTTTACCTCATCAAATCAATGCAGCAGACAATATAAGCACTGGCTCATTAAAGTTAAAATGAAAATAAAATTATCAGCATCTGAATTTAATGAACTGGCTAACAAGCATATCTTGGTAAAGCTGAAGAAGACCATGGGAAAAGATTATAGACTCTATCAAGGAAGCCATGGTCCTGAGTTTGCAAGACCTGAGCAGGGCTATTCATAACAGGGTCATTTGAAGTCACATGGCTTCCAAAAGCTGCTGTTAACTTGGTTTGCACATAACAATAACAACAAGTAACAGCGCAGCTACATAACCAAAAAGCAGCATAGGATATAAAGCTGAATCTTTGTTTAGCTCCATACAGCCCTAGGGGAATAACATATACAGAGAAAGTTGCTGCTTTCAAAGGTTTGATGAATTATGCTTTCTCGGAGCATTAGTTGTTTGTTAAGCCTGAGAGATTTATTTCATTAAAAATTTACTCACATTTTATGGGAAATCAATGCGCCATCTTATGTTTATTGTTTGTGAGCTAGCTAATTATTTGGGGACAGAATCTATCCCCCTCACTTTACAAAATATCAGTTTCAAAACCATAACAGAAAGGCAAAACAGTCTGGTAGACTTGTGACCTTAATTGGAAAAATGTCAGACTTCTTGATTTACATTTGCTAACAGGTTTGGGGGCCTCTCAGCCTCAAGGACTGAAATGCTCTCTCTGCCAATTACTTTGAAGTAGTTTTGTTACCTTCAGATTAAGACAGCTCAGGACTATTATTTTAAAGATAGTCAAATTGGTGTGAAACAGTTTTCAGAGACATGTGAAAGAATATTTTCCCGGGCAAAAAGGACCATCATTTGAGTATGCTCTCTCATGGTAAGCAACAAGCATGAGACCTCTGGATTGACCAGACACTGTATAAATAGTAGAAGCTGTGTCTCCTGCTCTTCTGCTCTGTTCAGCAGGGAAGAACATGAGTTCTGGCTTTTATTCAAGCTCCACTCCGTTTTTGTCTTAATCTATAGCCTACATGATGGATCTCCATTGGACTGGGCAATACCCACTCCAGATCTGTTTCAGAGGTAGAAAAATGCTTTTGGGGACTATAACTCCTAGGGGAGATTCTCAGTTGTAATCCAAAAAGCCAACTTTTCCAAACTCTGGCTTTCTTCCCAGCACACCATCATCTCTGCCTAGTCCTGAAACATTAATACCATGCACAATGGGTTTCTCCAGTTTGTCCCCAGTAAAACTAGCTCTTCAAGCTATCGTGGAAAATCACTTCCAATGTTCTACCAAACTGGGCAGGACTTCCTCTCTAGCAATGCAGAATGGGATTGCTCCTGGAAAGAGATGGTTCAGCTCCCCAGTTGTATTCCAGCACTGGTTGGAAGACAACCAGAAGGGCTATCCTCACAACAGCAAGGAATATCACAGAAGGACAAAGAAGCCAAAGGACGTCTTCAAACAATACAGCACAGTTCTTTATCAAGATCAAATTAATATTTTCCTTCAGTTCCCTAATGTGAAAAGTGTCTTCTATAGCATCTCTGAATGTTTACTTTAGAAAACAAGGGAGGATTACTAAACTGAAGCTGTTGTACTCTGGTCACATCATGAAGAAAGATCATTAGAAAAGGCAATGATGCTAGGAAAGGTGGAAAGTAGTAGAAAGAGAGGAAGACCACATGCCAGATGTTTGGACTTGATCAGGAAGGACACATGCCTGGGCTTACAAGACCTGAGCAGAGAGAACAAGGGATCTTGGAGAGGTTGCATCCACAGGGTCGCCATGAGTCAAAGTTAACTTGAGGGAAGTTAACAACAACAGATATAGATTGTCCTTGATGAAGAGTTGTGTTTCAAATGCATTTGGATTAGGGCCATTGACAGAGTTGCAGTCAGGCTTTTCTGAGAATATGGTGGGCGGGGGGAGGACTTTTTCTCAAAACTAATCTGTCAGTGATTTTTCTCTTCCCTTAGATTTTTCCTTTACTCTCCCATCTCAGTACCACTATTTCCTCCTTTCTGTCACTTGATCCTACTCTGAATTGTTTTTATGTAGTTTGCACACTTACTTTCTCTTTTTCCATCTTTTCTCCACTCTTTTTTTTTTTGTTACTGTGTTTTGCCCTGTTACTTTTCCAAAGCAAAAAGTGAGTGTGGAAGGTGGTTGCCTAACAATGATCCAAAAGATTCCAAAACATCTTCCTCTCCTCAAGAGAAATGGACATTCCATGGGGAAGGAGGCTCATAGGGCAGGCATGCAAAAAGAGAAAGAGAGGTAAGGAGGTGAGAAAAGGTAGGCAGACAATGGCATTTTATCCAGATTGTGTATCCAATTCTACCAGATGCTTATAAAAATCATTATCATGAACATAAGACAGCATCCATGCAGACAAAATTAATCCTGATAAAAAGAAGGCCATTAAAAAGAGCAAAACACTGTATTAAACTTATTAAATTTCCTGGGGTGGGTTTTCATAAAAATCTACAAGATTTAGAACACTATTTATCGGTTCACCAAATAATTTATAATACTTGGACACTTTAAATGGAAACTCATTAAAGAATGATGTCATCACTCTTAATGTATACTGCCTGCTATGTTGTTAACTGAGGTTGGATGGGCTGAATGAAGCAAATTGCATTCTATAATGGTTCCAGGGAAGTTAATGTTTTCCCATTTTTACCTTTGATGCATATGATGGGCCGTCACAAAGAAAAATTTTATCAGAAAGAAGGAAGCAAAAAATCCAGATGATACGTGGCCTCCATTATTATTGTGTACTGTCACAAAAATAACAAGACCCTGAAATGTGTTTTCTCGATTTACTGGAGAAAATATACTTTCATAAGCTGAGCACGCCAAGCATAGCTTTATCTGAAGGGTTACACAAGGTGGAAGTTGTGCTCATCTGTCAGAAGTACAGCATTCAAAACAAAAGTTGAAGAAAAAGTGCTAGACCAGTCTCTGGCTTTCCAGATGTGGTTGGACTCCACTTCCCATGAACATTAGCCAAATTGATGGCTACTGAAGAATGGTGGGAGTAGCAGTTCACAAACATAGATGGATGAAGATTTCCCACCTCTGCTATACTGCTTTTAGTACCATATTTAGAAATAGAAATCAACTAAATCCTTAGTTCTAAATTAATTGTAGAAGTATACTGAACTACACAGATTGCCCTTCCTTTTTTTCTTTTCTTTCCAGAGTACTCCAGCCTGAAAAGCCAATGGAGCAGTTATGTGATAAATTCCAGTTAGTTCATTCTTCCTGGACAGAAATCTGTGCTTAGACTCTCCTATTTGTCTCTCCTCTTACTTTCAGATGTTGTCTGTTTCGTCTGTCTTTCTCAAAGGACTATGGGGACAAGGTGGGAGATTCAGTGGAAATGAGCAAAACAAGGTAAAGGCAGCACCAACAAATTTCAATATATGTGTCTTATTTAAGAATTTAAATTTTATATATATATATATATATATATATATATATATATATAATGACTACTCAGCTGTAGTTACCAGCTCAGCACACAATTGAACTAAAGTGATCTCTAAGATACCAAGAGTCTGGTTAGATGTTTAATGCACAGTAATAAACCCACAGGCCACATGAGCAGCAGAGCATGTCACTGTAATGTGATGCATACCACCTATCTCACACTAAACAAACACTGCAGAAAACTACAACTATATTATCAGTTTAAGCCAGTAAAAGAGGCTCCACTGAAGTACTGTTCCTGACTCGAGAAGCACATTCTGTACTATGCTCCTTTCTCTCACTTTGTTATGTGTGTGTCCTGTACAGACAAACCTTATCAGAAAGGCTTGATATGGATATTCTACACCATTTCAAACAAGGCTGGAAATCAGATGGCCCTCCAAATAATAATGTACTGCAACTCCCAGGAGCCTTAGCCAGCATTGCCAATAATGAGGAATGCTGGGAGCTGCAGTCCAAATAACATCTGGAGGACCTCATGATTCATATACCAGTTTGAAAGGTTCATCAAAGACCACTTTAAAGAGGTGGAATTTCAGGAAGTAGACCGTCTACTACAAGTAGAGGAGTATGCAAAGGGATCTGGTAGCACCTTTGAGATAACTGAAATAAATAAATTGGTAGGATGAGCTTTCTGAGGAAGTAGGCTCAAGTCTATGAAAGCTTGTGCTGCAATTTCTTTTGCACAGTTAGTCTAAAAGGTGTTACAAGATCCCTTTGCATACTGATATTCCAGACAGGCGAAGTCTCTGAATTTCACCTTAAAGAGTATATGCAATCACACTCAGTGATATCCAGATAAAGCCAATTCAAGCACATAATTTAAATGGGGAATGATAATGAAGAATAATCAAGTACTGATTATCATAATGGGGAAAACACCGACGGAGAAAATAAGTGTGATGATGTATTTATTAGGCCAATTCAAATGAGTGCTGTGAGTCTTGTGCATTGTGTCACAAGCATAGATGGCACCAAAGCGGGAACAATTGCATTCCCACCCAACAAGATAGTCATTCCACCATTGCTGAACTCCTATGGTTATCTGAAGGGAAGGCATTCTCCCAGGTAAATAAGGCTGTTGTTCTAAATAAACTCCATAAAAATCGACAGGATTAGAATTCCAGCAATAAAGTGTGAAACAGACAACAGTTTTTCATTCAGAAAACCTCACAGCCATTTTGCCCCTTCTGTCCTCCCTCTGTGTGTGTGTGTTTGTGTTGGTGCTGCCAGTATCTTTAAATTTTCTCCTCTTTCTTCTCCTTTGTAAATCTAGAAAGATAACAAGCCAGCTAAAGGTTATCTTTAAGATGTTAAAGGAATCTGAATTCTCTGACAACTGTTAACATCACAGCAAATAACTAGGAAACTGCTGAACAAATAAAAGTAATGAACAGCTACATGAAGATATCTGTGTGGAGGAAATGACTGATGGAACCCATTGGACTGGTGATAATTCTAGTTGCTGATGGAATTTAGGCTCATGAACACAGACAACCATGGCTTATCTTTAGTTTATGGGAATGCAGGAGTGCCTAATGGCCCTAAACCTTTCCTCTGACTACAGATACTTTGATGTATTGTAGCATGATGAACAGCAGAATCAACTTGCTTCAGAGAGAACAGATACCAAACCTTGATCTAACTTGCAATAGTTCCCTAGGAGTCATGCTTTATTGCAGGCTCTACAAAGAACTAGGCCTACAATCTTGCCATTCTGCCACAATGTTCCCAGATTTCAACCACTTGCCATGAACAGTTTTTCTCTTCTGTAATCAAAATAAAAGGAGCAAAAATCCCAGTTCCATCCCAAACAGAAACACTTCCCAACAAATCTATTGCTTTTTTTGGCATAAGGTATTTTTTTGTCCAAGGCAAAATAACATATTGGGACAAATTGTCTTATGCCATTTATCAGCAAATCGCAATGCAGCAAAGCAGAAATGAAGTGCTTTCTTTGTCAATTGTTTGATACTATTTGTATAGAAATTGAAACTGCTTCCATTAGTGGGACATTACAATTAACTGGAGTTTGGAAAACTTCAAAATACAAAAAGTTTACACTTTGTTTGGCATTCCACCAGTGATTTTCACGGTTCTAAGTCCAACCTGCACCATTGTAACTCACTGTTTTGGCTATTGCATAGATTAGAATTCTGTATTGACAATTTTGTTGTGTGCCTTCAAGTCAAACCTCGCATGGAGTTTTCTTGACAAACTTTGTTCAGGGGGAGTTTGCATTTATCTCTCTCTGAAGCTGAGAGGGTGTGAATTACCCAAGGTCGTCTAGTGGGTTTCTATGGCCAAGCAGGGATTCAAACACTGGTCTGCAGAGTTATAGTCCAACACTCAAGCCACAGGGACTTTCAAACCACATTATGAACACAGAACAACTAAGGACCTTATCAAACGCTGGCCAGCAAGCGAAGTATAAGCGAAGTTTAAGTGAAGTAGACAGATTCCAAAAGGAATCTGTTTCGCCTGCGCGGCCATAGCGCAATGTTTCGGGCCTCGGAGGCGGCGGAGGCGGCTCCCTCCCTCCCGCGCCTCGCCCTCCCTCCAGCACTTGCCAGCCCTCCAGCCAGCCCAAAGGCACCGGCGGAGAGGCGGCTCCGGCCTCAGAGGAGGCGGCGGCGGAGGCTCCCTCCCGCGCCTCGCCCTCCCTCCAGCACTTGCCAGCCCTCCAGCCAGCCCAAAGGCACCGGTGGAGAGGCGGCTCCGGCCTCGGAGGAGGCGGCGGCGGAGGCTCCCTCCCGCGCCTTGCCCTCCCTCCGCACTTGCCAGCCCTCCAGCCAGCCCAAAGGCACCGGCGGAGAGGCGGCTCCGGCCTCGGAGGAGGCGGCGGCGGAGGCTCCCTCCCGCGCCTTGCCCTCCCTCCGCACTTGCCAGCCCTCCAGCCAGCCCAAAGGCACCGGCGGAGAGGCGGCTCTGGCCGCGGAGGAGGCTCCCTCCCGCGCCTCGCCCTCCCTCCGCACTTGCCAGCCCTCCA
The DNA here is from genome assembly GCA_026167975.1 of Phrynosoma blainvillii. NCBI lineage: Eukaryota > Metazoa > Chordata > Lepidosauria > Squamata > Phrynosomatidae > Phrynosoma > Phrynosoma blainvillii. The sequence goes on along the minus strand of JANUYF010000004.1, from coordinate 97,197,653 downwards.
GCCAGCCCAAGGCACTGGCGGAGAGGCGGCTCTGGCCGCGGAGGACAAGCGCGGAGGACGCTTGTACATCCGCAAAAATCCGAATGTCAAAAGATCCCCTTTGACTTCGGATCAAGGGGGGGAAATTCGTTTCAGCTTTGGATTGCCTTTGGATATGTGTAAACACACGGGAGAAGTATACGTATCAGCTTTGGATACCTTCTGCTTTGGACCCCCATGTGATAAGGCCCTAAGAGACCCCTTCCAATACAGCCCCCATCAACATGGCCACTTCCAGGTTTCCAGAGGATAAGGAAATCAGTGGCAATGTGTCCAGCTATTTCCCTTTAGCTGGATGTGCTGCAAAGATAGCATCTCCAGGATGTCCTGTTGATCCCCAGAAGTCCCTGCAGATGCCTGTCACAGTGCATCCAGCTAAAGGAAAATAGCTGAATAGCTTCTGATCCCTCCTCTTTTTGACAACCTGCAAATGGCCTTTTTAGGGGGCTGCGTGACTCACAAGGTGGGTTTGGAGGGGGAACCATCAGGAGACATGGCTACAAAAACATGTCTGCGTCCTGATCCAGGATCTCAGCCTTCATTACTATGTTTTGCAATATGTTTGCTGGCTCTCAGTGTTGTAAAGACAAATTAAAACAGGTTAAAATAACATACATGATGTAATGATGTAAAACCATTATATGGGGTGCTGTGTAAAATTAACTAGGTCTCAAAAGCTTTAGTGAACAACTCTTGTTTTCACATGGCACTAGAATGACATCAGTGTTGTCACCGATTCCACAACTGTACTATACTCTGCAATGCATTGGCACTCTCATTGGGTTTCTGTAGGTGATTTTAGAAAATTTAACTCTGCTGGAAACTTGCATAGCTTCCCAGTGATAAATATTTGCAGTGCCGTATCTCTCTTAGCAGCACAGTGTGTGTTGTAGTTTGTAACTGTGTCAGTGTTATGTTATGATTTATAACAATATGGTATGGGTAACTATTAATATAAACAAGTTTGTAGCAAACTTTGCAGTGTGTTCACAGTGTGCTGTTTTCCCCAGATATGTGGTAACATACCTTCTAACATTTCACAGACGAAAACCGGGCGTGTGACCAAATGACATCAGTGTGGTCACAATAGCAAAAGTTATTAATGAGGAAAAGCACACAGGCTAGGAGATGCTGCAGCAGTTTGCTTTTGCCTGAGCCTACAGGCATGCCTCAGTTAACAAAGCCTCTGATGAAGAAGTTCCTTTTTCATAGTCTTTTTATGCCTACCCAGCTCCATTTTTTTCTCATCCTCTATCTGGCTGGTAGGTTTTTACTAGCATCAGCATTAGGAGAGCTGGAGAAATACAGCTTTTCAGGATCATGGTTGCAGCAGCATGTCTACAGTATACAATGAAATGAAGCTTACTTAAGGTAGGAAAAGAAGAATTTGCCAATCCTGCCGTAGCTGTGAGTGCCTGACTAGAAAAGGCAAGGTAAACAGCAGCTCCCTCCAAAATCTTTTACTGAGCATGCATGAAATGCAAAAGGGGGAGAACAGATGAGCCTGCTTTACCAGCTCCCCCCAAATATATACGGTATATAGCTTAGATCTAGAGGTTTCATTAGAGGTTGGGAATAATAAGCCAAAAGTATAATAAATAGCACACACTTCATGGACCTTATCCCACGCTGCTCTCAAAAGTGGCAAGAAAGCGATATGAGCATCATTCCAGTACTATAGCGCTAGTATAAATATGGCGCTAGCGCTATAATAGCGCTGTGGATCACCTCGCGCTATTGCAATGCCCGCTGAAACCAACATTCAAAAGAATGCGAATGATGCTGCATTCCGAGCGGTTTCTTGCTGGATTCTGAGCGACGTCGTGGGATCACGCGGAAAACTTTAGCGCTATAGCGCCTGATTCTTAGCGGATTCTGAGCGACGTCGTGGGATCACGCGGAAAACTTTAGCGCTATAGCGCCTGATTCTTAGCGGATTCTGAGCGACGTCGTGGGATCACGCGGGAAGATATAGTGCTATAGTGCCTGATTCTTAGTGGATTCTTGCTGCTTTTGGCCCCTTGTTTGTCAATGACAAAGGTACAAAATGGATCCCTTTCTGGGAGAAAAGTGGGATAGAAATCAAATAAATAGTGCATTTCTAAACTAACACAAACAGAAAGAAGTTACTTTATCGGTGTAAATGAATAACGTAGTTACATTTTAAGATTTAATTTATGTAAAAGTCATTAAAAGTAATTTTAAGGAATTTTCACAGGAATTTTTTCATGCCATTCAACTAAAGTTAAAGCACCGAGCAATAAAAGATGAAGTCATTCTGACAAAATTGTCACAAAAAAATGAAGCGGAGTTACTTTTTTCAAACACCACAACAAATGATGGCAATGAATGGCTTTTAAAAAGTAACTTCCCAAGCTGTGAGCCTAATAGTTTTCTTTTTTTGGTATGAGCCAGCCTATCTGGGTTTTAAGATATTCAATGAAGGGCGCTTTCTTGCTTCCTTCTTTTTAGGTCCAAAACACACTGAAGAAATAATCCAGTTTGAGACCGCTTTGACTCCCTTGGTTCAATGCTAGCGAATTCTGGGAACTGTAGTGTTTGTGAGACATTGAGCCTTCTCTGTCAGAGAGCTCTGGTGCCACAATAAACTACAATTCCCAGGATTCCCTAGCATTGAGCCAGGGTAGTCTTCTGCAGTGTGTTGTTTGGGATTAAAAACCTGAAGCCTGCCATGCGCGCCCTCTGCCGGCCAGAGGCGGAGGCGACGCGACTGGGATGAGCCGAAGAGGCATAAAGGAAGGGGGCGGTTCCTATGGAGGCGGGGCTAATAAGGACGGGCTCGAGGCGGCGGTGGCGGCGGCGGCGGCGGCGGCAGTGACCCCGCCTTCCTCTTGAGTCAGTCTCAGAGAGCGCGCGGCGAGGGAGGCTAACAAAACAGGGAGGTGATAGAGTGCGCGCGCGCGCTAGCCAGCTAGTCGGGCGGGCGTTCTAATCAGCGCGCGCGCGCGCGCGCTCACACACACACTGGCGCGAGGACAAAGTGAGCGAAGCCTGGGAGTCTGAACGTTCCAAAGCGAGTCTCAGTGCAGACTCTTTGCAAAAGCAGCAGCAGCAAAAAAAGTAGCAAGAAGGGGACTTTTCCTTTCCTTTTCTCTCGGAGGCGGTGGCCCATCTTCCAGCCCTTGTGGAGCAAGGGCGGAGGAAAGGAGGCGAAAGACCAGAGGGGGGGTGGGTAGGTGGGTTGGAACCGAGAAAATGAACCGGAGTTTCAATAAATCTCCCAGTCTGCGGTATTTCGGATACAGCGCGGTGGAAGTCAAAAGCAAGGTAAGGAAGGAAGGAAGGAAGGAAGCAGCCAGCTTTGCATCTTTGCACCGGTTTTCAATCTTTAAAGGTATCACAAGAGATTGAGAATGAATAATAATAATAATAAAAAGAAATGAAGGGAAGGAGGAATCGTCATGGACACAAAGCCCTCCTCTTGCTTTTAGTTTGGGCTCCTCCAGTATCTTCCCCCCATCCTTTCATTCCTTTTCCAAATGAATGAAGAGCCTCCCTTTCTCTCTCTCTCTCTCCTTCCCAAACTCCTCCTGGGTTTTGCTTTTCAGCTCTTAGAAGCAGAAGTTTGGGTCGGTTTCCTTAAAAACCTGGGCTGCATCCACACGGCAGGTATAATGCGGGTTGATACCGCTTCAGCCGCTGGGGTTCCATGCTCTGGAATTCTGGGAATGGTCGTTTGTTGGGGGTCCAGAGCGGAGCTCCGCTCCGCTCTGGACCCCCAACAAACGACCATTCCCAGAATTCCAGAGCATGGAACCCCTGAGGCTAAAGCGGTATCAACCCGCATTACTGGATCAGCTCCCAAAGGATCGCATCACTCGAGGAGCTTTTGTTCGATCATCAGAAGATTTGGTTTTTCTTTCTTTGCCTCTTTTTTCCTTGGTGGATATTTGTAAAAGACTTCGATTAGGGAAGGCGGGAGAGAGAAAGAAAGAAAGAAAGAAAGAAAGAACATTCCTCCTCCGCTTGGTTCCCCCCATCGCTCTCTCCTCCTCATCCCTCCCCTGTCTGTCTTCTTTCTTTCTTTTTTCTTTTCTCCAGCGACTGTGTTCAACTCCTGACTAACTTATTTATTTTCTTTCTTCCCTTCCTTCCCTTCTCCAGCAGCAATGTTCAACTCTTGACTTTCTTTCCTTCTTTCTTTCTCTTTTCTAGAAACTATGGTCAACTCCTGACTTTCTTTCTTTCTATCTATCTTTCTTTCTTTCTCTCTCTCTCTCTCTCTTTCTTTCTCTTCTCCAGCAGCAGTGTTAAACCCTGACTTTCTTTCTTTCTTTCTTTCTTTCTTTCTTTCTTTCTTTCCTTCCTTCTTTCTTTCTCTTTTCTAGAAACTATGTTCAACTCCTGACCTTCTTTCTTACTTTTCCTATTCTAGCAGCTATGTTCAACTCCTTTCTTTCTTTCTCTCTCTCTTTCTCTTCTCCAGCAGCAATGTTCAACTCCTGACTTTCTTTTTTCTTTCTTTCTTTCTTTCCTTCCTTCCTTCTTTCTTTCTCTTTTCTAGCAGCTATGTTCAATTCCTGTCTTTCTCTCTCTCTCTCTTTTCTCCAGCAGCAATGTTCAACTCCTGACTTTCTTCTTTCTTTCTCTTCTCTAGCAGCTATGTTCAACTCCTTTCTTTCTTTCTTTCTTTCTTTCTTTCTTTCTTTCTCTCTCTCTCTCTCTTTCTCTTTTCCAGCAGCAATGTTCAACTCCTTTCTTTCTTTCTCTCTCTCTCTTCTCCAGCAACAATGTTCAACTCCTGACTTTCTTTCTTTCTTTCTTTCTTTCTTTCTTCTTTTCTTTCCCTTCTCTGGCAGCAGTGTTCAACTCCTGACTTACTCTTTTCTTTCCCTCATAAATACCAAATTAGCCTTTGGTGAAATCTCATCCTCCCCGCCTCCCCCCCCCCCCCACCTTGATGTTTGAGGGAACTTTTTTTGAGGGAACTTTTTCTCCTGGCGCTGCTTTGCATGTCTTCTCGCTGTTCTTGTTCAAACTTGTTGGGACAGTTGCGCCTCTCCTTTTCTTTGCTCTCTGTTCCTCCTCTTTCCTCTCAGAGACGCCTGAATTCTTCTCCTTCTCCTTGCTTACACAAAAGTGTGTGATAGGGGAGGTTTTCTTTCAGAGAACTGGCTGACAGCCTTCTTTCTCCAGGGTTGTGGTTCTCCCCTGCAAAGCTGAGGTGCTTCTGCACTGTAGAAATAATGCAGTTTGACACCACTTGCACTGCCATGCCTCCATCCTACAGAATTCTGTGATGGGATCAGTAATTTTCTGAGGCACCAGCACTGTTTGCTAGATGAAGATAAGGATCATGTAAAACTACAAATCTCAGGATTCCACAGGATGGAGCTCCAGCAGTTAAAGTGGTATCAAACTGCATTATTTCTTCAGTGTAGATGCACCCTGAGATAGTCTAAAGTCTATCCCAGGGGTAGGCAACCTAAGGCCCGGGGGCCGGATGCAGCCCCCTGAGGCCTTTGGACCAGCCCCAGGCTGGTCCTGCCGCCGCCGCCGCCCGCCATGATGATATTGATTATTGTTGTTATTACTTGTTCTTGGGGTTTTCTTGGCAAAATCTCCACAGGGGTTTTGCCATGGCTTTTCTGGGGCTGAGAGAGTGTGCATGCATATTTTTTAAATCTTTTTTAAAAATATTTATTTATTTATTTATTTATTTTTGGTGCTTCGGCCCCCCCAATTGTCTGAGGGACAGCAACCCGGCCCCCGGCTCAAAAAGGTTGCCTACCCCTGGTCTATCCCATTGATTCCACCAGTGTGGGCTAGTTGGCTCACTCCCCCGCTCCATGGCTATTAAAGAACCCTCTAAGTCAGGGGTTCCCAAACTTTGGTCCTCTAAGAGAGTTGGACTTCAGCTCACAGAAGCCCTAGCCAGCTTAGCCAACAGGTAGGAATTCTGGGAGGTGAAGTCCAAAATATCTGTAGGATCAGAGTTTGGGAATCTGGACTTGGGCAAAGCCAGCCTTATTTGCCTTCAGTCTGAACCTGGCCATAACAGCGATCCATAATACCCATAACAGCAATCTAGTCCAGCAGGAAGGAAACTGTGGAGCCTGTCAGATGATGTTGGACTCCACCTTCCACAATCCCCGGACCACTGAGGCTGCATGTGGAGGAATACAGCTTCTTCACCCCAACCTCAGTCCATAAAACTAGTTGCCAGCAGGCATGGGCTGTGTTATGTCCAGAAATAATCCAATTTGGCACCACTTTAACTGCCCTAGCTCAGTGCTGTGGAGTTTGGGGAACTAGTTTGTTGTGGAACCAGAGTTCTCTGACAAGGAAGGCTTTATGTCTCCCAAAACTACCATTCCCAGAATTCCACAACATTGAGCCATGGCAGTTAAAGTGGTGTCAACCTGGATTATTTCTGCAGCGTATATGCAGTCAAAAAAGACGACTGACATTGGATGTCTACCTGTGGCATTTGGAAGTTTCATGCCTCTGAACATGTTTATGCTGTATTTAGTCATCATGCCTGAGAGCCACTGATAAACCCATCTGATGTGGATAATGGTCATCTTGGTCATTAATGGTCATCTGACCTGGATAATGGTCATTGTAAAAGACAAAACCTTCTGGGTGAATGGCCATCTTCATATCTGGTGGCAGAGGATTTTTACAATTTGGCCATGTGTTGTGTGGAGCAGTACTTTCCATTTCAGAATATGCTTCCAAGTGCAGGCCCAGGCCTACCATTAGGCAGAGTGAGGCAGTTGCTTCAGACGGGTGCAGCCACTGGGATGGGTGGAGGGTACAGCAGTTGCAGTGTGTTCTCCCTCCTCTTCCCCAAGGCCGTTCCTCCTCTATAGGAGGACAGAACTGTGTGTTTTAGTATTTGGTCACACAAGTTGCCAAGTCAGCTTTATAAGTTGGAGTATGTGTGTGGGAGATGCAGGCAGCAAAATATCTTGAGTCGAAGCTAGCCAACCAAAGTCACCAAGTGAACTCAAAGTATAATATGAAAGAGGGAGCAAAATGTTTCTCTTCCCGGCCACCATTTTCATATTATTCATAACTTTATAAACCTCCAAAGATGGGGCTCCTGTCACTAGTCCCAGCTTCTGCCAACATAGCAGTTCGAAGCATGCAAATGCAAGTAGATAAATAGGTACCACTTTGGTGGGAAGGTAAACAGCATTCTGTGCAGTCATGCTGGCTACATGATCACAGAGTAGTCTCTGACAATGCTGGCTCTTTGGCTTAGTAATGGAAATGAGCACCGTCCCCTATGGTCAGACATGACTTGACAACCCTGTCAATGGGGAATACCTTTAAAGTCCAAATGCATCTGGGGAAGTAGACTTAAGTCTATGAAAGCTCATGCTGCCAACTTCTTTCAGTTAGTCTCAAAGGTGCTACAAGATCTCTTTACATACTGATTTATAAGCCTCTTATTGCATCTTTCCTGATCATCCCCACCTCAACTAAAAAGCATTCTTGGATATTTAAACGCTCTGGTCATATGAGCCTAGGATCGCCCATACATGAGCTTAAATGCTATGTTGCTATGCCATGCTTACTGTGACATCTTGATACTGCATCACAGAATCCCTTGTGACATGTGAGGGAACTCTTGGAGCAGAGGCTCCGTTCAAAGGAGGTTGTGGTGTGACCAACTTTTGTCCTGGATAAAACATGAAGCCAGAAATGTACTCTGCTTTTGGGTATGATGAATAGTGTTACTTATTGATGAATACATTGGCCTAAGTTGCAACTAGAGTAGACACAATGAATCTGGCAAGCTTAGATAAATCTTACCTTACCAAGTTCCTATTGGGCCTGCACCTGGAAGCAAATACAACAGGATTTCCCCGTGAATGATTTGTTGCTAGTTATTGCCTGGTTATTCCTGGGATAATAGCTCTTTAATCACAACATCATGTGAAAATCTTTACTTCGATCGCACAGTTTTCATGGAATAATGGCTCTTTAAACCCCCATTTCCCCCATGTGATAAAGTCCTTTGTTAATAGTCTTCTTCTTGTTCTTGGGCCCCTTCAAGTCATTTCCAACTTACGGCAACCTTATGACAAACCTATCAGAGGGTTTTCTGGGGCTGAGTGTGTGATTCATCCAAGATCACCCAGTGGGTTTCCATGGCAGAGCAGGGAATCGAACCCTGCTCTCCAGAATTGTAGTCCAACACTCAGACCACTACACACTGGCTTATTAGTAGTCCACTTTCATAAAACTTTTCTCTGTCCTCATGTTGTCTACATTACTGGTAACTGCCTCTGTTTCCAATCTATTTTCCATGTTGTTTTTACCATTCCTGACCTCTGCTGTCAATGTTGTCATCCCTTTGTAAGCTCCACAATAAGTATTTAGGGCAAACATTTGCATTGTATCCATATTCTTTACAGCAATTTTTAGTCCAGTGTTGGCAGTGTTACACTAGTGAGTTCCTACAAAGAACAAGACAGGTTGATATTATTTCTCTTATTCTGCTGAGCAAGTTGCTTACTGTCATGTTCTTCAGCTGACTTTAGCCATTGGAATAACATGCAAAGTGATACAGTGTGCCCTTGGTATCTGCTGGGGTTTTGTTCCAGGAACACACACCCCTCCAATGGATACAAAAATCCGTGGATGTTCAAGTCCCATTAAATACAATGGATAGTAAAATGGTATCCCTTAAATAAAATGGCAAAATCAAGGTTTGCTTTTGGGAATTTATATATTTTTAAAGTATTTTCAAGCCATGAATGCTTGAATCTGTGGATAATAAAAAATCAGTGGATATGGAGGGCTGACTGTATATATCTGTAGCGAGCTAGCTTGGTGCCCTCTGGATGGTTTTTGGAGTTGGATGCAATCAGTATGCTTTTCGTCAGAGACAAGTAAGGCTGTGGAGGCTGTTGAACCAGTGCCTGGATGGTGTAGTGGTCTGGATGAGGACCAATAAATAGAACAACCCTGACAAAGGCAAAAGCTCTACAGATAAGTGGTTCCCAGGCCTGGCAATTGGGTAAACCCTGCATTGGGTTGCATTCCCCTTGAAGGATCAAGTTTGTAGCTTAGCTCCATCTTGGTCATGGGCGGCCCAGGTGGACTTCATGGCTTAGAAGAGCATCTGGGACCAGCTTTGTGGTCTTTCCTGGATAGTGATAAGCTAGTCTTTATAGTTTGTGCACTGAAAACTTGACACTTCCTATTTAGACTACTGTACTGTAATGCACTCTATGTAAGGATGCCTTTGAATATGACATGGGGGATATAGCTAATGCATTATGTAGCGGACTGTTGGCAGGAAACATCTTGTACAAACTACATGATACCTGTTTGGAAGGAATTGTATAAGTTGTGAATATATTTTGAGTATGAGTTCAAATTGCTGGTAATATATAAAGTCCTAAACAGCCTGGGACCTCAGTATTTGAAAGAGTGGCTCGCATTCATTACATGTGTACCTTCTTGAACATGCTAATCTGACCAGGAGGCCCTTCTCTGTCTCTCTCTCAGTGGGTGCAATAGGTTACGTGGAGAGGCCAGAGAGGTTTTTTTGTGCTGTGGCACCCCCTTTGGAAGCTTGAAGTTGGCTTCATTTCGGCTTGAAATTAAAATTTGGCTTTTCTTCAAATATTTTGAGACCTCAGGAATCATTGTCCGACTAGCTTGTGGAATTCTGTCACTGTGTACATTGTTTTAAGTTGTTTTGAATAATTTTATTTGGCTACATTGTTTTACACATTTTGTTTGTCTCTGAGATCTTTTGATATAGGCTGAGATAGAAATATTTTAATAATTCCCATCACCTTTGACCATGGGCCATGCTGGCTGAGGCTGGTAGGAATTGAAGTACAGACAGTAGGGGTGGCGGTTATAAAGCAGAGGAAAAGATCTCTGGATGTTTTATCAAATTGTGAAGTTACTTTTCTTGTTCTGAAAATTGTATTATTATTATTTTAAATAAACTTTGGGCAGTGGATAGAAGAGGGATTTTCTTTCTTTTTCTTTTACATCCAGAAATCTCAATTGTGTAATTATTTTATTTTTCACAGTCTTAGTATACACTTAGTCACAGTGCAGATTCTGATGATAGGCAACACTCAAGCCACCACACTGGCTTGTATGTATAAACTTTAATTTGCCCATAATTCCAGTCAAGTAGAAAAAATTTCTCCGGTTCACACAGACAACTTGATATACTCACAGACAGTATATGGGGAAGTATATGAACAGTATATGGGGAAGGGCTTATTGTACCAACATGCTTCTGAAATAGGAAAGAAATGGGGACCAATGCATGCTTCCTTAATCTTTCCCAGCCATTATATGGGCTAGGACCTCATAAGGTGAGATTTGACTATATGTGTAGCATGGATGCTGTGCCATTCATGTTTATTCCCTTACAAGAGTGCTTGCTTTAGGACTTGAGACAATTGCTATCTCTCAGTGCAGTTATTATGATGCATGTGGAAAAACAACAAAATCCAAAACCCACAAGCAGCGATACCTTTTGGGGGACCAACTCCAAATCATGAACTACATTATGCAAGCTTCCAAAGCTTCACTGGATTCTTTGTCAGGCAGATATGTTAAAAATCACACAGGATGATGTATAATTTTTAATATCTTTGTCTGATGAAGAAGCCAGTGCAGCTTCTAACACTTACATAATATATTTTATGATTTGGAATGGCTCAAAAAAGGTATCACTGTTTGTGGATTTTGTTTTATTTGTTGGATTTTGTTGTATTAGAGGTTAAGATGTCAATTCTGACAATGGGAAGGTTGGCAGTTCGATGCCCAAGTGCTGGATGAAGGGGTGAGCTCCTGTCACTAGTCTCAGCTTCTGCCAACCTAGCAGTTAGAAAGCATGCAAATGCAAGTAGATAAATAGGTACCACTTTGGTGGGAAGATGACAGCATTTGGTGCAGTCATGCTGGCCACATGACCACCGGTGTAGTCTTCGGACAATCCTGACTCTTCAGCTTAGTAACGGAAATGAGCACCACCGCCTACAGTTGGTTACAACTAGACATTCATGTCAAGGGATTACCTTTACCAGGGGTAGGCAACCTTTTTGAGCCGGGGGCTAGGTTGCTGTCCCTCAGACAATTGGGGGGCGAAGCACCAAAAATAAATAAATAAATAAATATAAAAATATTTTTTTTTAATTACAAAATTTTAAAAAAATATGCATGCACACTCTATCAGCCCCAGAAAAGCCATGGTAAAACCCCTGTGGAGATTTTGCCAAGAAAACCCTAAGAACAAGTAATAACAACAATAATCAATATCATCATGGCGGGGGGAGGGGCGGCAGGACCATCCTGGGGCCGGTCCAAAGGCCTCGGGGGGGGGCGCATCCAGCCCCCGGGCCTTAGGTTGCCTACCCCTGACCTTTACCTTTTGACCTTTTGTATTTTGCTACATGGCCATCATGGCTGCCCCTCAGTATTTTTCCCACTGTGATATATGTGAAATGCTTATACCATTACCAGTGGGGTAAGAACAGCACTTTTTGTCCAATCAGTTAATACTAATATTCTGTCTCTGCTGGTGATGTTTCTTAAAGATCATCCGTTACCTCCATCGGTAGATCGAAGGTGGCAAAACTAGTGTTTTTTGTCTGGTTGGAGTTACTACTCTCCTGTTGGAAATGACTGTAGTACTAAAGAAGAAATTGGCCTGATGTGCCTGGGTTGTATTTTTGTTCTGTTTTTTTTTAAAACCACCAACTTTATAAAGTTGTGGCACTGGCTTTGTGACTCTGGTTCTATATGGCTTAACCTGGGAGGCAAGGCAGAGGTTAGTTTAAAAAGCTAAAGAAAAAACTTTTGGCAAAGAGTAGCATACTTCTGGGTGATTAACTCCACTCAACTACATTCCAAGTAAACTGATTATGATAATTAGCATGTCATGTTTGTGGTCCTTTCTCCAGGCAGCGGTAATGTTCTTTACTGGTGTCTTGAGAAATATTCTGGTTAAGGGGCTTGCCTGTATGGGAAAAACAGGGGTAAAGAAAGGATAGGAATTTTTGAAAGTATGTGTTTTCTTTTTCCTTTGATCTGGGAATCTACTTCTTAATCCATTTATCATAATCCTGCTAGAGATGCCCACTTTTCATTTTGGGATCCTTCACGCAGATAACTCGTATTTATATTTTAAAGGCATGACTGGCCGCCTTTTGAATAAAGGCTGCTTCTAGGTTAGATTACGTATGAGATGAAACAGATGGCCAAAATGAAGCAGCTTCGAGCTGCTTTGGGGGCATGGCGTTTAGATGATGCATGCCTCCAAAGTGGCCAGAAGCCACACCGAAGTTGCATGCTAGGCCTTAAGACCAGAGAAAAAAGGAGTCGGGATAGACCGACTCATGACAGCACCGGTCGGCCCCTGTGTTCACGTCCCACCTTGGGAGCTGGCATGCAGTCAGTGGGGTTCCATCCCACTTGAAGCCGGAGCGGACTCAGAACACTCTTTCATACCTGTCTGCTCCGGCCCTATGTCTCCTATTTGAAGCAGATCTGTTCTAATAGTTGTTATATGCCAGGTCAATCCCTTAACATATTTAATCTTGCTTATGAAAGGAAATTAGCAACTTCTTACCACGGACAAAGCCCTACCACATATCCTGTGCTCACCTTGTATGTGCACACACTGACCTCTGTGTTGTTGTTTCTCACCATGGGCTGATTCATACACAAATGTGCATCACTTTACTTCTTTGTTATTGACTAATTAATTGGGTGCTTAATAATAGGCAGTGGAATAGGTGAACTAGCTCACTTGACAGGCAATTGTGTTTGTGGTGATGTGATGCATCAACACTCCCTTGAGCATACACATGAGAGTTATCAAATAACAAATATGGGTAGCTAGTCCAGACTTGTTTGTCCAGTTTATTAAATGCAGAAACTGATGTTTGAAGAGAATAGTTTCTTCATTTAAAAATAAAATGTTTTCAAGGAACATGGTTTTTAATGTATTTTTTAAAAATTTGATGTCGTGTTTTAAAAAGGACCCATGTTTAAACCGAGTCAAGATAAGCATTGAGCAGTGACCTAAAACTTTACACTGCTTGGACTTCTAAATTTCCAGAATTCCCAGAATCCTCTAAGATTCATTTCTGATGTATTGTGTAGAAGATAGTCATCTATGGTTATTGAATCCCATCCCACTGGTGAATAAACATGGAAGTTATCCTCCCTTTAGAAATAGATTTTTTAAAAAAAAGGTGGAATCAAATTGAGGACTGTTAAGTGATGCGCTGTTATGCTCTTCCCCATCCCAGTTCTCTCTAAATAGTTTGGACTGCAATGCCCATCACTCAAACTGAGTGAGGATGCTGAGAGTTGCAGTACAGCATCTCAGGAGGACATCAGGGTAAAAAAGGCTCTATATAGCAAATTCTTACTGAAGGATTATTCAGTTTGTGACTTTATTCTTTACACATTTCCCTGGGAATAAGCCTGATTTATTCAGAAGGAAGTCTTGGTATATCTAGACATGCCTAGGACTGGGTTGCCTGGCTTTCAAGACAGAACATTAAGTGGATGTTCTGCAAAACATAGGGATGCAGTGGTTAAGAAACTGATTCTGACATTTGCAAAGATTGGCAGGTTGGCAACTCGGGACCCAAGCACCATGTGATTGAGTGAGCTCCTGTCACTAGTCCCAGCTTCTGCAACCTAGCAGTTCAAAAGCAAGTAAAAAGTGCAAGTAGATAAATACTTGGGAAGGTAACAGCGTCCTGTGCAGTCATGTTGGCCACATAACCACAGAGTCGTCTTTGACAATGCTGGCTCCCTTGGTTTAGTAACAGAGATGAGCACCATCCCCTACAGTCGGACATGACTAGACAATCTTGTCAAGGGAAAACCTTTACCTTTATCTTTATCTTTTACTCTTCAAAATGCCATATGTGATACGTTTATTGAGACAGCAACTACTGGTATTATTTTATAGGGCAAAATACAAGAGCTTGGAAAAGGTTGTTGTTGTGTGCCTTCCAGTTGTTTCCGACTTATGACGGCCCTAAGGTGAACCTATAATGGGTTTTTCTTGACAAGTTTCTTCAGAGGGGGTTTGCCATTGCCATCCTCTTTGGAAAAGATAGTTGATCATAACAAAAACAGTATACAAATATTTAAAACATAACAATAAGAATAAAAGCAATGACATGCATCCATTAAAGACACTTCTGTGTGCCCAGCTAGTTGGCAAATGCCTGTTTAAACAAAAAGATCTTTATCTTCCAGAGGGAAGGGAAGTCTGTCTTCTTCTTGCCCTTCTCTCTGTCCCACCACTATCACAAGCACGGCTGGTGGGGACACGACAGAGGGCCTTTTCCATGGCTGCCCCTAGACTCTGGAACTCCTTGTCCATGGAAACCAGAATTGCCCTTTTTCCATTATCCTTCTGCCAACAGACTAAGCCCTACCTATTTAGACAGGTATTTAAAACAGAAAGTTTTTAAAACATGGGATGGGGTATTGTTGTATTGTTTTAAAGTATTTTTAACATTTTTATCTTTTTAATTATACAGCATCCCTCCTGGTTCACAGGGGATCTGTTCTGGACCCCCTCCCCGAATCTGAAGAAACACAAATATTGAAGTCCCCATTGATTACAATGGGGGCGCACTCTTGCGCACATGCCATTTTGTCCGTCTCCGCTTGCTGTTCGCAAACAAGTGAGACCACGGACTCCAAGTCCGCACATGGGGAGGGAGGCCTGTACTCTAACTTGTTTTAATATTGTAATAATTTAATTCTATTTTAATATACTATTTTTGTATGCTTTTAATTGTACTTTTTTTTAATGTTGTGAGCTATCCTGAGTCCCAGGGAAAAGGCCAGGATCTTAATGTTTATTGTTGTAGTGGTGGTGGTGGAAGAGATTCCCATAGCCTGGGAGCTGTCAAGAAGGCCTTCTCACTTATCCTCACCAGACAGGCCTGTGACAATGGTGGGACCAAATGAAAGCCCTTTCCTCGACCTTCACACTCAGACAGGTTCATATAGAGAGGCAAAATTTTAAAAAGTAAGAAACAAACAAGTAAAAAAGTTAGAGTGACAGAGGATGGGGAGCAAAGTGAGGGGCTAGCAGGTATAAAAGACTTTGTAAAAAGTAATGTCATTATCAGAGACTGTGTTAACTTAGGTATGTCTGTACTTGTTTTAAAATTAAAAACCCTGTGAAGAAGGTATTGCTTGCATGGACCACTCTAAATCAGACGCAGGTCAAGAGGCCACTTGGCATGCAATACTCTTCCTGGAAGATGTTCATACTGTTGTTTTAACAAAAAAAAATTTTTTTTAATTGGATCTCCTCCTCCTTATGTTGTAAGCAGTCAAAACCTGTCAAAACGTGTCTAGAGAACTTGAAAGTTGAGAGGAAGTACTCAAGCTTTCTTGTTTATCCTCTTATGGCAGAAATGGGAATGAGTGGGTGCAGCTCAGCAGCTCAGGACTCCAGGTGTAATAGGGTTGGGTGGTATTCCTGATGTATTTAAAGGGGAATAAATAACATAACCGGAGATGGTGGGATAGTATGCTTTATATTTGGATCTGAGCCTTTAGACAAGCAACTGAAAAGAGGAACTGTTCAAAATACCAACTAGATGTTGGCTGGATCAAACCTGAACAAGTAAAGACATACCTAAGTTAACACAGTCTCTGACAATGACATTACTTTTTACAAAGTCTTTTATACTTGCTAGCCCCGCACTTTGCTCCCCATCCTCTGTCACTCTAAATTTTTTGGAAAACACATTCAACATTAGTAGGATGATGAAGGGCTGGAGAGACACAGACTTTCAGTGTCAGGTTGCAACAGTGTATCTGCAGTAAACAGTGAAATAAAATCTTAGCTGGAAAAGAATGGGATTGTGTTTTTTAACCACTCTTAGTATAGCTGTATGTTCCTGCCTAAAACAGGTAAAAGTAAAAGCAGTTGTCTCCAGAATCCCATATTGAGCATCTGTGGACAGCAGAATAGAGATAGAAAGGGAAGACAGATTAGCCTGTGTCACTAGCTAATGCCGACATGTTGAAAAAGCATAGATGAATAGGCCCAAATGGAAAGCATAAGAAAAGTGAAGGCCAGTAAAAGGGGAAGAAATAATCTCTTTCCAGTAATTTCTAAAAGGTTAACAATGTTTTTGTTTACTTACGCCCATTTCTCTTGGCCTGGTTGCTTAATTTCACATGTGTGAATTTTTCGTTTGGGTTAAAAAGTTCAGTGAAATACATTGAAATAGCCTTTTTGTGGTGTAGGAATCCATCCCTGTTCTTTCCATATTATTTCTATCTCTGGTACCATATTTTCTACTAAAGAAGTAATTCCCAGGAGCACATGTACTTTGTTAGCTGAGGTATACCTGTATTTCACAATTATTATTGAAATGCTTATTGCTAAGGGAGAAATGGATCTCCCTAGCATTTAAGCACATAAGAAACTCAGAACTTTGTATACCAGGAATAAGTGATTATAGGTCCTTAGGTTATCTTCACTGCACTTTTTGGGTAATCAGGACTGAAGGCCTAAATACCCTAAAGGCACCAGATCCTGGCTGATCTTGAAAGCTAAGCAAGGTCAGCCCTGGATAGTACTTGGATGGGAGACCACCGATGAATACCAGGTACTGTAGGCTATATTTCAGAGGAAGGAACTGGCAAAACCACCTCTGAGTATTCCTTGTCTAAGAAAACCCTATGAAATTCATGGGGTTGTCATAAGTCGACAAGAAAGTTGAAGGCACACACACACATAGAGTCAGGACTGAAGGTGACAAACTTTTAATTCAATTTATTGATCCATAGCCTCTCCCTATTTTTTTGAGGACAACCTGATGGAGAATATTGAATGAAAGTTGATGGAAGCAACAGGCCATCTGTTACTGAATTTGTACATTTTCTTTGGTGAAGGCATGACTCTTTCAGAGGGCCTTTGGATAACATACAGCTTAATTGTTAGCCATGGATCTCTTGCTTTGTTGTTGTATCTTTTTGGTTGTGCTGAATCAGTGAAGATGAAAATTTCTTGAGTAGTGTTAAGCACAATTGTTAACTTCTATCAGGTCAACCTCGATTTATGGCAACGCTATAAATAAGAGACCTCTAAGTCATTCTATGTTCAATAGCTTGTAGCCTTTGTCCTGAGTACGGGTTACACCTCAGGATAATAATAAGAGCGAACCATAGTTTTTCATGATCTAAACCAGTAGTTCCCAACTTGTGATCCTCCAGATGATTTGAACTTCAGCTCCCATAATTCCTCACTATTGGCCAAGTTGGCTGGGGCTTGTGGGAACTGAGGTCCAAAACAAATGGAGAACCAAATGTTGTGAACCACTGATCTAAATAATGAAAGGCCTTGCTATAGTCTATAAAGCACAGGCTAATTTTCTTCTGAAATTCTTTGGTGTGCTCCATTATCCAATGTATGTTTGCAATATGATCCCTAGTGATTCTTCCTTTCCTGAACCCATCTTGTACATCTGGCCTTTCTTGCTCCACATATGGTAACATGTTTTTGAGCATCCTTTTGCTTACATGAGAAATGAATGTCCTGTGGTTATTGCAATCCCTAGTGTCCCCTTAATTGTAGATTGGAATGTATTGAACATTTCTGATTTGGATCATTTTTTGCTTTCCAAAATTTGTTGACAAGTTACTTAGAACTGTTTTTTAAAAAAAATCTTTTTTTAAAATTTTTATTACACCGTGTATAATACACATTATACATTCATGTTTCATATAGTAATTTTCTCCCCTCACCCCCCCCCAGTAAGAAAACAGCATAGAGAAATTTACAATCAAATCTAATTAACAATCGATTTCGGAGATATGGAAAATATTATTGATTATCTTATTAACTTCCTCATACCCCATTTTACCTTTCACGTTCTTAATTACTGTTCCCCATTTGTCTTCCCATGGTTCTTTATTGTTTTCTCCAATATATTTTAATCTTCTTTCCCTAAGGAAGTCGAATAATATATATTCTTTTATATATTTAAATAAGTAAGCCTTATTCCAATTTGATTTTTCCCTCCTTCCATAAGCAATCACTGCATGAGCAGCTTTTAGAAATTGTCTTATTACATATTTTTGATTATTATTCAATCCTAATTCCCCTAAATTGAGAGTCAAGCAATTTTCTTTACTTAATTGTATTTCTATCCCTACAATTGTATTTATCGACTTAGAACTTGATTAGATTCTGTTTCTGTAGCATGAAGCAACCCTATTGGTATGCCATTTATGCCTGTTGATTTATTTCTACCAAGCTCTCTGAGTATAGCTTCCACTTCACTTTCTAAAATTGTAGGTTCATCTTCAAATGGTTCTTATTTGAATGAATCTGTCCTCCTTTCATCTATTTTATATAGATGTATTCTATATGTATTCTATAGATGTATTCATTGTATTGTTTCCATATATTTTTTATTTCTACTTGGTCATGTAATGTGTTCCCTGCTGTTTCCATAACATCCCCACTCTTGGTTTAAATTTCCCTTTGATTTCTTGGATCTTGTGGAAGATGGCTCTTGTTTTTCCTTTTTGTTGTCATCTTCTTTTTTTCTGCATTGATTATTATAGTAGTTCTCTTTGTCCCTGTGCACAAGTCACTGAACAGTTGCATTCAGGACTCTGATCACATTTCTGACATTTTCCACTTTTGCTTCCTTTCTGTCCTTAACTGCTTGAAGAGATTCATATTTCATCCCTTGAGGCTTCTCTTTTTTTTGGCTGCAGCTAGTGTATTTCTGCATTTTTCCCTGACATTGTCCCTGGCTTTAGTCCAAAGATCTTCTGGCTCCTGGGCAATTAGGCTTAATAGTTCAGATCTGTTTTTTACATTATCTTCAAATTCTACAGGGATGATCAGGTTGCATTTTGGCATGATGGTTAGCTTAATGTTCTTTAGCTTTACTCTAATTTTTGATATTAGCAACTCATAATCTGTGCTACAGTTCCTGGTCTCTCTTTTTTTTTCCAGGGAAAATGGAGCTTCTTCATATTCTTCTACCAGTTATGTAGTCTATCTGCTTTCTGTATTGGCCAACGGATTATGTCCATGTATACATTTGCCTCATTAGTTGTCTGAAGCATTTGTTTGCAATGAAAAACTGTTGGCCTCACATAATTCAGTCAGTAGAATCTCCGGATTCATTTCTTGATCCTAGATCAAATTCTATTACAATATTTGGTTCTGCTCTGTTTCCTACTTTTGCATTCTAGTCACCTATCATTAACAAGAAATTCTGTTTTGATGTGTGATCTATTTCCTCTTGGACTCCATCATAGACTCTCTCAATTTCGTCTTCCTCTGCCTCTACGTATACTTGGATTACGGTAATCTTGGTAAGTTTTCCTGAAATCTTGCTGACATGATTCTATCTGATTGTGTTACATCTTTTTACTAGTTTTGCTATGTCTCTCCTCACTATAAATGCCACCCTATTTCTTCTTGACTTTTTATTTCCCGTGTAGTTTACTGTGTATTTATCCAGCTTAGAATGTCCCATTCCTTTCCATTTTAGCTCACTCACCACAAGTTTTAGCATGTCTGCTATTCAATTTCCATTTTGGTTGAATCCCATTGTGCCCTTGGCTACTTTCCTTTTTGTAGTTGCCCTCTGTGCTTCCTTTTTAGTACTTTGTGTTCTTTTTCTGCCTCTTGTTTCATTTTGGATTGCCCCATCGTAGAGTTTTCTTGGTGACAGTTCTAAGGAGGGCATTCATCATTGCCATCACGGGGGATCCGTTCTGGATGCCCCCCCCCCAAAAAAGGAAATTGCAAATATTCAAGCCCCATAGACGTAAATGGCCATGTGCTCTTGTGTGTGGCTCTATGTGTACGCCACAGGCTCATGTGCCATTTTAACTCTCCCCGCTTGCCAGCCTGCAAAGGACTGAAACCGTGGACCCGAAGTCCACTAAATGAAGGGACGAGTCTACTAGCATGAGTCAGTTATGGTGTCACTGCTGGTATCTCTGAAAAATCTCAATTGGTGTCACCCACCACTACTGCTACTGCCCAGTACCTGTTTGCAACCCAAGTGTTTCACCCAGTGTTGTTAGACCAAACATGAATAATCTTGTTCCCTTCCCATTATATGTTGTTTTTGTCCTTCCTCCTCAGTTCCATCCCTCCTTCAGGTCCAATCCATCTGTCTTACATTACCCCATTGTATCTATGTTCCATGTCAACTTCAATTGTCCAGGCTAGCCTCCTGTGCAGCCTCCTCTTTTCCAGGCCCGGCTGTCCAGTTGGGAAGTCATAGTGAGTTCCTTTTTAAAGAAGGGAACATTTAAACCTTTCCAGTTAAGCACAATACAAATCTTTAAATTTTTTCTTTAAAAAGGAACTCTAGTTCAGGCAAACTAGCACAGCAGAAAAGGCTGCAGCATAAAATTGCCTCGTAATCCATATTCCAGCTCCTAACTGTTTTGATCAAATTTGGTATTAAATACTTCCTTCCTGTGATTATGAAAATCAAATAGCTTACTTATATTTCATCTGTGCCCCTCTAATGTAGCTTGGTGACTTTGAAAAATTGCTAACCATTTTTGGCATGTCCAATAAAAAGTAGTCCAATAACAAGGTTTTATCTCTACTTGTTTTGTCATGTTACTGTGTGGACCAGTTACAGCAGGGGTCGGCAACCTACGGCCCGAGGGATGGGTCCGGGCCCCTGAGGCCTTTGGATTAGCCGTCGCGGCCGCCATTTTGTTTTCCAAAATGGCGACCGCGACTCATTTGCGCATGCGCAGTACTCCTGCGCATGCGCAGACGAGCCATGGCCGCCATTTTGGAAAACAAAATGACAGCTGCGGCTCGTTTGCATGTGCGAACGGGTCGCGGCTGCCATTTTGTTTTCTAAAATGGTGGGGGCGGTGGGGGTGGTGCGGCGGCAGCGCGTGCGGCAGGGGCTGTGCGGGCGCGCATAAGGGTGTGCGCCACTATCCCCCCCCATCGGCCCGTGGATCCCCAAACCGGCCCCAGGTAAGGGGGACTTGCTGACCCCTGAGTTACAGCAACTTACCTTGAGAATCTGAAATGGTGGTGACTGGTGTTATCTTCCATTTGTTGATTCTAAACCACTGAGCATACATTACTTCTGTCGGGGTTGATCAGGAGTGGAAGGCCATCTTAAGCGCTTTCTGTTCTCATCATTTTCCTGCTTCAGACTGCCCTTTTGGTGGCCGCCTCTGAGGTTTAAGTTGTGTGCAGATGTGCATCTAAAGGCCTGCAAGAATGGGGAAATAGTATGGGAAGATAGTTGGGAATGGGTAAAGCAACACACAGCAGTGGTGGTCTCTCTGGACTCCTTTACTAGAAGCTTTAAAAACGCCCTTTGGTCTACAGTTATATGCATTTGCATGTCATGTTTCATTGAACCTTAAGGTAGGCCCACTGTTTTGTGAATTTTGCAAGCTGGCTTTTGTTTAAACTAATGTGTGTGGGACATGTTGCTTGGCCCTGAGGCTTTTGAACTATTATGCATGGTAGGCATCACCTCTTAGATTTCAACACTCCAGAAATGCTGATCCAGCAAACCAATTCATCCATATATTGCAGCACCATCTCAAACACCAGTTACTTGTTGCCTACTAACATACATGCAAGACTCCTGTGAACAGTGATGTGTTTATATGGTGAATTATTATTGTTCTTGCAGCATTGGGATGAGTTAATGTTGTAAATACAGTGTTTAGTTATTGGGTATACGTTGGTTCAGTTGAGGAGACTGAAAAACTAGACGAGTAGTTGAAAAAGTGGTTGGAGAATCTAAAATGTGGCTCTCCAGGAGATGCTGGACAGCTACTCCCATTATCCCTCACCACTGTCCATGATAATTATGGCTGAAGGGATTTGCAATTCACGAACTTCTGGAGAGCTACACATTTTAAAGTCCTGGTCTCTGCTGGGATCTGGATAAATCTTGTTTTCCTAAATGATCATTACATTTTCCTGCAAAACATTGTTAGAACTAGAGTTTGGAACTATGGTTTCGAAGTAGGAGTTCATAAATTTTACACTGAGTTTTAGCAAGGAAGCTTTCTCTTGAAAATTCAATGTGGTGGTTGTTGTGTGCCCTCAAGTCCTTTCCAACTTATGGTGACCCTAAGGCAAACCTTTCATGGGGTTTTATTGGCAAGTTTCTTCAGAGGAAGTTTGCCATTGCCATCCTCCAAGGCTGAGAGAGTGTGACTTACCCAAGACCACCCAGTGGGTTTACATGAAGGAGGTAGGATTTGAACCCTGGTCTCCAGAGCCATAGTTAAGTTTTCAAACCACATTCAAACTCCTTTAAAAATGTTTTCACAAGAAATAATTATTAGGTGTACTTAAAAGGCTAGCTTCTATCTAGTATAACAGCTTTGTGACAGGATAACCTTTAATCATGTTTAGGTGTAATGAGATATTGCCACATTCCTGCCTGTTTAGCTAGTGTTATTTATTTTTTAAAGTGAACAAGTTGTTTACTATATTGGAAAGATCACTGATAGCCTGAAAAGTGAAGGAGATAATGTCTGAAGTGAGGCTGATTCCCAGGATGGAAGCCATGAAAACCCTCAAGCCTTTTAAGATTTATTTCCTTACAGTAAGGAGAGCATGCAGTTCATAATGTGCCTGTCTAGCTCACCATTCATTTTAGCCATGGGATCTCATATGGGGTCGCTAGGAAGTAGCATATCCATTTAAGATCTGCTTCACATTTGCATGTGTTGCGTTTCTCTCATTCATTCTCTCCCATTATTACATTTGTGCAATTAATTTGTAGCTTATCTTTTTTAAAAAAAAACTGTCGGAAAGTTCAGATAATATTTTTATACTTCACAAAAGGAGAACTGCTTTGGTACACAAAGTGCAAAATCTGATAGTTAACCACAGTTCTGACCTATATACTGGCCTTTGAAGTGCGAGTCATTTCAGACTTTGCAAAGATCAAATTCCTTAAATATCCTCAGTGACTCTCTTTGAATTATTTTATATACTAGTCGATGCAACAAATGATGATAATCTTTGTGGTAAAGGTTTCCCATGTAACAATGTGTAGATTGTTCTGGCTCAAACTGTGGATATTGTTTGCACTCTAGTAGTTTGAATTTCTGGCTCATTCTGAAGTCAGTTAGTCCAGTAGCATTTCTGTCCTATGAACAATTGGTAGGTAGAGCAACACAATTACGGTAGCTTGTGGTTTGTCTTGCTTTGTAATAAGTTATTGGGATAATTTAAATCCTATTTTTACAGCCATGGTCATGCTGAAGGTACAGTTTTAAATTTCCCTTCATATCCAGCCTATCTTTCTCTTTAGACACCAAAGTAGTATGCTGTCCTGAACTTTAGTAACTTAAACTACTACTTTTGAGAGAAGGTGTGTTTGTTTGTGTGCGTGTACACACAAGATAAATAAGTCTTAAGCCAGTACCCTTGAAAGTTTGAAGCATAGATCTTGCCTTTCACATTTAAAATCTGTGTGCCATTAGGATTAAAAGGACAGCAAGTTTTTTTAAAAAAATTCTATGTTAAACATTTCTCACCACAAACATGTATTAGATATACTTCTCAACTCCTCCGAGCTCTGCGTTTCATAATAATGTGCTGCTACAAATATGCAACTATTTATAAATAATAAATATGCAATTATTATTTCATAATAATGTGCTGCTACAAGTGATGCAGTGGCTCAAGTGGTTAAGACGCTGACTGTGTTGACTGCAAGATCAGCAGGTTGGCAGTTCAAGGCCCAGGTGCTGCCAACCTAGCAGTTGGAAAGCATGAAAATGCAAGGAGATAAATAGGTACCACTTTGGTGGGAAGGTAAACAGTGTTCTCTGCAGTCATGCTGGCCACATGATCACAAAATAGTCTCTGACAACGCTGGCTCTTCGGCTTAGTAACAGAGATGAGCGCTGCCCCTCACAGTCGGACACGACTTGGCAACCTTGTCTGTGGGGAATACCTTTACCTTTTACAAATATGCAACCTTTTGCTCTTGGAACATGTTAGAACAGATTTTAGAATTCTTCTCAGATCAAGATCAGACCATTGGTAACTGATTTTTAAAAACCCTTAAAAACAACAACTCTAGCATTTGCAAATATTTATTCATTTTCTTGTGGATACCTTCAAAACATAAGAGATGGTATCCCAACAAAAAGAACAAGCCCCACTGTATTATGTGTTTAATTTCTGGTGGTGTTCTTCAATGAAGACAGAATGCCATATTTTAGTCACTAATTTTAGTATTAGGTTTCTTGTGTTTATGGTTGGCTGTGGTATTGGCTAAACAGCAGCTGTGTGAGTAGGACTGAATGCATAAGTTGCAACTTTCCGTAGAGATTGAATTCATATCCTAGGTTTCTACATCAGCCTAAAACCAAGTTATACACTCTGACTTGACTGATGTGGCATGTTCAAAGTTTGTACAGGATTCATATCTGTGATTGGATTCTGGTATAAAACAGATATACCCTGTGAATGTGTACATTTCCCCCACAGTGGTGAATGTGTACATTTCCCCCACAGAGTTAGATGCACATCTGCACACAACTTATTATTAAGGATAGAGGTTGGTCCTGGTGTCTCTTTATAAAAGAACTACTTACAGGTGTACACTGTAGCTACCTCTACTCTATAGCTACTTCTACAGAGCCACAAAATTTTTACTGGTCGGACAATGCATAGTTTGATGCTTCATGGTGACTGGAGAGGGTTAGCATCAAGTAAAGTATAGGGCAGACACAATCTGTAAAGTTATGTACCTCCAAACATCTATATACCTCTGCAAAGTGGTATTCTTTGTTGTTCTTCCTCAATATCTAGCTTTCAGTTTGACTTGTAACTTTGGATTCTTGCCCTGTGTTATGGAAGCCTTAATGCATTTTAGGCCTGAACCCATTCTAGCATGGGGGTCATGTTTATATACTTTTGCCTAGTATCTGTCAGTGAAGACTGGTGACTGGAAAGTTTTAACAAACAAAGACAATAAATTAGGGATAAGAAGAATGTTCAAAAATATTTGGAAAAAGGTCCAAAAATGTTTCAAGGAAATCCTAAGAAACCCTGATGAGATGACTCCTGGACTGATAAGAACCTTTGCCGTTAAGGATTTTTTTCTGCATAAAATTTTACATTTTCTTTTCCAAACAACAATATACACATTTTTGTGCAGTTTAAGTGCTGAATTGTGAATAGTCTTTGAAAATTGTACAGTCCTAGAAGACTTTATTGCAGGAAAAAGAAAATTACTAAAAAGACTGGTTGTTGCCTTATAGAAGAAAATTAACAAATTACGTTAAATCCAGTGCCATGAATGTCACAAATAGAGTTAGAAGGAGATTGTGTGGCATTCCTAGTTAGGAACAAAAGGATTTATGAGCTTCCATACCCTACCCATTCAACTTATATGTAGAACATGTAAGAAAAGCAGACTTGGACACAGAAGAGAAATGAAAACAGGAGAAAGGAATATCAACAATCTAAGATACGCAGACAATACCATAGTACAGTCGCCCCTCCGTTTTTGCGTGGGATCGGTTCCGGACCCCACCCACCCCAAAAATGTAAAATCACCAATATTCAAGCCCCTTTGGCTTGAATGGTGGCACACACCCCATTTTGTTCCCCTCTGTTTGCCGCCCGCAAACAGGTGAAGGACACGGACTCCAAGTCCACAGAAATAGAGGGGTGATTGTACTAGCAGAAAACCTCCCAGACCTGGAACAACTACTAAGAAAGATCAAGGAAGAAAGTGCAAAGGCAGGTTTACTGTTGAACATAAAGAAAACAAAAATAATGACCATGGAAAATCTACAGAAATTCAGCCTCGACAACGGTGAAATAGAAATAGTAAAAAGAGTACTCACACATGGGATCAAACACTGATAGGAATGAGGGGCTGCGGCCAGGAACTCAGAAGAAGATTAAGAATGGGGAGGGTGGCTATGAAAGAACTAGAAAAGATCCTAAAATGCAAAGACATGCAAGTCAGCACAAATGTTAGAATCATACAAGCCATGCTATTCTCTGTTACCATGTATGAATGTGAGAGCAAGACATTTAAGAAACAAGATAGGAAGAAGATCAATTCATTCAAGATATGATGCTGGAGAAGAGTGCTGATTATCCCATGGACAGCCAAAAAGACAAACAAATGGATCCTAGAGCAAATCAAGCCAGAAATCTCCCTGAAACATGACAAAACTGAGGTTGTTATACTTCGGACACATCATGAGAAGGCACGACTCATTGGAGAAAACAATACTGCTAGGAAAGCTGGGAAGTAGAAAGAGAGGAAGGCCGCATGCTAGATGGGTGGACTTTATTAAGGAAATCACATGTATGAGTTTGTATGAACTGAGCAGTGCAGTGGAGGACAAGGAGTTTTGGAGATGTCTCATCCACAGCATTGCAATGGGTCAAGATCATCTTGAGGCAGGTTAACAACAAACAACAACTAATGCCCTGTGTTGCACTACTCCCTCCCAGCTCAGTAAAGCACTAAGGTATAACAACTAATCTGTGCCCCCCCCCCCCAATTCTTGTCTCAATAGAATTGTATTTCACATTGTACCTCCTCTGTGGAGCTTTCTCCCCATTCATTTCCTTTTATTGTTATCAGTTTGTGTTCTGCAAATCTAACCATTCAGTAGATTTGGCTTAATTTTGCTTGATTTTATAGAAAGTATATATCTGTAAGCAAGATACATTTCTATACAAGTCTTCCAAATGTACCAATTTTTTTCTTTGACTTTAAGATGTCCTTAAGATTCTAAACTATGCCAGAAAAACCTTATGCAAAGGTTTTTAAAAGTAATGCAACCATGAATTCTGCATTAGCACCATAAACCTGAGTAGAGTATCTCCCCCACTGTTGATTTCTGTAATAGCTCAGTCCTTTGGCTCTTTAAGCGTTCAGGGATCTATTTGCATTTTATTCTTGCAAAGAAGCATGTGATAGTTCGAACTGTTTGCTGCACACCTGAGGGACTTTTTCTACCACTTTTCATAATTTGGAAAAACATGGAGGAGGATTTTGTGTGTTTATTAGCATGACACCAACTTCAGCTTCATTTTGTTTTCTTCCAGGATTCTAGTAGGAATGGGTCTTAAATGTTGATTAATACCCATCAGTTCCCATTTCTCAGTCCTGTAAGTTAACATTAAGGAATCACTTTCTCAGAATACACTTCCTGCGTGTTCACATTTCCCCTGTTAATGTTATCAGAAAACCCAAGATTGTTTGCTATGATTTTAAAGCATTCCCCCTTGTAGCTAAGTCAGTATTCTAACTGGTTTTCAGAAGAAGGTAATCGTCCAAATGCAGTAATTGAAACAACCAAGTTGCTTCCGCTTTGGATTGGTCCAGCAGAGACCATTTTTGGCACACAGAGTGAGTTCTAGAAGTCATTTTAGTCTAACTGGCATTTATCTTTTTCTTTTGGGCAGACCATCTCAGAAATTATGAGAAAGTCTGCCCCCCACCAAAGATAAATGCTAATTATACTAAATGTCTTTACTGTACTAAATGAGTGCTTATAAACCGTACTGCCATAGCAATGTTTTATAAAGTATCCATGACATTACTAAAAAAAACAACTGCTTTCCTGTATTTTTATTTGTCTTTTCCTCACGTGAGCTCAAATCTCTTCTACATTTCTTCCTCACAAGAACCCTGAGAGGCAGATCAAGATGAGAAAGAGAAGGGAGAAAATGACTACCCCAAGATCACCCATTGAATTTGATGTTTCACTTGAGATTTGAACATAAATCTACCATGTTCCTCTTCTATGCTCTAATCACCACTGCTTACTGTTTCTCCTTCTGATTCGGAGCATGCCTTTAACATAAGCTGACTAGTGGTGT
The DNA here is from genome assembly GCA_026167975.1 of Phrynosoma blainvillii. Lineage (NCBI taxonomy): Eukaryota > Metazoa > Chordata > Lepidosauria > Squamata > Phrynosomatidae > Phrynosoma > Phrynosoma blainvillii. The sequence goes on along the minus strand of JANUYF010000004.1, from coordinate 97,169,752 downwards.
TTACCATCTCTGTTTATCATCCTTACCTCTTCCTTCTGGCTGTAGGGATTTTTCCAGATAGCTGGTCCTCATTTCGTGTTCTGCCATTCCCTGTAAAGAACCTTCCTGGATCAGATCAAAGGTCCCTCTAGTCCACCAACCTATTTCCCACAGTGGTCAGCTGTTAAGTCCACTACTGAATCAATTTAGAGATTTCCGATTGTTAAACTGTCAGTATTTGTGTTTACACTTTAAACCATAGGTGTTATCTTGGTTGGTTCTGTCAAAGTCCACTGTGAGCCATGAAGACCTCATAAAAATAAAATGATTAAAAACAAAGCTCTGCTTGATCTTATTTCCTCCTCATTTAACACATGCTTTTCTTGAGATGCTGTCGTTTTATCCTGTCAGATCTGTCAGTTTATTCAGAGAGAAGCAGGCTTTCAAAGTTGATTCAGCAGGCTTATTAAGCTTCCATTTTCTGAGGCCATTTTTACTTTCTACCTACTAAATATGGAAACTCTACCATTTACTTCCCAGCCCTCTTGGATTTTAGCATAGATACTTACATACGGTTGTTCACTTTCTCCAGAGAAGCCCTGTTATAGTGGAATCTGAATTTAGGAATTCAAGCGTTTTTGTTTTTGTTTTTCATGAGAGAAGATTTATCTTTCACTGAGTTTTTTCCAACTCTGTGGACTTCTTTTTGTTTTTGGATATTCATCAGCTTGATTGTATTCCAAGATTGTGAGTTTGCCTCATTATCAGATGTAATCTGTGTGAAGAACATAGTCCCTGCACCCTCATTATCAGATGTAATCTGTGTGAAGAACATAGTCCCTGCACCATTTAAACTGCTGAAACACCAAATTTTGTGGGAACTCTAATGACAGCTGGCACATCATTGGTGCTCTTGCATCTTCTTTCTTGATTTTTATCCATTGGTTGTAGCTTTCTCATTATTTCACAAGTGTAACTTAATTTATAAATGCATAATCTAATCTACAGTTCCTAAGGAACATAGAAAGATGTCTTACACTAAGTTAAACCTTTGGTCCATCCAGTCCAGTATTGATGATGATAGTACAGGTTGAGTCTCCCTTATCTGAAATGCTTAGGACCAGTAGTGTTTTGGATTTTGGAATTTTTCAGATTTTTGAACATGCTGGCTCAGGGCTAAATCCTGGAGTACATTTAAGCTATGAACCAGAGATTTCAGAGGGGAGTGTAATCCCATCCATCACACACTGATCCCTATTCCCTGATTTGCCTTTTCACTGACCAGCCTTGTCTGGATTAAGCTTCATTTTTTTCACCCATCCTCATTGTGGATTCCCATCCTTGTGGATGTGAGACATTATTTTGGCACCAAAGTGGCCCTAGTGGTCTCACGACTAGATTATTGTAACTTTCTCCTTCTCTCCATCAGAGCTTCTTTTCCCTTACTGTCCCACCCGTGCCCTCCGCTCTGGTAGTCAAGGTCTGCTGTCTCAGCCTAGGATTTTTACTGCTCCGTCCCGGATCCGTCCCTTTTCACTTGCTCCCCCTCATTCTTGGAACCTCCTTCCCCCACAAGCACGGGGCATCACTTCTTTAACCAGCTTCAAAGCTGAGTTAAAGACTATACTGTTCAGGGAAGCGTTCGCTGGCATTGTATGATGATTATTTGATGTTTTTAATTCATTGTTTTCTTTGTATTAATATGCATTTTATTATTTTGTAGAATATATGCCATTGGCAGGCTTTTTTTATCTATTTTATAAACTGTATGTACAGCAGGGGTAGGCAACCTAAGGCCCGGGGGCCTGATGCGGCCCCCCAAGGCCTTTAGACTGGCCCCAGGCTGGTCCTGCCGCCGCTGCCGCTGCCGCCCACCATGATGATATTATTGTTGTTATTACCTGTTCTTGGGGCTTTCTTGGCAAAATCTCCACAGGAGGTTTGCCATGGCTTTTCGGGGGCTTAGAGAGTGTGCATGCATATTTTTTAATTTCATTTTTTTTAAATTTTAATATTTATTTATTTATTTATTTATTTTTGGTGCTTCGGCCCCCCAATTGTCTGAGGGACAGCAACCTGGCCCCCGGCTCAAAAAGGTTGCCTACCCCTGATGTACAGTGTTGTGTAAATCTACAGCGTTATATAAATAATAATAATAATAATAATAATAATAATAATAATAATGTGCTTCCTCATTGGAATTTGGCAGAAAGGAGTAGAGTTAGATGTCATTAGCACGTTGAGACTGAACCCCAATCCTCTAGATAACCCCTCCCAACAATTTCATGTATGTGTTAAATAGCATGGGGGAACAGATCAAGTAAAGCAGAATTCTGAGATTATTCACATACTAATAGCCAAGGAATCCCCACCATTTTCTGAACTTGTCCCTCCAGGAAGAATGAAGCTACGATAAACAGTGCTTGCAAGTTCCATCCCAGTGAGGTGGTCTGGGAGGATACCATGGCTAGTGGTATCAAACTCTGCTGGCAGATTAAGTAGATCCAATGGGGACACAATGCCCGTTCATATTCCAGTGAAAATTGTTCATCAGCTGTCTCTGTCTTATAGCCAGGACTGAATTCAGATTGAAATTGATCAAAATAATCACTGTGATGATTACGATGCCACCATGTGTTCTAGTATCTTGCCCAGAAACTGAATAGCTGTGGCTAATAATTATCCATTATGGTGGGATTCAGGGAGGTGTTTTTTTTAGTTTTTAAAAAAATAAAGGTTTTATATCTGCTTCTTTTCAGTATGTTGGAACTCTGCTGTGTGGTAAGGAGACATTGGCCCTTCGGCTATGCTCCTCCTGGCCTCTCTGTGAGCCAGCAAGGGCAAGGATCTAGTGTACAAATGGTGATGTTTGCCTCTTCAAGGATTTTAACCACATTCTTGGGCTGTACAAATAGAACAGGACCCATTATCCCTGTACAAACAGAATCCAAAGTTAAATTTGTTAGAATTTGTTTCAACTATAGTTTTCAAGTCAGAGTGAATCTAAGCAATTCCATCTGGAAAGTACTGCACAAGGCTTTAGCTCCGCAAATGGACTTCTGGTAACTACGGTAACTATTGAAGCTAACTTTAAACAAATTCAACCTTGCTTTATTTATGACTTTAGTGGGATATTAGTGGAGATAAGCAGTCTCTATTAGTATCAATACATGCCTTTTTTCCCTTTTTCTTGTAAAACTTCTTGGGAAGGGGGAATTTAGGGAAGAGAATAATTGGGAGGGATGTTTGGATTTCCCTCCCTGCTGTGTAATGGTCCTGGTTTACTTGTGAGGGAATAAAAATAGAGGAATAGCTGCATACTACGAATCTAATGCAACATGCAGTTTGATTGTCAACTTATTTTATAATTTGAAAAATTGAATTTAATGTCCATTGACTACTTCTTTAAGAAACAGTATTGTACCATGCCTGTTGTGTCACTTCCCAGTTGATTTAAGTCTTGAAATTGTAGGGGAAAGACAGGAGTGTGACTGTATTTGCAGCAGAGTTTGGAAAATTTATTTATTGGGACTATAGTTCCCAAAATCTTCCAGCCAGCATTTTGCCTTATGGCAATATTCTTGCAAAGTTTTCCTTTCATTTATTCTAAGCTGAGTTCTTAATTTTCTCACACTTGTTTTCTCATACTTTTTCTGCTGGGAACAGGGCTGCTGGGGAGATACAGAATGAAGAGTATATTTTACATACACTGTGCAGTGACTCTTTACAGTTTCTTGCAAAATAGAACTATTTGATCTTAATGCTAACTATTCCATTGTTCTAAGATCAGGTTTTGTGCCAAAGTTTTGACTTTGCATAATATTTAAGCAAAAACAATGAGAAATAGTTGCCCATATAGTCTGGCCTCAGTTTTAATTCCATCAATGTTGTTTATATCAGATAGACTTGTATAGCATTTGCCTTTTGACGTTTTGGCTGACATACTGTATTGTTCTTGACATTGATTTAGTATGGGAACAGACAAAAAATCCTGTGCTGTTAGGACAGGTTGGTTCCTTCGATATCTTTTGTTGCTTTAACTGAGACTTGACCAGACGGTGACTAATATTCAGGAGAGTCTTAGGAAGAGAGTCCATTGTTTGGAAAGCAAGCATGTGTAATTCTATTTTGTTAGTCACCATTCGTAGCACTGTCAGCCCAAATTATCTTCAAACTCCTCTTTGCCCTTCCTCCTCTTGCTTTAGCTTTGCAATGTCAGTAGGGATGTTTGCATTAGGTAAGTAGGTCAAAGTAGATTACTGTACTTCATTGTGCAAAAACTGCTCTAATAAGTAGATTAGTTTCCCATAATGAAGGATTGTTCTGGCTGGTGTCTTAGTGTAGTCTGGGTGATAGGCAGACATAGATTCCTCCTAAAGCCATTTAGGATTCTAGTGATAGGAAGACTCAAAGTAATAGAGGTGATACTTCGGAAACAGTCTTTAGAGATAAACATTCTCTGTGGGGGGGGGGGAATCACTCTTCATTGTGGTACTGGGATATGTAGCACAGATGCTCATGTCTTTAATTAGGGAGAAGATGATGGAAATAACAATGGGGGTGTATATATGGAACAACCACGGTAAATAAAAATATGTATTCCAAAAGTAGGATGGTGATTCTCCACGTGAGCAAGGCTGGTATCTGCACTAGTGCTGCTCCAAGTGATGGTCTATGGACTGGTGCCTGTCTTTGAGCCATCTGATGCTGGTCCCTGGAGAGCTTCCAGAAAGGAATCAGACAGTTATAGCCAATGGGCATAAAAATGATTATTATATACTGGAAAAGAAAATTGCTGGTCCCACACCATCAGGTAGCTTAAGATGTACTGTTCAGCACCACAGCCTCTTTCGGAATGAATGGCACTGGGTAGATGTGCTACTTTCCTAGATCCTGGGTCTCTCTTATTCTGAATTTTTCTGTAGTTTTCAATAATATTTCATCAAATCCATTCCCTTCCTGTATTTTCCTGCAGTCATTTTGTAGTGGTCCTTAACTTTTATCAGAGGTTTCAGCTGCCAAATAGTCACATAAATCTCTCCAGTTCTTATTAAACAGACTGTTGTTCACATGCAGGCTCATACTTGACATCCTTTAATTTCCATGTACATTCCTACTTGAGTTCAAGATGCTTATCAGCATCTGTGACCAGTTTCAAATACTATCAAGGTGAAAAATACATTTTAAAAAGATTTTAAAATACTGTTAAAAATACTTTCTGCATGCCCCTTTTTATAGTACCCTGATGTTAAAAGCACTTGAACTAAAATCCACCACCCCCCAACCCCCCCATCAATTCATAACTTCCTTCTCCATAACATAAATCTGGCCAGCATTGATGCATGGAGATGGGTTAGGGAAACCTCCACATAAGAGTTCACAAATGTTACCTCCTTGCTTAAGTGGAACAGACTTGCATTTGTGAATAGTAATAATGTTTGCACTCTTTGATTGCAAGATCGGCAGGTTGGCAGTTCAAGGCCCGGTTGCTGCATGATGGGGTGAGCTCCTGTCACTAGTCCCAGCTTCTGCCAGCCTAGCATTTTGAAAGCATCCATATGCAAGTAAATAAATAGGTACCACTTTGGTGGGAAGGTAAACAGTGTTCTGGGCAATCATGCTGGCCACATGATCACAGCGTAGTCTCTGACAATGCTGGCTCTTTGGCTTAGTAATGAAGATGAGCACTACCCCCTGCAATCAGACACGACTTAACCTTGTCAACAGGGAATACCTTTACCTTTACCTTACTCTTACTGCGCCTTGAGAAGATAAAGATGGCACTGGGCTTCAAGGTGCTTTTATAATCTTAAAGGATCTTGGGAACAAGAATCCTCTTCAGAACTATCCCAGCAGGGATTCTGTTTTGATCAGCAAGTGGTAAACCAGTTTTCTTCCAAATCTCTCTGCTTGTAAATAGATTTGTACAAAAGCATTTGAAGTATCTGTTATGCTTTAGTCTGAAGACACTGATGTGACAGAGTGCGAGCTTCTTAGGGAAAGGAGAGATGAAATGGAATCCCTAAAAAGAAATTTCAGAGAACTCTTGCAAGGGGAATTGCTGCTGAAATGTGAAGCACAATAAAAGGGGAGAGTGGAAGTGTTAACATTTTGATTTAGAAGCACAAAACAGTAGTGAGCAGGATTGGTTCTACATCAGGAGGGGAGCAAGAGAGAGGGAGTACCTTTTTTGTAACAATGGTTTGAGTTGGTGGTTGAATGGATAAAACCATGGTTACAGCCATTGCTTTGCCTCCAGATTGTGCTCTAGGTGGAGACAGGCCAGAATTTAAGAAGCTGGACACAGAAGAATGGAAAGAGAAAGGCAACTCCATGACTTGCTTTCCTGTAAATTCAAACTAGAGTTTGATTCTGAAATATAGTCTGCCCTCCTTATTGGCAGATTTGCTAGCCACAAATTTAACCATCCACCAACAGCAAGCCCCCATTGTGCTTAATGGTGGCACATGCATGCACCACACCACCATTAATTTTAAGGGGACTTTGAGCATGCATGGATTTTGGTATCAGGGTGTGTGTGTCCACAATGGATCCCCCATGGATACAGAGGCCCAGTTGCAAAACTGATACAAAACATGGTTTGCCATAATGACTGAATTACGGCAAATTAAAAAAAAATTAAATATTCTGACATCTGAGAAATGTTTCTCTATGGAGGACAAACTCTGGAAGATCCCCTTTTGAGTTCTACTAAACATGTAATTTTGTCACATTTTCTTTGAAATTTATTATGTTATATTCTTTATTACTTATATCTGGAGCAATAGGGTTATATACCTACCCTTTTATTAGTTTTATTTTACATAGTTTCTTGTTGTATCAAATACATTTTTAAAATTCTGACATCTGTTTATCTGCCCTCTTTCCTTTGATTGCAGTTTGGTGCTGAATTTAGAAGATTTTCTCTGGATCGCTATAAGCCAGGGAAATTTGAAGACTTCTACAAACTTATCCTTCACATTCATCATATATCCAACATGGAAGTGATGATTGGATATGCAGATATACATGGGGATCTTCTTCCTATTAATAATGATGACAACTTCTTCAAGGCTGTTTCAAGTGCAAACCCACTGCTTAGAATTTTTATACAAAAACAAGGTAAGATGAAATGGTCATCCATCACCTGAAAATGTAAGCTATTTCTTCAAATGATTAACATTTTGAAGCTGCAGTCAAGAGAAGAATATTATTTGTATTAAGTCCTCAGCCACAGTATGTAAGTAGTATACATTTGCCCCTCTTCGTTCGCAGGCTTGGAGTCCGCGGTCTCGCTCCTTCGCGGACAGCAAACAGGGAGGGACAAAATGGCCAACGTGGCTGAGGCACGCGCAGTGCTGCACACAGAAGCGTGTGCCTATTTTAACCAATGGGCTTTGAATATTTGCAGTTTTTCCAATTTGCAGGGGTGGTGGTGGTTCCGGAACAGATCCCCCATGAATTGGCAGGGATTACTGTATATAAGCTGTTATTCTGGATGTAGTAGGAATTTATTGTGAGGGAGAAGACTGAAGTGGATCATCTTATCAAAATAGCATGGAATAATTTCTATATTCCTTTCATTAATATGGCAAATGAAAGTGATGTTGCATGTGCTTTTCATTGTTTTAAATCCTTCCTTGGTATGTAGGAAATTGAATTTGGATCCTTTTATAAAAATAAATAAATTAAAAAGCAGCTGAGTTCAGAGACTGTTAGGTGCACCATTTGTGGTCCACTAGTGAGTATTTCCTCAAGTGTAAACTGGGTGAGAGAATTAATGTCTTCCACTTTCCTTTCTTCCTGCTGCCATAAACAGATAAAAATATTTTTTTAAAAACTTACACACTAGAAGCCAGTATATTTTTAAACAAGTAAACACATAGCTGCCAAGGGAAAGCACAATCTATGTTATGCTACTTCTTTCCCACTCTTGCATTAGTTCCCACTCCAACCCGATTTGCTTGCCTAATTTTTTTGACTTGCATATTAACTATCCAAAGCTGTATTGCTAAACCATTCTCAAACTTTCAAAGGAATTGAAGAAGCAAAGACTTTGTTCCCATGTGGCTCTGTTTACAGTTTGCCTATGATAGCTAAACTACAAGATCATAGATCATAGTACAAATGAGGATAAACTTTCTCAGGATTGACATCCAAGCCAAATCTATAAGGTGACCCTTTCTTGCACCTAATCAGGGGCCTGGTTTGGTATGTATTAATCCATGTGTGTGCAGTATAAGATTTAAATGAGGCTTAATTATGATGTAGATTTTTGGGATTGTCCCCTGGTTTTCACAACTGTAGTGTGAGTGACATTTTATTGTATGATGATATGGGGAGTGGTGGTCTTGTGTACTGGCTCTTGGTCATAACAAATGACCACTATTGGCAAATGGCAGGTCTGGCGTAAATCATAAGGAACAGCTTCTTCTTTTGTCATGGCAGTGTCAATTCAAATTTTCTTGTATCTCTAGATCAATTATTTCTTGAAACAACGTGGTATGCTTTTTATTTAGTTTGGATATGGTATTGGAAAAAGCAAAACCTGGTGATCTTGCATCACATTGTTACAGTGCTCTCTTATTCAAAAAAATGCAATGAGGAGGAGGAGAAATGGGGTGGGGAAAGCGGCTTAGTCCTTGAGTGCTTGCAGTAAACACACTGATACATTTGACAATCATGTTTTAGAGGCAGAAGAATGTTATACCTAAAGCCATAGCCAGTGTTGCTGCTTGGAGTAAAATACATCTTCCTGTGTTCTTCTTTTTGTATTCCCTTACCAGCCATTACCACCTTACAGCTGCTGTTCAATTTCACATCTTCAAACGTAGAACAAATTAAACTTTGTATATTCTTCTTTGGAGTGTATTTGAGAGGCATAGATATCTGAAGAGACCTGCAAAACTTTGGTTTTTTGAATGCCACCTCCTAAGGAGGGGGTGGTGGTGGTATAGTTGGCATGGTCTGACTTTTCTTTTTGGCCCCGAAACAAAACATTCCTTCTTGCCAAAGCATTTTAATTCTTTTTCATTAAAAAAAAACTTATTAATTTACTTGCTGTTTGAATAGGTTTTTATGCCTCTTATTCTGTAACATTCCTGTATTTGCTTTGTTCTAATGTTAATGCATAATACCTGGGGATCTGTTGTGGATAAGTATAGCTTATATATTTTGATGGTGATAAAAAGGGCTCAGTCTGTTTGCTAATTCCAGTTATAGTGGATTTGCAGGATTGGTGCAGTTTATGTAAGTGTTGACTTCTGTTTGGGAGTGGATTCAAAAGGTCTTCTCTAGTTGGGACTGAACTTGCATTTGGGCCTAAGGTTTTACTTTGATGCTCAGTTTTCTTTTTACTCCAGGAACCAGAGCACTCAGGAACTCCTAAGTAGGAAATGGTTGTTTCTCTGCCATATGCCATCTTGCTTTCTGCTGTCGCTTGACACTGGCTGAGCAGGTTGTGACTAGATTACCATCTTGGACCAATATCCCTCTCTCATTTCAACATCAAGGGAAATGCGCAGCTGTTCTGCTCCAGGCTTTTTTCTTTCCCCTGTTAAGTATGCTGAGCCATCAGTGCTGCTAATAGCAATGGAAACAGTCTTGTTCACAGGTGGAGAAGTTAATAGGCTCCAGAACGTGGACCTGGGTTTAAATCCCACCTGAGTGACCTTGGGGCCCATTGTGTTCATTTAGCCTTTGCCCTCTCTTTGAAAAATGGGAATTATGCCTTGCTTCACTGATGTGATAAAGAAGGAAAGGTTATCTGCCCCAAGCCTTGGGGATTAGAGTCGGAGGCATATCTAAATAAAAATGTAGGACAGGTAATAGGTGAGCCATCCTCTCTCTGTCTTGGTGTGGCTAGATAACCACTGGACTCTTGTAAAGGAGAGTCTTTGTGCCCTGCTACTGCTGATTTCTCCCCCCCCCCCCCGAAAAAAAATCTGGGCAGGTTGTAATACAAAATTCCTTTTTTTAGATACTCATGAAGAACATTTTTCAACTTTGCTTTTCTGGAGGGGAAGGAATGGCTTTGTTGGCTTCCTGGCAGGCATATATGAATGAGCAAAGGAGATCAGTTTGCCAAAAGACACACCTTCTATTTTCTCTTAAGGTCAATATGCAAGACATTTTCTACTTGTAGCAGATGCTGTTCTCTTTTCCTCCCCTCTCTGCCACCACCAGTTTCCAGCTTGTTTATCACAAGAAGCTGCAGCCTTTCAGTGTAATGAGCACTTAATCCTTTCTAGCTTTATGCAAATACTGGAATTTGTGCAGAAAAGCTGTTAAACAGTTGCACAGGACTTAATGCTCTAGGCTGCTTCTCATATCCCTTTCCTTATCCTATTTTATATACCTGTTATCTTGCCCTTCCAGAGCTAAAAATGGTTCCTAGAAGGTCTCCTGTCCAGGCACTGCCCAGGCCCTGATCTCTTTAAAAGCACGCCAGGTAGAAGCACCCAGTGTGCCCTTCAGGTAGAGCAGTGTTTTGTCCACCTGAAGCACAGTCGAATGCTTCTCCTTTTTCAATGAGCCTGTAGTATTTATTGAAAGGATATCTATCTGGTAATAGCCTCCAGTAGTATCTGGTTTGTTTTTGTTTTGGGCACTGTAATGAAGCGCAGGAAGTAGTCCTAGGAAAAATAGTTGTATTTTTCTTCAGTGCACTTCCATGCTCACCATGGGTAGCGGGCTTCATGAATCCTGTGGTAGACTCTAGCCACTTTTAGATTTGTAGGCTGGTGTGTGTATGTGTGAGAGAGAGAGAGCAACAGGCAGACAGACAGAAAAACAGTATAACATTTGCACTGCTGGATCCAGCAGTGTAGAAGTGATGCTTCCTGTTACCAGTGTGCTAAGAACATCCTGAAAGTCTGCCAAGAATGTAAGTGACACGTTGGATCAGACCAAAGATGTGTCTAGTCCAGCAGTCTGTTTACACAATGACTTGCCAGTTGTCTGTGCAAACTCTTCTGTTCCGGGCAAGAAGTTTAGAGGGATATAATTTTGGTTTTGGGACAAGTACGCCCCTTGATAGTGTAGCAGTCTAGGCTGCCTTATTGTTTTGTGCAAAGTGGATGTCTGCAGTGCTTTGAGAGTGCTGAATTGGTCCCTAAACATGAGCAGCATGATACGTAAAGCGCCATTAATGTATTTTGGCAACCAGTTCCCAGGCTAGCATTTGTTCCATTGGTTTCTCCTAGCAGTTCATTTCAAGCATCAGTAATAGTACAATAGAGTTTTCTTCCCCCTTAAATAGAGCCTGGAGGAGAGATGTGGTTGACCTATTTTGATGGAATGTTTGTGTAACTGAACATCAAATAGTCAATAAAAGGAAAACATTAATGCTGTTGACTATCTTTTCTTCAGTTGAAATAAAAAGGATGCATCTCACTTTTCTGAGGCTTGGTTTCAAAGGCCCAGCCCTTAGCTAATATCCGTGAACATTCTGGACAGACTGATAGTAGTTGTGATGTGGGCTTTTAAAACTTTGTTCTTCAGTAATTAATGCCAACGAAACCTGAAATGTTTCCTGTTGTAGCAGGTTGTCAGATTCTTCAGAGATTGTGTGTGTGTGTGTGTGTGTCTTGAAGTCACCTGTCAACTTCTGGCAATTCCATAAATTTCATAGGGCTTTCTTAGCCAAGGAATACTCAGAGGTAGTTTTGCCAGTTCCTTCCTCTGAAATATAGCTGAGAGCACCTTGTGTTCATTGGCAGCCTTCCATCCAACAGCTAACTAGAGCTGACCCTGCTTATCTTCCAAGATTGGATGGGAGCTGGTGCCTTAGGTTATTTAGACCCCAAATTTGGAGTAGTCACATGGGTACCTTAATTCTGAAGAGACAGGAGACAATAACTTTTCTGTGCTGGGTCAAAAGACAAGAAGGGTTGAATTGCTGAAGTAGTTCCTAATGCTTCAACCTCAGCTTTTATTTCTGCTGGCTGGGACCCAGAGATATCCAACAGATTTTTCAGGTCTCCTTCTTGATGTTTGCTTTTCAGGCCACTCCAAAAGATGGAGTGGCTTTGGAAAGATCCCTTGCAATGCAGATGGCAATGAAACTAATGCTATTTGCAAGAAGCATATTGGCCTGTAGTGGTACATGGATAGTAAACTGAATGGATATTTCCTCAGGTTATCAGTTATTTAATTGATATTTCTGCTATGCCTTTGTCAGCATTCTGACACAGAAATTAAGCAGGTGACTACTCTTTCTCCCATAGTGGTATTTTATTTTATTTTATTTTTAAAAAAAAGATAATTAAACTCTTCATGTCACACTGATAGAAAAGGACTGAAAGGTTTAGGTTCGTTTCTGTCTTTTGATTTGGCAGTCTTAGTTCTAGAGTAGCCTTAACCAGGTGATAGTTGCCATCATCAGTCTTCTCACTACCACTTCTGTGCTGTGCTAATGCTCTCTTCATCTTTCATATTTGAAACTATGTTATGTGATATTCACAGTCAACAGTATTATTTAGTATACAGCTCATATTTGCCAGAGCTGAACTGATCAATCATCATGTCTTATGTAGGAGCTCAGTTAGTGATTAAAAATATATATAAAGCTTGTAAATCCAAAAGTTGCTGTTTTAAGATATGGCAGCATAAGGGTGTTTTAATTAGTTTTTCTCCCTTTTAACATACACTTCAGGGTCTTGTTGAATAGAGAGAATAGCTAAAATGCTTAAGGCACTTTTAATTGGTTCCCTCTTTGGGCCAGGATTGTTATTTAGGAATGGGAGAATTTTCTGTATCTGAATGCAGAGGTTCTGTTTAGGGGAGCTTATTTCTTCTATGATTAAAGAATCCTTTATTATCCCACACATCTTTTAAAAAAAGGAACAAATCCTTGCATTTATTCTAATGTACACATTAGGAACAGGAATAGTTCTGTGGCGGCTAACCATCATAATGGGGAAAAGTTATTGATTCTTCATTTATATTGCTCTCTCTATCTCATGTTCCTGAGAGACATAGGAAGCCATTAGATCTTTTGGCAGATAATGTGCAGTGATAGGAAATTAAGTCCAGAAGTAGTGCCTTGTTTAAAAGAAGAAGAAAAAGCACTGCTAAAATTAGAAACTTTAAACAGGAAATGTAGTAAATACTTCTGAATTAACCTCCCACTAACAATACTCTTGTTAAATGATGTCAATGAGTAAATGATGCAGGCAGCATGTGGATATTCTGCTTTTATTATGACATTAACAAATACTTAATGACTAGAGCACATGTAGGGTTTCTAGTTTGGGTTGTTGCTTCTTTTTGTCTTGGCTCTTTCATCAGCTTTAAAAGAAGCAGAAATGGAGCTGGGTGGCATCACCAAGCAGAATCGCAGAGAGGAACCACTTTGTCATGGATCATATACTTCTTAGAGAATGTTAGGAGATGATCTGAGTCACTGCATTTAAGATGTTTCTGTTGTACATGGCATAGAGCCTGTGTTTTAGGGAAACTTTAGACACCAGGGTTCATATCCACAATTGTGCACAGAAACTGGCTGGCTGACCTTGGGCAAGTCACACTCTCAGCCTCACAGAGAAGCAAAAGCAAACCCCTCTGAACAAATCTTGCCAATAAAACCCTGACCGTAATGTCACCATAATTTGGAAATGACTCAAAGACACACAACAACAATGTCAAATAAATTAAGAATTAGCTGAGTAAAAGATCTCCAATAAATATGATGAAATTCATTAAAATCCCTCCACTCACTGTTAACAGAGAAAATCCCGCACCATTCATACCTGATTATTAAATTCATATTCATATACAAATGAAATTAAAATGTACATAAAATTAATTTCACACTGTCTACTGATAATGAACTTGATGGAATCACATTGATTATTCCACTATTTGGAGAGTCAGCGTGGCACAGTGGCTTGAGTGTTGGACTGCGACTCTGGAGACCAGGGTTTGATCCCAGCTTGGTCATGAAACCCACTGTGTGATTTTGTGCAAATCACATGCTCTCAGCCTCGGGAAGATGATGACAAACCTCCTCTGAACAAATTTGGCCAGGAAAACACCATGCCTCAATCAGAAACAACTTGAAGACACACAGGAACAACAAATTCCACTATTTAAAATGCATTTAGTTCCTTTTCCCATTGAGTATAGTACATTTATATAGTATATAGAATCAGTATGTGTTTAATAGACTACAGCAAAGCATTTGATTGTAGAGATCACGAAAAGCTATGGAATGCACTCAAAGACATGGGGGTGTCACTACATTTAATATCCTAATGAGGAATCTGTACCAAGGACAAGAGGCCACCATCAGAACAGAATTTGGGGAAATGGAGTGATTCCCAATAGGCGAAAGGGTCAGGCAAAGCTGCATCCTATCACCCTACTTATATGTGAAAACATCATAACAAAAGCAGAATTAGAATCAGAAAAAGGAGGAGTTAAGATAGGAGGAAACAACATTAACAACCTAAGATATGCGGATGACACCATATTATTAGCAGCCGAGAAACAAATGGGTTCTTGAACACATCAGAGCAGAGCTTGCCTTGGAACCAGAAATGGTCAAGTTGAGACTATCGTACTTTGGCCACATAATGAGAAGGCATGGATCACTAGAAAAAACAATAATGCTAGGAAAGATGGAGGGTAGAAGAAAGAGAGGAAGACCACAAACCAGATGGATAAGGAGGGTTATGGGGAAAGTCTTGCAGGATCTGGACAAGGCAGTGGAGGGTAGGGATTCTTGGAGATGTCTCATCTACAGGGTCACATGAGTCAGAACCGTCTTGAGGGCAGCTAACAACAATAGATTGTTTGATGCAGTTGAAAGCTCCCCCTGGTGGATGGGAAAATTTGAGAGCCAGTGTGTCATAGTGGCTTGAGTGTTGTAGTACAACTCTGGAGACCAGGATTTGAATCCCCGCTTGGCCATGGAAACCCACTGGGCAAGTCCCCTGCTCTTAGCTTCAGAGAAAGGCAATGGCAAACCTCTTCTGGTCAAGTCTTGTCAAGAAAACCCAATTATAGGTTTGCCTTAGAGTCCCCATAATTCAGAAATTACTTGAAGACACACAACAATAGCATCACAGTACATTTAGACATTTGCTGCCAAATTTTGGCAGTGAAGCACAGATATGGATTAAAAAGGTGACATCCTAGGGTGCAATGGGGGGTACAATAAAGGGCATGGGGGTTGCATGCGGCCCATGGGCCTCACTTTCTTTGCCCTTTTTCTCTGCATAGAGTACTCTTGCTGTGGAGGAAGAGTATTTCACCTGCTTTTTGAACAGCCAGGATGAGGCTATACCACATGGAAATTTCCATGGATATTCTATGGGAAATATTTTAAATCCTTGCACAGAAAAACAAATATTAGAACGGGCATTAGCCATTTTATGAATGGAGCACAAATATAAATTTGCCAGTTGAAAGTAGTCTGCTATTCCGTAATAGTAAAAATATAAGGGAGAGTTTGTCGGATGCAGCTTGCTTGAGAGTACATCAACTCATATAGCTTAAAGCAGTGATGGCGAACCTTTAGGGACCAAGTGCTCAAACTGCAACCCAAAACCCACTTATTTATTGCAAAGTGTTGTGTCACTCTGGCTTTCTAGTGACAAACTCTGGCAAACTCTGTGCTGGGGTGATAGCATGTGTGCCCTTAGAGAGAGCTCTGAGTGCCCTGTCTGGCACACATGCCATAGGTTCGCCACCACTGACATAAAGCTTTCCTGGGGGAAATGATACCTAATTGCCATTACTCTTTTTCTCTGATAAAGCAGATTGTAATTCTTCAGTAAACTGAGCTACATCCTAATAGCTATAGTTACCACCCAGCTGTTTTAAAACAGCTGTTTAAAGACCATTAGCTTTGCTTAAAAATGGGAGTATTTTGTTTTAATGCGTTTGTGAACTGACTTGTAAAAAATAATTTTGGTTGGAGAGATTCTGGTGGGCCTCCCTTGCCACCCACAAGGTGCTTAAGCATAAGAAGAGCAGTTCTTCTCTTTTATAAAAGTGCATTGGAATTAGTTGCTATTTTGGGTTTTCACTTGTCAGATTTGCAAAACTAGTTGGAGATTTCCCTCCTTCCCCCCCCCCCCTTCCCCTTTGGTAATGGTATATTTGAACTTATGATGGCACTACAGGAACTTGTTAGAAGGCTACCTGGGATCATGTGTCTGTACAGTACAGTTGTGAATATTTATTGCCATTAGGTTTGGATGACTTTCTCAATTGTTCTGTGGGCAGGGATGGTCTCATTAAGCATGTACCTCTTTTCACTGCTCCAGTCATTGCTGAATCACAAGTATGTGTGTAAATGGAATGCAGTGATCTCACTGGCTTTCACTTAGCCTTGCAAATTGCAGCCACGAACTATGTTTCTGCCTCTGAATAGCCAAGATGATTGTTCAGGAATTCCATTTTCCATGCTTAAAATACAAGCCACTGTTGAGTGGAGAAACATAAAACATCACACACTTGTTTAAAAGCCCAGAAGACAAATCTGTGTAAGTATTCTTTCTTTTTTTCTGCTAATGTGTAAAGCTTTCTTAGTGAACAAATAAAATTCTTCAATAAGAGTTAAACAACAAATGTTTTGGAAAAGGGGGTGTAAGGATGGAGGAACTCACATTCCCTTACTCATTATTTAAAGAGCAATGTATTAGTAATGAGTTACTTTTTTAGAATGATGATGATTTTCACTTAAAAATACAAAAATGTCCCAAGTCCCCTTCAAAGAGCAATGTTTAAAACTACTGTAATAGATAAATGTTACTTATTACACATTTTAAAAACCCATAATTATTTTAACCATTGTCAAATTATTTTGCAAACAAAATATTTTGTTGCTGTCGTAGAAAGTTTGTTGCTTCCAATCTCTGTCATGAGAGATCTTGGAAGGCAGACCCTTAAGCAACCTGCCCCAAACCACGAAACCTCAAAATGTCTTGAAATACAGTTTGTATAATACAGTTTATGTGGCTAGCTGTGAGATTATGAGAATTGTATTCCCACACATCTGGAGAGCACCAGATTGGATGCTTGACTATCTTGACATTTCATTATGTGTGTTTATGTTTCAGCTCTTTAGCAAGACTCCATTTGATCTGTGTATACTAAACAATTTTACAAATTGGGAGACAACTGTGTGGGCACTCTTACCACTCTTTACGTTGACCAAGATTTATGGAAATGCTTCACCTGGAATCTCTTTATGACCAAGTCCACTGCAGCTCGAAAGAAGAGCAGTTATTAAATGCTTTGTGCCAGAATTTCATTACTGACAGACTGTTATTCCTCTTAACCTTCTGAGTCAGACTATCTAATGAGGAAGAGGGAAGGATGTTTCAAAGGGGCTTCAGAGAAGTCTCCAGCAACGGATGATCTTGTCCTCTTGGTTGCCACTGAGATGTGTCGAATCAACTGAGCCCTTCTGGGCAGTTTTACTATTCCTCAGTCTTGTAGCATCTTGCAGTTGTCCCATTCCTCCCCACTACTGCTGCAAGCAGGGGTAGGAACCACTCTTATTTTGGTGTGTTGACAAAACCGTTTCTTGAATTATGGCCATGTGAATGGTTGAAAGGGGGTGCGCTGAGCTAAATAGCTAGTGCATTTTTGCCAAAGGGTTATTTTTGGTGGCTTCAATTACAGCCCTCTTTCTCTCAGTCTCTTGTTCTCTCTCTGGCAACCGCACTGGTGTCATGTAAATGTATGCTGAGTTGCAATAGCAAAGCCGCTAAATGAATAAGTCCAGTCTGGGGCAGGGGAAGGGGGGGGAGGACACGTTTACAGCAATGTGCCTTCCCCATCCTACTCTTCTCTTCTCTTATCTCCCCCCCCCCCCCCACACACACACACACACCATTTTTAAAGGTCTTGACTGTTCCTAATAAATAATTATCCTTTGGTCAAGGATATTTTGACTTGAGAGTAGCAACAGGAAGTTTCACTTGGAAGATGCTGCATAGGGGCTGGAATTGTGGTTAGGCTTTTAAATGTTGTCTCAGAGGGAAACTATGAAAGTGTTTAATGCTGAATTTGCTTTGTATGTTGCACATGTTAATAATTTTGCATCTGGTAGTAAGAATTATGACAACTTTGCTGCAATTGTATGCGCTGTGGAAATAGAAATGAGGAGTAATGTCGGTCCCTTTTAATTGCATATGATAACAAGCAACTGCCCCCCTTTCTTCCCAGTCTTCTTTTCATCCAGGAAGGCTCAGTGTATACACATGGTTTTTGTGAATGGCAAAGTCTTCAGTGTCTGACTTCTGTCTGAGAAGCAGCCAGGAGTGACTAACTCCCTTTAATCCAATTTATAGGGGATTTTCTCCATTGCTGTCCTTCTCTTTCCGTCCTTTAAATACCCACTTTTTGTTTTTATTCCTTCTCAGTTGGTAGAGAAGCAGAAAGGTCTGTGCTAACAACTAATTTTTCAGATTCCTTTCACACAAAGATTTTTAAATGGTACTTTTTGCGGTTTTATGCCCAGAATTCAGGAAAAAACATTTTTTGCTTTTCTTTTGTTTGTTTTTACTAGAGCTCCCAGAATCCCCTAGGCAGCAAGGCCAAGACTTTTTAATATTACAGTGGTATTTAGGTTCTTGTCCAGCTACAGCCTATCCTCTTTTGTAAATAGGGTATAGTCACTGGATTGGATCCAGATTTTGGATTAGATCCTGAAGTAGATCCAGATATTGTTGTTTACTTGAAAAAAGACTGAAGTTTGTAAGGTACTAGAAGTCCCTTTGATATCAGGGAGTCTGCATGACTAAATTTGGATCCAAACCATTGTGTATTACATGAATTTGCTGGCTTATTTGTGCTCTTTCTTTTCCTGCTTCATGGTTCACCACTTTCCAAGGTGGCTCCTGTAGCCATAGCCAATGAAGTGCAGAGTCATACAACTTTCTCTTATCATATTAAGTTCTTAGGGTTGGGGGAAGTTTCTTATGTCTTTGCTGTACACATAAATAAACATTTGTCTGCTAAAGAAGCTCAGACTAAAGCTTCTGATCCTTCTGTGGTGCTCATTACATCATTTTCGTGTTTCCTGGCTCTCAAATAGCTTCCATTCCTGGGTGAATCAAGCCTAATCTTTGACTCAGGTACTGCCCAATGCAAATGGGGGTGATTTCGGCCATCTATTCTTTCCATTGCTCAATACTGCCTGTAGCTTTCCTGTATCCCATCCCTGCTGCTTGGAGCAATATGTATACAATATTATTCATTCTAAGTCCTTTCGGATGTATTTTAAAGTGTGTCTTAAAGTTTCAGAGGTTTACTGAGAAGTCAATGCAATAATTAATGTATTTTGCTAGAAAGGAGCTCTTTCTGTATCAGGGTAGAGCAGTAGATGGCCACAGATGTTATTAGACTTCAATTGACATCGGCTCTAGATTTTAGAATTAGGATTGTGGTATGATGGAAAGGGTAGTTCAAGAACATTAGGAGGACCACACATGTCGTGCCCTGCCTGATCTGTACACAGGCTAAGAGTTTCACTTTACAATAGACTAGGGTTATCCCCTCAAACTCTTTTTCCAGTTCTCCAGCTCCCTTGGACTACTCCTTTTTGGCAAAGGGGAGGTAAATTATCTATCCTAGACAACACTACGAGCCATAATTCATTTTTTTAAATAAGTGCATTGTTTAACATGAAATAATTCAAAATTGCAAGTACATGAGTAACCATGTCTGGTTCCCCTCCCCCCATTTCTTCTAGGAATGAGGGATGGGATCTTAATGTTATTGTTGTTTAATTTGTTGTAATTTATTAAGGTATCCTGTTGTTCACCGCCTAGATTGGCTTGCCAGAGGGGCGGTATACAAATAAACCATATTATTATTTTTATTATTTATTACAATGTTTGGCTGAAAATTGGCTCCTCAACCCACCACAGTTGTCCACCACTGCATTAGACCATCACATAATTGGATGTCGAATTGCTCCCGCCCCATATCAAAAGTATCTTTAAACATCTTACAGTAGACTTTTAATACACTCAGTAGGTTCCCATTTGTGGCTTCTTTATTTAAAGCTATTTTCTGGGGGACCCTGTAAGAAAGTTTTAAAAAGGCTGTCAAGATGGATCTATTCCGGCAGGCCTTTCCGGGATAGAGAATCCCGGCCTCAGGAACCCCTCCCTTAAGAGGGTCTCCAGGTTCCTCCTTAAATATGTAATTGAGAACTGCTGCTGTACTGTGGAATTGTCTTTAATATTATTGTTGTATTTTAAATTGTTGCTTTTAACTTGTAATTGATTTAATAACTTTTTAAGGGGGGGAGGGAGCTAGAATTTGTTGTTGTGTGTTATATTTTATTGCTGTTAGCCACCCCGATTGATCTCAACGGGGCAGGATATAAATACATATTATTATTATTATTATTATTATTATTATTATATTGCAGTAATTCTAGTGCAGTATAGAGATGTATGCCCTAAAGACTTCAGATCCTGTCTGATCTTGGAAGCTAAGTAGGGTCAGCTCTACTTAGTACTTGGATGGGAGACTACCAATGAATACCGGATGCTGTAAATGATATTTCAGAGGAAGGAACTGGCAAAATCACCTCTGAATATTCCTTGCCTAAGAAAACCAGTGAAATTCATGGGGTTGCATAAATGAGCAGGTGACTTGAAGGCAGAGAGAGAGAGAGATTACGGTGCACTATGGGTTCTAGAACAGATGGGTACTCTCCCTGGAAGCCAGTAAATTGAGGCTGCTGTACTTTGGCCACATCATGAGAAGGCATGAATCATTAGAAAGGACAGCAATGCTAAGTAAGGTGGAAGGCAGCAGAAATGAAGGAAGACCACATGCCAGATGGTTAGATTCAATCAAAGAGACCACAGACCTGAGTCTGCAGGACCTGAGCAAAGCAGTGGAGGAAAAGGGATCTTGGAGAGGTCTCACCCACAGGGTTTCCATGAGTCAAGATTGATTCAAGGGCAGTTAACAACAACACCAAATGCAGAATCAAGCCTCCCCCCCCCCCCCCCCGCGCATAAAATAATGCCAACATAAGTGAATGTTCAAAGTGATGGCTGAATATAGTATACACTTGCCATTTTGAACTTTTGCTTGCTTTATCCCCCCCCCTCCATTTCTCTTTATTTTATGGCAGTAAATTAATTTGGCAAGTGTTATAATAGATGGGTTCTAGTGGTACAGCAAAAAGACCCAGATTAAATTCTTCTTTAGTCATCAAGCTCAAAAAAATAAAAACAAAAACATAGTCTTAAAGGTGCTGTTAGATTCTTCTCTCCCCCCCCCTTTTTTTTTTTTATGCTGCAAAAGAATAACAGGACTACTACTACTGAATTCTGCATAAGGAAGTTTTGCTTCCCCAACAGTTTAGGATCCTGTGTGCATTTCAACTAACGTTTGATTCTGGGTAATGCAGAATTATTATTAATATTAGGATTTTGCAAAGGATTTTGCAAACAGTCCCTCACCAAGCACTCACAGTGAATGTAAGCAATCATGGAATAAAAGGGTGTGTGCTCTGTTAGCCTGGTAACTTGCTAAAGAAATAAAACAGATAGTAGGTATAAATGATTAGTTCTGCCAGCAGAGGAGAATAGCCAAGGCATCTGTATTTGGATTGGTGTGTGTGATGTAACATTTAACCAGTTATCTAGAGATAAGAACCATAGTAACCTGTTTAACAGATAAATCCATATAAGCAAACTGTATAGTGGGAACACTTTTTGAAGTGTCAAGGGGCTTTAAGCACTTTGAGGGAGCTGGTCAAGCCCTGCAGCCTCAACATTGGACTTTATCACACTAGGAGAATCTATAGTTTATCCCATACAAATCCTGAAAAAAACGCGTAATTACGCACAACGATTTCACATGACATCACAGAAAACCCGTCATTAAAGTGGTCAGAAAGTGGTGTTATCCCAGATCTTTTTACTTTTGGGATTTTAGCAAAAATGCATTTATGATATTACTATAATTGAGCATTTACTCTAGTGTGAAAGTGAAATTCAGTTTATTCACGCAATAATCCTCCTTTCACTTGTTTTTCCGGTTTTCCCATGGTTCTTTGGGGCTGCTTTTACTTCTTGTTTTGCTTGGGTGACAAACATGCCAGGCAGAGATGAGCCTCTCCACTTTCTCTTTCTAAAATTTCCTGTCCAGTAATATTTAATGGTGCTATGCATCTCTCTGCACATATGTGAGTATACCATTTCTACTTCATATACGGAATTTGTTTGCTTTTGTATGAAACACAAAAGCGGATATTTTTCCCCACTTTTCATGTTATTACCTATTTATTCTAATTGTGTGTGATATTCATTTGCACAATTAAACACTATTTTTGCTTTATTTTCGGGATGTTTATTTGCTCTTTGTTATATCTTTAAAGATGGAACTGGCCCCCTTGTGATAAAGTCAATTGTCTTGCAGTTTGGGCTGAGCCTGGAATATACAAAATCCCCAAATTCATTAAGTTTCAGAAGAGATGCACATTACAGATATGGCCTGTTGTACATGCCCTCTGTAGACATTATACAGCTTGTGCTGCAGTTGTACTAATCTGCCCTCATTATAACTACTTTTTGAATGCTCCTTAGCTTAGGAGCATTATTCATACAAAATATTAACTCTTCAGCATTCATGAACATTATTCATTTTTATTGCTTTCTCCTATCTTTCACCCTTGTATGCTGTGGCTATACAAGACCATGAAGCAAAGGCTACTTTTGCTGCTGTTGGTGGCATTCAGTTTACACTAGCTATGAACTATTGGCTCTGAACATAAGAAACTACAGTACTTCCCACAAATTGGAATGTGCTTACCTCACCCATGACTGCCTATTGTAGGAATGGGAAGATCCAGTTTTACCGGTATGTAGGCACTCTGGTGCCAGTGACATTCACTTCCATCTGCTATCACTTCATTGAAGAGCGAGCCTACCTGGTTTGGAGAATCCTGGGATACCTGTCTCCACACCCTACCTCTTCCTGTTGAGCCTACGCTAGCAATGTCGAAATAATTCCCTCATGCACAGTCATTAAAAAAAAATAACAACAACAGTTGCCTGTCCAGAGGCCAGTACCAAAATTCTCAAACTTAAAGGTTTTGAGAGGAATTAATTTTCCTGCCAGTATCATATGTGCTGTGTCTGCTGTCTTCATCACGCCAGACTTTGAATTGCTCTTTAGGGAGTAGAGTAACAAAACAACTGTCATCAGCAGTCCAGCTACTAGTAAATTACAAATTCCATTTCCCTCATCCCACATATCCAAACTCCAGCAGGCAACTGTGCACTAGATGCTGTTGGG
This sequence comes from Phrynosoma blainvillii, assembly GCA_026167975.1. Lineage (NCBI taxonomy): Eukaryota > Metazoa > Chordata > Lepidosauria > Squamata > Phrynosomatidae > Phrynosoma > Phrynosoma blainvillii. Next base: position 97,146,487 of record JANUYF010000004.1, on the reverse strand, counting down.
AAATAGGAGTCTTCCTATCCTAAAGGGCCTGTGTTGGATAGTTCACAACTAACAACAGCTTGTGGGTCGGTTTCTTCTCAACAGTTTGTACCCTGATTGTAAAAGTGTGGCTGAATGCATGCAGTGAAAATTTTAGTCTCAGTTCCTGATGTCTTTAAAGCATGCTTCTCCTAGTGTTTTCTGGCAACTTGGTATATGTAGATTTATCGGAATGTCTTCTCTCAAGGGTTCTTTAAAATACGCCCTTGCTAATAAAAATAAAACATGTTGTTGCTTTTTTCTGAGTTGAAATCACTTTCAGCAATGTCCAAATACAGTGTTGACATGATGACTCCTACTGAAGAGCCCTTAGTTTTTCTGCTAGATAGATTGTGTGGAAGTGAAGTTAAATCCTTGGAGGTTTCCTTATTTTCTTCTTCTGGGAAGATCTGTCAACTTGCATTGTTGTACATTAGAGGATTCCAGCATAAGGTAATGATATGAGAATTAGATCCAAGTTTGGGGATGGTTCTAAGTTCAATATTGCATGCCACTGTCTTTCAGCCTAATCTTCTCTGTCGATGGTGATGGTTATTAGGTGGTAACTCAAAGGCAAACCTATCATTGGGCTTTCTTGGTGGGTTTTTTTCAGATGGGGTTTGCCCTTTCTTTCTCTCATGGGCTGAGTTGGTGAGAATAAATCACAACTGTAAAGCACTCTGGGATCTACAGGTATAATTCTCCCCACCATCACCCCCCCCCAAAAAAAAATAGAGAAGAAACTTTGATTACCTCTTTACTGTCTGCTGTACTGTCTTATATATACAGAAAGGTTTAGGTTTTTGTGAAATATTTGCACTTAACAATTTTCACTAGCCTTTTTGATTTTATTTAAAGTGCTTTTGGCCAATACATATATAGACTAAGTGTTATAGACCATAATTTCAGCAGCTATAGTTATGTCAACAGACAAAAGGCCTGAGGAATATATATCAAGCTCCCTATTCCTGGGCTGTTTAGTCAACCTTGGAAAAAATTGGGAAATCTTTAACAAAATGCTGGATCTTTTGAACCAGCTCCAGTTCAGGTTTGCAGTTTAGTTGAATCATTGCTGTTCTCAGTGTAGCTTTATGAGACATTCCTTTTCTTTTCCTTTTTCAACTTTATTCTCTCAAAGAAACCAATAAATGTCATGTTTTTGCTGCCTTTCAAGTCCAGCCTGATATGTTTATCTTGAGCCATACCTTTCTTTCTTATATTGAGGGGAATAACAAGATAAGGTGGGCTCTTAGTCTTTCAATTTTGAAACATATATTCCAAATGATAAACCAGCTGCAGTGCCAGTTAAAAGCAGATCCAGGTCACAGCCAGAGATGGAGGAGTGTTAGCAAGACTGGCAGAAATTTGGACATGTTTGAATATGTAGTCTCTCCTGTATATTTTTTAAGATGGTGCCTCCCAAGTAAATTTTAACATATGTCACATCCAAATCCACTACAATTGTGAGCATAATTCATGCCTGTTGTAGATTGCCCGAAGTACATATTTGTCACTATATATGTTGAACTTTCTGCCACAGTGCAGATAGTAATATCCAAAGCTTCAGTCTGAATAGTAAATATCTAGTCCATCATTCTTTGGTATAATCATACATCATTGTTGTTATTTCTGAGTTACAGTGAACCATGTGTTTTCAGAAACTGAGAGTGACCATAGATGCTTCATCCCATTAAACATCACTAAGGACCTTATCACACGGGGTCTAAAGCAGACCTAATCCAAAGGGTATCCGTAGCTAATACATATTATTTCCCTGTGTTTACACACGACATTACACCGAAACTCGACAGAACCCGGAGCTAATCCGTATTGTTTCTCCGTGTTTACCCACGACGTTGCACCGAAACTCGACAGAACCCAGAGCTAATCCGTAACGAATTGAGATCTTTTGACATTCAGTTTTTTGGGGAAGTACAAGGGAGCTTTCGGAATCATTGCGCAATGGCCGCGCAGGCGAAATTCAGTTCATTTCGGTATAGAACTGAATTTATTCTTATTTCGGTTACTTTTCACTTCGTGGCCAGCGTGTGATAAGGTCCTAAGTATACTATATATCTACAGTACTTGCAATTCATTCAGTATGCAGTCTCCATTTTGGGACTGAGTTTAACTGGAAATCTCCTGGCTACAACATGTCGTCTAATTTTTGTGTACTTCTCTTTCTTCCTCATGCCCTAACTTTTGTACCAGCTAACTTGCTGAGCCTTGAAGAAATGGAAATCTTTCACACTTTTGTGGCCTTTGGAGTAGTCTGAATAATGTTATTGTCCAACAGTGAATTTATTTAGAACTCAGGGACCATGTGGCAAGTCTCCTGGTATAAGCCAGTAGCAGACAAGAGAACTGTAGTTCAGTCTGCACTGGTCACTTTGTCAAGATAAGGGATGAAAAGATACTTGTAAAAAAACAATCTCTGTGGGTGTGTCTTACAACAAATAATTTTGTTGTTGTTTTTAATTGCCTTTGCCTCAATCTCGACCCATGGCAACCCTATGTCACATCCAAATCCACTACATGACAACTCCACCACCACCATCCGTTCTCTATTGCTCTGCCCAGCTCCTGCAAACTCATATTCATGGTCTCTTTAATAAAGTCCATCCATCTAGCATGTGGCCTTCCTATCTTTCTACTTCCCTCCACCTTTCCTAACATTGTTGGGTTTTTTTATATATGTATATAATGTTTCCTAACAAATAATCAGTGATGATTTATTGCAGGTCTGTTGGGATAATAACCAGAGCTGCATTCCACTTCCACAGTCTAAAGGACACAACCAGATTATTGCTCCTTTTTGCCTTTTTATAAACTTAGTTTATGATGTAACTGAACTTATTCTGTATGTAATTTTATTTCATAATATCTGTATTACTTTTGGAATTTGCCTTTTAAAAAAAGAGATATGATGTGAACAAGTTCTTTTGAGGATCTCAGTGTGGCACCCTTTCCACATTCTGCAGGAGCTTCTAAACCTATTCAAGAATTAGAATTCAGTTGCTCTAGAAACCAGAGCAGCTTTCCATGTTATCTCACTACACTAGAAAATGAATGTTACAGAGAAGGTAAAGAATGATAGTCCTGATGAGATATCTGTACAAGACACTATAGTTAGAACAGAATATGGAAAAACAGAATGGTTCCCAATTGGCAAAGGGGTCAGGCACTGCTATAACTTCTTTAGAAGGAAAATCAACTCATGTACAGCTAAGTCCAATACACACTGTAGAAATAATCCAGTTTGAGACTACTTTAACTGCCCTGGCTCAGTACTAGGGAATCCTGAGAATTGTAGCTTACTGTGGCACCAGAGCTCTCTTGACAGAGAAAGCTAAATGTCTCACAAAACCATTGTTCCCAGAATTCCCTAGCATTGAGCCAGGGCAGTTAAAGTAGTCTCAAACTGGATTATTTCTGCAGTGTATTTTGGACCCTATTCAGTGGTGGCTGATGGTTCCTTTGCTAGTGGAGCAGCAAATCTGTCCCGGGCTTTGGTTAATCTTTAAAGGGGCTATTGGGGTACCAAACTCACTGTCAAATAATTTCAGTACCTACTTTAAAACTATCCAAAACCTGGAATTGTTTCACTGTCCCACTGGCATGAGAGCTACCAGCTGCTGTTGTGTACAAGCTGTACACAGGTTTTCAAGCAAATTCAGTGTTCACTATGTTCAAACAAATTCCCAAAGGTATCCTGGCTCTGGAATTCCAATTCCTTGACGGACCTCCAGACAAGTCCTGTTAATTTCATTTATAGTAAATCTACTGAGCAATGAATATGTTTACATCTGCTGGTTTTACAGACATCAAAAGGAGGTTGCATAGAGGACAACTTTTTCTCCTCATCCAAACTATTTCTACCACTCCCTTGATCCCTTTCACAAAAACAGTTCTCAGTTTGGAATCTCTAAACTCATCTTGAAGTCAAAATTTAAATGTCTTTTGCTCAAGGGTTTGGTCTGAGATGTTTTGTGCAAGGGAGTAAGAAAAAACTGGAACGAGAATTTTGGATTGTACTAATTTTTTCTAGCTTTAGGCAAAATTCTTCTATCGCCATAAGTCTTGTTATGTTAAAGACAGTCATGTTTAACCAGGAGTAGAACATTATTCTTTTCTCAAAGGATCTTTGCCATAGGAAAGGAAATTATTTGCCAAAGGATAGAGGCAGCCTGTTAACAAAGTTGTACACCAATTTACAGTTTCAAACAATGTCTTGGTTGATTGGGGAGGGCTATATATATGGTACTTCTGTGAAATAAACAGCCTGAACCAAGGTGATGGCTTTTTGGCTCTACATCAACTGAGAAAGGCCTCAGTTTCAGACTACCATGTGGCTTTTGTAATGGCAGCTATCTTCCAGCAATTGGGAGAGGCTCCTAATTTCTGCAAAGAGGACTTTGGGCCAGTTTTCTTCTTCCAGATTCTTTCTGCAGAGACATCTTGGACCTTGGTTTTTTGGTGCTTGTTTGTTTGTTTGTTTGTTTGTTTTGGAAGTTTAGTAAAAAAAAATAGTTGTAATGCACAATGAAATTTACACTCTTATTTCAAGCAGATAATAGGGTACCCATGTGTCTCCAGAAGATATTGAACTACAGCTTCCTGGCAGTTGTCTGTGCTGGCTGGGGATCATGGGAATTGAAATCCATCAGTGCCTAGGGGGCAACAGACTCTTCACCCCTGCTGTCAAGTATTATTGTTTTGTGCATTCAAGTTGTTTCTGACTTATGGTGGCCCTAAGGTGAACCTTTCACAGAGTTTTCTTGTCAAAATTTGTTCAGTCAGAGCTTACCGTTGCCTTCCTCTGAGGCTGAGATAGTGTAACTTGCCCAAGGTCACCTGGGAGGGGGGTGTCCATGGCTGAGTGAGGATTCAAAACCTAGTCTCCAGAATCATAGTCCAACACTTAAACCACTACACCATGCTGGCCACCACTGTCAAGTATACAAGACCTAATTCCTTATTGTCTTTACAGAGGTAATATGGCTTACAGTTTTCAGTAAATCAAGAATCGTAAAAGGGAAGTACAGTAAGAAAGAGGAGTACTTCTATATGTTGGAGGCTTGCAGTATTAATTAACGTTGGCTGAGCTGTGTAAGGTTGATTGGAGCTGCAGTCTAGCAATATCTGAAGAGCCACAATTTTTCCCCATTCCTTGAGGTAGTATTTACAGTGTTAAAATAGGATTGAGATCCGCTCCCTTGTGTGTCTCTTTTGGAGGAAATGTGATGTACAAATATATAAATAAGGTTTAATAGTAATAAGTCCCAGCATGTCCACGGGTAAGGGCTTAGGGAAACTGCAGTCTAAAACATTTGGGAAGTCCCAAGTTTCCCACCCCTGGCTTATATGATCCCCAAGTCACTAAAAAATGTGCTAGCACTGTGCTGGGGTAGCAGGGGGGTACTGAAAAATATTTTTAGCTTAAACAGAAGGAACAAGGTCACTTCTGATCCAACACAAACCATTCATTTAATCAGGTGCTAGGACGGGATCTTGATTCTGTAAGTTTGAATAATGGATTCAGTAATGTGACATGAGGCTTGAATAATGGATAGCTGAACCTTATCTGCTGTGTATATTGGGGGCTTTCTTGGGTAATGATTAAACTTGTGTAACAAAGGTCCAAAACTCACTGAAGAAATAATCCAGTTTGAGACCGCTTTAACTGCCCTGGCTCAGTGCTAGGGAATCCTGGAAATTGTAGTTTATTGTAGCATCAGAGCTCTCTGACAGAGAAGGCTAAATGTCTCACAAAACTACAATTCCCAAAATTCCCTAGCACTGAGCCAGGGCAGTTAAAGCAGTCTCAAACTGGATTATTTCTGCAGTCTGTTTTGGACCTAAATGTGAAAGCCATGATCATTTGCACAAAGCAATGACTCTTCAGCCTCTGGCTGCAGGGATAGTGGATTGGGATAAATTAGCCAGCTGGCAGTCAGTAGGCTATTAATGAAGTATACACAGGTGTGTGTGTGTGTGTGTGTTTAAGTAGGCTGTGTCAAAAGTGTTTGGGCTTGAACAGGCATGCTTTTGAAGGAGGGAGTGTAGGTATACTAGATTCTTGCTGCTCCGAAAGGTGCAGTAGGAGATATGTTGCCTTAATTATGCTTAAGCAAGCATAGGCTGGAAGATGTTTTTGCAAAGCATTCTGTGACCTGCAGCCCAGCCACCTCACATGAGCTTTTCATACTTTCTTCCAATAGACAATAAGGTAACCATATTTGTAAAGAAGAGCATTAGAATGTGGGTAACAGTTCTGGATGGTCTTAAGGTGCAAGATGAAATGATCTGTGGCTGCCTGGTATTCCTTGGCTTTGAAAAATATGCTTCTCTAATCCACTATGTAAGAGTGACCTGGCTTCAATCTTGAGGAAGGTTGAATAGTTGAAGGGTGGAGGAGAGGAAGGCCTCTTATTGGATATCATCTTAGTTGAGAGTTAAAAACTAAAGGCATCTCTGATACCTGAAGCTAGTGTAAGATTAGAGGTACACCAGTAAGAGGAGGAGGAGGGATTTTCAGGAGGCTTGGATGGGAATGGAGGTCATGGACACATGGTGGAAAACATATATGCTGAGCCAAAGAAACAAAGGGGGCAAGAGGCACAGAAGGATAACCCCCCCGACAATTAAAAATTTCTACATGTATAACAAAGCCTGTCCACAAAATTTCAGTTTCACCCTCCTCACATTCCCATTACCACATTTTCGGCTAAGAAACCTAGCATCCCCCATGCTCTGCAACACACAGATGCCAAGCATCAATAAAATATGGCTTTAACAGTATTTCAGTTGGTAGCATTTGAAATGTTGTTACCCTGATGCACCTCTTGTTATTTCTATTAAGCTTCCTGTAATTGATGGTTTGACCAAACCGAGACTGGCAAAATGCACTGAATGGATCAGAAGCTGATAATCTATTACTCTGAAATAAATGTAGCAGTTTATACATACGCTATTCCCTTCCCCACCAACATCAGAAATAATATTGGGCAGGGGAGGGATAGTGATGAATGACAACACCTTTGATCCAAAAAAAAATGTAAACATTGAGAAAAAATATATTGTAGTAGGATTGTTATTGTTGTTAGCGGCCTTCAAGTCTACCTCAACTCAAGGCAACCCTGTGAATAAGACATCTCCAAGATCCCTTGTCCTCTGCTATTCTGCTCAGGTCCTGCAGATTCAGGCCTGTGAGCTCCCTGATTTGAGACCAGCCATTTGGTGTGCGGTCTTCCTCTCTTTCTACTATCCTTTCCTAGCGACATTGTCTTTTCTAATGAGTCAGGCCTTCTCATTATGTGGCCAAAGTACAACAGCATCAATTTAGGGCCTTTGCAGACTGCTAGAAATAGTGCAAATTGAATCCACTTTAAGGGCTAAGGTTAGGGAATTATGGGAACTGTAGTTTATTGTGGCACCAGAGCTCTCTGACAGAGAAGGCTCAGTGTCTCAGGGAAAAAAACAAAAAAGGCGCGCACAGCCATTCAAGCCTATGGGGCTTGAATATTTGCAGATTTCCATTTTCGTGGGAGGGGGGTCCGGAATGGATCCCCTGCAGAAATGGAGGTACGACTATACTGTTGGCAACTGTACTTACCTACTAATATCCATAACACACAAGGTTTTGAATTTGAATTGAAGTTCTCACGAACAGCTTTTATAGATCCGTCTCTGGATTCTCTGGAACATGCATCTGAAGAAGCAGACTGAAGTCTACAAAAGCTCATGCTGCCAACTTCTTTTTTTTCCCCCCAGTTACTTTCAAAAGTGCTACAAGATCCATTTGCATACAGATTTTCCAGACTAACCCAAATGTGTTTCTGTTTTTCTGAAACAACGTATTTAGCAAGCACAATGACTGTTGTCTACAACTATATTTAAAAAGCAAAATGTAATTTAAATACTTTCACATTATTAGATCAGTTCAGTAAACATGGATGCTCTTATGACTTCTTCATGTAACTGCTCACTCTTAATGGTTGTTGAATTCTGACATCTTAGCTATAATCAACAAAAGCTCAGGACACTTATCCTGATTTCCAGAGTTGGCTGGAAGGCCTTGCTGTCTGAGCCAGATGCTCTTCTGCTTTTGTAATCCTATATCTGTGGGGCCTGGTTGGGAAAGGGTTCTTGGCATATGCTTGCAGGCACTCTTATCTTTCTTATTGCTGTGCCTGTTGACAGAAGCTAAACCCTGGAATTAGTTAATTTTCTAGGGCATTGATGGGTCTTAAGAGCCTTGTCTTAATAAATTTGCGTTTTGGTCCACAAAACCTACACTTTAGTTATAAAAATGCAACCTGATATATCATTTGCATTGTGTTTCTAAATGTTGCCCACATGCCAGACTGGTCATGGTAACATCTCCCATTGACATTTAAACAAAAAACACTTTTTGAAATAGAGATAGTAAAACCTACTTTTTTGAACTTTAACTCCCAGAATTCCCCACTCGGGATAGCCCATGAACTTGCTAGCTGGGGGAATTCTAGGGAAGTCCAAAAAAACTTTTCTAAGTTTAGGTTCATTCCACAACAGGGCCCTACCATTTTTATTTCATTTTGTTAGTTATTCCCATTTTCTGATAAAACTGGAGACAGTGTGATTTTTTTTAAACAAAATTATACTATGGTACACAGAAAACAAAAGACTGGCTTTACCCTAACCTTGGCCTAGATTTCAAAATGGTTTACAGATGTATTTGTAAACTGTCCTCTGCTTCTCAAAGAAAACATTGCATCATTTTTAAGCTGCACTCTCAGCATACGTATCTTAACAGCTACCTTCATTTTTTGGCGATTTTGTGGTCAGCTCTTACATAGATCTGTCAGGTTCTTCCAACTTCTTATATTCTAAATTCTTCATTTAAAGGGGCCAGACTCTTCTTCCATAGCAAAATGTAATGCAGAGTCACCACCGTGCTGTTTGCTTTGAAGGTCTTAACTGGAACTCTAAGGAACAATTGAAGTTGGATTCTGTTGGGAAAAATTGACTTCATTCTTCCTTCATTTAAAGAAATATCATTTTTTTCAGTTGATTTGAAACGAATGTCATGCTTTGCTTTGATGGTGCAAGCTGGTGGAAGATATAAAGCTTCCTTCCTTAGGGAAGTGTTAAGGTTAACCAGTTTCATGTCTGGTCATCAGAAATTTACTGGTTGCTCTCTGCAAATGCATTTGTCCTCCTCACCTTATGTCCGCTGGGATTTTGTAAGTTCTTTGGCATTGTTTTTCTTTGGTTCATCTTTTAGATCCTTTGTTACATGCCCTACATTTTACCATCAATTTATCCATGGGTCATATCAAAATCCATAATTTGGCCTCTAAACCTACCCCCAACTTATGTCAAATTATAATTGAGTATATACAGTAGTTTAGGATTGGCTTGTATTGAATTAATTGCAACCAGAGCCAAAGGGCATAAACCAGGGGTAGGCAACCTTTCCCCTTTAAGGGCCGAGGGACTTCAGCTCCCAGAATCCCAGGAGCTATTGGCCAACATGGGACTATTGGCCAACATGGCTGAGGCTTCTGGGAGCTGAAGTCCCTCGGCCCTTAAAGGGGAAAGGTTGCCTACCCCTGGCATAAACCTTTGAGCAGTGCCAATGCCAGTTTGGAAAAGTTACTTTTTTAGACTACAGCTCCCAGAATCCCCCAGCCAGAGTGGCCACTGTATTGTGATCAGTGCAGTGAAATGCAGTGCATTATGACTGAGGGCTTGTGATAGGTGGTGGCTCACTGAGTTAAGGAGCACAGCAATGAATTTGGAGAAGATGTAGCCGTACAGGTGGTGCTCAGGGGCACATTGGGGCTTGATAAACCCCTGGACTGAGCAGGATGGACTGTCAGTGCCCAGAAATCATGCCAAAACACCAAAGGCTGGCCCTGTTCTCCATCCCAACTTTTGGCACTGAAAACTCCCAATTTCCTTTAGCTCGAATCGTTCATTTCTTCTAAGCCCACACTCTGGCTTGCAAAGCCGCACAATGACAATCTTTCGTGCTTTGGTATTTGCTTTACGTAAGGCTGGGAAGCTGAAATCTTATCCAGTGGGGGAAATGGGTTTTAATTGCACTAACATATGTTACTACTTTTCTCATATGGTTATGTGGGCTAGCAGGATGCTTGGAGCTTCATTTTATGGATTGATCTTTGCCATGCTTGCAGCTTTTGAGGCCCTATAGTAGTGAGCCAGTGACTTGCTTTGCTGCCGTGGATGGAGTTGGTGATCTGTAGTAGCTCACTATCCTATTCTCAGTGTAGCTGCAACATATATGAACATGTTAAAAAGAAACTGGCCATGGAACTGGCAACAACTGCATTGCCAAGAAGCAACTCTCTTTTCTGGTGTTTCTTCTCTTTGGTAGTATCTTGTCACACTGCCACTGATTCCTCAGAAAGGGCCTGTTCAACTTTTCTAAGTAAAGATTGAATGGGGGGTGTAGTACAAGTTAAATTTCTGTCAAAAAGCTTTAACCCTAAAAAAAGGTTGAATATGCATTACATATATTTTTCCCCTTCTGGATAATCTAATGTATCTGAAAGTAGGAGGTAGATTACTCGAAGGACCATCTGCACATATATGAACCTGCTAGCAAGATTACTGTATATACTTATGTATAAGTCCAGAAATTTTAGTTAAAAATTGACCCAAAAAGACGGAGTCATCTTATCCATGGGTCAATGTAAGTGCCGTACTTTAAACTCATTTTAAAAAAGGAACCATCCCCTGATGAAAGGCAAGAACATAATCTGTCCTGGAAGCACTGACCCACCTCTACTCGCTCATCCATCCAGCCTTTAGTATGAGCACAAACAACTATGCCTGCTGGAATCTTGTAAGTTCTTTGGCACTGTTTTCCTTTGCTTTATCCTTTAGGTCCTTTGTTACATACCCCTGAGTTTTACCCTCAACTTATCCATGGGTCATATCAAAATCCATAATTTTGTCCTCAAAACCTATCTTCAATTTATACATGAGGTCGACTTATAGTTGAGTATATATGGTAGTTAGATTACTAAAGATATAAAACAAGAGGGGGTTGCAGACTGCCAGAAATAGTGCAAATTGAGTCCACTTTTAGGGTTAGGGTTAGTGCTTGGGAATCATAGGAATTGTTTTTGGTTTTTTTCTGAGACATTGAGCCTTCTGTCAGTGAGCTCTGGTGCCACAATAAAATACAGTTCCCACGATTCCCTAACCCTAAAAGTGGACTCAATTTGCACTATTTCTGGCAATCTGCAACCCCCCAAGGTCTTCTCACCAGCAGCCCCTTGTCTGCAGGATTGATGTCCTTGAGAAGTGTGTTTTGAATCCTTCCTTGGGGGTTTTTTAGGCATGATTTTAAAGACTTAAAATTTCACCCATATTTAGTTATAAAGAGTTATAAAGACTGGGTTTTAAATCACTGTTGTTCTTGTGGTAATTTGCATTAGAAGTTGTGACAGCTGGTTTGAAGTGGTTTTTCTGCTCCTTTCATAGTAATACTAGTTTAGACATTGATGTTAGGTGAAAATGTTTTTGTAGTGATTGTAAGCTACCTGGGGAAAACAGTCTTTTGAGACGCTGTATCCATATCCTTCAAATTAAGTACTAAAAATGATTGCAGGGGGTGAGGAGCAGGTCCCCTATGAACAGCAATCCTGAAGAAAACACTGCTGTGACTCTTCCTTTATATCCAAGCTATTTTCCTAGCGAGAAATAAATTGCATGGAAAGTTTGACTTGACACTTGGTTTTCTTCCTCCTTTATTAGTTTGTTTGTGGGGTGCAACTATCTTCCTTATATGCCAGCCACAGATGCTGGCGAAACATCAGAAAGAAACTCTTCTATAACATGGCCACACAGCCCAAAAAACCCATAAAAAACTATGGATGCCAGCCATGAAAGCCTACGACTTCATATCCTCCTTATATATTTTAGGGATTGGTCTTATTCTAGAGTAACAGGCTCTTCTCTTAGGATTAGGGTCCAAAATTGGAGGCCAATATCCAACAGTTAAAGTTTTTAAGGAGCTGCTTTCTGGAAGATGATTGCTTCCTCAAGGGATGTCCCATTGTTTCAGCCGTCACAGCTGCCTTTGCTCTTTCTTCTCTGGATTGGTCAGGCATTTTCTCTCCCTCAAGGGGCCAGTTTTGTCCAAGGAACTGTGGCTGTTGATCTCTGGACTAGTTAAGCGCTTTATGACTTACCAGTCTGCCCCTGATATCCACTGATTCTTTATCCACTGATTCAACCATCAACACTTGAATATATGTATGTATGTATTCCAAAAAGCAAACCTTGATTTTGCCATTTTATATTAGGGACACCAGTTTATTTTGCCATTATATATAATGGGACTTGAGCATCCATGGATTTTGGTATCCACAGGGGGTCCCACAACCAAACCCCAGAGGATACCAAGGGCCCACTGTAACTGAATTTGATGCTACAGTGCCTGCAGATGGAATGTGGGGTTTGTTTTTTGTTTTGTTTTGCTTAGCTTTGCTTTGCTACTACAACAAATAATTCATTTACTTTTTTTGCTTTTCTGTTAATACTAACTCTTGTTTGTTCTTCTCTGGACCAGAAGTGGCCAAAGTACTGTACTCCCAACTCCCCTGGATGTTACTTTTTTGTGTCAAAAAAACCTAAATCGCAAACCTTTAAGAATAGCTCTTTACTTTTACCTGCACTGTTAACACAAAAACATATTTATTTATTGCAAAAACAGGAATGGTCCTCTGGCTACTTCCAGTTTTGTTTTTGCCATTTTATGGTCATTTTTGGCAGGCAGTCTAATTCCCAAACAGTCCTGGGGTAGAAAATTATCCCACAGACTTAATGAAACCCACCCTTGTTTGGACAGTTAATGAATCAATAAGTAGTCTTAAAATACTCTTTGTGCCTCAGCAAGCCATCTAAGATTATACAGTGTCCCAAATTATTTAAGGTTTAATAGTCAAGAGTAACTACAGAGGGACATTTTTATCCACTGGAGTTTGGTTCCAGGATCCCCCATGGATAACAACATCCGTGGGTACTCAAGTTCCATTAAATATAATGGCATAGCAAAATGGTGTTCTTTATATCAAATGGCAAAATCAAGGTTTGCTTTTAGGAATTTATACTTTTTTTTGGAATATTTTCTAGCTGTAGATGCTTGAATCCGTGGATAAAAAAATCATGGGTAAGGAGGGATTGACTGTATTATTACGGTTCTACTTCAACAGCAACAAAACTCATCTCTTCTCTGGTGGACTTATTCATTGTTGCTGTTTGTTGTGTGCCTTCAAGCAGTTTTTGACTTAAAGAGACTCTAAGACAAACCTATTATGGGGTTTTCTTGGCAAGATATCTTGGTAATAAGGCCTAAATGCTCTAAAAGCACAAGATCCTGTCTGATCTTAGGGGGGTTGCAGACTGCCAGAAATAGTGCCAATTGAGTCCACTTTTAGGGTTAGGGTTAGGGTATCATGGGAACTATTTTATTGTGGCACCAGAGCTCTCTGACAGAGAAGGCTGAATGTCTCAGAAAAAAAAACAGTTCCCATGATTCCCTAGCACTAACCCTAACCCTAAGAATGGACTCAATTTGCACTATTTCTGGCAGTCTGCAACCCCCGTTAGAGGTTAAGCAGGGTGAACCCTGGTTAGTATTTGGATGGTAGACTTCCAATGAATACCAGTTACTGTAGACTATTTTTCAGAGGAAGGAATTGGTAAGCCACCTCTGAGTATTCCTTACCTAAGAAAACCCTATGAAATTCATACGTTCAACATAAGTTGAAAGTGACTTGAAAGCATGTGCACACACACATTGCTCATCCACCAAAGTAAATGGAAGAAAATATTTTTTACAGTCTCCCTTGAGCAGAAACACGTTTTTGGATGCTCAGATCTCCTCTGAAAAATCCACATGGCCTTTCCATTATGCCAAATTGTAAAGAGCATTTCTCCACAGAAAAAAGTTGTTATTGACAAGAATCTTGTGACTTGACTACGTATCGCTCTGTTTTACCTCTCAGGGATATAGGCATTTGTTCTGTCTTAGCTCTGGTTTGAATTCTAATTTTGTTATTTAACTCCTTTGAAAGAATAAGCTACAACTGCTTTTGTTTTTAGAGGGGGGCATTTGGTTATTTTTGCTTCAGCTCTAAAACTGAACTAAATTGTAAACAGAGATCCTCCAGATTCTTTCTGGCTGTTAGAGATATTTTCAGGGTTTTGTGCGGTCAACTAAAGTTTTTATGCACCCTCAGCTGGTTCTGTAGCAACAATGAGCTTTTCTTCTTTTCATATACCATATTTTCCCAGGGCTCTGCTGGCACAGGTCAACGCTGCTGGTGGGAAACATAAAAATGTTTGGGCATGACGTGGTGACTACAAAATTTTTTAAAACAAAAGACCCATTTGTTAATGTTGAGCTTTTCCTCACAGAATGAAGCAGAAAATCCCTTGTATTAACCAAATGAAAACAGATCACGTGCAAGAGGGGAACTCTTTCCCAAGCATTTCAGGAAAGTTGAAAGTGTTGGTTTTTTAAAAAAAAACATTTTCAGCTGGAAAAGATCCAGCCCAAATATTTGAAAAGTTACTCCCATACATAACTAATTTCTTTAACAGTAGTTCTCTTTTTAAATATGAACATGTTTGGAGCAAATAGAAGGTAAGAAACAACTCCAGGCTATTGTACTAACTGCCTATACCTTTACTTTTCTGAAGCATTTTAAATATTTTATCAGAATTAAAACTTTTGGAAACAAACTCACCAGCTGCAAAATAACAAGCTTTCTCTGTGACCTGAAACTTATGCATACACAGATGTTTTGGCTGAACATCTGTTGAAGATTAATTAAACCAGTGTGGAAAACCTACCTTGCAATTTTTATTTTACTTTAGTATGTAAAATAATACGGAGTACAAATTATATGGACGTTAACAGTTCAGTTTGTTTAAAAAGTTAAGCAACTAACTATGCAACTCTCAGTAATAATGTTCATATTTTGATTAGGCAGTGTTTTTTGCCATTTGCTGCATTAATTGAATATTGAAATATCTCCCAGTTGCCTTGAAGGGTTCTTTTTATGGAAAAATGAAATATCCAGAGCTTGGAAAATTTATTTTCTGGACCATAGCTCCCAGAATACCCCACCAAGCATGGGCAGTGGCAAGTGTGCCTAGGATATTCTGAGAGTTGTTGCTCATAAAAGTATATTTTTCCAAGCTCAGAAAAAATGCTTAATTTTACTTACTGTTATTACTATTAATAAGTATTGCCACACATTCATATAGACAGACCTTCCTGGTTTCCACTACATCCCTGGTTTCCTAATAGGCATTGCTGTTCTTTATGTATGAATGAAGTATATCTTATTTGCTGAGTTGCTGTTCTTTGTATTACCTCTAATACCTTGGCTCTGGAACCTGCTGGCATTCGGTATTATGAATCTGCAAAGGAAACCTGTCTTAGTGTCTTCCTTGGCAAAAATACCTCTTTGTCTTTCCTTATGCAGCGCTCACATGGAATTGCAAAATGCATACTCTTGTGGGTTTGTGGATTGTTTAGTTTCCATTGGTGCATCTTTAGTGCTGGTAGCTGTACTTCTCTGTCTTTGCTGGAGAAGGGCTGTCACTTTCTTCCACCAGTCCTCCTTTGCCATTTGATTTCCTTGAAGAAGAAAGAAGTGGGGGATGAGTCCCTGTTTCACTGCATAGGTGTAGACATTTGGAAGACTTCCATCTGGTATAATGAACCCTACCATCTTTGTCAAGGAAAGGCACTGCACAAGTAACTTTTGAATGCTGCCTTTGCTTCCTTGCCAAGGATGACTCAAAACAAGGATGGCTGGGACATGCTATGGCTGGCTACAGTGCCTCAGGTTTCAGTAGTTCTGCCTCTGAGAAAAACCCAGCTGGAAAATCCAGCAGCGAAGGAAAGAAATGAGCTATCCTTCTTGGTCTTCCATTCCTGTCACAGAGCAATAGTGCCTCCCAAAGCATGAAGTTAAAACTTCTCATGTCCATATTTAGCAAATCCTTATTTCAGAAGTGGCATAAGTGAAAGCCCTTATCATGGGTAGAGAACAGCCTTGACATCAGTGTAGCATTCATAGAATGGTGTCATTGATTCAGCACTTCTGAAGAAGAATCAAGCAACTTGATTTATTCTCTTTCACTAGTCTTCTAAAATTTAGTTTGATGCTTTTGATTTTCGTTACCTGCGTGGTATTGTCTTCTTCCGTTGCCCCCCTTTCCCCATACAAGTATACCTCAGTTAACAAAGTAGATGTGTTCCTAGGCATTACTTCTTCAATAGAAAATTTGGTACCAGAGACAGAGATAACATGGAAAGAATAGTGATTGGTTCTTACACCAAACAAGAGAAGAGCAGGTCAACACATTTCAGCAGACTTTTTGTTTGGTACTAGCAATATGCACATGTAAAATAAAACTGTAAGGTCAGGTAAGCCATGCATAAGTAAACAAACATTGTAATCCTCTACAGCTTCTTCTAAAATTCATACAGAGATTTTATTTTGCTTTCACTTTCCATTTATCTTATGTTTTCCATTTTGGTGGCCAGACTTACAGATTTATACTTTTTAACATGCTGGGGATAGCTGATGAAGCAGATGTGACTGCTCTCCCAGTTTCTCTCTGTTTGGCGGATCACACAGCTCAGTTAGAGTTTCAGGAGGCAGCTGCTGTTTACCCTGCTATCATAGGCAGGCACACACAGCTACAATAGAATTCCACTCTTTCTCAAATCAAGTTTTGTTTATTGTATTATTTAGTGTAGATATACTACTGATGTCCAACACTGAAAGTCAGCGTTTCTCCAGCCCTTCCCATCCTCTCAGTGTTGATGCAGTAAAAAATTCCTGCAAGATAGAGGATGAAAAATTGGGGGGGGGGGACACACAGACATAAAAAGACTAAAAAGGAACTTTTTTTGTCAGAGGATTTATTAATTTATAGCTGTAGTCCTTAACCAGTTCAGAAGATCAGCTGATTTCTGCTCTTCCTTCATCCTTCCTAATATCTGTTATAGTGGCTACAGCATCCTTCCCCAGCCTAGTGCCCTTGATATGTCTTGTTGTGATTACCTGCCTTCAAGATGATTCTGGCTTATGGCAACCCTATAATAGGGGTTTCTTGGCAAGATTTATTGAGAGAAAGTTTGCCATTGCTTTCTCCTAAGGCTGAGATAGTGTGACTAGCCCAAGGTCAGCCAGCAGTTTTTCATGGCTGAGCAAGGACTTGAACCCCAGTTTCCTGGAGTCTTAGTTTAACATTCAAACCACAACAAAACACTGGCTCTTTTCACTGTACATTCTTGATCACACCATACCAGCCACTACTTTCATAATCAGACAGCATGACCAATTGTCGAGGAAGCTTGATTCAGAGAACCTGATGAAGCGAGAGAGACATTGGCTCAGATTTATAAACCTCACCTAGGTGACCTTTGTTCACTAGGCAGAATCTACCTATTGTTCTTCTGATGAAATGGCTTCCATCAGTGGAACCAGGAGCAGCAATTCCCCCTCCCAGTGTATCCTCATAACCTGATCTAGAGGGCAGAGAAGTCTTTCATGTGTCTGTTAGCTTAGTGTTGGTTTTAGGCCAGTACCTCTGTGGTGTAGTGGTTTGAGCATTGGACAATACTGGAAAGCAGGATTCAAATCGCCATTCAGCCATGGAAACCGACTGGGTGACCTTGGGCAGGTTACACTCTCAAAGCCTTATAGGATGGCAATGGCTAACCCCCTCTGAAGACTGTATTTTAGGTTGATTTATATTATATGGAATTTTTAACTAATGTAAGCTGCCCCGATTGGTTGACAGGGGCGGGGTATAAATAAATTTTTATTTTTATTTTATTATTGTTGTTGTTGTTGTTAAGAAACTTGCCAAGAAAACAACATGATAGGTTTTCCTTAGGGTTGTCATAAGTCAAAAACAACTTTAAGGCAACAACAACCAGCTGTCCACCTAACAGTGTTGTTAGGTGGATAAAGCGGGGATGAAAATGTATATACCACCATGAATTCCTTGAAGAAAATAAGGAGGGCTGTTTTTAAAAAAGTGGCTAATGAGCAAGTTTCTCTAAAATGTTTTGCATGTTTAATGGCCTTTTTCTTGCCCTCTCACCACAGTCACCTGCCACACAGTTCTGGAGGATCTCCCAACCCTACGGCATATTTTTGGAGGACAAGGGAGTTGCAGTGGGAAAGGGGATTCAAAGAGGATTGCTGCCCTGCCTCTCTCTTCTGTAAATGAAAGTCTCTGATGCAGCACAGAGCCTTCCGTTAACAGACAGAGATGGTTGATTGCATCCTTTGTCTCAAATAGCCATAAATATTCCATGGAATCTGACATAATTATGATTAGTAGCATGTGCTGGAGTCAAGGTAGAGAAGGACTCGGCCCGGAAGGCACTGCTGTTAAAGCTGCATGGTAGAAGCCTCCATTGTAGTTTTGCCCTCAGAGTAGCATGGCAGGATTACCCAAGTTGTTGTAGGCCTACTGAAAGTCAACAGGAAATCCTGGCAGCCTTTTTATGATAAGATAATATCACACTGCATTGTGGCCAGAATGAACTGGGAGGTTGCCCAGGATGAAATGTAAGCTGTACTTTTTGCTTGACGTTGCTGCTCCCTTTCCCACATTCTCACTGGAGGTTTTTTTGCTAGAATCATGCAGAATCCCTAGCTGTAAGACAACTCTTAAAATCCTTCTGTTGCAGTGTCTCCTCCATTCTTTTCCCACTGAACTGCCTGGAATAAATGTGCCTCTTCCCAATTGTTACTGATTTCGTCCACAACCACCAGGATGTGTGAGATACACAACAAAGAAATATTGGCAAGTACAAGTTTCAAAAGCAATTTAAGTTGTAATCTTCCAAGGTATTTGCCACTGGCATTGAAACTGTATCCTTTGCACAAAACAAAACAAAACTGGATGGCAGCTTCCTCTGTAAAAAAATTCCT
Organism: Phrynosoma blainvillii; assembly: GCA_026167975.1. Lineage (NCBI taxonomy): Eukaryota > Metazoa > Chordata > Lepidosauria > Squamata > Phrynosomatidae > Phrynosoma > Phrynosoma blainvillii. The sequence continues at coordinate 97,127,474 of JANUYF010000004.1, read as the reverse complement.
ACAAAATAAAAATGCATTCCTCTACCAGAGGCAGTTCCAGGTGAGTCATATTTCCTTCTCGCCTAAATGCCGGTCTACATTGGGTAATATTCAGTAACTGGTAGCTGTTGTGTTCTTGTTGTTCTTTACCGATATTCCTGAATGATACCTAACTTGTTGTGAGATGTGTGTTTGCCAGTTATTTATCCTCCTACTCCTCTTTGATGGCGTGCTATTATGGAGAACAAATCTCCACCCAGATGAGTTTGCAAGTGGAATAACACACTGGAACATTTTCTCTTTCCCAATAATTGGCACTACAATTTATTCAGACATTTTTACTAGCACAGCCTGAGTGAATATATAGACTAGAGGTTGCAGCAATTCATGCCATCTAACACAACTATGGTGTTGTTGTTTTTTCATGTGGTCCAAATATGGTGGTAACATAGGTGATGGGAGTGAGGATATGAAAAGCAGGAAATATTATTTGATTGAATAAATAGCTAACAACATGCCTTTGTGTTCATTTAATACAAAGGGTCACAACCAGAGATGTCATAAATACAATTATGTTTATCTTTGTCACAGAACTGTTATAAGGCAGTTCCAACCAGAAATGTTACCAGTATTGTATTTTGTAGAACCAGGGCTTTCAGAGACAAAGAGTACAATGGCACCCTGCCTCCCATTCTATCTACAAAACCTAACTAGAGTGGCAGCTGAGATCTTCCTTAATGCTGACAATAGAGTAGTGTCCATTATCACATCTGAGGGCAATAGGACAACTTACTGGGTAATGGGCAGATCTTATGGCACCCAACTCTCGCCTTCCAACACTTAATGTCACCACCTCCCAGCATCTGCTGCCTGAGGCAACAGCCTCATTTCCATAATACAGGTTGAGTTTGCCTTATCCAAAATGCTTGGGACCCCAAGGATTTGGATTATTTAAAAAAAATATCAGAATACCTGTATTCGTATATATGTACATAATGAGACATTACATAATGAGGCCCAAGTCTAAATATAAAATTCATTTGTGTTTCATACACACCTTATACACATAGCCTGAAGATGATTTTGTACAATGTTTTTAATAATTTTGTGCATGAAACAGAGTTTGGGTACATTGAAGCATCAGAAAGCAAAAGTGTCCACCCATGGACACTTTTGGATTTCAGAATGCCAGATAAGGGAGATTCAACCTGTAATACAGTTGTGCCTACCTGTTATATTAGGATAAGTAGATACCTAGCATTAGAAGGAAGTGTTAGCAACCTGGTGCATCCAGATGTTTTAGAGTACAATTCCTAACTGTCCCCACCAGCATAGTCAGTAGTTAGAGATTGTGGGACTTGTAGTACAAGACACCAGCTGTACCCTACATGGCACTCACAAAGGGAATCCTTTCTTCCAGATGTTGATTCAAGAAATGATGGACCCTCTGAGGTTTATTACCTTTACACAACTAAAATAATGTGGTGAGAGAGAGAAAGGTTGCATGTCAGCCTTGCTGTCCCACTCTGTCTTCACGTGCTTTTAATGGTGTGACAAGAATAAATAAATAAATAAATAAAGCCCAAAAAGGCTTTGTCTCTGGCCGGTCTCTGTTGCAAAGGACTTACATAATTCTGAAACAGCCGGTAAGAGCAGTCCATCAACCTGTTCAGACTTCCTTGCAAGGCTTTGCAAATCCTGGGTTGTCTCTAATATTAAAGAAACAGAAAAGGGAGGTCTCTCTCCCTTTACCCTTGGGCATGCATTGTATCTACCCTTTGGGCATGCATTGTATGCTTTTCCTAGTCAGGCAGCATAAAAGCAGGAGTGTACAGTGGGAAGCAGCTGGAGCGATATCTCTGATGGCACTGCCTTCAATCTGGCAGCTGTAACCTAATAGCTATGCAAGCATAATAGAGGAGTAGCTTCACAACAGGGGTGAACTTTTTCCTTTTAATTCCTCATTGTAACTGTCTCCTCTGGACTCTAGGGCAGTGAAATTGATCTAACTACATCATCTGCAATGTCTAGTCAGTTTTCACACTAGAGGTTTTGCCAAGCTTTTTCCCCTAGCTGAGCTGGTAATCCCTCCTCCCTTTTTTATGTGAACACCTGATGTTTAAGAAGGTCAAGAGCAGCATCTCCCCCCCCCCCCCGCCCAGCCCTAAAAAACCTGAGTCTATAAGATAGGAGTAAGCAGCTTTTGGTCCTACAGATGTTGCTGGACTGCAACTCCCATGGTACCTCATCATTAGCTATGCTGGCCTCGGGCTGATGTGAGTTGCATTCCTAGATCATATCAAGAGGGCCACAACATTGTTTAAGACAGGAATACTAAATACATTATATCCATAATATTCCATAAGAGTCAGTGTGATGTAGTGGTTCGAGTGTTGGACTACGTCTCTGGAGACCATGGAAACCCACTGGGTGACTTTGGGCAAGTCACGCTCCCTCAGCCTTAGGAGAAGGGAATGGCAAACCTCCTCTGAACAAATCTTGCCAGGAAGACCCCATGAAAGGTTCATCCTAGGGTTGCCATAAGTCAGAAACATCTAGATTGCACAGAACAACATTCCAGATTGAGCCAAAGTTACCTTGGAGTTTATCACATGGGGGGAAATTGGGTGATTAACCCATCAAAATCACGCAGTTAAGATTAAAACATGATTAAAATGTGATTAACACAAGAGCCATTATCCAGGGAATAACCAGGGAATAAACAGCAAAAATTCATTCACAGGAAAATTCCGTGAATGAGTTGTTGCTGTTTCTTGCTGGCTATTCATGGGATGATGGCACTTTAATGACGTTTCACCTCAATGTCGTGTGAAAATCATTAGCACAATTATGTGATTATCACAGGTTATTCCCAGGATAATAGCACTTTGAACACAACATCGTGTGAGAATCATTAGCTCAGTTGCACGATTATCATGGGTTAATCACTGTTTTTACTTCCAGTTGTCCCCTATGTAATAAATTCCCTTGTGAGACTTGTGTCTTTGAAACTTGTGTTTGAGCAGAACTTGAAAGTGGAAGCTCCAGTTATAGCTGACTCTACACAAACACAGCTAGCCTCCCATCCTGGCCAAGTGTAGGAGAGTGCCTTTGTAATCTTCTTCGGTGTTTAGCAGTGGATCAGAACTTCCTGACTAAGACTGTTATAAGTCCAGGAATCTCCCCACTTCCTGCAGTCTGCGTAGTATATGGGCATGTTTTAATACAGCAGTTACAAGAGATTTGTTTGGCCAAAATGGTTATATGTTGTCGTTTGAGAAAAGGAGTCAGCGTAAAGTCTGCCACGTTTGTGTTGCTCTGGCCTTTCACTGTAGATGCATAAAAGCAAACAACACTGAAATAACTTCAAGTGCACAATATTTCTCTGGGAAAGTAAACTACAGCATTTCCAGGAAATATTGTACCCCACTTAATATATATGTAACAGTCTCTTGATCAAGATTTTCCCTTGATCTGACTGAGTTCAGACATACAAAGCAAGCCAGAATTAAGTGAAATATGCAGTAGTTGAGTTTTGAGTCCAAAAGTGATAATTGCCTGCACATAAAGGGTTTCAAGGAAGATCATCTATATAGTCATTTAGGGGGGTTGCAGACTGCCAGAAATAGTGCAAATTGAGTCCACTTTTAGGGTTAGGGTTAGGGAATCATGGGAACTGTATTTTATTGTGGCACCAGAGCTCTCTGACAGAGAAGGCTTAATGTTTCAGGAAAAAAAAACAATTCCCATGATTCCCTAGCATTAACCCTAACCCTAAAAGTGGACTCAATTTGCACTATTTCTGGCAGTCTGCAACCCCCCCTTAGTTATTATATCCATTCTTTTGCTCTGTTGGACTACTGGGTGGTAAGGATTACCAAATTGTGTTTCAGGAGTGGGTAGGGAAATCCTTTATCTTGCATTTAAAACAGTCACCTGGAACAAACTGTATTGTAGCATTGTTGACTGCCACACCACTAATCAGCCCCAGTAACATTTTGAGACAGGTTATACAGGTCTGTTGCAGCCTTCTAAATTTTTCAAGAAGGAAGAAGCTTTGAGGGAAGAATTAGAATTAGTTGGCATATTTGCAAAGTTTTTAGTAATTTTCTTCAGTCCCTTAATGATGTTCTGGGGCAAAAGTGGAAATATTATAGTGCAGGTCACATCAGAAGTACACCATGAGCTACAGGACTGTAACAGACTGCTGTGGTGAAGGCAGCTAGTCATTCATATTCTTGCAGCAATCTTTTAACAAATAAACTCAAGCAAAGTGTATGTGGTACAGTCAAGGAAACCCTGTTGTACTATTTTGGACAGCAAACAGAAGGTTGCATATTCAGGTTTAACACTAACATCTCATTTTCCACATTCATTCTGACACCCAAGGTCTCTGGAGAGGGAGAAGGCTGTCATGTTCTCTGCACATACTAGGTTCTATCCACAGAGCATTTGAATGTGAGAAAAGGATGTGCAATTACTGAAATCTGTGGGAATGAAAAGTGCATAACCTCATTAGGCGTGCACCCTTATTAATGTGACGCTAGGTGTTTGTTTGGGATGGGATGCAAATGTTGTTCCTACTTGCAGATAAGCTCAGCTTGAAACAGATGCGTATCATTTGAAATAATGTTTTTAAAATATGGGCTGGAATTTTGTTGGGGAGTTATGATTGTGTGTTTTTCACAGTCCTTACACATTCCCCAGTTTAGGGGACATGTAGGAATTATTAAAGCCCGCCCCCCCCCTTTCCCCAGGAATCAGATGCTGCAATGGTCGGAGGTCCATTCACCTTTAGATTGGGAAGCAGACGATGTTTTCACCCACCACTCACACAAGCAGTCTGCAGTGCAAGGAAGAATTGCAACAGGGATCCTACTTCTGCCTTTCACAGTAGAGATCACTCCTGGGGGAGGACTGTCAGTGAGCTGCTTCCTGATCAACAAAGGAATGGACCCCATTGATCACAGTGGCTCCTTCCCAGAAAGTGGGGATTGTGGGGCCTTTGCTGGAATTCATTGTGTAGTTCTGTAGCTGTAATTTGCAGAATTCCAGACATTGTCTCATTGAGATGTGTTTAAAAAATGTCAATGAGGTCTGAAGGTGCAATTCTGTATGCTTAGCATCTCGGGCGGATTTAAAAAGCCCCAATGGAGTGGTGAATTAAGACCGTGACTACAACAGATAGGGGTGGGTTTCACCCTTCAACCCACATCATTTTTCTAACTGAAGTCCCCTCGTATTAAGAATTTCAGGTTGACTTATAGAATAAAAAAGCCTTGCCTGTATCTGTATAAATTTCATGGGAGTAGGACAGATTAAGGGTTAACCCCCCCTCCCTTCCCAAGCATTGCAGTCCTGATCCATCTCTCTCAGACAAGAGGTGCTATTAAATTGTGGAAGACCTAAAGTGCAGGATTTGTTGATGTTGTCTGGACTGCTTATACCAGGATGACACCAGAATGGGAAAGGGGGACTTTTGGCCTATGCAGACAAGGCCTTAGTGATTCTTAATGCATTTATTTCTAGTAAACTTTTAAGAAGGGAAATGAGATACATTATTAAACAGCAATTTTATGTTACAGTTGTATTTAAGAACTATGTTAGAAACAATCTGATTATAGTTATGAGATATGGTGTAAAATGCATCGGACAAATACACTCAGGTTATGGAGGTAATGTGTAAGCTAGAGATGCAGGATCACAAAAAATGGTGATCGGAAGATAACTAAGGACCTTTACAGACTGCCAGAAATAATGCAGCTTTAGGTCACTTTAACTGTCCTGGCTCAGTGCTAAGGAATCATGGGAACTGTAGCTTATTGTGACAGAGAAGGCTCAATGTCTCAGAAAAAACTACAATTCCCATGATTCCCTAGCACTGAGCCAGAACAGTTAAAGTGGCCTCAAGCTGCATTATTTCTGGCAGTCTGTAAAGGCTCAAAGATCTAGTTTTATGCTGCTTTTCTGACACAACTGGAATAAGATAGACAAGAGGCATTTCCATGAGTGTAACTGAGAGGCTAATTAGCTAGTGTTAACATTTTAAAACTTGCTATCCTTCCATTAGGAATATTTAGTTAGGGAATATCTAGTCCTTCATCTTATTTCTGGTAGTGTGGGAGAAAAGCCTAATGTTTAGGATTATAGCGACTCTGTGTGAGTACCCTAGGGCTGGCAGCTATCCTTGGGTATAATTAGCTATTAAAATATCTATTTTATCACAACTAAAGGACATTTTGATGGTTTTTCTTTTTGTTGCTGGGGTTAATTCATACATAGGAACTATCTACAAAAGTTAAGCATAGAGTTGGAAGAGACCTCAAGGGCCATCCAGTCCAACCCCCTGCCATGCAGGAACACACAATCAAGGCACCCCAACAGATGGCCATCCAACCTCTGTTTAAAAACCACCAAAGAAGGAGACTCCACTACACTCCATAGGCTCAGACAAAGATAGAATCATGCTAGTGAATCTTCTTTAGTTTTTTAATTTACAGTAATTATTGAGTGGTGCAAAAAAAATTGTTTCCTAAGCATACTCTCACATTTCCTCCTATTTCTTGAAAACCCACCCAGGAAGGAATTCCATATGATTCCTGTCTATCTGATTCCATTGTCCGTCTCCTCTAATCATTAAGACACATCTTTAATGTTTAACCCTTGTTGACTTTTCTGTAATTTACTATGTTGTTTCTTGTCTGGTACTCAGGGTCAGTAGAGAACAATGATTCCCAAGTCTGTTTCTCTTTATGATAGCTTTAACACATTTAAATTTTATTCTCATTCCCCTCTCCTCTTGCCTGTGGAGGTAGCCTGTGAACTACCATGCTCAGTTTATCAATTCAGCAAAGCACCATGATAATTTCAGAAAAGGTTCAACTGCAAATGCTGGCATTTCCATTGTAATAATCACTTTATGTAATCTTGTCTGAGGGGCATTTGAATCCTTGAAGATAGTTCTAAAAATCCCTTTTTTAAGAATGTAAAGATATTTCAGTTTGTTATCATAACTGACAGAAAGCCAGCATCAAGTAATGGTTTGAGTATTGGACTATAACTTCAGAAACCAGGTTTCAAATCTCTGCTCAGTCATGGAAAACCCACTGGGTGCCCTTGGGAAAGTCATATGCTCTCAGCCTCAGAGAAAAGCAAAGGCCCCCTGAACAAATCTTCCAAGAAAACCCTATAGGTTAGGGTCATCATAGGTCAGAAAGAACTTGAAAGCACACAACAACAACAACAACAACAACAACAACGATAACAGCAACATAGCATAATTGACATTAAAATCAGTCTAAATTTCTGCTAAAATTCTTTTTCATTTAAGTTCAGTTTTCTTAACATTTCAGCTGCATTTTAGAGGTGAAAAGATGTTTTGGTGCAAATTAAAAGATTGGTTTTTAAAAACACCAATAAAAACACACAGAATGGAAGGTTAATAAGAAAATGTGCAGTTACAGATGCAAGATGATGGGGACACCTGTCCAGTACATCAAGACTGAGGTGCTCCTTGTCATTCAAAAGGCAGATCAGTGAATAGGGATTCAGCCAGTGCTGGATTGGGTAGCACTCCCCCTGAAGATGCAGGTCCACAGCTTGGGTGTACTCCTGGATTTAACTCTGGCTCTGGAAGCCCAGGTGTCAAGAGTGGCAAGGAATGCATTAGCATACTTTGTTTGTGCACCAGCTTCACCCATTCTTTGAGATGTCAGATCTGGCCTCATTGACACATGTCTTTGTTACATCCCAGTTGGATTACTATAACACACTCTACATGAGGTTGCCTTATGAAAAGTGTTTGGAAGCTTCAGCTGGTTCAAAGAGCTGCTGCTAGATTGCCAACTGGGTCTGGCTAGTGAACACACAACTTGATCGTTGCAACAGTTTTGCTGGCTACCAGCCCATTTCTGGGCACTGTTCAGATTGCTGGTTTTAACCTATAAAGCCCTATGTGGCTCAGCTCCAGGTTATTTGAAGGACCATATTCTCCCTTACAAGCCAGGTCACACTTTGAGCTCTGTCCCACCACCCTCACAGGTACCTCTGGTGGGAACACAGGAAAGGGCTGACCCCAGGCTCTGGAACTGTTTTCCCAGAGAAGTTAGATTGGCACCTTTCCTACTTTCTTTTTGCAGACTTTTCTGTTTCGACAGGCATTTGATGAGTGATTATATAAGGCCCATCTCACCTAAAGAATGTGCTGAATTCTGCTAATTGTTATGCTGGTGGGTGTGGGTGTGTAATGATTTATGTTTTTATCTGTTTTTTAAAAATATTGTTTTCTCTGGCTTTAACTTTTGTATCTTACGAATTTTTATTTTTGATGACATATTCTTTTACTTGTAAGCCACTTTGAGTCCCAAACTGGGGAAAGGGCAGAATAACAATAAATATAATAGCAACAGCAAACAACAGCAGCTTTTGAACATACTCATTCTTATCTGTGATAATCAAATAGTCAAAGATTTTTGTCCTCACTACAACTCAGAAGGTTAGCACTAGAGCAGTCCACACTAGTAGAAGTACACCCCTCCATATCCACATTTTTTTATCCACAGATTCGAGCATCCATGGCTTGAAAATATTTTAAATATATATACATTTCAAAAAGCAAACATTGATTTTTGCCATTTTATATAAGGGACACCATTTTACTATGCCAATGTATTTAATGGAACTTGAGCATCCACAGATTTTGGTATCCACTGGGGGTGGGGTCCTGGACCCAAACCCCATTGGATACCAAGGATGCACTATATTATGTTTTTCTCCAAAAAAATAAGATTTTCTGCATTTGGAAAAAAAAAATTCTAAGGTCAAAGAAACAAAGTACAGAGAAAACAAAGCAACAGCATCTTGATGACATGTAAACTGTTGAGAGAACAGAATATGTGTGGGTAGTCCAGATTATAAATCAAATATAGAAGGATTCAGTGGCTTCTTCATGACTATGGTTTTGGAGAAAATGTTTGCGGTAATTTAGATTTTGGATGAGAATCTTAATTTGCCTCAGCTGGAGTTAAGATCTGTGAAGACAAAGTGCTTCACCATGGTCCAAGAGAATTGGCTCTTCAGCATGGAGTTGAAGGAGTGAATCTATTGCCTACTCTCACTCATAACCATAATTAAAAGAGGGCTAGTGTTCGGTCTAAATAGCTGCTAAAACAATCTGGACAGTAACTGTTTGGAAAATGAGGTACTGAGCTACCTTGCGTAGCTACTTAGAATGATTCTATAAAACAGTAAGAAGTCTTCCCTGAGAGCTGTATGGCAGAACAGGAGCTACATCCAGTGTTATACTACTTAGAGCACATCCCTCTGGAAGGGATAGGACATGCGAGTCACAAATAACTTAAGTCTCATTGATTTTAAGGGTTCAGTTTTATGTGGCACTTAATGCATATTGGATCTAGCTCGTGATCTCTGCCAAACTGATGCTCTATATATAAATGCCTTATAGATCAAAGAAGAAAGTGCAAAGGCAGGCTTACTGTTGAACATAAAGAAAGCAAAAATAATGACCACAGGGAACTTACACACATTCAAACTAGACAATGAGGAAATAGAAATAGTAAAAGAGTTCTCATACCTGGGATCAAACATTGATAGGAATGGGGACTGCAGTCAGGAAATCAGGAGAAGATTAAGAATGGGGAGGGCGGCCATGAAAGAACTAGAAAAGATCCTAAAATGCAAAGACATACAACTGAGCACAAAAGCCAGAATCATACAAGCCATCATATTCCCCATTATCATGTATGGATGTGAGAGCTGGACAGTCAAGAAAGAAGATAGGAGGAAAATCAATGCATTTGAGATAATGTGGTGCTGGGGAAGGATGCTGGGGATCCCATGGACAGCCAAAAGGACAAACAAATGGGTCCTAGAGCAGATCAGGCCAGAAATATCCCTAGAAGCCAAGATGACAAGACAGACTGTCGTACTTTGGACACATCATGAGAAGGCATGAATCGTTGGAAAAGACAATAATGTTAGGAAAGGTGGAGGGAGGTAGAAAGGGAGGAAGGCCACATCCTAGATGGATGGACTTAAGAGACCATGAATATGAGTTTCCAGGAGCTGGGCAGAGCAGTAGAGGACCGGGGGGGGGGGGGGTGCGCTGCTGGAGATGTCTCATCCATAGGGTCCCCATGGGTCGAGATCAATGTAAAGGCAGTTAACAACAACAACTACAAATTCCCTCACCACCAACTTCCCCATTTATTTATTTATTTGCTTTAAAATGGTCCAAAATTCTCCCAATACCTGCTAGTGAGTGAGAGGGGCAATTTTGCCATTGGAACAGGTAGCTCTTTTTACCTAAAACAGCCAGGTGGACCTCGGAATTTGAAAAATTGCCTCCCACACCCCTTAGGAAGACATTTGAGTTAAAAACAGTTTTTTTGAAAAATGGAGGGGGAGTCTAAAATAGCTCTTGGGAGCCACATGCAGCTGAAAGATCACGTTTTCCTTACCTCTGACATATAGGAACTCTGACAAGTGTCCTGAATGTATCTGCGGCTGCTTTCAGACAGTGGTAGATGTATGATCTGAGGGTCTAGAATGTGACATGTCATAAGTCAGTTTATAAAAGAAAAAAGGATCAAGTGTGCAGATTCTTTGTTGGCTGGCTTCACATGAAGCAGCACCTTGTAAATGAACATTTACTACATCTCTAGCTTCTGCCTGTCTCTATGGAATGCACTCTTGGATTGCCAGGAAGGTTTGGCAAGGATGGTACTTTCTGTGATCTTTTCCAGGAATGCTGGGAGTGTGGGACAAATGCTCTGGAGGCAGCCAATACACTACTCCTGCCAAGTTCTTGGATCAGCACTTACACCACTGCTGAGGATTGGGGAGGAGGAGGGACATCCTATAATGGAGGAATCCTACTTATCTTACATTACGTTCCTTCATCTGTGGTACATAAACTAAGCCAACTGGAAACTTCTCAGGTTTCTGGCTGTTCTCAAATGCAAGGAAATATTTTTTAAAAAAAATTAGAAGCAGATAACAGGATAGAGAACTTTCAGATCTAGTAGATCAGAGCTTTTCAAGTTTTAATGCTTTATCTGGCTGGAGTGAAGCATTTAGTAATCATGACTTTCCTCATAGTTCTCATGCACCACCACAAACATTGGTTTCCATCCTGACTTTGTGGTCCTTATTGCTGAACACACTGTTAATTTCCTCTGTATTCATACTGTATACACGCCCTATCTTAAAGGCACTAAGTTGTCCCAGTCATTTTCCAAACACTGGATTATGACTGACTGACTCTCCTCTGGAACTCCTGGGTGCCACTCCTTGTGCCCTGCAGAGTTCCTCTGGAGTAATGCATGACAGGCCAGCAGCTTAGTAGTAACTCTTTTCAGCCTTTGAAATGAGTCACTGGGAACTAGATCTCATGTACGGAAGTCAGTGGATTAAATTCCTGTTCCCTCATGATGACACGGGTAAGAAACAAGGGACCCAGCCCTCCAGTCGGTTTAGAGGGAACTGTTGTTTTCCCTACTGCCGTGCAGGTGGATAGGTTGGGCTGCCAGTTCGGAAAAGATCTTGTATCCTGGATAGCAACTGTGTAGAGCTGATTTAAAGAAGTAGATACAGCTGTGTCCTGGTGTGTGTTTATCTAGAGATTGACTCAGTTTCTCCCAACAATGCTTGGGAGCCTCCCAAAGTTCGTTGTTGGGTTTCTCATATCATCTCCTTACTATGATGCCAGTTAGTGTTTTTTTGAAGTTGCTGTTGCCAGAAAAAAATGTTGTTGTTTTTAGGAGATAGGACACGGGGAAGGGAGAGAGTGTGATGGGAATTGGGGAACCTATGGTTGGACCCTGCTCCAAACTACAGCCCAAGTCTTTAATATTCCCATTCTGTGACTACAGTGCATTTTACTTCTTTACTGTGAATCAGGCGGACAGCTTGTAGCTTTGCAGATGTTGTTAGATTGCAGTTTCCATCATCCTTCTCATTATCAGCTATGCTGGCTAAGGATCCTAGGAATTACAGTCCTCAATATCTAGAGTGTTGCATATTGGCCATCCCTGCTGTGAAAGTACACATTCTGGTACACTAAAATACTAGATTTTCCCATTGGCAGATCCCAGTGAAATGAAGTCTATAAAGCTGGTTTCTTTGGGAGCTTTAAATTGTTGTATTATGTATTTTGATGAGGAAGCAAGCTCTACTGTGTTCTCTCAAAGATTGTTCCCAGGAAAATTCCCTCAGGACTGTTGCTTCATTAAAATATCTTTTCTTTTTAAAAAAAATTGTTTCCTTTGTAAATTCATGCATGAATTCACCAGGTAAATTTAAGAACTACCAAATAGTCAAGGTGGCAGTTACCTTGAACTAAGTGTTGCAGAGCTAATGAAGATATGATAGGTTGGAATCTTGAAGTTTTATTTAATTGTAATGAGGCTGCACTTCATTTTTGCTTTGTGTTGAATCAGGTTATTGTACTAGTTAACTGTGGTTCATAAAAATTACTCCCACTTTAATAGTATTTTGGCAGTGTATCCTTCTGAATTAAATTTGACTGTCAGAAAAAAACCAAGGTTCACCTACTGGGCATCAGTTCTCTACCCAGATTTACCTTGTCTCTTTAATTCATTTCACATGAGCTTATGGACGTTATCACACGGGGGCAAATCTGCTGGTTAATCCACACAAAACCCAAACAGAAACTGGATTAGTGCCCTGTGTTTTCACACGACGTCACACAGAAACTGGACAGAAAGTGGACAGAAACTGGTGTTAACTGCGATCTTTTGAAATTTGGTTGTTTGGAGGAAATGCAAATGCACAATTAAGGTAATTTTGCATTTACCGTAATGTGATAACCAAATGCGCATTTGGGAGCATTTCCCTGCTGTTGCCATGGTTCCAGCGAGCATTCCTCTATCTGTGCATGTGCAAGAAGCTCATTTCTAGTACATTTATGGGCTTTTTTCGCTTGTGTGTGGACATTAAATGCGCTTACTGTAAATTCGCAATTAAGGTAATGACATTTGCGGAATTAAGGTTTATTTCCCGTTTATTTTCGGAATGCCTCATTTCCACTTTATTTTCGCTTTCTGGCCCACGTGTGATAACGTCCTATGTGTTACAATTTCTTAATCTCTATGACACAATTGTTTTCAGTCTCCACATCTATGGCTCAGGTGTTTTGTTTTGTTTTTAATTTATAAATGGGCAAAATATGCATCATTTATTTTACTCAAGGACATTCCCAATCACTGCAGGCTGGCAGTTTCCATCCCATGGTCTTTTTGGTGGGAATGAACAATTTCTGTGTGACCGACAAGTTGCTTGTGTGAGTGACACAGATCATAAACTAGTGATTCTCTGTATCAAGGCTGTATAGATTTTATTAGTAGTTGTGCAAGTGGTGTGGTGGTACAGAAGAATAAAATAATTTTATTTTGGGGTTTCCTCCAGCTGTGGGGGTAGACGTTTGGTGTTAGTTGATGAAAGCAGGAACCTTCCACACCATCTTCGACTTTTGCATGCTGCCAGCACAAGCATGTACAAAGCTCAAAGCACTGGAATTGCTGTATAGATGGCATATTATTCCAGAGAGAATTGCTATACTTTACAAAAGTAAGAATAACAAATATTGGAATTGTGGTGTTAAAAAAGGGACAGTCATCCACTGTTGGTGGAGTTGTGAGTATGCTAGTAAATACTAGAAAAATATTAGTAGGCTAATTAACGATATACTCAAAATTAAATTAGATTTCAAACCGGAAATTTTCTTATTAGGAATGCTAGATGGAGAATCTGAAAGAAGGTTCGGAAAGGTGTTATTTTATATGGTAACTATTGCAAGAATTTTATATGCACAAAAGTGGAAGAAACCTGAAATACCAGAGATGGATGAATGGAAAAGTAATCTATTGGATATGATAGAAATGGATAAATTAACACAAAAATTAAAAAGCCATTCTTTGGGGAAACTTGATGTAGAATGGTTAGAAGTAACTACATATATAAAGGAGCAATGGGAGTAATATAGTGATTTAGATAAAATTTCACTGATTAGGCAATAGGTGTGATCTTTTTCATCAGGGGTCGGCAACCTACGGCCAGCGAGGCCTTTGGACCGGCCCCAGCCTGGTCCTGCCGCCGCCACCCGCCCCCACGTGCGCCGCTCCCGTGTGAGTCGCAGCCGCCATTTTGTTTTCCAAAACGGCGGCCATGAATCGCTTGCGCATGCGCACGGCACCATTCCCCCCCCCCCCCCCTCGGCCCGCGGAAGAGCTCCCGGCCAGCGGACCGGCCCGAGGTAGGTAAAAGTTGCCTACCCCTGTTTTTAATATTATGCTAAAACGTGGTGATGGAAGATAAGAAATAGATACTTTTTCTTTATAGAAGGAGAGATGTGAAGGGGCAGTTAGAAGATAGGGTAGGTTATGGAGAGACTAATCTTAACACATAAATTAAATGTTATTACACATGCTAAGTTAATATGGTATGATTAAAGAAAGGCAATAGAATGATGACTTATAAATCTAATGGGGGGAGGAAGTCAGGGGAAAGGGAGTACAAATGCTATAGTAGCTAGGAATTTATATAGATAGTAATAGGAATAGAATCAAATAGGTTTGTAAGTAATTAGAAGAATATGTTAGTTTATGTGAAAATCAATAAAAATATTTTTTTAAACAAGCACTGGAAAGAATGCCCTTTGGTTTCAATCAAAGGCAGTTTGTTATATTCTTACCCCACTATTTCAATCAGCTTTGCAGACCCTCGTTGGCCATGAAACCCACTGGGTGACCTTGGGCAGGTCTCACTCTCTCAGACTCAGGGGAAGGCAATGCTAAACCTCCTCTGAATTATTTCTTGCAAAACAACAACAACAAAATTCTGACCATAAGTCAGAAATGGCTTGAAGGCACACAACAACATGGAGATTCTCACAGGGCTCAGGGAGTTCAAGAAGAAAAATAATGCTATTTTGTTTGTCACATTCTGATCAACCTCAGAAATCTACTTGTAGATGTTTGTTTAGAAGCTTTCTGGTGTCAGGTGAGTGTAATAAGATTAGATTGTTTTTTAAATCCTTGGAACAGAACTATGGGATTCTCCTCCAGGAGTATGCTTATTTTGGCTGTGCTTTCAACTGTGATGATTGTGAAAACTAGAACTTCTGCCAGTAGTAGGAAGAATGACAACCATTCTCAGTCTTTTGCCCATCCCTGCTGTTTAATTGATGGGAAAGGAAATACGGTAATCATAATTTCACCCTACCTCCCAGAAAACTATTGTAGCCTGTGTGGTAACCTTCTGTGTCCCTGATGCAATGCTTATTCTTTCTCATAGTCATATTGGAGAAAGAAGAGTGACGGGCTCTGGCCAAAGAAAGCGCTGTTTCATCCAGTGATTTCCATCAATGTGGCCTTCTGGGCTTATTCTTCATAGATAAACCCCTGATTTGGAAAATTGCAAGGTGGGGGAAGAAATCCAAAGCAAAAGCAGCAGCAGCCTGGAATGCAAAATAAGACTGTATGCACTTCATACAAGCATGCCTTTGGACACAGAAGCTTACTTGATATGAGGGAGTCATGGAGGAGCTGGCATTCTCCATTAGTTGCATCAGTGCAATTCTACATATGTTTAAACAGATGTAAGTCCAACTGAGTTCAGTAGATCTTACCCCTAGCTCTGCATGTGTAGGGATTGCATCTCTGAAATTAACTTTGGCTCCTTTCCTTAAAATCCTTCCAAAATCAGTGGCCAGAGAAAGTGAAGAAATCTTGAAAATTATGGATATGGAAGTTCGTTTGCATTCATTTCATTTCTTCCTCTTGCCACCATTCTCCCACCTCAAATTTTGTAACATATGACAATATAGATCTAAGAATGATGTGTGGCACCTATTGATTTCAACCACTTCTGAGTGAAAGGAGTGAAAGTAGGAAGGAATAACTGTGTTCCAGTTTCATTTTTCATGCCATACGTTAAGAAAGTGATGCTTTGAAATGTGTAGAGGAACCTGTTTTCCACATAGGAGACATTTTTGCTGGAAACACATACATCAGTTTGAATGTTACAATTGACTCATTCAACATTGTGCAAGTGTCTGTGTGTCTGTGTGTGTGTGTGTGTGTGTGTGTGTGTGTGTGTACAGGGTGACCAGATGTCATAACAACAAAGGAGGGCAAGGCAGCACAAAATGTAGGACATTCAAGAGAAATGTATGGTGTTGCAAAATGAAAGCTGAAAACACTAATATAAGTATAAATTCATGCTTCTTAGTCATGCTCAAAATGGAGGACATTCTGAAATTCCTCCTGGGCAGAGGATTGAAATGTAGGGCATGTCCTGGGAGGACATCTGGTCACTGTGTGTACAGAATATCATTCTCGCTTATCATTCCTAAGTAGAAGATAGTACAAGCTGAGCAATGTGATCCCTGATGCCTCTTCTTTTCCTGAACCCTGCTTGGACCTCTGGGATTTCTCTCTCCATTTATAGTTGGAGCCTATGTTGCAGAATTTTGAGCATGCTTTTGCTTTTGTGGGAGATCAGGTCCTATAACTGCAATCTCTTGTATCTTCTTTTTTGTGGATGGGGATATATATTGATCACTTCCAATCAGTTGGCCATCATTTTGTTTTCCATATCCATTGACACATGTTGGTTAGCACAAGTGTTGACTCTGTCAATGTGGATTGCAACAATTCTATTGGAATATCATCTGTTCCTAGAATCTTGTTTTTTGCCATTTCCTTTATTGCAGGTTCCAACTCAGTTTTTAGAATTTGGGGTTCATCTTCATATGGCTCTTTGCTCCCTATGTCCTACATAGCAGGGAGTTGCAAAAGAAAATCAGCATGTGCTTTATAGACTACAGCAAAACCTTTGACTGCATAGATCATGAAAGGCTATGGAACGCCCTTAAAGACAAGGCAGTACCAACACATCTGATAGTCCTGATGAGGAATCTGTACTCAGGAGAAGAGGCTACTGTCAGAACAAAATACGGAGAAACAGAATCGTTCCCAATTGACAAAGGAGTTAGACAAGGCTGTATCCTTTCACCCTATCTGTTCAACCTGTGTGCAGAACATATAAGAAAAGCAGGTTTGGACACAGAAGACAGAGGAGTGAAAATAGGAAGGAAGAAATATCAACAATCTGAGATATGCAGACGACACCATAATACTAGCAGAGAACCTCACAGACCTGGAACAGCTACTAAGGAAGATCAAAGAAGAAAGGGCAAAGGCAGGCTTACTGTTGAACATAAAGAAAACAAAAATAATGACCACAGAGAACTTACACACATTCAAACTAGACAATGAGGAAATAGAAATAGTAAAAGACTTCTCATATCTGGAATCAAACATTGATAGAAATGGGGACTGCAGTCAGGAAATCAGGAGAAGATTAAGAATGGGGAGGGCAGCTATGAAAGAACTAGAAAGGATCCTAAAATGCAAAGACATGCAACTGAGCACAAAAGTCAGAATCATACAAGCCACCATATTCCCTATTACCATGTATGGATGTGAGAACTGGACAGTTAAGAAAGATGATAGGAAGAAAAGCAATGCATTTGAGATAATGTGCTGGAGAAGAGTGCTGAGGATCCCATGGACAGCCAAAAGGACAAACACGTGGATTCTAGAGCAGATCAAGCCAGAGATATCCCTAGAAGATGACAAGACTTAGACTGCTGTACTTTGGACACATCATGAAAAGGCATGAATTGCTGGAAAAGACAGTAATGCTAGGAAAGGTGGAGGGATGTAGAAAGAGAGGAAGGCCACATGCTAGATCAGGGACCGGCAACCTACGGCCCAGGGGTCAGTTAAGGCCCCAGTCCCTGGACTTACCAGCCCAGGCCGAAGGTTGCTGCGTGCCGCCATCACGCGCCGCCACTGCAGCGCGTTTTTGCCGCTCTGCAGCCGCGCTCGCCGCAGCCACTATTTTGGAAATCAAAATGGCGGGCGTGACGCGTTTGCGCATGCGCAGTACTCTTGCACATGCGCAAACGCGTTGCAGCCGCCATTTTGATTTCCAAAATGGCGGCTGTGCCACAGAAGCTGTGGCCGCGTGCCTGTGGCGTCGACCGCGTGCGCAGGGCCGCGCATGCAGTGGAGGAGGGCCGCGCGAGTGCGCGTGCCGCCATTCCCCCCGCTCGGCCCAGCCGAGACCTGGGCTACAGGAGACCGGCCCAGGTCTTAAAAAGGTTGCCTTCCCCTGTGCTAGATGGATGGACTTTATTAAAGAGACCACGAATATGAGTTTGCAGGAGCTGGGCAGAGCCGTAGAGGATAGGGGGGTCTGGAGATGTCTCGTCCATAGGGTCCCCATGTGTTGAGATCAACACAAAGCCAGTAAACAAGAGTAACACAAGCTGAGCAGTGACTTCCAGTGGTCACTGGCTGGAATTGCAGAAAGCAAAACTAAAAATGAATCTATAATTGCTGGTCTTGATCTTGAAGTACCTGAAAATCTGAAATGCCATGGTTAGAATATATAAACCATATAGCAGGAACGATTAGCTCTCAGAAATTTGAACTGGACTAGAAATCTTCCTAGTGTTACCCAAACGTTGATGGTGGTTCTTGAGGTATTCCTTCAGAAAATTTTATCTATCATCTTGGCCTCCTAAAGCCAAGACTGAATGTTTTTAAACAAAATACCCTCTTGAAATTAAGGTGGCAGCACTTCCATCAAAATACTTCAGGTAAAACTGTCAAACTAAGCTCTTTTAAAGTAAATCAGGAATAGGGAGAAGATTGATCTCTGGCGGATTTATAGTAGATTATTTAATATTTCTAACTTTCAGAGTGTAAGAGCAGCAAAAACAAGAAGCATGTTTTTTCTCCTAAATCAGGCTATTAAACCCAAAATAGCATGTGAGGGAACAGAACAAAATGAATGTTTGAAAGGATCTGTGCATAACCCCCTGTTTTGGTACAAAATGTGTGTGTGTAGGTACCTCGTTCAATAATTGTATGTGTCCCCCCCCCTCCTGTGCCATCATTTTGCACCTAGGTCCAACTGATGAACCTCTGGTGTCTAGTGAAAACACTTAGATCCAACAAGGTGAAAGTTTGCCCACCCCCTTCTGATAAGCCAGGGTGGAAACATTGTTTTATACTTCAGTTTTCAGAAACTTCAACCAGTATGGCTAATGATAAAGGATTATAGAAATTATCATTCATAATATATCCTCCAGAATCTCTTGAGAGTTTCCCATATTTAATATTCAAGGTGAGCAATTTATTTTAGGATAAACTGAAAATATCTTTTTAAATACCAGTTGTATTAATTTCATGTAAAACAATTACTTTTTTTTTTTTTTTTTAATGATCAACCAACAGAAATTAGTTTGCTTACTCAAGGCCTTGTGGCATGTAAAAACAAAGATGATAGGATGGTTCAGTTATTTTTCCCCCATTCCTTCATTGTGTAAACCAGCTATAGTATAGTATAGTATAACCAGCTGTAAGCCTGTTGGAATTGTAATATTTCATGGAAAGCGGGAAGTTCGAGATAGCAGTATAGAGATGGGTGTCATTTGTGGTACAGAAAACCATGGGATTCGACTAGGTGGGTCCAGTATGACAGAATGCCAGCAGGCCAAGAAAAGGACTCTTAAAGAGACCCCAGTAGAGGGGTGATGGTGGGTGGGAGGGGGAAAGTGTTCTACTGTATACAAATTCAATGAGTAATTACACCATGGAACAGCCTTCTCTGTGGTGGCACACCAGTCGTGGAATACCCTCCCCCCCCCCCCCCGGAGGCCCGGTTGGTACCAACATTGGGATCATTTCAGCACCAAATCAAAATTTGGCTTTTTATTACCCTGACTGATTTCATCTACACCAAGGGTAGGCAACCTTTTTGAGTCGGGGGCCGGGTTGCTGTCCCTCAGACAATTGGGGGGCCGAAGCACCAAAAATAAATAAATAAATAAATAAATAAATATTTTTAAATTTAAAAAAAATATATATGCATGCACACTCTCTCAACCCCAGAAAAGCCATGGCAAAACCCGTGTGGAGATTTTGCCAAGAAAACCCCAAGAACAAGTAATAACAACAATAATCAATATCAAAATGGCGGGGGGTGGCGGTGGCGGCAGGACCGCCCTGGGGCCAGTCTAAAGGCCTCATGGGGCCACCTCCCGTCCCCGGGCTTTAGGTTGCCTACCCCTGATCTACACTGTACAGTCACCCCTTTGTTCTCGCAGACTTCAAGTCCATGATTTTACATATTCACAGAGAGGTAACCTCTATTTAAATCAATGGGGTGTGCCCCTGCACACACCCCATTCAAGCCTATCTCAGTTTTCACCGGGGTGTGTGTGTCCCAGAACAGATCCCCTGTAAAGATGGAGGGCCAACTGTACATGTCTTATGGTTATACTATTTAAAATGATCTGATCTTAATTGATAAACTATTTAACATAGTTTAACCATTTTAATCTCATTGTTATTAGTTATTGTTTTACATTGATTTTATTGTGAGCTACTCTGAGATCTTCACATATAGGGAAAGAACCTATTGATGACTGAGACACAAAAGACATAGGGCAGGGGTGAGGACCTTTTGGTTCTTCAGCAATTTTGGACAACAATTTCCAAAATCCTGTACCATTGGCCATATTGTGATTGCCTAGAGTTGTCCATCCCTGACCCAGGACAATTGTTGGGGACTTCTAGCAGAGAGAATTCGCATATCATAAAAGCAGCACAACAACCAAGGAGGATGAGAAGAGTACTTGGAATACGGCACTAGTTGTGACCGTATGTCACTGATCTTTGCAAAGGCCATCCCAGTAGAAAAGAAACAAGATCATAAAGGGCAGGGGTGAACAACTTTCAAAAGTTGAGAACCATATTGCCCCCACCCCCATGAGACCTTGGAGTACACATTTCCCCGTTTTTCCAGATTTATTTTTAGCCTACAATGTCAATTTCACCACATGAGTTTGGGGGGAGGGGGCTGTTTTAGGGCCAGGAGTGGCCTTTTTGCAACTTGGAAGGTTGAAGTTACCAGAAAGTGATCTCCTGAGACCCCCAAAATGGCAGAATTCCCCTCTTGGCTTCTGTGGGTCACAGGGGCATTTGGAGGCTTTTTTATTTTTGACACTAAAAGTTGTTTGTTTTTTGAAGGAGGGCTGCTAGGAGACTCAGAAACAGCCTTGGGGATTTCCCCTACTCTGGTATAATACCAAAGAGAAGAGTAAAGTTAAAACAGTGGAGATAGAAACTACACTGTTTGCAAGCAACAAAGTTTGCAAGCAACAAAGAAACAAAAGATAAAAAGTGAGGATGGGCCAAGACATAGGTTTTCAGAATACGAGTGACTATGCCTTCATCTCTAAATGCAACAGAGAAAGGGATTGGGCCAGGGCTTGGGGTTCTTGGATTCTGCATAGCTGACCATACGTATATTTTTAAACGAGAGTACCATTTTTTTGCATATTTCCAGACAATCCCGTTGTTTTAATATAAATGTCAATTTTGTCCCGTTTTTAAGAAAAATGCCCTGTTACGTTGCAAAAACGGTTTGAAGATCCCTGTTTGAAATTGTGGTTGTCAACAACAACAACAGCAAAAACAAAAACAAAATTATGCCATGGAGTGTGAGAAGTTTTATGATAAAGTGTTGAAAGACCAAAATTTGCTGCATAAGATTACTTCATCAGAGAAATATTCATGTTACGATGGTGGTGAAATATGGGCCCCCTCTACATCTCCCTAAATTTTTGTATGAGTTTTGTCACTGAAGAATAATTGTTAGCTCAATTATGTTCATGTAATAAAACTTTTGTTAGCATCTTACTTTTTCACGAGTGCAGAATATTACATAACACTGTCCCGTTGTTGCCATTCCCTTATTCCATTATTATCTCAAGGAAATATAGTCAGCTTAGTTCTGCTACTTTAATCAGTTGTTTGGTTTTGAGGTTGGGGGTTGTGTGTATTATACGTTAGTTTAGTTTAGTTTAGTTTAGTTTTGTGTATTATCTTTTAGTATGAGACAGTGTGGTATAATGGTTTAAGCATTGGACTGCAACTCTGAAGATCAGGATTCAAATCCCCGCTTAGATATGGAAACCCACTGAGTGACCTTAGGCAACTCACACTCTCTTAACCTCAGAGGAAGGCAATGGCAAACTCCCTCTGAGCAAATCTTGCCAAGAAACCTCACGATAGGTTTGCATTAGGGTCACCATATGTGAGAAACAACTTTGAAGGCACACAACAACCATAATCTTTTAGTTGGAAGAAGTTGGGGGTTTTGACATTTTTCTAGGTTTTACCATTGCATTGGTTCATAAGGCTGGATATGAATAATTTTAAGGACCAACCTACTTCATTGGGAGAGTGGAGCAAATGTGTCAGGAAGTGAGCACAGAAGAAAGTTCAAGATAGAAACTGCTGTTATAAGGAATGAACAAGAGAGCTGACTTTGAACATGAGCTATAATTTGCCAGGGTGACTTTAATCAGAAAATACATACGGTAGTTGGACAAAAAAGAATTTTATATTATCAGAAGTGCAACTAGACGTCTTTTTCTTCATTCCAGAAATCCTAGGTGCAACCTGAAATCTCCACAGCACCTAGAAGAGCTTGGTTTGAACATTTGCAGCCTCTTCCTTAAGGCTACTAAATGCAAACTCGATAGTTTCAACATCAGCCAGACTTTTCCTCTCTTCCCCTCTTTTCCTGGCTTTGGAAACCATCTAGCCTTCAAAAATTTCTGCTAATCTCAAAAAGTAACACACAGGGACACATGCACTTACGACATTTTGGGAGTTTGTTGTTTCGTTACTAAATTTTGGCTTCAGCATAAATCAGATTAGTTGGATTTTATATCTTGTTTTTCTTTCTTGCTTATCCCAGTTGCTTCCATATCTGTGCTGGTCAAAGGAAGCAGCCTGAGTCAAAGTTCACTATATATCTGTTTCCTTTAAAACTTTCTGTATCTCTGTTTGTTCCATCACTTTTTAAACAAATTGTTCCCCTGCCAGATGTATCACATTACAAAGAAGCTTGTTTGGATCTCTGTGGAAGAGGCTTGTGTGATATCAGGGTGTTTTTTTTAAAACACACACACACAATTTAGTAGATTGTCTGTAAAGCACATATGAGGCCTGAAGCTTTTCCCATTTTTATGTTATGTCTGTTTACTTTTGCCTTCAGTAATGGAGATCTATGGGTTTGAGGAACAGCCCATTGCTCTTAATGAGTCATTGGCCTCATTCCCAAAGCCTCCTGAAGTGCTTCTGCTCTCCTTAATGGAAGTAATTCTGTCTTTGATGTAGTTTCCAGAGCTGTTAACCAATGTTGCACAGTTCCCAGAGGAAATAATACACTAGGAATATATGGCAGACTGAAAATGCAAAGTCCAAAATGAATTTTTCCTATAGGAGTCTGACAGTCTGGTTCTCTGTGGAATCTTGCTTGTTTATATAATGTTATCTAGCTAAGCTTTGGTATTTCATCTGGCTGGCAAGTCCTATGAAAAGCAGCTGTCCAAGCAGTGGGAGCATTGCTTCTGGTATGTGTGTGTTGGTTTTGAAAAGCCAGTACCTCTTGCTCAGAACACTATTGCTCCCTAAGACCAGCTCAGTATTTACATTAAATTGCAGAGGTTCAGTGTGTTTCCTTTTTCCTCTTTTTTTTTTTTTTTTTTTGAATACTTGAAAAAAGCCGCCTTGAGTCCCTGTACTGGGAGGAAGGCGGGATATAAATAAACAGAATAACAAAACAACAATAATAGTGATGGTGATATTCAGGTACTTCTGTTGGGGCTGATATTTAGGCTCTTACACAAATGTGCTAGATTAACTAAAAACAGTTTTTTTCTGTGATGAATCAGAATATTAAAAATCTTTTTTTTTTAAAGGAACTTAGGAAAAGTGTCAGAAGTTGTAACATTTTTGCCTGCACATATGAGGTTAGGAGGAGTGATGGGGTGCAGACGTGTACATGGTGGCTTCACTTCCAGCATCCCTATCAGTTCCATTTCTGGCCTTCCTGCATTTGGTGCAAAGATCTGAATGGAGTATTGAGGGTAAAGACACTTGGAAGTTTCTGTCCAGTTAGGACCCCAATTTTTTCAAGCCATGCAACTGAATACAGGGACTTGTATTGCAATTTCAAACCACAGCGGGGGGTGTATCTTACATATACTTTGAATCCTGATGTGTTCAAGCAAATAGGGAAGCTTCTGGAAATCTTGAAACATGCATCATCAATGGGATCCATGTCTTTTAATTCTTCCCAACACTGTAGTGTTATTTTAAAGGTTTGTTTTTATAGAATACATTTGATCCTCCATTTTTGCAGGGGATCCGTTCCAGATCCCCGCAAAACAGAGACTCGTGAATATTCAAGCCCTATAGGCTTGAATGGGGTACATGCCCCATTGTTTTAAATGGAGGTAGCCCCTCTGTGAATATATAAAACCGCGGACATGAAGTCTGTGAGAATGGAGGGGCAACTGTATCTCTTATCTGAAAAGCCTGGGACAAGAAGTGTTTTGGAGTTCAGATTTATTTTTATTATTTTTGATTTTGGAATATTTGCATATACATTATGAGATGTCTTGGAGATGGGACCCGAGTATAAACACAAAATTCATTTATGTTTCATATACAACTTATACACATAGTCTGCAGGTAACTTTATACAATATTTTTAATCATTTTGTGTATGAAACAAAGTTTATGTACGTTGAACCATCAGAAAACAAAAGTGTCACTATTTCAGTCACTCGTGCGGAAAATTCTGGAGCATTTTGGATTTTCAGATAAGAGAGACTCACCCAACCTGTAGTCCATTTTTAAGAGGAGTATCTCAGAGACGGACAAAATGAGAGAGCGGAACTAATTGCATGCCTTTTCTAAAAGTTGTGGAATTTAAACAACACCTTTCAATGTATGTTGTGAGTGTGACCAAATGTAGGAGGGAGGCATGCCATAGATGTGTCCTAACCTCAGTTGCTTAACCAGCTTTGAAAGCAGCTTTGAAAGTATTCATCCATTCATCAACCCCACCCACACAGCCAGTTGCTATAACTTGTTCTAGTATTCATGGCTTCATTTTTTTTTTCCCTTTGGCAGCAGGGAAATTGGTAGGCAGTAACAGAAATCCTTTGCCTTGCTGATGTCAGACTCCGGAAGAGTGAAAGAACATCTCTCATCTCTTCTCTTATCGAGAGACCTATGGGGTGTGTGTGTGTGTGTGTGTGTATCATACAGGTATATAACCAACACACTGTACCTTAAAAATGAAGATACAAATGACTGTTCATTTCCCAGTGTTCACAGCAACACTCAAACAGCAAAGTATGTGTGCGATAACAAATCATAGCTAGCAATTATCAGGTAATTTTCTCCAACTCTTTCCCTTTTTTAACTGAATCTGATTCTGATTTTAAAAGGATGGTTTCTTATTTGGCATTGATATAGGGCCTTTGCAGACTGCCAGAAATAGTGCAAATTGAGTCCACTTTAAATTGAGGCACTGCCCTGGCTCAGTGCTAGGGAATTATGGGAACTGTAATTTATTGTGGCACCAGAGCTCTCTGACAGAGAAGGCTCAGTGTCTTAGAAAAAAAATACAATTCCCATGATTCCCTAGCACTGAGCCAGGGCAGTGCCTCAATTTAAAGTGGACTCAATTTGCACTATTTCTGGCAGTCTGCAAAGGCCCATAGTCTCATACCTTCCTTTGCGTTCTTCTTCTTCTTCTGATAACCCTCATCCAGTAATTGTGTGAAGTTGGAATTAGTTAATGTAATGTCACTTTGAAGCAGTGGGTTTTTTTTACAGAACATACTGATGTACAATAAAGCAAAAGGAATTCATAAAACAGAGGTTACATTTAATAGTATACTGAAATAATCAAGGGTTAGTACAGAAATCAAAATTAGCAAGCAAAAAAAGAAAAGAGGACCACTGGCCTTCACTGATAGCACTAAGTCTGTTTTCCAAGAGCCATAACAGCCTGAGATTCAGAAGGGGGTATTTTTGTTTCACACCTCCCTCCCTCATTCTTTCCTCTTCCCATAAAGGTGGGGAAGGCAGCAGTAGTGGCAAATCCTCTTTCCTAGTCTTCCAGCTACTTTATTTAAAGCACCCACTTCAGGGTTTCAGGCAACACCTCCTGCCTTTGCTGCTGTCAGGCACAGTGTGTGCAATTAATAGTCCAAGTAACTTGGGCATAGCCATTCAGCTTCCTTGTTGTTAACTGCTGTCAGGTTGACTTCAACTCATGGTGACCCTATGAATGAGAGACTTCCATGTCACCCTGTCATCAACAGCCCTGCTCAGGTTTTGCAGACTCGTGGCTGTGGGTTCTTGAGTCTATCCATCTGGAATGCAGTCTTCTCTTTTCCTACTGCCTTCTACTTTACCAAGCATTATTGTCTTTTCTAGTGAGGCATGTCTTCTCATGATATATCCAAAGTACAACAGTGTCAGTTTAGTTTTCTTGGTTTCTATGGGGCATTCAGACTTGATTTGCTGTAGGACCCATTTATTTGTCTTATTTATTTGCTGACAGATTTTAGTTAGAGTAGATTCTGTTTCTGTAGCTTAATGTAGTCCTATTGATATGCCCATCTGTTCCTGATAATTTATTTCTACAGGTGCTCTGAGTGCAGCTTCCATTTGATTTTCTAAAACTGGAGGATCATCTTCAAATGGTTTTTCCTTGAATGAATCTGTCATCCTTTCATCTTTTTTGTATAGTTCTGTATTGTTCCTATTGTCTTTTTATTTGTACTTGGTCATGTAGTCTGTTCCCCTGCTGGTTGCATAGCATCCCCACTCTTGGTTTAAATTTCCTTTTGCTTTCCTGGATCTTGTGTAAGAGGTCTCTTCTTTCTTTTTTGTTTTCATCTTCTATTTCTCTGCCTCGTTTATTATAGTAGTTCTCATTGTCCCAGTTCACAAGTTGCCGAATAGTTGCATTGATCCTAGCCCAAATTTTCCTACAGTCTTTGATTCTGTTCTGTTTCCTAATCTTGCATTCCAGTTGTTTATGATTAACAGGAAATCCTATTTTGGTGTGTGATCGCTTTCTTCCCAGACTCCAGTATACAGTCTTTCAATTTCTTCCTCTTCTGCATAAACTTAGATTACAGGTATATTCATTGGTTTTCCCTGAAGTTTTAGTGATATTACTTGGTCAGATTTGACATTATTTGACTGCTTTGCTACATCTCTCCTCACCGTTAATGCCACTCCCTTTCTTCTTAGATTTTCATTTCCTGAGTAAAACATTGTAATTATCTGACTCAAAATGTCCTATTCCTGTCCTCTTCAGCTCACTCACTCCAACGTGTATACATTCCCTTTCTTGTTTTAGTATGTCTAGCTTCCCCTGATTCATGCTTCTCACATTCCATTTTCCTAGAATATGTGTTGTGCAGCTTTGAACTTGCCTTTCACCTCTGAGCACATCAGCAGTTGAACCTCCTTTTAGCTTAAGTCCACTTGCATCATTAGCTACAACACTACTTGTAGTTGCCCTCTGCTGTGCCCCAGTAGCTTGCTGAGTGCCATCCAACCTGGGAATATCATCATCTGGCACTATTTCTTGTTTCATTATGGATTTTCTCATCATAGGGTTTTTGTGGTGAAAGACATTCATAAGGGGTATTCTGTGCAATACAGGTGTTAGCAGTTGTGCCTCTGCTGTCTCTGAGAAATCCTCTGTGAATGTCACCCTCCACTACCGCTGTTGCCACCCAATAGGTGTTTGGCAAAGTTAGTCTCGCTCCTCAGAAAAAGCCTGTCACTAACAACCCCTGGAGGCTATAGAAAATGATTTTGCAGCTCTTTGGTGTCTTGTGGCCCATTTGAGAATCAGGATAAATCTTTTTTCAGAATAGGAAGTGACTGGAATTTGACAAAAGTGTATTTCATTGCCTCTAGAATGTGCAAAGGGGATTCCTAACTTAATTTAAAAAAAACTTTTGGGGATGTGTGTGGGATGCTGATGTTGGCCACCCCTAATAATGGGATTTTTTTAGCTCTAGACAATTGTTTCTTAATCCGGTTTTGAATGGATGGTAAAGAACCAGAAATAAATCTTACATCTAGAAACATTTCTTACCCTGTACTTCTCATCCCGAGAACAGTTGGTGTTTCATCCTGGGTGCCCGCGAGTATACTATCAGTACATGAGTAAGGCACAGGCTTGGCCATTTGCCTCATATTTGCCCCCAGCCTGATCTGCAAACCAGTCTAGACATTCTTGACTCACAAACACGGTTTTTCAACAACAACACTCTTTGACAGGCTCGTTCACCATTCTAGGTAAAACTATGGGAACTTTTAAAGCACAATTTCCAACATAAGTATTTCATAAAAGTTAGAGATAAGTCTCTATTGCTTGTTGAAAATATCCTATAGCTTG
The DNA here is from genome assembly GCA_026167975.1 of Phrynosoma blainvillii. Taxonomy (NCBI): domain Eukaryota; kingdom Metazoa; phylum Chordata; class Lepidosauria; order Squamata; family Phrynosomatidae; genus Phrynosoma; species Phrynosoma blainvillii. Next base: position 97,099,082 of record JANUYF010000004.1, on the reverse strand, counting down.
GTGATTTGTGCAACTAAAATCATGTTCTTCTCTTTTCAGATGAAGCAGATTACGGTAATTTTGGTTCAAACACCTTGTCCAGAAAAAAGAAGGCCCTGGTGACCCTCCGGAATGACAATCTTCGAAGGCGACCCCATGTAAACATTAGCATGCCTCAAGACTTTAGACCGGTGTCATCCATTATTGATGTGGATATTCTGCCAGAAACACACAGGAGAGTAAGACTATATCGACATGGGTGTGAGAAACCATTAGGATTTTACATTCGTGATGGGACCAGCGTAAGAGTAACTCCTCATGGGTTGGAAAAGGTACCTGGCATTTTCATCTCACGGATGGTTCCTGGTGGTTTAGCTGAGAGTACAGGCTTGCTTGCTGTCAATGACGAAGTCCTGGAGGTGAATGGCATAGAAGTGGCAGGAAAAACTCTAGACCAAGTAACGGACATGATGATTGCCAACAGCCATAATCTTATCATCACTGTCAAGCCAGCAAATCAAAGGAACAATATTATCAGAAGCAGTCGGATGTCTGGGAGCTCTGGCCAATCTACAGACAGCACTGCAAGTCACCACAGTTTGCCTTCTGCTCATGTCCTGCAGAACTTCCACCCAGATGAAATGGAGAGCGATGAGGATGCTGACATTGTCATTGAGGGCTGTCTGGAGCCACAGCCCATTCCAAAATCACATAGCCTTCCTTCCGGTAGCCTTTCCCGACTTAATGGCAACAGTCTTAGCCATAGAATACAGAGGGACCTGGTAATCAACAGCAGCTTGGGACGAGAAAGCAATGGCAATATTCACAAAATTTTAAGTTCCTTAAAAACTGATCCTCGTCATAGCTTGGTTCTTCCCAAAGGAGGCATTGAAGAGGATGGAACAGTGATCACGCTTTAATGGATTTTCCACGTATGTGTGTTTCTAGTCTGAAGTGCCAACTGGAACCAAGTCTATCCACACACTGAAGAGAGAAAGAATACCTTCATTCTCATAAACTTTTTGGTGTGTGAAATGTTTAACTTTCCAGGAAGGATGGTTTTCATGATTAGACATGGAAGTGCCACCTACTGCAATCCATGAAAAAGTGTAAATAGGATTTCCGCTCCCAGGTTCAGAATGAAATTATTGGGTTGTTTTTTGTTTTTTTAATCCTATGAAATTCCTCTGGCTAGGTTGCCGAAAATGCTGTCTTGTTGAATTACATATCTGTTGCATGTATGGAGGTGCCGTGCAGACATACATGTAAATGGGTTTATACTTGGATGATAAATAACAAAACACAAAAACTCACAATAGGCTTTCATAAATTAATCTGGGAGAAATGACTATTAAATGTGCTATATTTTGAAAATTGATTTTTCTATCTTTTAATACTGCCCTCTAGCTTGTTTACACAGAAAACTGACTATATTGCACCACCCAGATCAAGGAAGGGTTGTCTAAAGGAATGGCTTTCTACCCTGGAACAGTGCAGAGAGGATGCTGCATTTCTTATTTTGAGGAGGGGCAGTGAAACTTTGACCAAATGATTTTGTTTTATATATATATATACAGTATTTTTAAAATGGGATAGCGATGGATAGTATTGACATAATTTCTTTTTAGATCAGCACCACCTGCTGATCACTGGTAGTACTGTTTGAATAAACTTAACTTTATGATGTATTGTGAAAAACATGGAGGCTGGCTTAGTTAATGCATCATCATAATATGTGATGTGCATTTTCTTTTCATCATTAAAATATTTATTAGACAAATACTCAAATATTAGTGATCATGGGTTTTCTTTTCTGTCCATGTAACAGTACAGAAAAAGCAAATAAACAGAGTTGCTTAGACACACGTTATGACTCTTCTAAGGCACCATAAGAATTTCATCTAAATTTGTCTTACTGTTTAAAATTAACTTGAATCACAGAGTCTTTAATCATGAAATGCGATTCCTATCTTTTGATTAATATTTGACTTTTTAATCTACTTCACTAGACTTTCCCCTTGGAGTCTACAGTGCTACAATTCAGCAACATATGAAGTTTTGAGCAACATTTATTTTAAATTATCATGATTACCTATAAGTTATTCCAGTAACAAACTATTCCAGAATAGAGTTTTTTGCTCCCAGCTCTGCTTTTCTATTCCATAAAATGCCACAAGTTGTTAAAATGATTTAATAGAAAAAATTGAATATATTCATGAAATGTCTAGGAACAAAAATATAATTGATTTACAATGTATTTTTCTACTTTTAGCTGTCATTTTCTTTGTTTTTTTATTGTGTAGTACTGTATATTAAAGCTTTTCTAAAGGAATGTGCTTTCTCTAATTTATAGCCCCAATCCCTTCACCCTCTTTCTTTGTACTATGCAGGGGTCAAACCCTTGAGGGGTTAAATAAGGCTTTCTATTCTTGTATCTGAAATAAAACTTATGTAGAAAATTTTATATTGCTTAAGTCAGATTTGTTATATCCATTTTTATTTTATTTTATATTTAGAAAAGTATCACTTTTCTATTACTTTATTGTCCCCCTTTTTTTTAATGGTTTTTACTGAAGGAAGCCTTGGGAAATGCTTTGCAGGTCTTAGATCATCCACATTCTAGTCATCAGGGTAAAAGGTGTACAGTATTATCTGTTTATTGTATAGATCAGGGGTCACCAAACTACGGCCTGCGGGCCGGACCCGGCCTGTCAGGGCCTTCTTACCAGCCCGCAAGTCCTCCTGCCGCCACTGCCGCCACTCGCGTGCGCTGCCAGACGCCATTTTGTTGCACACAACTCCAGACGCCATTTTGGCAAAACCAAATGACACCCGAGTCATGCGCATGCGCGCGCACAACCAGCCCCCCGGAAGATCTGGAGACCAGCAAACCGGCCCCTGGATGAAAATGTCCGGGGACCCCTGGTCTAGATGACATTGTTTCTGACTGGAAGGATGTATAGGAAGGTTATTTGTTGCATGCCATTGAATACAGTAAGGAAATTTTGAGCAGTAAGGAAATTTTAAGCTGAAGACACCTGATTTTGAGAAATCCTTAGGTTCCTATACATTAAGCATCTCTTTTTTTCTGTCCCATGCAGGCAGGAGAAATCTCCAAAGATTTTGGCAGGAACTGGGATTGATTATTTGCTGGAATAAATTTCTAGATCACAGAGCATTAGGTGTTCTTTCTTTAAACATAATAACAAAAAACATAAACGTAATAACAAACAACTGCCTTACAATCTTTCCTTCTTAGGCTCAGCTTCCTCCAGTTCCTGGATATGCACAGGGAAGACAGCATTATTTAACTCAGTTTTTAATTTTTTTAAATTTATTCAGGAGAGGTCAGTCAGTGGGGTTGGGAGAGCTAAATTAGAACTTCAGCAGCTAACAGTTGATTTCCCCTGAAAAAGAAAACAAACTCCATATAGTGAATGATTTCAAAGAATCTGAGAACAATATGGAACAATTTATGAGGCAATGATTCCTTCAAGCAGCCTGCAAGTCCCTCACCACTGAGGACAGCTGGCAAGGATTTGTGTTGAGCTCTGTATATTTATGTATATGTGCAACTTTCCCTCATCCTTTGAAGATGTACTGTCAGATTAGTACTAAAGAGTTATTGATAAGGGATTCCTTAATCTGCCCCTAAACAAACAGCTCCAAATTGCCATTTTCTTTCTTCAGAGAGTGACTCAGATTCATTCCCTTCAATTTAATTTCTAGAAGGCATTCTTTTGTTGCAGATATTGTTTTGATTTCCTCATTTTAAAATCATATCAGACCTACCTGCCATGAAAATCCATCCTATTCTCCAATATTCACACTAAACTGGGAGCAGATTTATTGCCGCACTGATACGGAGGCTGCTACAGGTGGAGGAAGAGAAGAGTCTGAAAAACCAAAATCAGCTCCATGGGAGACAAGGTTCCCTGTCAAGGTATATCTTTGTTCCTTTGTCACTGTACATCATTTTTCCTCCTCTTCTAATGATAGAAATCTTATTTTTAACATTGAGAGCCTTGATTAGAGCTTAGAATGTTAGGTATGAAAATTCAATTATATTAAACATTGGAAACTGGAAGATTATGTCATTTCCACCAGTGCTGTTAATGGAGATCATTTAATTAGTTACATTGTCATTGATTTACACATTATTTAAAATATCCGTTTCCAGGACAGATGTGTGAATTACTTAACAGTGACACGGAAGTTGTCATCATTGGCCCTAAGGGCACATTTTGTGGTTGGTACCTTCGAAAGTGCTTTTTTGTCATTCTAAAGTTGCCTTGTGCCATCCCTAGATCTTTTTCCTAGGTGGATTACAAGGCCCATAATAAAGTCATTGCCTGGGGATTGCGGAAATTCAACACCTTTAAAAATTCAGTTTGGGAAAGACCAGTCTAAAGTATTGGATGTCAGTTTAGTTAAACTAACTTCTCTGTTTTCTTTTTGCCCTTTGATCCTCACAAAGATGTGCAGTGTTCACTTCAACCACCTTGTGGGTTTTCTGTTTTATTTAAGGTTATGAAGAGCTGTTTGGTTTATTTCGACTAGTGCACAGTGATCCATTTTAAATACAGTATTAAGCATCCAGTTACAGTGAATCAAGTGAATCAGTCAGTGAATCAAGGGTGAAGAGTACTTCATCAGAAATGTTTTGAGTATCTGAGTATATGTAGAAATTTTTTACACACTATTGAATCACTTCCTCCTATCTGTGTCCCCACATAAAACCAAGAGGTGTGAATTGCAAGGATCGACAGCAGAGCACTAATTTTGCTCCTTTAAATTATGAGCTATATTACTGAGTAGATCTTTTTCAGAGAAAGAGATAGGGGTGAGTTTAGGTCGGTATGTCTCTTGGCTCCAAGCTCCAGATTGGCCAAACACTTCCACTTCAGTGTGATCCTCTGAAGGCAGGTGGAAAGAGAGAGAAGAAAGGAAAAAAGCCAAGAAAGGAAACGGGTTGATTAATTATCCAAGTGCCTAGCACTATATGAACAATAATAAACACATTGAAGGAATTTAAAAGGCGTTCAATGTGATTTCCTTCTGAACAGACATCAGGAAGGCATGGATTAATTTTTGTTGCTCCAGTCTTACCAAACACCTCAAAAGCTTCTCTCTGGATTAAAACAGTACAGAATTTTTTTTTAAATTGTCTCTATGGGGTATAGGGGAGGTTTTGTTTTTTAAAAAATTAAAATCAGCAAAGCACAGGAGTGTGTGGCAATTCTAAGGTCTCATGGGAGGGCAATGTGGCACACCAACCCGTAGCAGTTGCAACCCCTACTTTAGGCCTTCCTGCTTCATTGCCTTAGTGCAGAGGTAGGCAACCTTTCCCCTTTAAGGGCCGAGGGACTTCAGCCCCCAGAAGCCTCAGCCATGTTGGCCAATAGTCCCATGTTGGCCAATAGCTCCTGGGATTCTGGGAGCTGAAGTCCCTCGGCCCTTAAAGAGGAAAGGTTGCCTATCCCTGCCTTAGTGAATGAGCCAAAGGATGAGCCATCCAACCTTTGGGCGAGTCATTCAAGGCAGAGAAGAAGATGCCTTTGTTTCTTTACTGAATACCTGTGGAACCCACCCTGAAAGGTAAGGCAGCTGACAATTTAAGACAAGACACGTACAGATTGTAAACTGCTTAGAGAGAGCTGAGTTCACTGTTAAGCGGTGTAGAAATGTAAATGCTAAAGATGGTCTCTGATAGCTGACACTATTTTGCTTACTGGTGCTGAAACAATTTAAAGATATAGCTGTGTTAGTCTGTAGAATATGTATAGAGATTTTGTAACACCTTTGAGACTAACTGGAAAAAAATGATAAAAAGAGGTTTGTAGCATGAGCTTTTGTAGACTTTAGCAGATGCACTCCTGTCTGTCCGTGGCTTTCAGTCCATCATAAGCATCTGAAGAAGTAAACTAAAGTCTATAAAAGCTCATGCTACAAATCTCTTTTTATCATTTTTTTTTCAGTTAGTCTCAAAGGTGCTTCAAAATCTCTGTACATATGGTTGCTGAAACAGTAAGGAAACAGGAAATTTTGGGATCTTCCAGCGCAAACGTTGGGTGGGTGCTTCGTGTCCTTCCGTTGTTTGCCTTCAAGTAGTTTCCAACTTAGGGCAACCCTAAGGCAGAAAGTGCAAAGGCAGGTTTATAGCAGAACATCAAGAAAACAAAAATTATGAGCACAGACGATTATGTAATTTTAAAGGAGATGATGAAGAAACTAAAGTAGTTCAAGATTTTCCATACTTGAGCTCAATCATCAATCAGATCAGAAATGGCAGTGAAGAAATGAGAAGACTAGGAAGGGCAGCTATGACGGAAGTAAATAAGATCCTAAAAGTGTCAAGAAGTATAATTAAATACTAAAGTTAGGATTGTCCATGCCATTGTATTTCCCATTTCTACACATGGTTGTGACAGCTGGACAGTGAAGAAAGCTGATAGTAAGAAAATCAACTCCTTTGAGATGTGGTGCTGGAGAAGAGTGCCAAGGATCCCATGGATGGCCAAAAAGACAAACAAATGGCTCCTAGAACAAATCAGGCCTGAATTCTCCCCAAAAGCAAAGATGACGAAACTGAGATTGTCCTATTTTGGCCATACTATGAGAAGAAAGGACTCACTAGAAAAGACTATCATACTTGGTAAAGTGAAGGGCAATAGGAAAAGAGGGAGACTTCACACCAGATTGATAGACTCCATCCTGAATCTACAGGAGTTGCGCAAGGCTGTTGAGGATAGTGTGACTTGGGAGGTCTCTCATTCATAGGGTCGCCATTGGTCAAAGTCAACTGGATGGTAGTTGACTACAGAGACCCTATTGTGGGGTTTTCTGGGGCTGAGAGTGTGTGACTTGTTCAATTTCACCCAGTTTGCATCTGCACTGAAGTTTGACACCACTTTAACTGCCATGGCTCCATCCTACGGATTAAGTGGAATACAGACTTAAAGCCAGAATTATTTTTACTAGGAATGGCAAATGACAAGATTAGATGCCTTAGTTATAAACCCATCCATTATATGATACTCGCGGCTCGAGTACTGTATGCCAGCAAATGGAAATGCCCAGAGATACCATCCAAAGAAGAATCGATATTAAAAACACTCTAGAGCTGGCAGAAATGGGGAGGAAAACCATCCATTATGATTAGAGAAAAAGCATCAGACAAGTTTTTGAAAGATGGGGGGGATCCATTTATTCAATTTCTTAAAGGAGGGATGACAATTCAAGCAGCTTTGGAGTTTGGAAGTAAAGAACTCTTTAGCCTTGCATGGGGAGGAGTAAATGTAGAGAATACGGATCAAGAAGTAGACAAAAGTTTCATATCTCAGGGATGGAGTGTGTGGGAAGTCATTATACAATCGGGGAGCTGGGGTTGTGTTTTGTTGATTGAGCTCTCAGTTTATTTTTATTTGTAATGTGTAAACTCAAAAGTATTTGAGGGGACAAAGGATTCCTGTGTAGTTAGTTGTGGCACCAGAGCTCTCTGACAGAGAAAGCCAAAAGTCTCACAAAACTACAGTTCCCAAGCATTGATCCAGGGCAGTTAAAGCGGTCTCAAACTGGATTACTTCCGCAGTGCAGATGGGGAGGGTTGTGAAACGTGACACCAACTGCCCTGGCTCATTGCTATGGAAAGCTGGGATTTGTAGCTAAGGGAGACATTTCGCCTTCTCTTGTCAAGAGAGCTCGGGAGCCACAACAAACTACAAAACCCAGGACTCCATAGCACTGAGCTGTGGCAGTTAAAGTGTTGTCAAACTGGATTGTTCACGGAGGTGCGGACGCAGACCTCAAGGCCTGGCCAAAGGAAGGGCAGGAGACTGAGGGCCTTGACTGCCAGAAATAATGCAGCTCGAGGCCACTTTAACTGTCCTGGCTCAGTGCTAAGGAATCATGGGAACTGTAGTTTATTGTGGCACCAGAGTTCTCTGTCAGAGAAGGCTCAATGTCTCAGAAAAAAACTACAATTCCCATGATTCCCTAGTACTGAGCTAGGACAGTTAAAGTGGCCTCAAGCTGCATTATTTCTGGCAGTGTGTAAAGGCCACATGAGAAGAGACTCCCCTCAAGGCAAGCCTGAAGCGGGACCTCCCGCTACCTTCAAAGGCCCCGCCCGAGTTCCAACAGCTCGAGGAAGGGCGTCCCGCGTTTTGGGTTGTCCCTTCTGGGCCTCCGTAGTTAAGCCAGTTTTAGCGGCGGTTGGGAAAGCGTTCTGTCAGGTGACGGTTGGCTTCTAGATGCGCGCGAGGGGTCAGTAGGGCTGGGGAGGGAGACAAGGAAGGAAGGAAGGAGCTATGGAGGAGGAAGAGGAGGAGGACCCCGCGCCCCCTCAGCTGAGCGGAGACAGCGGCAACGTCTCGCAGAGCCACAGCAGCGCCTCCGGCCTCGCCGAGGAACAAACGGGGAAGGAGGAGGAGGAAGCCGAGGAAGAGGACACCGGGCGAGGGGAGCTATGGCTAGCCACCGCCGCGGCCGACTACGCCGCCTACCTGCTCCCTTCGCCCTTCGGAGGAAGAGGAGGAGGCGCCGCCTCGGCTGGGCAGGTGAGGGAGCCCCAAGCCAAGGACCCGCTTTTCGTCCCAGATCTCACACTGCAGAAATAATCCGGTTTGACACCGCATTAATTGCCCTGGCCCAAGGCTGTGGAACTCTGGGAATTGGAGTCTGTTGTGGCCAATTCCCAGAGTTCCGTAGCCTTGAGCCAGGGCAATTAAAGCCGTGTCAAACCGCCACAGTGTTCAGTTTAAGTTTTCTTTACAAACTCGTTACTTCTGAAGAAATGCAGAGTGGGACTGGGATGTAGTAAAACAAATGACCGTACTTGCCCTTAGAGGAACCCTACTTTCCCCTAGAGCTGGGGTAGGCAACCTTTCCCCTTTAAGGGCCGAGGGACTTCAACTCCCAGAATCCCAGGAGCTATTGGCCAACATGGGACTATTGGCCAACATGGCTGAGGCTTCTGGGAGCTGAAGTCCCTCGGCCCTTAAAGGGGAAAGGTTGCCTACCCCTGCCCTAGAGAATCATTGGAGAATACTTGCACATAGGGAAACAGGAGATGTTTCCTATGGGCCTGAACAGACTGCCAGAAATAATCCAGCTTGAGGCCACTTTAACTGCCTTGGCTCAGTGCTAGGGAATCATGGGAACTGTAGTTTATTGTGGCACCGGAGCTCTCTGACAGAGAAGGCTCAATGTCTCAGAAAAAACTACAATTGCCATGGTCTTCCCTATGCTGAGAGAGTGTGACTTGCCTAAGGTCACCCAGTGGTTTCCATAGCCAAGGCATGATTGGAATCCTGATCTCCAGTGTTCAAACCACTGTGCTTCAAGAAGTAAAACTGCAAATCCCAGTATTCCATAGGGCTAAAGGGCATTATAAATAATAACCATGGAAAGTATACAAGAGATAATCCTAGACCACAAGAAAATCAAAATAGTCAAAAGAGTTTCCATACTTATCAAAAACCGATCAGAGTGGAGACTGCAGTCAGAAGATTAGGATTGGGAAGGGCAGCTATGAAAGAACTAGACAAGATCTAAAAGTGTAAAGATGTAGAACCTGAGCACTAAAGTAGTAGAATTCAAGGATATAGCCATGTTAGGGCCTTTACAGACTGCCAGAAATAATGCAAATTGAGTCCACTTTAACTGCCCTGGCTAAGTGCTAGGGAATCATGGGAACTGTAGTTTATTGTGGCACCAGAGCTCTCTGCCAGAGAAGGCTCAATGTCTCAGAAAAAACTACAATTCCCATGATTCCCTAGCACTGAGCAAGGACAGTTAAAGTGGACTCAGGTTGCATTATTTCTAGCAGTCTGTAAAGGCCCTTAGTCTCTGGAATCAGTATGTAGAGAGATCTTGTAGTGTCTGAGACTCGGGGCCTTTGCAGACTGCCAGAAATAGTGCAAATTGAGTCCACTTTAAGGGTTAGGGTTAATGCTAGGGAATCATGGGAATTGTTTTTTTCTGAGACATTGAGCCTTCTCTGTCAGAGAGCTCTGGTGCCACAATAAAATACAGTTCCCATGATTCCCTAACCCTAACCCTTAAAGTGGACTCAATTTGCACTATTTCTAGCAGTCTGCAAAGGCCCTAAGTGAAAGAAAGACAGAAGTTGGCAGCATGAGCTTTCCTAGACTACAGTCTACTTTCTCACATGCATCTGAGGAAGTAGACTGTAGTCTAGGAAAGCTCATGTTGCCAACTTCTTTCTTTCTTTGTTAGTCTCAAAGGTGCTACAAGTTCTCTCTACTACATAATGAGCACTAAAGTTAGAATGGTCCAAGCCATCCTATTCCCCATCACCATGTACAGATGCAAGAGCTGGACAATGAAGAAGGCAGACAGGAAGAAAATCAACTTATTTGAAATGTGGTGCTGGAAAAGAGTGCTGAGGATATCATGCCAAGAAGTCAAACAGATGAGTTCTTGAACAGATCAAGCCTGAAATTTCCCTGGAAGCCACCAAGGCTGTCATACTTTAGCCACATCATGAGAAGGGCATGGCCCATTGGAAAAGACAATAATCTAGGAAAAGTAGAAGGAAGCAGAAAAAGGAGAGCACATGCCAGATGGATGGGAGACCACAGGCCTGAACCTGAAGGACCTGAGGAGAGCAATGGAGGGCAGGGGGTCTTGGAGATGTCTCATCCATGGGGTCAGTTTGAGGGCAGTTAGAAACAAGGGGCATTAAAAGTCGCTTTCCTATCTCCACTCCCACCCTCTTAATAATAAGAAGAAGAATCAGCTCCATTGATGATCGAATTCTTGCAGATCCTAAAGGGCTAGTTTAAAACTTCCAGTTGTGTCCAGAATTCAGAGACATAAACATGTTAGTCTGAAATTTCAGTATGCATAGTACCTTTGAGACTGTGTGAAAGACAGCATAAGCTTTTGTAGAGCTGGTCTACTTTCCTCAGATGCATCTGAGGGAGTAGACCAAGTCTAGGAAAGCTATGTATGCTACGTCATCTTTGTGCTCAGTTTCAGCACTGTTTTAGGCTGTGAGGTCCTTGAGAGGTTCTCTGTTATTTCCTATGTAACTGGATGCGGCGGTCAGGAGTGCTTGTTATCAGCTTCGGCTGATACGCCAGTTGCGTCCCTACCTGAACCGTAAGGACCTTGAAACTGTTGTACATGCTTTGGTAAGCTCTTGATTGGATTTCTGCAACGCGCTCTACATGGGGCAACCCTTGTACCAAACCCGGAAGCTGCAATTGGTGCAGAATACGGCAGCTAGATTGGTCACTGGTAGTTCCAGGTCGGACCATATAACACCTATCCTAAAAGACCTTCACTGGCTGCCTATTCGCTTCCGAGCTCAATACAAGGTGTTGGTTTTGACCTATAAAGCCTTAAATGGCTTGGGCCCAGGGTACTTAGAGGACCGCCTCTCCCCACATAATCCGCCCCACACACTCCGATCATCTGGGACTAATCTGCTAGAGGTCCCCAAGTCTCACTTTGTGGGGACCTCTCAGAGGGCTTTTTCCATCGTCACCCCTTCCTTCTGGAATAAGCTTCCCGCAGAGCTTCGCTCCTTTGCATCACTATTCTCTTTTAAGAAAAATCTAAAAACGTATCTATTTCAGTTGGCATTTCCACCTTAAGTAATGGGTTTGTTTTTTTTCTTTCTCTGCCCCATGTGTTTTCTTGTTGACCCCAGACTGTTTGTAACTTTTTTTTTCTTCCCACTTCTTGCCCCTGATATTTGTGATTTGTCTGATTCCTGTTCCTTTTCCCTGCACCGATGTTTTTAACCTTTATATTGTAGCAATTTTAACTTTTTTATTGTTTTAACTCTTTGTAAGCCGCTTTGATCATATCCATGGAAAGGCGGGGTAAAAATAAAATTTATTTATTATTATTATTATTATTATTATTCTGATACTATATTAATTCTAAATGTATTCATAGATTTCAAGTAGCAGTTATTAAATATCCTTGTAAAACACTCAGGGAGAGTAGCAGTGTCAAAGTATGGAGGTAGTTCCTGCACAAATCACATGCAAAGCCCTGCTGTTGGTGATCTTAGAACTGTGTTGTTTGTGTGTTTTTCTCTTCCCACTTGTATGTCATCAGTTATTTTAGATACATGAAAAAACTCTAGCCCAGTTTCCAGATTTTGTTTTATTTTGGCTTGGTTAATCACAGATATGCTGCTGCTGCTTATGTTTGTCACCAATTGCTTTTTTTTTTTTTGCTTCTCTCTCTCTCTCTCTCTCTCTCTTTCTTATTTAAAAAATGACTTTTGTTTTTGCAGATTGAAACCTTAGACAAGAGTCTGGAAGATTTACTGACCAGGGTAGATGAATTTGTGGGCATGCTAGACATGGTAGGTATGCTACTAAGAAATGTATGGCTTAACAACCATTCTTGTTGAATTGTATGAAGCAATTTCTTTTATGAATGCAACTGATGTTGAAATCAAAAGGCCTTTAAATATGGTTTTACAATGGGGTGAGGTGAAGCGCCAGAATTATGGTGTCAGATTCCTAGCAGATGGTTGTCCAGTCTGAGCAAATAATGTATAAAGCTTTTAGCATTACTTAAATAATAAATATTTCCAAAACTTCTTAGAAGTTTCAAAACTCTTTTTGGCATTCATTTAAAAGGGTAAACATTTGTTCATTCCCACAAAGAAAAGCAGTTAACTCTCAGCAATGGACTTTAGCTTGTATTGCTGTGTAATTTTTGTGGTTCTTTTTTGTTGCCTTTGCATTGACCTTGACCCATGGCGATCCTATGGATGAGACATCTCCAGCCCCCCCATCTTCTATTATTCTGCCCAGCTCCTGCAAACTCATATTTGTGGTCTCTTTGATAAAGTCCATCTATCTAGCATGTGGCCTTCCTCTCTTTCTACATCCCTCCACCTTTCCTAACATTATTGTCTTTTCCAACGATTCATGCCTTCTCATGATGTATCCAAAGTACGACTGTCTAAGTCTTGTCATCTTGGCTTCTATGGATATTTCTGGCCTGATCTGCTCTAGGATCCATTTGTTTGTCTTTTTGGCTGTCCATGGGATCCTCAGCACTCTTCTCCAGCACCACATTATCTCAAATGCATTGATTTTCCTCCTATCTTCTTTCTTAACTGTCCAGCTCTCACATCCCTACATGGTGATAGGGAATAGCCAGTTCTAAACCATTGAATAATATTATTTGAGAGCCTTCCTTTCTGAGCTAAATCCAGTCTTTAAAGCATGACATAGGCATACAAGTCTAGAGAGGTATTGGCTGGGATTGGTATTCTTACAGTATATTATTTGGAATTTATCAGTGAAGGTTGTTTCAACCTGACTGCTATAATGTGTACACAACTTTGTCCATTTTTTCTAGATTCGAAGTGATTCCTCTCAAGTAGTAAATGAAAGTGTGCCACATATTCATGCAAAGGCTATGGAAATGAGGCAGCTATACAGAAAGATAGACAAATTGGAGGTATGCTTTTCTACTATTGATGTGCATCTTTTTTTCCCTAAAGGGCTAATATAAATCTCTTTCTATGGTGCTGGGGAAAACATGGTAAATTAGTATACGGTAACTGTAGTAGTAGATTATTATTGGTTTCACAATCTAGCAGATGTTACTGATGAGTTTTCAGCCATTGGTGATTCAGATTGTATCCAAGTATCTAGGAATCAGTTGAGGATTGTTTGGTAATATTGCACATTCTATGCAGTGATGCTTTTAATATTTGTGGTATTGTCTGGGAGTACCCTCAGAGTTCCTATCACCATAAGAAAATTGTTTTCTTTTGCCAGAGACACTGATTCTCAACTTGTAAGTCTCGATATTTCATAATCTTTTTCCTCTCTTCAATTCTGTTGTTCTTTGGCATGGCCACATCTATAGTTTTAACTTTCTTTTTCTCAACCACAGTTATGTCTGGCATATTATGCTCTAATTCCTTGTCAGTTTGAATCTTAAAAGTCCCATAGGATTTTTACATCATCATTTTCAAAAACTGTTTCAAGGCTTATGTTCCCATCAGTTCTTTGTAAATGGTAAATCATTTTTTTACATAGATTCCTATATCACTGCAGTCGCTTTATCATGGATGATACTGAATTACCCATTGCACCATTCAACCTGCTCTTTAATGGATCCTACAAACTTATGAGCATAAAAGATATTCAGTCTATTAAACCTTTGCAGACCATTGATTTCAAATGTGTATATACAAATCCTTGTCTGCAAGTAATTCTTGTTTCAATGTCCCTTCTTCTTCCTGCATGTTGATGGATACATGGGCCTTGGGATTAGACTGATGACCCTTTGCTGTTGCCAAAAAACTGCTTGAAGTTGCTATTCCTATACTTGCAGTTTGCTATAGCAGAACAATGTGCCCCTTTGGAATTATAAATCCTTGTGTTGAATCACTCACTACAGAAGAACTTACAATGTCATGTCAACAAGTATACATCAATTCTATATCATATAAATCATGAATCCCCTTTCAAAAATCTCAAATTAATTGAGAAATTCAAAGTAAAAGTAATCGTTGGGTTCTTACTCTTTGTCCTGTCATTACTGTTTTATAATTATGAAGTAATACAGTTCTTTTAAAGCATAGGCATGAAACATATTTTCACAGTTCAAGTGAAAATTATGAACCATAATACCAACCTCAATATATTGTACATGTGCAAAATGCATGTGCAGTGCTCTAACTGCAAAGTTAAATATGTTTCATATCCCTTGATTTCCATGATTTTATGTAACCTAAGTTGGATTGTGGATCTTAAATGTCATGGGATTAGGTGTATTTTCTGACTTTAAAATAGAACTAGTTAGCTACAAAATATTTTTTCAGTATTTTTCTGTGCTTGCATATGATCTTACCAGTTATTTTTCTTTTCTCCCCCCCCCCCCCCGCCACCCCCTCTCCATCAGGCCTTTGTTAAAATGGTTGGAAATAGTGTTGCTGGAATGGAGGAACAGATCACAAAAGCAGAATCAGATCTTGGAACTTTTCCAAATACTTTAAAAAAATTTCTACACACAATTAATGTGCCATCTTTTCTTAATGTAAGTATTTTAATGATGAAAAAAGACTGTGGAAGTATGCAATTGATATCTGAGTATTTTTTGGATAGGAACTTGGGAGGTTAGGATCTCTCTGTTATGATAATGCCTTTTGAGTCTGAAAGTCATTATAATGTAGGAATGTGCACATGTAGAGTTTTGAAAGATAAAATAGGAGCACAAAATATACAACAGGTTGAGTCTTCCCCATTTGGAATTCCAAAATCCGAAATATTCCAAACACCTAAATTTTTATGGGTGGCCGAGATAATAAAACCTATGCTTTCTGATAGTTCAGTGTTCAAAAATTTTGTTTCATGCACAAAATTGTTTTAAAAAATTATATAACATTACCTTCAGGCTATGTGTATATGAGACATAAATGAATTTTGTGTTTAGACTTGGGTCCCAGCTTCAAGATATCTTATTATGTACTACATATATGCAAATACAGGAATTTCAAAATCCAAAAAAAAAAAACCCCACTGTAATTGAAAACACTTCTGGTCCCAAGCATTTCAGATAAGGGATACTCAACCTAAATTCAGTCTAGTTCCCTTTCTTGTAGTTGTAGCCCATCTCTCCTTTATTTATTTATTGCTCACTTTTCTCCCAATAATGGGACTTAAGGCAGCTAACAACATATTTAAAATAATACAAATTAAGAACAATACAAAAACAATAAAATATACATACAAGTTTTTTTAAAATTATAAAGTTTAAACATTAAAATATTAAAATTCATTTTAAAAAACCTATATACAAACCTTAAGCAGCACAGCATTAAAAGCCCAACTTTAGTTAACTTGTAAAAGTGTAACAGCACAAAAGTGTTTTGATTTGCTGACAGAAGGAGAGCAAAGAGATGGCTACCCCGGTCACTCTAGGGAGGGAGTAGCCACCAAGGAGGTTATCCCCCTTGTTCCCATCAAAGAAGACCGATAAGGAGGTGGGACAGGCAGAAAGACCTCCCATATGGACATCTACTTATAATAAGCCACTTTCTTCCTCTCCCTCCCCCCCAGCTGGGGTATTCAAACTGTATTTACATACTATGATTGAAGTGTTGAATTTGTGTGATGTGATTGTAAATGTAGCAGAGTTCAGAAGCCAGCTTCCTTTCACCAGCCATCCTGCAAATGCTCATAAAGACACATTTGTAAATCCAAAGTAAAGCTTTATTGTTGCTTAATAAAAACAAAAAAGAAATATATACAATCCATCTTTGCCGATGGCAAAGACCATAGGATCACATCTTGATGATGTTGTAGTTATCCAGTTAAGTTGAAAAAGCATATAGCAAGTATTTAACAAAGGTGAACAAAAGAACTCTTGGCCCATCCCATACCCCACCTCCTGGGTGTTAACCTACATGATGATTGGATGATCTGCTGTATCCCAGCCTCTCACTGTATGTCACTCCCCATGTGACCTGGTTCTCATGAGAAACATATGAGCTCATGCGTTTATCTATCATCATCCTGTTCCCAGGCCCAAAGTGTTTTTGTTATTCTGTACTGTGTGAAATTGTTTTGGCTTTAAACCACCTGCTGTCCGAGTCCTCTTTGTTTCCTTAGACACTTTTCCCACAAGAAATTTTTCCACACACACACATCTCTAAATTTCACTTTGACTGTATATCCCATCCATATTCCAACATGAAGGACATAGCTTGACTTCTTAAGACAGACCTTTCATATTAAAACCTGCCACCCTGGGTATCATACCTATTTTCTGCCCCAAACTGCACCTGTACTTTCTAGGCAGATAGTGAGGTTTCTGACCTCCATAAAAAGAGATGTTGATTCTTGTTATTTCCTTTTCTCCTTTGTAGTTTCTTTTTCCGTTTCAGCTGCTTTCTTCTTAAACAGTGGTGATTTGTATATCTTCCTTCACACACACTCCAGTATGCTCTCAAACTGGGAAAAATAGAAGAATCATGAAAATTGTAGATTCTGCTGATTTAAAAAAACACTTTGACTGTAGATTTTAAAATTTTGTCCTTATTCTTTTGTATACAAGTCTTTTAACACAGAATTTAATATTTACAGAAGTCATCTTCCTCAAGACAGAATCAAACCTCATATGAACTCCCTGATCTCTTCAAGACTGAAGACTACTTCCCTTGTCTTGGTGAAGCACAGCGTATGTGATATAACTGGGAATGACATTCTCCAAACAATAGTATTGTAAGTGAGTGAGAACAATGCTGGTCTTCAGGTTGTTCTTGTTTGAAGAGTGGCCTGTGCTTCAATCTGTCTTCATCAGCTTTTACTTTACCTTTGTTTTGCCTTGAATATGCTATTTCTCATGTCTTCCTAATAGTTCAGAAAAATATATCCATGACTGCCTGCTAACCTTATCAGTAAGCTAGTTTGAATAAAGGAGAATTGGGGGATGGCATAGAGCAAATGCACTTTCACCCTGCCAGTGCAACTAACCATTTTATCCACTCTCAAACATTACATGGGGAGACCAAGAGGAAATTACTACCCACCATCTTTTACCTTTCCAAGTTAGAAAGTAATAAGGAAGACAAGGGGGGCACAGCCTAATGTAAAAAGGAGATTCCTTCCTTACATCTACTCCTTGTTAAGCTCCAGACCCTATATCCCTTTTTACTTTGCCAGAATGAAATAGAAAAGGCAAGAGAAACAAAGTCTTCTGTCAGTCTCTTTGTGCTTTATCCTCTCTTGTGCTTCAGACAGAAATGGATTTCCAAGCAGAGTGAAGAAGTAAAAGAATTCTCTTCAAGAAAAAACTGAGAGGGGATTGACCTAAGAACCAGTTGCCAAAACTCTAGTACTTTATTTTTCTTGGCTAACTTCTTTTGGAAATTTTGAATGAAGGGCCATTTGTAATTACTGAAAAATAATTTAAATAGGAAAAAAGATGTACATTTGTGTTTTGGGGGCTGCTGGTATTAATCTACATATCAGAGGGATTTTTTTAAAAAAAAAGTTCTGTGGTACTTTTAAGTGCAATAAGGACCAAACTATATGCATTTGTGTCTTTAATGTGTGCAGATTCTGCTCACTGTTTTGGAAAAATTCACTGTATGAATAGAGAAAAGGAAAAGCTCCATTGTCTGAACTGCTAGAGTAAAATAAAAACAGCAATATATGCCGATTGCTGTTTCAGCAGCAGATCTTTGACAAAGGCTTTTGGTGAATATCTAAAATGTTTGTATATAATGCCAAAAATGTGATGACCAAAGCTCTTATAACCTAAACTTTAACAAAAACATTAAATACAATTCTTCATATTGTATAAGGTCTTCATTTTTAAACCACAAAAGGTACATTATTTGCTTTGCAGTAAGATAGCCAGGTTGCAAGATCATCTTTCTCGAGTCATTGTTACTCCCAATTCCTTTTATTCTTCAGTACTATTTTATCACTTTTCCTTTTCAAAATTTAGATGCAATGCCTGGCATTCTATTAGTGGCACACACATGCTAAATTGTGTGACATATATAGGGTGAATTTTTGTTCTTGCACAATGGACGTATTCTGACAGTGGCAGAAGTGGAGTTGCTCATCATGTGTTGCACAGTATTACTCGGCATATTTATGGTACACCAAAGGGATGTTAAGATTGCAGCCACAATGGTTCCTGAAGGAAGCAGGGTCTTGTCTTTCCTCCCCTTTGATCTGATTTGGTCTCCTGCACCACCTTTATTGATGATCTGTTTGTCTCATACCATTAAGATATTTTTGTTTATACTTACCATCCCTAAACACTGTGGATTCTGAGTAGGGTTAATTCTGATCTCTTTCATCTCTTCTATCAGTCTTTATATGAATGCTCCTCAAATTTAGCCATTGCAAAACAGTCTTCTGTACTCTTTAACCTCCTTTTCTCTTGATCCTCTTCTGATCAGTCTCAAAAAACACATTCTTTTCCCATTGAATGTTCATAGAGAGCTGCCATTTATAGCTAATTGAAATTCACTAGTCTTAGGCACACTAGCAACATTTCAGCTCATTTTCCACTTAAGTCCTTGCTGCTCTCTGCTTGTTTGTTTAAGCCTGTCCACTGTGTCTCAATATCTTTGTTTTTTCCTTTATGTCATTCTGCTTTAATGACTTCTTCCTATCTGTATTTACTTTCAGATTTTTCCATCTCAATGCATCTGTATCTTCATTTTTAGCTGCCCTTTTCTCAAATCTTTGCTCTAAATCAGGGGTTGGGAAGATGCTGCCCTGTGAATGTCGTATTACAACTTCCAGCAGCAGAGCCCATGGTGATGTTTGGAGTTATAATCCCACAAATGGAGGGCTGCACTTTGCCCACTCCTGCTTTAAAGGTGCCAATCCTCTACATTTTTATTTTCTATTCACTGTCTTCAATCACTATTAACACTCATTATTAGAGTCAAGCACCGCTATGTGACATTTTGGCTTTTCTTGATTTGACCACCTCTTTCTGATTTCCACCTACAGTCAGCCCTCGGTATCTATGGGCTTTTTATCCAGATTCAGTCATCCATGGCTTGAAAATATACAAATGAATATATAAATTCCAAAGCAAACTTTGTTTTTGCCATTTTATATAAGGGACATTTCATTATGCCACTGTATTTAATGGGACCTGAGCATCCAGATTTTGGTATCTATGGGGGGCCTAGAACCCAACCCCAAAGGATGCCAAGGGCCCACTGTATAATGTATCTTGCCTTTAAATAGATTTTAAGTATGCATTTTTAGTATTTGTGCAGTGCTTGATTTAGGCAGCTAATTAAACACTTTGACAAGCTGATCTGTTAGTCTTCTACTTAGTCAGCAGGTTTTGAGTTTGCTTTGTTCTTTCTCTATTCATCCCTTTCCTTTTATAATGCCTTTTAGATCAGAAACCTGGAAACATTGCTACTAGTATACATTAGTATGTATGTTAACTTTAGGTCAAACTCTGTTGGTTAGTTCCAACCAGAGTAGACCCACTGAATCAGTAGTTCAGTGTGGAATCAACACAAAGGTAAATCCAACTGATTGAGTGATTCTACTCCAGTGAGGATTCACAACAGAATTCAGGCCATCTTTCTTGGCTGAAGAGCAGGGGAAAATGCTTGTAATATTAATTATTGGTGCATAAATTTTGTCAAATTTCATCTATCAGAATATATGCTAGAGAAGTATCAACATTAACAATACAGACAACATTCAAAGCCTAGTCCAGCTGAAATTAATAATTACAGCCAGAATCCTGATGGGGACTTGCATCTTTGGGCCTTTCCAGACTGCCAGAAATAGTGCAAATTGAGTCCACTTTAACTGCCCTGACTCAGTATTAAGGAATCACGGGAACTGTAGTTTATTGTGGCACCAGAGCTCTCAGACAGAAAAGGCTCAATGTCTCAAAAAAATAAAAATAAAATACAGTTCCCATGATTCCCTAGCACTGAGCCAGGACAGTTAAAGTGGACTCAATTTGCACTATTTCTAGCAGTCTGCAAAGGCCCTTTGTATGTGTACTTATGTATGCAGGATTTGTAATTGCAGTTGTGTAATGTCCATATCGAGTAGTGCTGCTGTTCTGTTACTACACAGCAGAGCCAGCAAGACTGCCCGATGCATAGTGGAATCTATGTGTATTAGTCCTGATTCTCATTGGACACCAACACACATTAGGCAATTTTGCTGGTGTCCCATTATGCAGCTTTGCAATTCAGTAAAGGGGTTTCTTAGTGCCTCTGCTACATAGGTAGGTATACGTAAAGTTATATAACACAAAAGGTTATTTAGGATTCCAACTTATTGTTGTACCTTGAGAAAATGTAGGAAGCCATGTGCAGATCCCCCACCCCAGTCAATGGAATTAAGGACTAAACTCATCCCTTTTCTGATCTGTATGATGGGCAATTTTCAACTGAACTGTGGGGGTTAGCATGCTCCCCTCCATCAATATTTATTCAACATACCACTAAAATACCTGAATAGGGCCATGTTGTAGCCCACACTCCCATGCCAATCAAACTATCTGCCCAATACTTACATTCATATATATATAATATTTTCTACTCTATTTTTGCTATGGAAATTTAGGGAATGTGAATGTAATTAATAATGGACACTATGCTTGAAGAGGCAGAACTGTATGCTGCAGGTCCTCATCTTCAAAGCCAGTTATATTTTAGAGATGTGAACATGGAATTTTAAAAATGTAGATTTGAGTTTGGATATAGTAAAGATCACAGTGCTTTGGAGATACATCCTAAGAGATGTTAGACTTCTGCTAACAAAAAGGGGGGGCTTCAAGTATTTTTTATTTTTGTATGACCTTTCATGGATATAAACCCACTTTGGATGCTATAGTGAGTGGTCTGCATACGAAGTGTGGTTATATCGACAAAAGCTCATGCAAAAATAAAAACCATATAAACAAATCTAACATCCTCTTTAATCCTACATGCTTAGAAACCTAATGAGAAGGCTGCCAAAAGACCACTGTGAGAAGCCGAAATCACAAAAAAAATATTTGGGCACTGTCATCCCTGAACATGAGCTACTGTCATCAGAAAGCCCACTATATACATTAGGCAGAAACACATGAAATTCCTTACCATTATTATCACATCTTTTGTTGTACATTGCTACATATATGAATAGTCCCTGCAGAAATAACAGGATAAACGTAAACGTCTGTCAGCAAAGAGGGCCTTGTCTAGTCTTTTGTTTCTTTGCCATGTGCAGTGTATTTTGAACAGGCATCTTTTAAAAGACTACACTGTATCCTGAAATGATTACAGAAATGGCTTTACTACTCAATTTTGCTGATTGTAAGCCATACCAGACATGAGTTATTAAGAGAATTCTTATGTGAACTTGGCACAATTGTATCTACTTCATAAATAATCTTTACACATTGATAATTGAAAATGTAGTTTTATTGGGCCCCCGCCCACAAAAAAATAAGGTCCAAATTGATAAAATTATCACTAATGTCTGCAAAATTCAAAAGTTCTAACAGAGCAGGTTATCTACCACAATAAGCTCAAGCTTTATTTGGTGCTCATTTTGTTCCTTCATAAGCTGAACCGATATTTAATGAAGAAATAAAGGATGCTGTTCACAAAAGTACTACTACAAATCAACTTCTGTATACCTCTGTTCTTTATAGGTCATATCAGATATGGAAACTTTCCCTATGGGAGCCAAGAATGAGCACTGTACTATACAAATGTATTTTACAAGTAAGCCCATAAGTTGACTTTAGCCCAGCTGGAGTTTATACATTTGTCTGCACTGAAGAAATAAATCTATTTCTTTACAATGCTCTTGCAAAATCAATGTTAGAAAAACTACTACAGTACTTGTATATCCTCCAGCCGTTTATGCATATATGAATGAAGGCCAAATGTGGAAGTCATCTGTTCTCCTGCCCTGAGTGGCCAAGCCTTATCTTCTGCCTGTCAGTACTAATACATTTATGACCCATCTACCATTGTCTTCAATGTTCTCATCTATGGATTTCAGCTTGCGTATCCGCATCTCTGCCTTTGTACTGGTACATCTACTAGCGCAGGGGTAGACAACCTTTCCCCTTTAAGGGCCGAGGGACTTCAGCTCCCAGAATCCCAGGAGCTATTGGCCAACATGGGACTATTGACCAACATGGCTGAGGCTTCTGGGAGCTGAAGTCCCTCGGCCCTTAAAGGGGAAAGGTTGCCTACCCCTGTACTAGCAGGTGAGGCTGCAGGAAAGAACTAAGCCCTCTTACAGTTATATGACATTTAAAGAAACTGAACTCCTTGTAATGCAACTGTGCATCGTTATTTACATGCAATTTCACCAAAACAAACTAAGGGCCTTTGCAGACTGCCAGAAACAGTGCACATTAAATTGAGGCACTGCCCTGGCTCAGTGCTAGGGAATCATGAGAATTGTATTTTTTTCTGGGACATTGAGCCTTCTCTGTCAGAGAGCTCTGGTGCCACAATAAATTACAGTTCCCATGATTCCCTAGCACTGAGCCAGGGCAGTACCTCAATTTAATGTGCACTATTTCTGGCAGTCTGCAAAGGCCCCAAATCTCTTAGCATAACAGATTTGTTAGTAACTAGAAAACAATCTAAGGACAGCACTCAAAAACGTTTTATTTTTTGATGCTACAATAATGGTTTATGTTTATGTTGAATAGAGTGCTATTGACCTTGTAGAGATCAAACATTTGTCTTCTGAATTTGGAGAGTGCCAAAACTAATAATGCTCAGAAGTAAAAGAACAGAATCAAAAAAGCTTATCATACTCTCAACCCTATTCTGTTTCTGAAGAATATCAGCTATGCTTTTCTTGTTTAATTTTAGACAAAACAGTATTTTAACCATTGCAATAACAAGAGCTTTCAGTCAGTCAGCACTGATGCAAGTAATATGGCACATTAAATCAGTTGAGCAGCTTCAGGACAGTGCAAACTGTTTTGCATTTCACATGTCACTGTAACTAGCCAAGGAAGCATGACAGCAAAGAAAGAGTATAAGCCTATTAGCCAATGCAAGATCTTCCTATGCTGGCACCATGCTTCAGATACAAGCTGCACAGGCACATGAAGACATGTTAAATGGTGACTCAAATTTTTGGTTTGGAACATTTGCCCACACAGTAGCGTGACAGCTAGGACTTAGCAATAATATGCAAACAATACCAACGGTTTCCTTGAATGGTATGCAGAGTGCTCCCCTACAAAATAAAAAAGGATGAAGTGATCCCTCCTAGGTAGCTATTACTATTTACAGTATTTCAATAGGCAAATCAATATTGGGAAAAGTCAGAAGCAGAATGTCAGAAAAGGATGCAAATTTTCATATAATCCTTCCTAATTACTTCCTGGGAAAAGGAGATACAGTATTTAGGAAGCATTTACAAACCCTCTTCTAATGTGTAGCATTGTATCTACTAGAGGCAATAAGTACTTTGTGGTTAACAAGACTGTTACATTTGGTACTACTCACCAGTAAAATTGGCAAGGGTTTAAAGGACAATATGAAAATCAGGTTGGAAGCCAACAATTTAAAAAGGAGTAGGGTTTTTATTATTACTATTATTATTATTATAACCATCTAACCAGGCTTGATATCCTACCAAAATTTGCATTTGTAAATACAACTTTTACTTTAAAAAAAAAAAACCTGGACATTTGTTACACTAATACATAAAAAATCATGGGCTGAAAAAACTACACAACAAACAAAAAAATGAAAACGAGACAGCCTCAAGTATACTATACTGTACCCCACTGCCACAATGAACAATTGCCCAAACGTAATGCACTGCATTAACTTTCATGACCAGTGTGCTTGGTGCATGTTGCCTGATCCCACCCTCTGCCTCTACCCAAAACAGGAGCAGCTATAGAAAACAGGAACTCATCACAAATAGGTTTAACATGGTCTCTCAACTACAACTCTTACTTTGCACACTAGCCCCAGCCTCTCCATCCTACTTCCATCATTCTTGCATGAAGAGCACCACATTTGAAATGGAAAGGCTTCTCTGCATATGACTGGGAAACTTGGAAAGTAACTCTCGCCTCCCGTTTGCTTTCAATGTCATTCCTAATAATCTAAGTGAGACTATTCTCCTAACAGGCCAGCATCTGGGTTTTTATGTGTGCCTGTGTGTTTGTTTAGCTTGTCTGGAAGGCAACAAGCTCAAAGTTGAGGATGTAATGCTAACCTTTTTCTTCCCTTAGAGTTCCTGGTTACTACAGCCAATAGATCATGCAGCATGCACTAGTATACTACTCAGGAACAATAAGCCAGAATTCTCTGCAATTCTGCTTTATGGTCTTGCACAAACGTGGCCAGCATTTAATAAATGTCACAAGAAACTAAATTGAGACTGCTGAAGTAATAAGCAATATTAATTGCAGGACATTTTGTTTTTGTTTTTAGTTAAACATCTTCTGATTCATGTTTTAAATTCAAATTGTGCTTTACATTTTTAAGTTCAGACATATTAAAGCCCAAAAGCACAGATGGCGTAAGTTTTTTTATTGCCCTTAAGCAGGTGTGTCTCTTTCTTCCAAAAAACGATGCAATATCAACTTTCCATGCACGAAGAATAGATGATAATAATTCCAACTCCTTTTTAGTGGGATATGGCTTCTTGTGGAAATAATCAGCAAGAAACCGTTTTTGAACTTCATTTGAGCTATGCTGGAATGGCTTCGGATTTAATGCTAAAATATGGAGATCATCAACTGAAAGCTGTCCTTTAGTTTCTGCCTTATGATCTGTCTTTTGTCTTTTGGAAGGAACAAAATTCACATCCTTTACTGGAATTTGGGCCGTACCACTATTTATAATCAGGAATGGCTGGTCATCATTCCTTTCATCTTCTCCAACATCATAAAGGTGGTCAGATTGTTTCCTCTTGGCAGAAGGAGAAGCAGCATCATGCTTCTGCCCATTCACAAGCGGTAGCTCTTTTTTGTCACCGAGTTCAAGCTGCAGCTTCACAGCTGGGGTACTGTCCTTTGGGGCACTCCGGCAACGGAGCAAATGCACAGCAATAGCAGTTAGTGTCATGTTCCCAGTGTATACACCACAACAGTGGATGCACTTGAAAGCGGGAGACTTCAGTATGGTATGCACAGTTGGCATGATATGGTGCCTCTCCTTCAAATGGATTTCATAGGCATCCATGCTAGTGAAAGTAGCATAACAAAACGGACAAGTTGACACTTTCTTACTGCCCTTATTTGTTTCAGTAGCCTCATGCTGCACTTTGATGTAGAGAGGAATAAGGGTCCTTGAATTTACCCCAGCTAGGAGTGCTAGGTGCACTTCTCTTTCACAATGTTCTTCTTTTGCAGTTATGCTGAAGTCAAAATGAGGAAATACAAGGTCACCTTCAGAATCACTCTCAAGTTGAAATCCTTTGTCATCATAATCGGCATGTAGTTTCTTCTTTCCTTTATGTACAGTTCTAGTGTGATCCACAAGGCATTTTAAGTCATGGAAAGTATTAGTACAGAACAAGCAAGCCAATCCATGTGTAAAAATGTGTTTTACAAGCTCTGACTGAGATAAAAAACATTTACAAGAAAAACATCGGACTGTCTCATCTTTAAGCCATCTCAAAAAAGGCGCACAGGCTGCAACTTTGTCCGTTTCAAGAGCACCCTCTGTCTTTGTTGCACCAAACTTGTGAGCTAAGTGCATGTGCACCTGATAGACATTTGATGGGAAAAGTTCACTGCAAACTGGGCACGTCTTCCACTGCTTAGCCTGTTTGAGAGCTAAGTTCATGGCAGTAGCAGAGGGAGTAATCTTGGCAGAAGTGTTAGTGGAAGAGGTTACAACAGCAGAAGAAGGCACAGTAATTGGAGCCTGAGAAGCTGGGCCAGATTGCATTAACTGGGCTGGCACCTGAGGTGGTGAAACTGTTGTCACCCCAGCACCAGGTGGCCCAGGCAAAGCCACTGAAACCGGTGCAAGGGTGTATGTGGGGATCCCATTAACTTGCTTTCCAGTTGGGACTAACTGTCTAAGTATCGGTCCCGTAGTGAGTAAAGTAGGTTTCTGAGAAACTCCAGGTCTGGCTGATTGATTTACAGGAAGACCTCCTGGGGCTACAGGTTGATTAAACTGTAGAATCCCAGGTCCAACTGACTGGTTTACAGGAAGGACACCTGATGTACCAGGATGATTAAACTGAAGAACTCCTGGTGTGAGTGTCTGGGTCACTGGAAGAACCCCAGCACCACTGGGCTGCTTCAAACTGCCAACAGGTTGATTTACAGCTAGGACCCCTGGTGAAGAAGGTCTGTTGATTGGCATAGATCCAGGTCCAATGGCTCTGTTCAACGATACAACTGGCTGGGTCACAGGAAGAGTCCCTGGAACAAGGGGACTGCCAATTGTCCGTACTGACTGATTAACTGGAAGCAGACTTGGTCTGACCGGCTGAGTGAATGAAATGACCCCTGGAGGAACAGCTCTGTTTATGGCTCCAGCAGGCTGGTTTAGGCAGAAAACTCCAGGCCTTGCAGGGTGTTTTAGAGAAAACCGATGGGAAACAAAGACCTGTTGGGAAACTGCAGACTGAAGAGTTGCATTATTCTGCTCTCCTGGGCGAGGAGGACCAGACATGAGTGTAATACGTGACTGAGCAACTGAAGTTAGAGGCGATGTATGGGTCAGACTACAACAGGCACCTGAAACACTCAGTGGTCCAACTGTGTTTGGAATTGCTTTTGCTGGCACCATATTTCGATTTTGATGAAGTGACGGAAGTGAAAGCTGAACAGAAGATGGCCCTATTGAGCTAGTGGTAGGTATTAGTGGTGAAGGGGCTCCAGCTTTGGAAGGCTTAGGAGCAATATTGACAATGTGCAATGACTTTGCCTGGCTTGCCTTCTTAGGCTGTACCAAAATGACAGGCCGCAGTATGTTTTCCAAGTCTTTGTGGACTTCTGATGTCAAAACATGATATATTAAAGAATCTCGACTGTTTGCAAAAGCATTGCACTTTTTACAGTAGTGATCTGTAAAATTCTCTTCGCTTTCATCAGACCTCTCTTCAAAATACGTGCTCAACAAGTTTTGAAAGTGAGTTACCAACACATGTTTCTTTGTATTGTAGTAGAGTGTGTCTGTAAACTGACATTTCTGACAGACAAAATTTAAAGCATCATTTCGAAATTGTCTCATGCCACCACTCACATTATAATTTTGTATTTTTTTCTTGGAATGAAACATCCGGAGATGTTTTCCCATTATTTTGGAATGAGATGCAAATGCACATTCTGGGCAAGGAACAAGTAATTCTTGGTCTATTTCATCTTCATGGCAACGGTTCAAGTGATTTTTGAAAGAAGAAAGATATTTTGATGAGAACTTGCACAAGCTACAGCAATATGGATTTGTTCTGTATCTCTGCAAAACAAAATGAAAGACAATAAATGCTTCAGAACATATTCACAAATGCATAGTTAAGGAACATGAAAGTACTAAAAGACACCCTCACTAGCTAGACAGACAAGTTCTTTCAAGACTGGTATTTATTAGGAAAACAGAATATTGGGGCTAGTAAATAAGAAATTATGAAAAAAGAGAAGGTTCTACATATTCATTTGTATCATTTTCTAAAACAACAACTTATATATGAATTATAAAAAATACAGTGAGAAAGAAAAAAGAGAACAGCAACAATCATGCAGCATTCCAGAAGCTGTTTGCACTGTAACTCCCAGCATTCTTCACTGTGGGCTACAGAAGTTAGGACTGGTAGGACTTTCTATATCTGGAAGGCCACATGATTCCCATCATGAACCAGGAATTTTTATGTTGCTAGCTTTCCTGAGATGCAGTATTAGTAATGCTGGCTTATTGCAGAATGACATAAACAGGAAGGGGGACAAGGATGTCAAGGACATCCAGCACTAATCTAAATAGCATCCTTTCCTCCAAGATGAAGGGGAAGGACCCGTAACTAGTTCTTGCATACCTGTAACTAGTTCTTCGAGTGGTCATCTGTGAACTGACATAAATGGGACTATCCTTTGCCTGTACAGTGCACTGTTTAGAAGACATTTAGAGTTTTATAGAGGTGTTTTGGCTTTGCCCATCTCCAGCAGTCCTATATAAGGGGACATTCTGCCAAAACCATATGTATGGAATATGGAGAGTGGAGGTTGTTGAGTCCCTTAAGGAATCTCTCTTCACAAGGGGCTCCTTGAAAAATGAAGGTCTGCCCTCAAACTGGTAGTATGAGAAGATGGCAGACAAGTAGCACTTGATAGATGTGAGACACAGTACCAAGTCAGCAAGAATAATTAAAAATTCCAAGACTCTCGGGACCAAGACACAGGATGGAGACAGGTCTCTGGTAGAGAGAAAGTCCAGGAACTTGTTCCATTTGAAAAGATAAGACTTCCTTGTGGAAGATTTTTGGGCAGCCTGGATAACAGTTCATACCGAGTTCGGAAGAGTCTCTAGTGATGGATTCTCCATGCTACCAGGGGAAAATCTCAATGTCTGAATGTCAGACTTGGCCTCCGTGTAGGGAAAAAAGGTTGGGACAGAACTCGAGGCGGCAATCTCCTTCTGGGTGAGGTGTAGGAGATGAGCAAACCACGGCTGCCTCAGCCACCATAGGGTGATGAGGATGGTCAGACCAGTCTATTCTCATCTTTGCTATGACGTTCGTGATGAGTGGGAACAGGGGGAAAGTGTAGACCATCCTTCCAGACCACTCGAATTGGAAGGCATCTCCTTGAGAGCCCGGGCTCGAATTCGAGAGCAGAACGTTGCACAAAGAGTGTTTTGGTGAGTAGCAAACAGGACAATCAGCAGTTCACCCCAGATGTGAAAGAGGTCAGAGACCATCTCAGGATGGAGGTGCCATTTGTGGCATGGGTTGGAAGACCTGCTGAGTTGGTCTACCAGTTTGTTGTCCTCCCTGGGAAGATGGACGAATTGGAGGAGGATCTTGTTCCGGATGCAACAGTCCCAGATGCAAAGCGTGATCTGGAGCAGCATCTGGGATCTCGTCTCTCCTTGTTTGTTGAGGTAGTACATGACAGTGGTGTTGTCTCTCAGAAGTACTACCTTGCCTGAAAGAAGGGATTCGAATGCGCGAAGAGCTTTCTCCACTGCCAGCATCTCGAGAGTGTTGATGTGCAGCTGTCTCTCCAAGGTAGACCACTTTGTCCTTGACTGTGAGATCCATGGTGTGTGCCCCCCATCCATCTAGGGATGCGTCCGTTGTCAGGATAATTTGTGGTTGAAGGGGCAACATGGGCATCCCGATGCAAACGTTGGCAGGTTCAAGCCACCAATATAGTGATTTGGCTACGGCTCTCAGTACCATAATCCACTTGGATGGAGGATTGTGTACAGGATCGGAGACAGACAAGAACCCAGATTGAAATGGTCTGAGATGCAGCCTCGCCCATGGGGTCACATAGGTTGTTGAGGCCATGTGCCCCAGGCATGGGCCCTGATTCACCTGTCAGAGAGGTAGTTGCAGATGGACCCCCGTAGAGAGCTTGAAACCCATCTGATGGTAGATAAGCAGTGGCTTTGTCGGATTTGAGAATCGCTCTGATTAACTTGACTTGCTTTGATGGGGTTAAGCTGAACTTCTCTCTGTTGATCATCAGTCCAAGAAAGTCCAAAAGGGACAGGGCAAATTAAATGTCCTTTTGAAGTTCCTCCCGTGACGGAGCAGCAAAGAGGCAGTCATCTAGGCATGGGAAGACTGTGATCTCTCGTTGGTGAGGCGAGGCTGCAACTGGAGCCATGCATTTGGTGAAGACTTTCAGCACCATGGAGAGGGGGAGGACTCTGTACTGGAAGGTCTCGATCCCAATGACAAAGGCGAGGTCTCAATCCTCCTGTGATCCTGCCAGATTCCAATGTGGAAAAAGGCATCCTTGAGATCGAGGGTCACAAACCAGTGTCCTTTCTGCAAAAGTGGCAAAATAGAGGCAAGGGTTATCATGCGAAAATGGCGGTAAATGATGAAGGTGTTTAACTGCCGCACGTCCAGAATGGGCCTGAGGCCAGAATCCTTCTTAGGGACGGTAAAATAACAGGGAAAGAAGCAATGATGGGCCCGAGCAGGATCCATGGGCTTGATCGCGCCTTTCTGTAATACTGAGTAAGGTATCAATGGAGATGGTGGAAAGAACAGTCCCGGTGACCGGGAGCTCTTTGAACTCGAGGGCATAGCCCCTGAAGATAGTGTCTAAGACCCACAAGTCGGAAGTGACTGAGGCCCAGGTGTGGATAGGGCCTCAGTCTGTCCCTAAATAGGGTTGGTCCGAAGTGCGCCGCCCCATCTTATAACCTCCTCTTGCCTTGTTTGGTGTCTCTCTTCTGGTAGCCCTATCGATACTGGGACTGGGCTGGTTGACAATGGCCTGAAGAGGACAACGACGACTGAGACAGTTGGCGTTGCCTGGGTCCTTTTCAGACCTGGACATCTTCTGGTCTTTTGAAGACTTTTCCCAGGACCTCCCTCTGTCTTTTTCCTTCTCTTTCTCCTTTTCCTTACCGGAGGTAGAGGGAACATTAGCAGAGGTATCTCGTGCTGCAGGGACAGAGGCCAGTCTCAGGGCCTGCTCCCACAGGGACACCTTAAGTTTCAGGTCCCAGTTTTTGAGGGCCTGGGTGGTCATGACCTTGCAACATGGACAAATATTGACATTGTGGGCCTGACCAAGCACAAGACACACTGATCATGGTGATCAGTAGTGGGAATTTTGGTGCCACACTTATCGCAACGCTTGAAAAAAGCGATTTTCCACCAGAGTCAAAGGCAAAATCAGCAAGCAAATTCAAAGTCAAATGGTCCAAGGTCAAGCGATCAGCAGCAATCTCAAATCCAAAATCCAAAAGAGTAATCAAAGTCCAGAAAAATGGTTGAAGTTCAAACAGTTAGGTCAAATTGAAAGTGAAACGAGCAACTCTAACTGAGCAAAGTTCCTTGCTAGCTGCTAATGCAGCGGGCAAAAGGAACTGGAGAAGGACAGGTTGCTTACCTGTAACAGTATTTCTTCAATTGGTCATCTGCGAATTCACACAAATAGGTTATTCTGCGCCTGCGCAGCAAAATTCTGAACCTTCTTAGAGCTATTGGAAGCGTTTTGGCGGTAGCTCCGCCCATTCTCCAACTGCCTTACTGGCTGGTTTCCCTCCTAAACACTCAGTTCCATGGACGCCAAAGCAGCAGCCCAGGATCGAAGGAGAGGCAGGGCACCAATCTGAGGGGAGGATGGGCGGGATTTGTGTGAATTTGCAGATGACTACTCAAAGAAATACTGTTACAGGTAAGCAACTTGTCCTTCTTCATGGTCTCTGCGAATCACACAAATGAGTTAGACTAGCAAGCTTCAGTCAGTGGAGAAGGGAGTGCCATGCCACATAAGACGACACATTGCCTCAAACAAAATCACATTTGTGAGTCTGAGCCCCAGGCATGTAAACATAATACTGAGACGTGGTGGAAACAGTCACCAATGCAGGTGAGAACATGCACAGTGGCAGAGAAAAACAGGCTTGCCAGCTAACCCGTATGTTGCACAGACTGTTGATAGACCTTGATGGTCTGTAACGAGGTAGATGTATGGCCAAGGTCAAAGGAGAACCTCAGACCTAGACAGCACAGGATTGTTAGCAATGGAAATCATGCCAAAGCTATCCAGTAGGTAGCGAAAGAAGTTCACTACTGCAAGCTGTCAAGGGCAAATACCGCAACAAGAAGGAAAGGTATACACACTCTGTCTGATCCAGGAGATGAATGCAAATCAATCCGAAGGGCAACAGACTTGCAACAATGTGAGGCTGTCTAGGTTGTGACATTGGCAATCGGGAAAAAGGGGGCTTACCAAGCCCTCAAATTTGCAGATGTGTCAAAGGAAATCTTTGAAGTGGAAAAGGGCAGTGACCTGATAAAGCCTCTAAGCCATTGTCTGAAGATTATAGCATCGACAGACAAAGCCTAGAATGCTAAACAATCTAGGGCTAAGCATTCACATAGAATGCAAAATAGACCATCTGTGCTCAGCAGTGAGATGGTTGGGCATCACCAACAAAAGCGGCAGAAAACAAGTGCCTGCACTACAAAATGGGCAGTAGGACGTCTGGATAGTCCGTTCATACAGAGAGAGCCTAATGGCATCGAACTGGAGGAGCTCCGACAACTACTTTTGGAATACTGGTGGACATCAGAGAGGAGGAATAGTACCTCATCTAGTCACAGCAAAAACACTGACAATAGAAATGGTGAGAATATCGCACTATCCAATTGCTGTGACCCAGAAGACATGCTGTGTGTGAAAATAATGTTTCAGGCTATTGGCATGAAACATGCAGTTCTTGGTGAAAATGTCAGAGAAAATAATAGTGGCTGGTGTGATGACTAGAAGACTAGTCATAGCATCATAACAGTAAAGGGATTTCACACTGTAAAGTAGAAAGAGATCCCTGTGGGAATGTTATCCCATCCCATGATGTCCTGCTGAAGTTATATGAAGGATAACATGGATTAGCAGGAACGGTGAGAATTGATAAGCAACAGTCTAGCAGAAGCAATATGGTGTCGACTCATCATGAATCATGACAGAAGAATTTTAGAACAGGGGAGCTGAAATAGACCTCAAAAGTCACAAGTCCAGCTCCTAGCCAGGTGTGCAACCTTTTATCGTATAGTGTGTGATGAAGCATGAAGTGCACTGTGATAGGGCACAATAACAGGGGGAGCACAGGTTTTCCTGCACAGAGAGAGACCTCCCAGGATGTTTGCAGAGTACATAGTTAGCCTTGGCAGGATTGCAGGTGGAGACCTGAAATGTCACCACCTCACCAGAATGATGCCCTGGGACCAGAGGCTTGGAAGAACCAGATGGTATGACATCAGTCAGCCTGGAGAGACGGGACAAGTATGCATGTCCCAAGATCATGAAGTGTCCATAGGGGCGGACAAATCTGTGAAATGGTGGTTCGAATCGGAGGGATGTCCCCAGAGAGCATTCCTGCCCAGAACAGCAAATGGGAAAGAACTGACACAGTTCCCATCTGAAATGAGGCCCAAGAAGATTGCACTGAAATCGGCGGTCAGTATATGGGATGGCTCATCCCAGCTAGAGCCCCAACAGTAGTGTGTCACATGTTTCATAGATATGAGTGGCACCA
Source organism: Phrynosoma blainvillii (assembly GCA_026167975.1). Taxonomy (NCBI): domain Eukaryota; kingdom Metazoa; phylum Chordata; class Lepidosauria; order Squamata; family Phrynosomatidae; genus Phrynosoma; species Phrynosoma blainvillii. Next base: position 97,065,412 of record JANUYF010000004.1, on the reverse strand, counting down.
ACAAGAACCCCTTGGAAGGGGTGTGCATATGAGGCGTAGACTTGTTTTCCTCATTATATGTAGTGGCCTTTGGGGAAAAAGACATCAACCGTATTCACTGACACTTGCACAGGGGGAGTGAAAACATTCCTCTGACACAGAGAACAAAGGCATTAATGCCAGTCTGAAAAAAAGGGGGTATAACCATCCCAGTAACAGCTGTGGCAAACCTGGAATAGTAATGGCCCTCAGCATGGGAGCGTAATCATGTTTTCAATTTGGCAATCTAAAGGGAATGATGGTATTGGTCCCAGTACAGGGGAACCAAGCACATCCCAAAATATATCTTTATCAAGTGAGTGATACAAGAATATTGCTTGGCATTAAAGGATGAGCGATGGTACCAAAGTTCCCCATGGGGGGAACAAGACGATTTCAGTCTTACTGGTACTGAGCGCATAATGGTAGTGTCTCTAGGTATAGAGGGAGCAAATCAATAGTTGAATTTGATTCTTCAGTCCTATGATGAGTGAAGGACTGTTCGTATCAAAAGCGTTCTGGTGAACAGAGACAAAAGCACATCCTCATAAGAATGTAACATGGGAATGGTGGTGTCCTCCTTCAGTATGGAGGGAGCACCACGTCTCCTGAGTCAGCTATATAAGGATAGCCATGATATCAGGTCTTGACATGGAGGCAAATTTGACGCTGCATATCTGGCTGATTCTGCCATTCCTCGGTATCAAGGAAGCAATCTTAAACCCAGCTCATGAAAGTAGAGGCGGAATGAGGCATGCAATTACAGATTTCGGTATAGAGGCAATAATCACAGCCTTGAATCCAACTGATTGTGTGCCAGAGTGACCACAGCTCAGAGCTGAACAAGTGATAACTGGCAGCATCCCGAGGGATGAATTGTAGGAGCTGCAATGGGCCTCGAATGGGGGGGGGGGGTCAAGCATGGCTCCAAATTTAGCAGAGTAGTGGCCCTCGGTACAGAGGGAAATGCTATGGTCCCGAATCAGGGAGAGCGTGAGCCAGTATTGCACCTCGGTATAGAGGGGGTAATCATGGTTCTAATCAACAGCTTGGTGGTAGTTGGCCTCGGTATGGAGGGAGCAACCATAGCCTCAAATCCAAATCAGATTGTGACAACAACATGATGACGACCTGGCTACCACTCGATGGTTGGGAAAGGCAACATATAAAACCACTTGCGGGCCAATCAGTCTGATCTTGAAGAGTCAGGGACCGACAAGGATCGAAGTCAGGCTGTGAGTCAATCGGTATGACCCTGGAGCATCAGGGACCAACAAGGGTCAATACAGGTCTGCCAGCAATTCAGTTTGATTCTGGAGATTCAGGGACCAATGAGGATCCATGCAGGGCTGCCAGCCAATCAGTTTGACCACAGGGTGTCAGGGACCAACAAGGATCTAAGTCGGAGTGAAAGCCAACTGGATTGACCCTGGAGAGTCAGGGACCGACAAGGATCGAAGTCGGACTGCAAGCCAATTGGTTTGACCCAGAGAGTCAGGGACCAACGAGGATCGATGCAGGGCTGCAAGCCAATCAGTTTGATTCCAAAGAGTCAGGGAGCAATGAAGATCCATGCAGGGCTCCAAGCCAATCGATTTGACTCCAGGGAGTCAGGGACCGATGAAGTACGGTGCAGGGCTGTAATCCAGTCAGTTTGACCCCAGAGAATCAGGAACCGAGGAGTATAGAAGTCCGGCTGCAAGCCAATCGGTTTGACCCTGGAGAGTCAGGGACCGAGGAGTATCGAAGTCGGGCTGCAAGCCAGTCGGTTTGACCCCAGAGAGTCAGGGACTCAGGAGGATCAAAGTTAGGCTGCAAGCCAATCGGTTTGACCCCGGAGAGTCAAGGACCGAGGAGAATCGACGTTGGGCTGCAAGCCAATTGGTTTGACCCCCAGAGAGACAGGGACTGAGGAGGATCGACGTTGGGCTGCAAGCCAATTGGTTTGACCCCAGAGAGACAGGGACCAAGGAGGATTGACATTGGGCTGGAAGCCAATCGGTTTGACCCCGGAGAGTCAAGGACCGACGAAGATCTACATAGGGCTCCAAGCCAATTGGTGTGACCCTGGGGGATCAGGGACCAATGAGGATCGAAGTTGGGCTGGGAATGAGAAGCCGATGATCACTCCAAGTAAATCCTTCTCCAAGTGCCCACAAGTCTTCATTAGACTGGGTTCATACAATAGAGCTGTTAACCTCGAGTCCTCAGAAGGATGAGCCTTTGCCAACTGCTACAGCAAGGCTAACGGCCATTCAATAAATTGCACTTGGGAGTGCAGTGGACTTTAGCCATAAGACATAGAGGTCAGCGACCACATAAAAACATCTCCTCAGAAGTATGATGGACCTTAGCCAAGCATGAAGCAGGGCAAGTGGCCATAAAAGACATATAGATAGATAGATAGCAGTAAAAATAGCCTTAGAGCCTTTGTCAAGCACGCCAGTGAGGCAGGTGACAATTTAACAGTTTTCCTCCAGGAGTACTCTCCAAAAGAAAAATTCTCCCCATTTTGGGTATGAAGGAGCTTTACCAAGCACACCAGAAAGGCGAGCGGCCATTTTAGAGAAAAATTTACCTCAGAAATTAAATCCGCATGTAAGAATGATTCTCTCACAGAAATTACAGCGCTCCTTTAAAATATGAACGACACTGTTAAAAAAGATACCACCAAAATGCAGATTGATCCTGTCAAAAAGTAAATTTTAAAGTGTGACAGGAAAATTAATCTCTGAAGAGTTCCTCTAGCTGCTGCTGGGCAGATAAAAGGAACTGAGGGTTTAGGCAGGAAACTGGCCAATAAGGCAGTTGGAGAGTGGGCAGAGCTACCGCCAAAACACTTCTAATAGCTCTAAGAAGGTTCTGAAGTTTGCTGCGCAGGCACAGAATAACCCATTTGTGTGATTCGCAGAGACCACGAAGAAGAAAGAGCAGGAACGCCAGGGGCTTTATAGGGATGGGCAGAGCTACCACCAAAAAGTTGCAAGTGAAGTTCTGTCTAGCGATACTAGAAGTTTCTGAGCTAGTTGCGCAGGCGCAGATATAACCCATTTGTGAGATTCGCAGAGACCATGAAGAAAAAAACTAGCTTCAATCTCACAGCGGTTAAGCACAATCCCACCAAGAAAGGCTATTGTAAGCTGAAGAAGCACTGTATGTGATTTGGTAGAGGATCTGAAGAACCTAGCACTGTGGTCTGTGATATCCATGAGCCTGATGGTCTCAGTGCCAAGAGCACTGAGATTGATGATGCCCCCTGGAACGGGACCTAGAGTTTTGACATGACTTTGAAGTTGACTGTAACTTCAAAGCTGATCTGAATTGGGGGGAGGGGGGAGAGAATCAATGTGAATGCCAACGGGGTGCAGATGGAATGGCCAGCAGTAGTTTAGAGGCTGGCAGCATTCTGGAAGACTTCTAGTGAGTTAGAGAGGGTGGGACTATGATTCTCAGAACAGGCAAGTACTCCAAGATTTCATCCTCAGAAACATTCTCATCCAACTGTCAATGAGAAACCATGACTATCACTTCTTCAATAGAGGAAACCTAGGAAATCTGTGATTGAAGAGCCATGGTTCTTCCTGAGAAGCAGCTCCTGAAACTTGAAAGCCAGTACTGGTGGAGCAAATCGGAATCAACTGTTCCTTTGAAGCCAGAGAACAAGACTGATTACATTCTTTGTCTTTGGAATGTTTCTTCTTGTGTTTCCGCTTTGCCATCAACTGCATCTCAACCCTTAAAGACTTACAGTGTGGGGAGATGTACATATGCCACTCAGGTGTCATACCTTGTCCATGCAGCCTTAGACACAAACAAGATGAAATCCACCAGCGAACGTTTGGCTCCATACAGAGTGGAAGAATGGGTCAATAGAACCAAAGTAGACTTTGAGGGCCTCCCTGCAGCTTCAATAACAACAGAGAAAGATGGCCACAAAACAGGGATTTGAGACTTGAGGGTCTGCTCATGAAGGACAGTCACAACTCCACTTTTTTCCTTGCTTGTAGTGTGAAGGCCTAGTGAACGTTAAGGGACAACCACATGAACTTCACCCAAACAACTGAGACACTTCAAATGTCCATCCCATCCAGGAATTTTGACACCACAGGAGATGCACTTTTTGAACAACACCAGCAAGGAATGGAGCCCTGAGAGCAAGCATAGCTTTGACCACCAAATGCTAGAGAAATCTGAAAAGACCAGCTAATACCGAGACTGAAGCCGTCAGAGGCCATGATCAAAAACAGAAAGTAGGTGAAGACATGGATCCCTCACTGGTGCTCCAACAGTGGGTGTATAACAGCTGGTGGTTTTGGCAGGAAGGTCCTTATATAGAGCTGCCGAATATGGCCGGGGCTACTGCCAAAACACTTCTACAAGCTTCTAGAAGCTCTGGACAAAGTGGTGCACAGGTGCAAGATAACTCCATTTCTCTGAGTCACACAGACTATGAAGAATACCAATTTCACATAAGCATCTCCAGATAAAGAAAAAGAAAACAGGAGGTATATCCTGACAGACCAAGAAGCAATAAAATGAGTTAAATAAATATCCATAAAACTCTGTAAGAAGAGACAGAAAAGGCAACTAAAATCATAGTTTCTATAGTCAACTATCCCAAAGCTGTAAGCATACATATGGATGCCAACTATAACAATGAGCAATTTAATACAGCCAGATATGTGGCTGTTTTAAAAGTTCTGATTACATACCTGAGGCATCTCTTCTAGTTTCAGAAAGCTGGAACAATAACCAGCATGTCAGCTGTTTTACATTTGCTTCTGACCAAAAGAAAAGAAGTGCCAAAAATACAGCGATAATGGAAAAATACTATCATAGGCTGCATCAACTGCAGATAGACAACAGGATCCAGCAATCTAGGTACTGTACTTGATGAAACTATGTGAAACTATTGTCTTTCTGTGTAACATCTTAACTAACTTGTGTTCCACTGATTTCAGTGGCTGTTCTTTAACTAAAACTGGATCTAGCTTAGCCTTTATAAAGATATCCAATACCATCTAAACAATAATACCTTTATTGGGCCAACCGAAATGCACAATTACATGTTGCAAGCTTTCAAAACCACATTAGCTTCTTCATCAGGCACAGGAGAAAAAAATGAAGATGTTAGTCATAGGCCTGCATTCTGTTGTTTCTGGTCTTAGTTTTAGATGGTAGGGAGGGCAATTTGCAGGCAAGATAGCATCTCCTCCTTTGCCATGTGGTCATGTGATATTTACACATATACAGATATACACCTCTAAGAGGGCTTTAAACCTGTGTTTCCAGAACAAGTTTCCCCTTCACCACATGGCACACATTTCTGAAATAGGTAAGTCTCAGAAACAATACAGCATAGGACCAACTGCTCAGAGCAAGAGGGTAAAAAAAGCCCCCAAAGTATGTCCAAACCCCTGGCTTCATATATTCATTATCGGTAGATAACGGATAGTCTTCTGAAACTATGATGAATATACACACCCGTCTTTTAGCCACATACTCCAAATGAGACACATCATTCCATGAAGTGTTGCAGAAATATTTTTCTCCTGGGTCGAAACGTTTCAGAGTCTAAGAAAAAGCAAAAACCTCTAAGAACAGCATATAAGTACAAGAAAATCCCATTTTATAAATTAAATTCAGATAAATAATTTTACTGTATTCATATACACTGATCTCAAATTCAAATTATCATAGAAAAATGCCAATAACAAATCCTTTAAAACAGCAATGGGGAAGAATGAAGTTCATAAATCCCATGTAATCTCCCACCCCTCCCAATTTAAAAAAAATGAAAAGCATCCTTCCAAGTATGCGCGGAAAATTTCACAAAGCTTCCCTTTCTGTCCTGTTCCGATCCAAGGAGCCCCCCCCCATCAGAAGGGATTTCCAGTCACTTCCTGATTTAAAAGATCCTCCTAAATTTATAACAGCTCAGAAGGGGACAAAAATAGTCAAATTGCTCCCAATGTCCCTAGAAGTCGCAAGAACATTTTTTAGTTTAAAAATGGGGAGTCTTTGGGGGGGAGTGCAGCCCTCCTGGCAAGTGCATATGCAGCCCCCAGGCCTCAGAAATTTTCCTATTCCTGCTTTACAAGTTATATAGGATATAAAAGCAGTGAAATAACCAACCAATATGCTCAAGCTATTTCCCCAGGTAAGATCCTTCCATGTTCCAAGAAGAATCCGGAGTCAGGAGTGAACTGCACACACAATCTTATTTACATGCATCTGGAGGGTACCGTATGTTACTTATGTCTCATACCAAGATGTATGAAATTCCAAGACCCGTATCCTTACTATGCTCAGACCCAACATCAACAAATACTATGATAGGTTTTCTTGCCTGTCTGTATTAAACAATATGTGACCAGATGTTCTTCTAGCACAAATTTTAAATATATGGTAAACGGAGATTCCTCAAGATATAATCCACCTTACCATAACTGCCTTTCAAAGAAATTTGTATTAGTAATTCATGGAAGGCGACATCAGGAGGAGAAGATACTTCCCCAAGCTACAGTATTTCACAGTAGATTTGTCTTACCACAGAGGTACTCCACTCATGGCCTGCAGATGACCCTCAGCTATGGATTGTGCAGCCCCCACCTATTTTCCCCTACAGCGCTGTTGATGATCAGCTGGGCTGTAGAGAAACAGCGCTGGAACAGTGATCCAGATTGGGATCCTCAAGAGAGGCGAAGAAGCATTCTTCAGTACTAAGCAGGGAAGCCCCATTCTTATCTCCTATCACTAATTGGAGATAAGAGCAATTTAATGACATTTAAACTTTTAATACCCTGCTCTTAAAATATCTTTAATTTTTTAAAGATCTTTAAAGAGCAGGATACATAAATCAATGACACAAGCAAAATATATGGAAACCAGAATCCCATATGCTTATAAATCTTCCCCTTGCTCCAGTATTGTATTGTGACTTATTTTTCAGTAGATTGAACTGTGCTTTGCACACCTGAAACCTATTAACAGCAATTCGTACTTCTGAGTAAATTACCTAAAACTGAGGTGTGGATTACATGCCTGTTGGGAAAATGTACGACTGCTAAGAATTATGTATGTATGCATCCATTTTTGAGACTTCACAGAAACAGAAATCTAGCTCACACACATACATTTTCTTTTTTACCCTACTGTTGGTGTTTCTTTTCTTTTTTCAATTTTTTTACCTATTTCATCCAGAAAACGGATTATCCTAATCAGTGTGTGCAGTAATGACACCCATTTCCCGAATCTCCTCTTTCAGGTAGGGTTTGAATTCCACAGACACTGGCCCACAGTTTGATCTATCCACTTCAACTATTAATGCATATTAAAATCTAAAAGGCAATGAGCTGGTTCAGACACACCACAAAACTCCAGATTCCCTTGTTTCCTGGAATCAGAATTATATTCCTCTTTCTGGAGTCTGAGGCAAATGATTCATCTGAAATGGGGAACTATGAAGAAATTGGGGGTTTCTATGGGGCTGCCTCTTTTCTTTGCATAATTCCAAAGAATCTAAGATCCTACTTACAGGAAAGATCACCAAAAGATTTTGTCATACAATTTTTCCCCATTTATAGATTCATAATGTCACTTCATAACCATAAAACTCAGTTAACTAATCATAATTCTTTTCTTCTTTACCTGAAGTAATTCCCGACAGCTATCAAGTCCAATATCCACAAGAATCCCCTTCACTTTCCTCCGAGCCTTCCTTATACTATCAAGATTTTGTACAGGAATCTGGAACATGTTGGCTTTTGCCTATGAAAAAAGGCAATACTTCAATGTACAAAGAAAAAGTAATAAGTACCATTTTGTTTTTAAAAACTCAAAATCTGATTTTTAAAAAATATACAATTTTGAACATTTTCCACACATTTTAGCAAACAGGCACAGTATTCATTAATTTCAGAGCCAATTCACACTATTTATGGCAAACAAGGAAAACTGTTACATTATAATAATTATAAACTCAGAGATGCCCTAGTGCAGGGGTAGGCAACCTAAGGCCCGGGGACCGGATGCGGTCCCCCAAGGCCTTTGGACCGGCCCCAGGCCGGTCCTGCCGCCGCCGCCCCCCATGATATTGATTATTGTTGTTATTACTTGTTCTTGGGGTTTTCTTGGCAAAATCTCCACAGAGGTTTTGCCATGGCTTTTCTGGGGCTGAGAGAGTGTGCATTCATTTTTTTAATTTTGTTTTAATTTTTAAATATTTATTTATTTATTTATTTATTTATTTTTGGTGCTTCGGCCCCCCAATTGTCTGAGGGACAGCAACCCGGCCCCCAGTTCAAAAAGGTTGCCTACCCCTGCCCTAGTGGCTTTGTGGACAAACTTTATTGAGAACAAGAAAAGGTGTGTTTCTCTCAGCAGAGTTTGTTGAACTTGGGTGACTTTCAGTACTATCAACCACTGTATCCTACTGGACTGCCTTGCAGGGATGGGACCTGAAGACACTGTTTTACAATGCCCGTTTTACAAATCCTTGGAAGGATAAGCCCAGAAGATGGTGGTGGATGACTGCTGTTCAGCTTCTTGGCCACTAACCTGTGGAATCCCTAAAGACTCTTTTTTGTCCCCCATGCTATTCAACATATCTGTCCATGTGTATGTGCCTTAAGTTGCCTGTCAACTCCATGGGCGAGGAACATTCAGATGGTTTTGCCAATTCCTTCCTCTGAAATATAACCTAAAGTACCTGGTATTCTGTGAGGCAGCATGGTGTAGTGGTTTGAGCATTAGAGTATGACTCTGGAACCAGGTTTCAAATCCTGGCTCAGCCATAAAAACCCATTGGGTGACCTTGGGCAAGTCACACTCTCTCATCCTCAGAGGATGGAAATAGCAAAACCCCTCTGAAAAACTTGCCAATAAAAGCCTGTGATAAGTTTATCTTAGTTTAAGTTAGGATCACCATAAGTTGGAAATGAGTTGAAGGCACACAAGAACAACCTGGCATTTATTGGCAGACGGTCTCCTATCCAAGAACTAACCAGGACTGACAGGATCCTTTAGGGTATTTAAGTCTTGCCCGTCCCATTCGTCATATATGTACAACCAATGAGAGAGACTGTCTGGAAGCCTGAGGTTCAGTGTGATGATGACTCTATTTCTCCTTTCCATTAAACTCCAAGGAATCTGTTTCAGTTCTAAACCAGGTCTGGCATCAGTAATGGATCAAATAAGGATGAACAAACCAAAGCTTAGTCCAAACAAGATAGAAGTGTTCCTGGTCAGTCAAAAGCAGATCAAGGAATAGGATTTCTGTCAGCTGGCAAGACCTTTTCATCCTGGCAGGCTTTTGGAAAAAAAATTTCAAAGAAAAGGCTTTTAACACAATACTATACTGCTTTTAATTGTACTGATTTTGAACTTTCTAAACTTCCTTTTTCTTAGTATGTTTAAATATTTTTAAGGCAATGGCAAACCTCCCATGAATAACTCTTGCCAAGAAAACCCCATGATACATTTGCCTTAAGGTTGCCATAAGTCAAAAACAACTGAAGGCACAAAACAACAAATATTACTAATAGTTTAATTCCATTTTAATGTTTTGTATTTTTTAACTCTTATCATATTTGTTTTACAGCTGGCCCTCCATTTTCGCGGGAGATCCGTTCTGGACCCGTCCGTGAAAACAGATTCGCAAAAAGGCTTGAATGGGGCATGCCCCTGCGGGCGCACATAGGAGTATGCTCCATTGATTTATAGTGGAGGTCACCCCTCCATGAATATGCAAAACCACAGACTTCAAATTTGTGAGAATGGATGGGGCATCTTAAGTCCTGGTTATGGGGAAAGGGCAGGACACAGATCATGATAACTATGACTGATGATGATGCATGATGATGGTTCCAAGATTTAAGGAAATGAAGAATACAAAACTATTTCTACATAAATGCTAAAGGCCAGGTTCTTTACTACTGAGTTTGGCAGGGGACAGCAAAGCTATTCTGTGCTCAGACACTAACAAGAGAGTTTAAATAGGAAAGTTTTGCAAGTGGGAGTCAACATGAAACACAATTATTATTATTTTTCTGTAGCGCCTAATTGCCAGACAAAGCTACTCAAAGATTCCTGTCAGTCAGTAGTGAGATCAGCCTGTTCTGAATTAATTAAGTAGTACTCTCTTTGAAGGAGCAGATACACAGGATGGATACACTCTTGGATTCACTAGTGCTTGCAAACACTTAGGTAGTAGTGATGGACCTGAGTGGCTCTACTTAAGCTTTAGTTGGTGCACTAGTTGGGTTCTTTCCTAAGGTAGGTGAAAATGGCTATGTAAATGATTCAATTACTGCCACACTATACATAGGGCCTCCCTAGAAAAGTATTCAACTAATGCAAAATGTACTGGCCAGATTCTAATCTGATGTGTATACAGGACATATCAAAATAGTCTTGAAACTTAAAAAGCACCAGATCCAGGCAGTCTTTTTCTGGACGAGCCTGTTGCATTTATTGTACTAAGTGGTTATGTACCCCACCTACAAAGAACGGTATTCTTTTAATAATGGAGTAAGGGTCTTTTCTATAGCAGCACCTTCTTTAGGCTAGTGAAGTCTATTCTTTATTGCTCTTTAGAGTGCTGGTAAAACTCTTGTGCACTATTAACAATTAATGCCACTCTCCTTTTTTATGATTAGTCTTGTTTTTTATGCCTTTGATTCTCTCTCCATAGAAAGACAATCCAAAAATATTTTAAATGACTAGTTATTTTAGAGTACCTTTTGAAAAACACCTGCCTGTCATTCTTCTCTCATAACATCACATTTACAGACAGAATACAGAATTAAAAGCATACCTGGAAAATCTTTAAAATATGACTACTCCAAGCAGCCCCCTGTCCCTTCAAGTGTTGTGTGTGCAAAAGAGCAATGAAGACCGAGCCACATTATAACAATATAAGAATCACTGGCTGACATGGCCTTTCCCGTGCAAGAACTGGGACAAAGCACCAGTGGGACACCATGATGTACCACATGCACAGCCACCTGGGCCTTGTGTTCTGCTTACAAGGTCAATGGGAAGCACTTCAGTGGGATGCACTTCATCCAACAGTATCAACTGATGGAGCATATGTGCATATACTTAGGGGGAAAGCCCTAGGATTGTCAACTGTGTGGTGGGAAGTTCACCCAACAATGTAACCTCATCAGCCACATGTGAATGCATACCTCTGTTACATAAGCCAAAGACTCTCAGAGCCCACCTGTCATAAACATAATCTTTCCCTGATTTGCTTCTTTAAAACAAAATAATAAAAATAGAGGGCATGCCATTCCCTACTCAGTCATAGAAGCTTTGACCAAGCAGAGCTTTATTTCTTTATTTCCCTTCTCAGTAATTCCCTCCTCTACATTCTTCTTCTCCCCATACACAAGACATCCCACTGTTGTAGCAATTTGAGTGCGCAGATAAATCTTCTTGAAGCCTGCTCCCCTCCGCTGCGAAATCACCAGCCAGTTGTTTCACTGCTCTGGAATGTGACCTTCCAGCCTCCCAGGAAATAGATAGGAGACAGGTTTCTCCAAAGAGGCACTTTAATTCTTGAGATGCAATATGCACAAAAAAACTATATACAAGCACAAGAACAGGAACAAAGACAAAGGCAAAGAACAAAGAGACAAAGAGACCACATGCCGAGGGCTTATTTATAGATACTTGCAATGCGGCCTCAAACCCCAGCCTCTTCCTGTGACTCCTTCCTGTGTCACATGAATAGTAGTTCCCACCAAACATGATGACCTAATTCAGGAGTCCCTAAACTACGGCCCGCAGGGCCGGACCCAGCCCGTCAAGGCCTTTTTACCGGCCCGCAGCTGGTCCTGCCACCACCGCCACTCTCGCGCGCCGCCAAACACCATTTTGTATTCCAAAATGGTGTCCAGAGTTGTGCATATGCATCCGGTGTCGCGCACGCATGCGCACTGCTCCGGGCGCCATTTTGGAACACAAAATGGTGCCTAAGTAGTGCCCATGCGTGCGCAACAACGGGCGCCATTTTGTGTTCCAAAATGGCGTCCGGAGTCATGCGCATGCGCCTGGCGTTGCGCACGCATGCACACTACTCCGGGCGCCATTTTGCGCAGGACTCAGGGCGCCATTTTGGAACACAAAATGGCGCCTGAGTAGCGCGCATGTGCACGCGCCTCTGACCCCCCCCCGAAGACCGGGGGCCAGTGAACCGGCCCCCAGATCAAAAAGCGTGGGGACCCCTGACCTAATGTGTTTACCACTTGTCTACATGTTCCCAGACACATACTGACCTTGAACATCTCCTGTGTTGTTTTGTATCCCAGCTGCAGATAACTTTCCCAGCTAGCAAGCTGTAGAGGTGACCTGCAGTACCCTATGTCACTTTCCCACATCTTTACATTTACACACAAGTTACATTTTCCAACACCCACAACTGTAATAAGTTGAGGGAAATCTAAATTAAGCCCAGGGAAGAAAGAGGGAAGGTTTCCTTTTGTAATTGCAGTTATAAAATTAAAGCTATAGGCCAGGGGTAGGCAACCTTTTTGAGCCGGGGGCTGGGTTGCTGTCCCTCAGACAATTGGGGGTCCGAAGCACCAAAAATAAATAAATAAATAAATAAATAAATAAATATTTAAAAATAAAAAAATAAAAATAAGGTTTTTTTAAAAAAAATTAAAAATTATGCATGCACTCTCTCAGCCCCAGAAAAGCCATGGCAAAACCCATGTGGAGATTTTGCCAAGAAAACCCCAAGAACAAGTAATAACAACAATAATCAATATCATAATGGCGGGGGGCATCGGTGGCAGGAACGGCCTGGGGCCGGTCCAAAGGCCTTGGGGGCCGCATCCGGCCCCCAAGGCCTTAGGTTGCCTACCCCTGCTATAGACAGTCAAACTCCTGTTAACCATAGCTGTTGCCACTAACTATACATATGTATGTGTGTGTGTGTCTGCTTTATCAGTTAAAATTACTATAGTCATTAAAAGCTATCCATGAGAACTTTTCTTGCCAACAGCCTTCTTTCTGCAATCCTTAGTTTACATTTTATTTGTTTCATAGCAATTTTTTTACCTTTTTCTCCAAGGACCAAGGACCTGGCCCATTGATAAAGCAAAGGAAAAATGTCATGGTTGCCTAAAGCATTGGCCCTCTATATAATTAGACAGAATCAGGTGATTTCACCCAATCTCTATGTGCTATAACTCTATGTGCTATAACTCTATAAGGGGACTGCTTTCAGTTTAGGATAGTCCCCTTCTTCATTTGCAACAGATTTCTTCCCTCACCATCCTCATTGAAAACTTTCTACACTCAATGAACTTGGCACACTAAATGCGTTCTTCTCTAATTTTCCCTTGTCTTTATTCTCACCTCTTTAGCTTTATGACAACATCTTATGACTGAACACAGGTTGTAACCTCTACACTGAATTTCATCCAATTGAGGACAGGTGGTCTTTATGTTTTGCTTTCTTATCTTACTTGCTTCATATCAATATTCTTTGTTTAAAGGTACTTGTGTTATTAAGGGGAAGAGGAGAAGCTGAGTAATGTTTATATCTTATGGGACCAAGTAGGCTGGGCTTGATGTAGCCTGGGAGTGCTACATGTTCCTTTGGTACTGCATGTGTGTGTGCATGTGCATACACACATGCATGCATGTTTGTTTAGCTTTTTCCCCACTACAAATGAATGTGTCAGTATAGATACACCTGTTCCCTTTGCTACCTCTTCATTTTATGATAACACGATATTAGTTAACTTCTAGGTGTAGCATTTTGTCCCTTGCTACCTACCTTCCCTAGCTGTAAGAAGTAACTGCCATCCTGTTGAGCAGTCACAAATGCAAATGCTACAGGTACACATTCATAACTGTTGTAGTCTAGTTTATTATCATGGCTCTACTGCCACAATTGCAAATGCCCTCCAAACCTACGTACCTTAACAGCCTGCAGCCTCACTGAGCGATAGAGGTTATGTTCTGCTGGCAATCAGGGCACAACAGGATGATGTTTCCAGCCCCATTCCACCAGCGATCTGCAGTGCAACTATCAGAAGCAAAACCTCTGCTATAAATCAATACAGAGTAGATTGTCAATGGGAGAGGACTAGAAACATAATCTTTTTGTGCCATAGTCACCAGCAAAATAGATCTTCATGGCTCAGTGCGGCTGCTGGCTCTTAAGGTAAACTGGGGGGGGGGGGGGTTGGAATCAGGAGATCGTATGTAATTGTTAATGTGAATTAGGTATGTAATTATGAATTATAGAATGGAGTTTTGTTACAAAAGAAGGCGGGTTTGATGTTTGAAAGTGATCCCGCCTTCAGGCCACTCTGTTGCCCAAAGTAAGTTGGGGAGCTTACAAACCTTGCCACAGAACCTCACCATGCTCCTTTGTAATGCCAGGTCGGTGAAAAACAAATCTCTTATCATCCATGATCTCCTCATGGATGAAGATGCCGAGCTGGCATGTTTTACAGAAACCTGGTTGGGGGAGCACAGTGCTATTACGTGGAGCCAGGCTCTCCCAGCCGAGTATTCTGTGTTTGAGCAGGTGAGGGAAAGTGGGCGCCGGGGGGGGAGCGTGGCTCTGGTTCACAAAAATAACCTTTCCTTGACCAGGATACCTATCCAAAAAACAGATCATTTCAAGAGCATGTACCTGAGCCTGAAGACCAGGGATAGTATAGGGATTTTGTTGGTATACCGTCCACCCTGTTGCCTAACAGATTCCCTATCCAAGCTGACACAGCTGGTCTTGGAGCAGTTGCTGGAGTTGCCTAGACTTTTACGTCTTGGGCGACTTCAACATCCCTCTCGAGACCAGTTTAACAGGTGTGGCTCGGCAGTTCATGGATTCCATGACAGACATGGGCCTATCCCAATTGGTTCTTGGGCCTACACACTCAGCAGATCATACTCTTGATGCGGTCTTTAGTACGGAGCAGGCATATCCATGGGCGGAGGTAAAAACCATCTCCGCACTGTCATGGACGGATCATTTCCTTGTCAAGGTTGAACTAAGAGCCACTGCCCATCCCACCGGGGGTGGAGGACCCATTAAAATGGTCCGCCTTCAGAGGCTAATGGAGCCAATTGGATTCCAGAAAGCCTTAGTGGGTTCCTTGGTTAGCAAAGCCAACAACCCTATTGAAGCCCTGGTGAATACCTGGAAAACCGACCTCACCAGAGCCATCGACACAATCACTCCCAAGCGTCCTTTCCAACCCGCTCCAAATCGTCACCCCTGGTTCACAGAAGAACTCAGAAAAATGAAGCGGGTTGGACAACAACTAGAGTGCATCTGGCGGAAAACTCGACTCTTATCTGACAAGACTCGTCATAGGAACTTTCTTCGTTCCTATCGAGGCAATACAGGCAGCGAAGAGGTCTTTCTCCTCTGCCCGTATTGCATCTGCGGAATCTTGGCCAGCAGAACTGTTTAGGGTGGTGAAGGAACTGTCACAGGCTCCACCTGTACAGAACCCTTTACTTAACCCAACAACAGCCTGCTGTGATGCTTTTAACAACTATTTCGCAGATAAAATCTCTCAGATAAGAGCCGACTTAGACGCTGGAGTTATAATAGAAGTGACTGATGAACCCGTTTATGAGATTAAACTGGATCGGTTTGAGGTGATGAGTACCAATGACGTGGACACGATCCTCGGAAAAGTAAAGAAGACGACATGCCCCCTTGATCCCTGCCCATCTTGGCTGGTCATCCAGGGGGGTGATGCCTTGATGACCTTCCTTAAGAGGGTCATCAATGCATCCCTTAGGGAAGGAATTCTTCCATCTAGCTTAAAGGAAGCGGTCGTTAGACCGCTCCTGAAGAACCCTTCCCTGGACCCCCTGGATTTGAAAAATTATAGACCAGTCTCGCATTTACCATTTTTGAGCAAGGTGATCAAGCGAGCCGTCGCCTTTCAACTCCAAGAGATCTTGGATGAAACCGATTTTCTAGATCCATTTCAAAACGGCTTCAGGCCTGGATATGGGGTGGAGACTGCCATGGTTGCTCTGGTGGATGACCTTTGCCTGAGCATCGACGGGGAAGCGTGACCCAGTTGGTGCTTTTGGATCTCTCAGTGGCTTTTGATACGATAGATCATGGAATCCTTCTGGAACGCCTGAGAGAATTGGGAATAGGAGGCACTGTTCTTCAGTAGTTCCACTCTTTTCTCTCAGGCAGATTCCAGAGGGTGGCACTCGGGGACAGTTGCTCGTCTAAAACAGAGCTAAAATATGGCGTTCCTCAAGGCGCCATACTGTCCCCGATGTTGTTTAATATTTACATGAAGCCGCTGGGAGAGATTATCAGGAGACATGGAGCAGGATGTTACCAATATTCTGATGATACTCAAATATTCTGCTCCATGTCTTGGTCAGATGCCATGACGGCAGATGGCTGTTCTCCCCTCAATCAATGCCTCGAAGCAGTAATGGTCTGGATGAGGAAAAACTGACTCAAGCTGAATCCAGACAAAACGGAGGTACTTACGGTAGGGGCCCCTAAACCAGGGATTGGGTTGCGACCGCCAGTTCTTGATGGGGTCATGCTCTCTGTTAAAGACTGTGTCCACAGTCTGGGGGTGCTCCTGGACTCGTCGCTTCACATGACAGATCAGGTGAATGCGACGGTCAGGAGTGCTTGTTATCAGCTTCGGCTGATACGCCAGCTGCACCCATTCCTGGAAACAAGGGACCTAGAGACCGCAGTACATGCACTGGTAACCTCACAACTCAACTTCTGTAATGCACTCTACATGGGGCTACCCTTATACTTAACTCGGAAACTGCAATTGGTACAGAATATGGCAGCCAGGTTGATCACCGGAAGACCTAAGAGTGATCATATTACTCCTATTTTAAAATCTCTTCACTGGCTGCCTATTGGTTTCCGAGCACAGTATAAGGTGTTGGTAATGACCTTTAAAGCCCTACATGGCATGGGCCCAACTTACCTAAAGGACCGCCTTTTCCCATATAATCCGCCCTGTTCCCTCAGGTCCTCTGGGAGGCAGCTTCTTCAATCAACAAGAACTAGATTGACAGCAACCTCCCAGAGGACATTTTCTGCTACTGCTCCCAGGCTCTGGAATGCCTTGCCGGAAGAGATCCGTCAGATATCCAGCTTAGATGGCTTTAAAAAAGCTATCAAGACGGATCTCTTCCAGCAGGCTTATCCGGAAGATAGTTCGACCTGATTCTCCCACATTAAGAGCCCTTTCCCTTTTAACATGTGTCTCTGAGGGGCTAACTTGCCCCAGCTGCAAACTGGGGGTGTTTTAGTGCCTTTGCTTCATTATTTGAATGTGTTATCAATTATTGTTTAAATATCAGATTATAAGCTGTTTTGATTTAATTGTAATTTTAAGGGGGGGGTTATATGATTGTTATAACTTGTGGGAGTGTACTTTTAATTTAAGCCGCCTTGATAGCTTCGGCTAAAGGCGGGGTATAAATAAATTATTATTATTATTATTATTATTATTATTATTATTATTATTATCATTATCATTATCTTGGCCCATATCTGTTCTATGACTTCAAAATTACAGGGAATTTTATGTATCTCAGCTCTGGGTTGGATCCTAACTATGATACAGTGGACCCTTCCTATCTGCAGGGGTTTGGTTCCAGGGAGGAGCACAGATGGGGGGAAAATCAAGGAGGGTTGTGTCCCATATTATTCAACAGGCAGTGATTTCCATGAATCCACATGCACATGCTACCACTGAATAATATGGGAATGGCAAATCCATAGATGCAGTGGGCCCATACTACTTAGAAGAAATACAATGGCATGAACAGTAAATCATGATAATATTATCGAACTGAATGCAATGATTCTATTCGAACCATGACTAAACCTGCATCCCATGCTCATCACTTCTCAGTTCTTCTGTCATCAGAAATCACAGCAATGTTTTTTACTGGTAAATTAAGTAGTGGGAGGAATGCCTCTGTTATCTCCAGCCAGTCTTATCTGCACAGAGAAGGAGAAATGGGCATCTGAGAGAGGGGAAAATGGTGTCATAGAAGGATGATGTCAAGAGGATAGGCAGAATCTTACGGTGATGCCACCTGGCATGCTGGCTTGGTCAGTAAGAGGAGTGAGCAGGCCCCCCAAGACCAATACCCTTTCCCACAACTGCCATGCTCAGTTAAGATATTCTCCTGAAAAGACCATTCTCTGTATAATTAGGGGATGTAATATTTGAACACATCAGAAAACTGAAACTGTATACAGTCACAGGGAGGCTAGGAGAGAGGTATGCTGCAGTTGATCATCTGGTGGAATTTATCCACTCTTGTACTTAAAACATATACCAAATCCACTGACCAATTTGCTGCAGTTAAAAACTTTCAAAATATTTGAATCAGCATGCATAAGAAACATTACTACTTCCGGCTTCATGACACACACCTGCACACATCCTTTGGCACTCTGTGGCTATTGAGCAGCTCTCTCTAAGAAAACAACCAACAGAGCCTATAACTCTACAATATCTGTTCTTAAACCATAACTACTTGCCTAGCACTGTACTGTCTAGATCAGGGGCCGGCAACCTTTGGCGACCCCTATCATGGGGGTTTTCTTGGCAAGTTTCTTCAGAGGAGAGTTGCCATGGTTATCCTCTGAGGCTCAGAGAGTGCGACCTGCCCAGGGTAATCCAGTGCCTTTCAGTCATTTCTAACTTATGGCGACCCCTATCATGGGGGTTTTCTTGGCAGGTTTCTTCAGAGAGTTGCCATGGTTATCCTCTGAGGCTGAGAGGGTGCGACTTGCTCCAGGTCATGTGCTTTGTTTTTGTTTTTACTCCGGCCCTCCAATGGTCTGAGGGATGGCGAACCAGCCCCCGGCTCAAAAAGTTTGAGGACCCCTGTACTATATTCTACAACTTTTCCCCCCAAGGACAGCATTCAGTAATGAGCATGAGGTATGTTGCAAGGCTGCGTGGTGGTGGTGGTAAGCATGGTGAGAGCCAGTGTCCCTTCTCACCCATACAGAGAAGTTTTCAATTTAAACAAAGATGGTGGTGCTGCACAGGAATGACTTCAACAGATGTCATCTCTATCCCCATGGCTTTCAAAAAGCCATCTGAAGAGTCGGGAGGGATGATTTGGCAGGGGGCACCTGAGTACCACAACAGAAGTCCCCCACAAGGACCTTGTTCTCCCAAAATATATTCTAGTTATGGTTTCAAACAACTGTGTGGAAGTTTTCGTTGTTTCTGCATAAATGTTCACTTAGCTTATGCCTCAGAGGTAGAGTGGCAATCTTTACACCAGTAATAGTCCATATTCAGTCTATGGCAGGGGTAGGCAACCTAAGGCCTGGGGGCCGGATGCAGCCCCCTGAGGCCTTTGGACCGGCCCAAGGCCGATCCTGCCACCACCACCGCCCGCCGCGATGATATTATTGTTGTTATTACTTGTTCTTGGGGTTTTCCTGGCAAAATCTCCACAGGGGTTTTGCCATGGCTTTTCTGGGGCTGAGAGAGCGTGCGTACATTTTTTTTAAATTTATTTTATTTTATTTTATTTTATTTTGTTGCTTTGGCCCCCCCAATTGTCTGAGGGACAGCAACCCGGCCCCCAGCTCAAAAAGGTTGCCTACCCCTGGTCTATGGTATATCCAGTTAATGATTCTCATATAAAAGTTGGAAAAACATCTGAGCAGCAGAACAGGCAATAGCATGCTAATTAGCCAGCATTTTAGAAAACTATTAGCCTTGATCTAACTGCAATGAATCAAGAGCTCCAACAACTTTGGACTCTCAGTTTACCATCCTGAACTCACCTAATCTCATCAGCAAGGGTTGGACATACTTAGTACTTGGATGAGAGACCACTAGGGAATACCAGAAAGCTACAGAAAGGACTAGAAAACAAAATCCTGACTAAAGCCCTGGAGAGCCACTGGTACCAATTACAGTAGACAATATTGGGCAGATAGAACCGTGGTCTAAGTATAAGGCAGCTTACCACATTCTTAGTGAGTCAGTACCAGCTCACTCATTTTTAATATGGTTCTCATTTTTTTTAAAAAATGCAGAAAGATCCAGCTTTTTAAACTATTACTATCATCATTAATTTGGGTATTATTATAGGTTGAAATCGCAAGCCTCTAAGACAGGGGTAGGCAACCTTTCCCCTTTAAGGTCCGAGGGACTTCAGCTCCCAGAATCCCAGGAGCTATTGGCCAACATGGGACTATTGGCCAACATGGCTCAGGCTTCTGGGAGCTGAAGTCCCTCGGCCCTTAAAGGGGAAAGGTTGCCTACCCCTGCTCTAAGAGAAACTATAGAGACAGTGTCATTTGGAACCTTGAGAGTCAGCATGGCATAGGAGTTTGAGTGTTGGGCTACAACTTTGGAGACCAGGGTTCAATTCCCCACTCGGCCACTGAAACCCATTGGATGACCTTGGACACATAAGCTCAGCCTTAGGGAATAGGCAATGGCAAACCACCTCTGAACAAATCTTGCCAAGAAAACCCCATGATAGGTTTGCCTTAGGGGTGCCATAAGTTGGAAACAACTTGAAGGCATACAACAACAACCACCACCAAAATTTTAGAAATTTCTAGGAAACAGTAAAGTGACTGGTGTATCAGAAAAGTACTGTTTTCAAAAAGTGTCCCACTTTCTTACGATTTTACTAAATATTGTTGACAGATACATACACTAAGAGGGTAAAAAGGGTCATGCAACATACAGAGTACAGGGCATTTAAATTTTAAATGATCAATTTCAAAATATGGTTTTCATTTGCATGTGTCTTATTTGTTCTTTTAAATTTAAATTACGATGTTACCAAGTCTCTCAAGCTTATCTATATGGAACAATATAAAGCAAAAGCTAATGTGAATCATTTTGTTAGGTTCTTAAGAATGTTATACTGTACAGTCACCCCACCCAATCCATTCCAGCCCCCCCCCATGAATTAGGAAAATCGACAATATTGGAGCATCATTGATTCCAATGGGAGGGCGCTCCTACATGCGGCATGGCACACACGCCTTTGGCACACACACCATTTTACCACTCACTGCTTGCCATCCGCATAAGAACAAGGGACACAAATGGCAAGGGATGAGTGTATATTCGACTATAAGTCCACCTCATGTATAAGTCAAGGGCAAGTACTGGGGCCAAAATTACGGAATTTGATATGACCCATGGATAAGTGGAGAGTAAAATTTAGAGATATGTAACAAAGGAGCTAAAGCAGGGGTTGGCAACTTTTTTTGCCGGGGCCGGGAAGGGGGGGGGGGAATGGCGCCGTCAGAGCGCCATTTTGGAAGGCCCAACGGCGCCAGCGCCAGGCAAATGCGCACGACGCCAGGCGAATGCGCACGACGCCGTCGGGCGTTCCAAAATGGTGCCCGCTGGTGCGTGCATGCATGCGCAAGCGCAGATGTCATTTTGCAAGGCCCAATGGCGCCAGCGGTGTGCGCATGCGCACGCCATTCGGCATTCCAAAATGGCACCCGCCGCCGTGCGCATGCATGCGCAAGTGTGGGTGCCATTTTGGATGCAAAAATGGTACCCGCGCTTGCGCACAGCGGCACTAATAAGACCGGCCATGGGCCGGTCCCAAGGCTTCCGCAGGCCACACTCAGCCCGCGGGCCGTAGGGTGCCGACCCCTGATCTAAAGAATGAAGCAAAGGAAAACAATGCCAAAGAACTTACAATATTCTGGCAGACATAACTGTTCTGCTCACTCAAGGCTGGATGGATGAAGGAATTTGGGGGGGGGGTGTCAGTGCTTCCAGAACAGATTATGCCTTGTCTTGTCTTTCAGCACGGGATGGTTCCTTTTTTAAAATAAGAGTTAAAGTACAGTACTAACAATGACCCATGGATAAGTCGACTCTGGTTTCTGGGGTGAATTTTTTGACTAACATTTCTTATACATGAATATATACATTAAGTACAAATCTAAGCAGTGATCAAAGAAACATCTCTGGGTCTCAACACAAGGAAATGTTTATAGAAAGGAAATAATAACAAAAGAAAGATAGTTAACTTACCAAGATTTGTTGGCATTTGATCAAAGAAAAACACAGAATTAAATCAAATGAGAAATTACTTTCAGAGCGTTATAGCTTTCAATGGTTTTTCTACTGACCAAGTTTAAAGATCTAAGGTTGATAAAAAGACCTTGGGCTTTGAACAAAAACAAAACTGAATTTGATGATAAACCTATGTTTGAAATGGAAGAGGATCAAGTTAAAGCTTGTGTAATAAAATGGGCTTAGAACTTTGGATATAATTTAAGATAGAACAATGGGAAAATATGTGGTCAAAAGGGCTGAAATTTATTTGTATTTTGATCATGAAAAGATTTTTAAATAAAATGATGTAAAGACAGTATATGATCCTAGAAAAAAAATGGCCAAAATCCATAAAGGGATTTCAAAGCTATGTTGAAGTATGAACAACAAGCAAGAGACATTTTATCATATATGGAGGATGTGTGAAAAGGCTAAAAAGATTTGGGTTCAAATACATAATTTAATACAGAAGATTGTGATAGGTAATATCTAATCAAAGCCTAATTTTGCCCCCCCCCCTTCCTTTTGGGACTGATAGATGATTGCTGGTCACAACATAATGGAATAATGCAATACCAACATTGAAATTTAATATTGAATTAAATTAATATTGTTAATATTGAAATTAGTTGAAATAGATAAATTATCTGATTTTTTTTTTTGAAGGATTGGAAAGGATTGTAGAAAAAAGGAATTAACATGAAAACTGCATTTTGATAATTAGTACACTTGTCCCTCCCGATTTGTGGGGAATCAGTTCCAGACACACATACACCCCACAAATCAGAAAAAATGCAAATATTCAAGACCCCATTGATTATAATGGCCACATGCCTCGCTGGGTTTGCCGTCCATGAAGAATCAAAACTGCGGACAGCAAGGTCACCAACAGGGAGGAACAAGTGTATTAGTAGGTTTAACAGAAGTATATGAAGTAAATTTTTAGTAGCATAAGTTAGACTTTCTATATTTAGACTAATAATCTCTAAAAAGCAAGCCAGAAATTTCTCTCCCTTTTTTTCTGGTTGTTTTGTAGTGGTTTTTTTCTTCCCCTTTTCTTATTTTTCTCTTCCCTTTCTCTTTCTTCTTCTTTTTTTTTTTGTTCTGTCTTCTATTTACAAGTATGTTTGTAGTTTTTTAGTAGTTTTGTGTTATTTACAGTTCTTAACATATTGGGAAATTCTTATTAAAAATATAGTCTCTTTATCTATGCCGATGACACCATCTGTATTTTGCAAAGGGGGTTGGGGTATTTGTATAGGCCACCCATCAGCATACGTTCTATAGCCATTTCACAGAAAAACACATACCAATATTAAAAGACAAAAGACATTTATTTGCCTTGGAAGGGAGTTTGCTCAAGCCTTGCAAGCTTAAAGTGTCATAATCTGTAGCTCCCATATGCTTAACTATGGAAAACATCTGGTTCTGAATTTCAAGGCCACCAGTGACTTTGGATTAAATTAAACTGTGCAGGGATACTGATCTGGACAAGGTTTCCCCATTTATGGATGCATATATGTAGTTCTTAAGAAAGGTGCAAATAAAATCTGCCACAAAAGAGTTAAAATGGCTTGTATAAATGACCATTAACTGCCAAGTCTTGCATTTGCCTTATGTGCCCCAGGTCTGTTAGCGCAGGGGAAAATGAGTCCATACGCAGAAGACAGACAGACAGGTAACAAACGCCACTGGAAATTCTGGAAGTAGTTGTAGGCAAAAACTCCTTCATCCAAACAGAGTTTTACTCACACTGCTGAAGTTCTTCTGAAGAGGCTTTTAATCTTAGTTGCAGCAAATATTTACAAACATGATAGAGCAATATTTACATCATCCGACATAATGCCACTATTCGGCATCCATCTAACCACAATGCATTGGAACATTCTTACTTATATACTTGTCCCTCCACATTCACTGGGGTTAGGGGCACAGGGCCCCTGTGAATGTTGAAATTCCACAAATAACAAAACCACTATGCTTTTACTTGAGAGGACCCCTCAAGGAATTTCTACTTCCTCCAGTGCAACTCTGTGGTCAACATCTGCTGGACATTTACCACAGAACTGCACTGGAGGAGCTACAAATGCCTAGTGGAGTGTTCTCTCTAGGAAAGTTTAGGTCCTTCAGTGTGACTTCTGGTTAAAGGTGACCACAGAGATACCCTGGAGGGCCTAGACCAGGGGTAGGCAACCTAAGGCCCGGATGCGCCCCCCCCCCGAGGCCTTTGGACTGGCCCCAGGCCGGTCCTGCCACCACCGCCACCCCCCGCCATGATGATATTGATTATTGTTATTACTTGTTCTTGGGGTTTTCTTGGCAAAATCTCCACAGGGGTTTTGCCATGGCTTTTCTGGGGCTGAGAGAGTGTGCATGTATATATATTTACAATTATATATATATATATATATATATATATATATATATATTTGGTGCTTCGGCCCCCAATTGTCTGAGGCACAGCAACCCGACCCCCGGCTCAAAAAGGTTGCCTACCCCTGGCCTAGACATTCCTAGAGAGAACATATTAATAAAATCTGTGAATAATCAAATCGAACCTGCAAATGTGGAGGGACAAGTGTGTACACAAACTCTGGCTAGGATTCTGACCCAAACACCTGCCAATGTTTCATCATTTTCCTGTCACACACCCACAGTGACTGTGCAGTTCTGAACTGTTACCACACAACTTCCTGCTAAAGTTTCATCAGCTTCCTCTGAGTCAGCTTTTCTCCTTTATGCACACTCACTTTTGCACATACTGAGCTCAGGGCACCTTTCACCTTTGTTCCATACTGCAAGAATCTAGGACATTTTACAGTCTGTGGCAAATTCTCACTGACAAGGTCACCTGTCAACTTATGGCAATCTCATAACATAGCTAGAGGAGAATCCTACCTAAGTAGGAAACTCTGAGTTTGGGTTTCATAAAGTCTTTCCAAAGAACAACCAATGACATATCTTAAAGTTTAAAATAAATAAATAACGTAAACCCAGTTTGGATATAAACTCCAGCATCCTTTCTAATCTCAAAGGAAATATAATGTAAAACCTATTGTTGTTATGACATTCTTTCAAGTTGACTCTCAACTTATGGTGACCTTCCTCTTGGCAAGAAATATTTAGAGGTGGTTTTGCCAGCTCCTGCCTCTGAAATACAGCCTTATAGCACCCGGTATTCATTGGCGGTCTCCCACCCCAGTACTAACCAGGGCTGACCCTGCTTAGCTTCTGAGATCAAAGCTGGTGCCTTTAAGAAGGTGTTTGAGCCCCCCACAGGCACATCTGCTTAACAACAATGCAAATCTAAGTGAAGACCCAGAGAAGCACCTCAAACAACAGAGGCAGCTTCTACTACTCCTCCTCCTCTTCAGCCCGTTATCTCTAAACCGAGCATCTTCCAAAATCCCTAGCATCCTTTCAGAAGCTAAGGCGCTTTCTCTCTGTTCTCCCAAAGTGGGTCTTGAGGCTGCTAGAGAGGCGAAAGGGACAGGTGCTGCCCTTCCAAGCGTCGAAGGGAGTTTGGTCGGTCCCTGAAACCCCCGAGGAAATGTTTGCTTTCTCCCCTCGGGGCCCTTCATTCTCTGCTCCCGCCAAAATGGGAAGGGAAAGAATGAGGGGAGACCTGGAGAACGGGGGCTGCATCCAGACTGGAGAAATAACCCGGTTTGGCACCGCTTTAACTCTTTCTGGCTCAAGGCTATGGAATTCTGGGAACTGGAGTTTGTTGTGGAGCCCAGAGCGGAGCTCTGCTCCGCTCTGGGCCCCACAACAAACTCGTTCCCAGAATTCCATAGCCTTGAGCCAAGACACTTTAAAGCGGTGCCAAACCGGGTTATTTCTCCAGTGCGGATACAGCCAAAGTGACCAGCCATCCTCCTTTCCCAGTACCTGTCCCTTTATTTCAACCTTCTCCTCAGGAGCAATACCCAAACGCCCTCCCTTTCGACTTAAGAAGCAAGCATTTACATTTACATTAGCGTTTGGGGCTTTTTCCTCCTCCCCTCCCCGAGGCAACGTCCTACATTTCTTGCTGAACGTCCTCCCTTCTGCGGTGCCCCTCCCCCCCCCGTCCTTCTCGGCGGCGAGGACCACTCCGCTCCCGCTGTTTTTCCGCGACAGGAGGCGGCCCAGGAGCAGCGCCGCCTCCGTTCCGCCGCGTGGAGTCCTAGGCGTTCGGGCGGCAGGAAGAAAGAAAGAAAGAAAGAGGCGATGGAGGAAGCCCTGGGAGCCGCCCCTGGAGAGGCACTTACCAGCCCAGGCTGCAGGGGACGCTCGCTCTCCCGCTCCTTGCTCTCTGGCGCCTCCCTGAGGCTGGCGGGAGCGTTACCGCCGCCGCCGCCGCTGCTGCAGCCACTGGCGCCGGGTGGGCTTCTCTCTCAATCTCCCTCACAGGCGGCTCCCTCCGCGGCCGCCCCGCCCAGCTCCTCCTACTGGCCCCGACCCTCAGTCCTGGAGCCCGGAGCCCCGTCGGACGGAGCAAGCATCCCTGCTTCAGGCCTTGCCCTCCCGCCTTAGGCCTTGCGTAGTCCCGCGCCCTTCCGTCCCCTGCGCCGCTGCCGCCGCTCCTCCCTCCTTCCAGAGCCAGAAAGAGAAAATGGCGCTCGATTTGTCCCAGGAAGTGACGTCCCGCCTCATTTGCATACCAGCCAGTGGACCAATGAGGAGAGGCTTGCTCCAAGGCTCCCATTGGCTGCCTCCATCAGCCCCTAACTCTCCAGCAAGGCTGGGGTTAAAAGTAGACCTCCTTGGGGAAGCTTTGAGACTTTTGCACACATACACACACACCCTACATCACCTCACTGACACACCTGTTACCTTTGCTGCCCCTCTCAGCTCTTGCTTTGACACCTCTATCCAACACAAACACACACAAGAAGTGCAAAGTCTCGTGTGATTTTGTGTTGTGACGTCACCTGAGGAGGGGGTGAGTGGGTGGATGGGGCCTGGTGACGTCATCTCATGTGATGCTGTCACGTGGTCATGCAGCAGAGCAATGGCTCATTTGCATAGAAGGTTGTGGAAGCTTCATTTGCATCACCAGTGCCTCTCTCTCTCTTAAATTCCCCTTCTTATATCCAAGAGCCAATGGGAAACAGCCATGTCAAGAAACTGGCCACCAAAATCACCTCAGAAATAGGGTTTCACACTTGGAGTGGCTCATAGGCCTTGAACCAAAGCCAGAGGGTTTCTTTGTGTCTATCCAGACTGGAGAAATAACCTGGTTTGGTACCGCTTTCAACTATTTTGGCTCAAGGCTATGGAATTCTGGGAATTAGAGTTTGTTGTGGGGCCCAGCTGGAGAAATAACCTGGTTGGGCCCCACAACAAACTCTAATTCCCAGAATTCCATAGCCTTGAGCCAAGACACGTAAAAGCAGTACCAAAAAGCAGTTATTTCTCCAGTCTGGATACAACCATTATTTCCACCTGGAAGGATCATCTCAAGGAGGTTTTGAGTTGCCTTCAAAGGGCGAAGAAAGGGGTTAAGTTAATTAGTTCATCTTCCAAATAGCAATCCTGTGGTAATAAATTTTCCTCATGTCATTCAGAACCACTTTAAAATGTTGGTGAGGGGCCCTCCGCATGACCCATGGAGGTGTGAAACAAAACCAATGTTATAAACATAGCTAGAGGAGAATCCTACCTAGGGAGGAAACTCTTTCTTTTGGTTTTATTAGGTCTTCCCGAAGCACAATCTTACATTTCGTAAATATATAAAATTTATAAAGATATAAACAAAATGCATATCTTACATTTCGTAAAACACATAAATAAATAATGAAAGTAAACCCAATTGGGATATAAGCTCCAGCCTCCTTTCTGATCTCAAAGGAAATACAATGTAAAATTTATTGGGGTGGTCATCTTCCTTCACATTGACTCTCACTTACGGTGAACTCCTTCAAGGGTTTTCTTGGACAGACTTGTTCAGAGGAGGTTAGCTATTCCATTCCTCTAAGGCTGAGAGAATGTGACTTGGTCAAGGTCCCCCAGTTGGCGTCCATAGCTGATTAGGGATGTGACCCTCGATTAATTCTTTGCTCGCAGAGAGACGGGAAGAGTCTGACCCTGTCAATTCTCCTCCAACTCTACGCCGCATTTGATGTCAAAGATTCTTGGAGTCCTAGTTAAACACTTCAATCGCTACATCACAATTGACAGCCATATTGTACTGACATTGTATTCCTGTCTATAAATATCACAACCCACTGTCACAATAGCAAGAAATAAGCCACTGAGAGCCCGTCACAATTAATACATGTACTGGTGGCAACAATATCCTACATGCTATTTGGGACATGGAGCAATGAGCCGTTTGGCTGGAACAATCCATTGGGTTGTTTTCCATGTTGTCTTCCATTTGTACTGTATAATATTTTCACTTTTTATGAAGTACTGTAAAATCAGACCATGCAGCAGCAAATCCCCTTCTTTGAAGGTAACCTTCAGATCAGATTGTTGATGGGGGATGAGAAGAGGATGGCTTTAAATAAAGAGCAAACATCTGCAGTTGATTCAGAAGAATGATCAAATACTCGAGGAACAAGCAGCAAGGACATCACAAAAAGGTTCGACATGAGGCCATCTTGGTCAAACATCTTTGCTCGCAGAGAGACAGGAAGAATTGATTCTCCTCCTCCTCTACATCCCATTTGATGTCAAAAATTCAAAGTTGGGAAGTAAGTGACCAAAACTAACATTTGTGGTGTCTCTATAGAGGAAAACAAATGTTCCTGACCTGTAATCACACTGACCTGTTCAAATGATGCACGGGGCCAAAACAAATGAAGCAACGGCACAATTTGGGGCGAGTAAAAAGAGTCCTCTCTTGCTTCAGATCAGTGTGGATCAGGGCCAAAACAATCAAGGCCAAAACGAAGCAACGGCACAATTTGCCGTTTCAGATCAGTGTGGATCAGGGCCAAAACGATCAGGGCCAAAATGAAGCAACGGCACAATTTGGGGCGAGTAAAAAGAGTCCTCTCTTGCTTCAGATCAGTGTGGAGACCCTAGACATGTGGACCGCACACCGGTCCAGGGACAGGGGACAGGCAAGACATTGACCGCCGCTGAGAACTTCCAGCTCTACTTCCAGGACTGCATGGTTCCTCCAGTGGCATTCCTTTTGCAGCTATGCATATTGACTGCACAGGCTCACATTGCACAACCATTCCACAACCATTGCAGACTTGTATTGATTGCATAAGTGCACATTAGTCCAACAATACCATCAGTACAGCACAGTGACATTAAATAAGATGGCCATTGCCCCTACGAGCCATGAGGGAAAAGAGAGAGGGGTCTCCTGGAGAGTGTGCAGACAGCACTGTCGGTATCAACCCATTGTGGATGCCACTTCTGTGGACACGTCGTCCTCCCTTCGGATCTGGAAGCTCAAACAGTAAGACAAGTTTTCCCATCAATGCAGACACAGCCATTGGTACTTATATTAAATTACTTTTTAAAACAACAAGGGCATAACAAAGTCACATTTCAGGGTAATACAACAAGTGAAGAATGATGGTAATATTATTTCAGCTGCAGGATGTAATGTGTAACATTTTCTACTTACATTTTAAAAGCATTTTAGAATCATACAGTAGTTTGATTTTTTTAAGTTTTACTCCATTTTCTTTTCAGTCTTAAGTTTAATATATTTTACGCAATGAGCAATTAAATGGTATAATGCATGAGCTGCTTTTTTAAAACTTTTTAAAAATTACATTAAAATATAAGCTATGCAGATGACACCATAATACTATCATATAAGATATGCAGATGACACTATAATACTAGCAGAAAATAACAAAGATTTGGAACAACTGCTGGGAAAAGCAAAAGGAAAAAGTGCTAAGATAGGCTTACGGTTGAATGTTAAGAAAATAAAAATAATGAAAAGAGGTGGTGGTGAAAGTGAAATACCTGGTTATCGAAATTACATCCAATAACAACCAGTTATATGAAAATCATTATGTAAAGGGCTGGAAAGAAATTTTAAAAAGACCTTGAGAAATGGAAATCAATGAACTTCTCTCTGTTAAGTAGTATATCAACTGTAAAAATGAATATCCTGTCTAATATTATGTTTTTATTCCAAATGATTCCAGTTCAGATAACATCAGATGAATAGTTTAAAACTTTAAACAATGTAGAAAGAACTTATCTGTTTTTATATAGAGGAGCAAAAAAACAAGAATAAGATTTAAGTTATTGACTGATGCAAAGGAAAGAGGAGGATTTGGACTACCCAATTCCAAACTTTATTTTAATGTCATGCCTGGTGTGGATGAAGGAATGGATACTATTAAATAATAAGAAGCTTCTAAATCTAGAGGGTTTGATATGCAGTTTGGCTGGCATGCCTTCCTATGGGATAACAAGCTCAAAGCCCAATCATCTTTCAACAATCATGTGACCAGGAAAGCTTTGCTAAAAGTATGGGTTAACTATAAATCAATATTATGGTCTAAAATCCTTCGTGTTTATCACTTTGGAAGCCTTTTCCATAAGAAATCTAGGAGTTGCAGACCCATGGCTAACATATTTGCTTACTGAGCAAAGGTGTACGTTTTCAGTTAAAAGAAAGAAAGCAATTAGAAGAAGAATGTCTTGCTATACAATGGTTCCACTATCTACAAATATCAGAAAGATTTAGGTTAGATAATAAGAATTTGAATTTTGATCCGACAAATAATAAATTTAAAAGTTATTTGGAGAAGGAAGAGATTCTCTGCATGTGATTGTGAGAATCTATAAACTATTATTGAGATATAATACAGAAGATGAGCAAATCAAGGAATGCATGGTGAGTTGGTCTAGGAATGTAGGTCATAACATACATTTATGAAATGGGGAGAATATGTGGACCAAGGACATCCAAAGTTTGATATGTTACCATTTAAGAAAAAAAATGTCTACAAAATGATGTATCAATGGTACATGTCACCAGACAGAATATAAAAAATGTATAAAGAAGCCAATAACAAATGCTGAAAATGTGACAAAGAGGTGGGGACCTTCTTTACATGCGGTGGCATTGTCATAAAGCTAAGAAGTTTTTGCTATTGGTAAGATAAAGAATGCAGAAAATTTTGAAAACAAAACTTAACTTTATGCCTTGCTGGGATTTTTTTGGCTTTGACAGACAGATAGAAAAAAGATGGCTGGACTGGCTCAGCATATGATAACAGCAGCAAGAATGACCTACGATAAATATTGGAAGATCCCAAAGATTCCAACTGAGGATGAATGGATTTGTAAATTACTAGAGATTGTGGAGATGGATAAATTATCACAACTAATGAAAGAAAGCTAAACCCAGAGAACAGTTCTTGCAAGAATAGAACCCGCTTACAGCTTATTTGTAGCTAAGGGAGGGGGAATCAGCAGGCTTTGAACTGTGATTGATTTTATTTAGGTTAGGAAGGAGATGGTATTATAAGGAAAGGGTGATGTTTTCTTCTTCTTCCTGTTTTAGTTACAAAATGTTTAAATTAAGAGTAAACTGAATACAGGAAGTTTATATATGAAGGGAACGGGGAAAGGGATTAAGGGATAGGCCGTTTATCTTGGCAAACGGAAAGTCATTTTTTTTATTTACTGTTTTGTTCTATGGACGTTATCACACGGGGTCAAATCTGCTGGTTAATCCACACAAATCCCAAACAGAAACTGGTTTTGTGCCTCGCGCTTTCACACGACGTCGCACAGAAGCTGGACAGAAAGTGGACAGAAACTGGTGTTAACCGAGATCTTTTGAAATTCGGTTGTTTTGAGGAAATGCAAATGCGAAATTAAGGTAATTTTGCATTTGTCGTAATGTGAAAAGCAAATGCGCATTTGGAAGCATTTCCCCGCATTTTCCCATGGTTCCGCGGGCTCCTCGAGGCAGCGTCTCCTTCCCCCTCAGCAGACGGCTTAAAGGGCCATCTTGGGGGCAGGGAAGGGGAGGGGCAGCCGCACGATGGGCACCCCAACCCCTTCCCCAGGTCGTCCTCGGAGCAGCTGGCCCTCCGCATGGCTGGCGTTCCAAGGAGGACCTCCCGCCGCAGCATTTGCACACGCTGCAGCAGAAGAGTCGGCGAAGGTGCACCGCAGCCTTTTGCGGCGCACCTTCGGCGACTTGAAGTACGGGCGACCGTGGGCCACCTCAGGAAGCTGCGCTGTGGGGCCTAGGTATCCCCACACCTCGGCCCCGCGGCGCGGCTTCGCCACCCCTGAAAGGAGCGCTAAATTGGCGCTCCTTTCACAAGTCGCCGAAGGTGCGCCTCAAAAGGCTGCGGCGCACCTTTGGCGACTCTTCTGCCACAGTGTGTGTGAACGCTGCAGCGGGAGGTCCTCCTCGGAGCTCCAGCCGTGTGGAGGGCTGGCTGCTCCGAGGACGACCTGGGGAAGGGGTGACAGCCGCGGCGAGTGACAGCCGCGGCGAGCATAGCTATATCTGCACATGTGCTAGTACATTTACGGGCTTTTCTCACTTGTGTGTGAACATTAAATGCGGTGTTAGCATGAGCTTACTGTAATTTCGCAATGAAGGTAATTATGTGTGAAAGCCATTTGAGGAATCAAGGTTTATTTCCGGTTTATTTTCGGTATTTCTCATTTCTACTTTATTATCACTTTGTGGCCCACGTGTGATAACGTTCTATGTTTGTTTTGGGGTTGTTGTTTTTTTAGAGGAGATTATATGTATATAGGGGAATGTTGGGTGTTGTAGTGGAATGTGGTTTTACAAATATGTGTGTGTTAATATATCATTAAAATATACTATTAAAAAAAGAAAATAAAATAAAGTTAAAATAATAACCATGGAGGATTTACATAAATTCAACCTAGGTTATGAGAAAATTTAAATTGTTAAAGACTTCCCATACCTTGGATCAATGATTGATCAGAACGGAGGTTGCAGTGAAGAAATTAGAAGAAGTCTGGGACTGAGGAAAGAAGCTATGAAAGAACTAGACAAGATCCTTAAGTGTAAAGATTTAACACTGAACTCTAATGTTAGGCTCGTCCAAGCCGTAGGATTTCCCATCACCAGGTACAAATGTGTGAACTGGACAGGGAAGAAAAGTGACAGAAAGAAAACAAACTCATTTGAAATGTGGTGCTGCAGAAGAGTGCTGAGGATACCGTGAACAGCCAAAAAGACAAACTAATGGATTAAGCTTGAGCTCTCCCTGGAAGCCAAGATGTTCAAACTGAGGCTATCATACTTCGGCCACATCAGGAGAAGACACGACTCACTAGAAAATAATACTAGGAAAAGTGAAGGGCAGCAGAAAGAGAGGAAGACCACATACTAGATGGATAGACTCAAACAAGGAGGCCAGAGCCCAGAGCCTGCAGGACCTGAGCAGAGTGGTTGAGGATAGAGTGTCTTGGAGATGTCTAATTTATGGGGTTGCCATGAGTCGAATTCGACTCAAGGGCAGTTAACAACAGCAAGTACAACAAAATATGCTGGTATTTTTAGTCCCTGTTGTCCTGTCCACCACAAAAATGTCTCCTCCAAGAACTTCTCAAGAATTGAGGTTGGCCTTCATGTGGAGATTCCTTACTTTTGGATTAGACTGAAAGGAATTGCTCCCTATTACTATGAATCATGCAGGTTCCTGTCTAATTGCCACATTACCACCCAGACAATGAACACACAAGTTTACCTTTGAGCTAGTCAGTTGAAATATCCCTATCTCCTTAGACAAGTCAACAGGTTCAGACATGACCTTGATGACTGTAATTATGCCTTCTGTTATAAAGAATTCATATTATTTATCCTATAATATAGTCCTTCTTATGTATAGGCAGCTATATGGAAGCCAACCAGCTGCTCAGGAACCTCGTTGACCTTTATTTTAAAATCTCCAAAGTCAAATTATTGTTCTTGTTGCACTGATACAGTCTGGGTCCAGCTTCTGAGCTACTGATTCCTTTGTGTGCATTTTGAACACTATTGCTCCCCTTGGAGTTTGGATTGTAATTGTAGTTTATTCATTTTGACGTTCCCTCATATTGAGGACTCTCAGCAAAAAAGATAATTCTGGTCCAGATGTCTTCTGACTGTCTGCTTTTCTCTAGTGATTATTCCCGATTTCCTGGATACAGAAAAGTTCCTACCATGTTCCTAGTAAACCACCCTGTTGCCACATTTGACCAGAGTGGTCTGTTTGCCTTACATGCATAGAGAGAAAGCTTTATCCTAGTAAAGGGCTCACTGAGTCCAGTGCCAGTTACATATGTTACAGGAGCACTTATTCAGCTGTGAAATCACATAGGCCATTGCACTCTCTGTATGAGTTACTCTCTTTGAGTCCAAGAGAAGTTTTACGCATGTCCTCCTAGTGGGTTTCACATGGGCAACTGGTTGCTCACTGAACATAATGTTGGTTTATGAGCCTCATAGCATGAGAAAACCAAGCCAAATTGGAGCCAGAGAGCATGGCTTTCTCTGTGTCTTACTGCATGACGTTGTACCACTTAAGTTTTCTTCCTGCGGGAGACGGTGGTCAAAGTGTCTATTGTTTAATGGATTTTTCAAGCTAGAAAAAAAAAAAAAGACTTGCTTTGATTACCATTTCCCATGGGAAGATAACTTAAGTGCTATAACATCATGTGGTAAGGCGTGGAGAAAGCCACTACTCTCTGGCTGTTTTGTCTTTGTTTTCTTATGTGATAAAGTCTGATCCACTGTGGTTCTTCTTTTGTTTTCATTGTCAAATTGCTATTTGATTTCCCGTATCTTGTAGAAGAGGTCTCTTGTTCTTCCTTTTTTCTTGTTGGCTTCTATTTCTCTGCAT
This sequence comes from Phrynosoma blainvillii, assembly GCA_026167975.1. Classification (NCBI taxonomy): domain Eukaryota; kingdom Metazoa; phylum Chordata; class Lepidosauria; order Squamata; family Phrynosomatidae; genus Phrynosoma; species Phrynosoma blainvillii. The sequence continues at coordinate 97,030,527 of JANUYF010000004.1, read as the reverse complement.
TTATTTATTATTATAGTAATTCTCTTTTGGCAGTAAGGCAAGGGGGTATGCCCTTCCCCCCCCCCATGGAAGCCCCCCCCCCAGTCAGTAACACCACTGCTGTGTCCTTCCTCATTAATAACTTTTGCCATCTTCAACTCACTCTGATACCATTTGGCCACATGTCCCGGTTTTTATCTGTGAAATGTTGGAGGGTATACCTTATGTATTAACCCCTCCATAACAGCCTGTGTGCACATTTTATGTCAGTGGGGTAAAAACATGCTTAAGATAAGTACAATCAGCCTGCACATCTGATTTGGTAGTTAGATCAGGCAATATGGACCAAACATGCCTCATATACCTCAAAGCAACAGTGACATATAGTAAGAATCTACTATAGAGATACTTGTCCTATGAGATCTCATTTCATATCTAAAATGTTCTAAGCCTTTTCTTCTCTTCATATGGGACATAAATTATCACAGTACCACTGTGGCATTTTCTTATATCACTTCAAGCCTTCAGTACTTACTGCCACGTCACACCAGTGCTACCTGTGACCTTGCTGCTGTAATGCCAATTATTTCTTGTCGATGTATCATACATCTTGCAAAACATTTGTTCCCATCATGAATACACCACCAATACAAACACATCTACAGTGCAAGGAAAGGAATTACACACTAGGGCTCAAACCTGGCTCTGGGAAGCCAATCTACAATGAGTACTAAAACAACCTCCCAGCCACTTTTCTATGGAATGCTGTGCCTAGGGAACTGTGCTTACTTACATATTTTGGGAGTTCAAACAAAAATCCATCAGTGATACCTTTATTGGCCAACCAAAATGCACAATATACTTGTTGCAAGCTTTCGAAGTTCCATGGGCTTCTTCATCAGGCATGATGTTACAAACCAAACAGGAGAAAAACAATTGGAGATGTTAGTCAGATGCCTATATGTTGTTTCATTAGTTAAGCTGGTATATGATGGGAGGATATCTTTTGCAGGCAGGATCCTCCTCCTCCTGGCCCTGTGGCAATAGGGAGATTGGCAAAGTCCAGGAAATTTAAAATCCATTTGCATCTCAACAGGGACCCCTCTTTTGCAATCCAATATGTCTCCATTCCAGTGAGGCCACAGGCCTCTTTGTGGCTTCGAAAGCTTGCAACAAGTATATTGTGAATTTTGGTTGGCCAATAAAAGTATCACTGATAGATTTTTGTTTGAATTTGCTAAATGGCCAACACAGCTATCCATGAATGTTTTCTGTATTTTGGGAATGAGATTCTAAGATCCCATCTCAGTATTTCTTATATCCATGTAATTTAAGCACTGAATATCATCTTCACTACACACAAACACAAAACCCCATGCATCCAAATAGAGTAAAATTTGATAACCTCAATTTTTTAAGAATGTACATCCATGATCTACAGGGACTTAATCACACTAAGGAAATCCCAACAATGTAAATAGTAATTGCTTGTTGTTGTTGTATGCCTTCAAGTTGTTTCTCACTTATGTTGACCCTAAGGCAAACATAGGACACCATGGTTAATGGCTTGAGGACTGGACCAACTGTAGTGGGCAAAACAGGAAGGGAGACCCTCAGAATATCCAGGAAAGTAGAGTTTATTTTTATGTTGACGGACTCTCAGACAGGTTAGCCCCGTGACTTGAGAGCTCCTCCCTCAGTTAATCAACATCCTCATATACCATCTTACACAGCTAGTTTATAATTACATTCACATATGCATAATTCAAAATTTTCATTGGTTACAAGATATAGTTTCAATCTCCACCTTTGTTGATTACATATTAAACTTCTACTTGCCATGCGTAAACTATTTTGGCATTACTCATCAACACCTGGACTCATTAATTGGGTCCTATCTTTTTAGTTTCCTTACTTTACTCCCAGTCCATACTATCAATCTTATTGACATCAACAACCATTCCTTTTCCTATCTCTGTGGCTCTGAAACAAGTCTTCCTGTCTTCAAGGTCATTTTGACCAGAAGCAACCTTCCTTGCTATCTTTTCCAGTGAAGCCAAAACTAAAAGCCTTTTACAATTGCTTTGCAAATGCAGTTTTAAACACAGAATATGAGACCCCAAGGATCATCCAATCCAGCCCGCATTAGCCATGAGCTTTGTTGTTTCTTTTACATTATTTCATCCCGTGCACATGACTGTGGACATCACGGTTTGATTCTCCACCCAGCCATAGAAACCCACTGGGTGACCTCAGGTGAGTTTTTGTCAGTCCCCAAAACCTGTGTGATAGGTTCGTGTTAAGGTTGCTATAAGTCAAGAATGACTTGAAGGCACACAATGCAAACTGCCTCAACATTTTTATAATTATAGGCACTGTTGTTGTTGTTGTTGTTGTTGTGTACCTTCAAGTCACTCCTGACTTGTGGCAACCCTAAGGCAAACCTATCACAGGGTTTTCTTGGCAGTATTTGTTCAGAGAGGGTTTGCCTTTGCTTTCTTCTGAGGCTGAGAGTGTGTGACTTGCTCAAGGTCACTCAGAGGGTTTCCTTGACTGAGCAGGGATTTGAATCCTGGTCCAGAGTTGCAATCCAGCACTCAAACTGCTACACCAAACTGAATCTCTGTCACTGATAGAGATTTTTAAAGTTTTTTAAAAATTAGGAATATATATCATAGAATGAAAGAGTTGGAAGAGACCACCTGGGCCACCCAGTCCAACCCCTTATCATGCAGTATAACACAATGAAACCACTCCAGATAGAGGGCTAACCAGCCTCTGTTTAAAAACTTCCAAAGGAGACTCCATCACACTCTGAGGCAGCATATTCCACTATCGAACAGCTCTTACTGTCAGGAAATTTTACCAAATGTTTAGGAAGAATCTCTTTTCCTGTGGTTTGAGAAGCTTGCTCCATCTTCAATAACACATCTCTTCAAATATTTAAACATGGCTATTATGTCACCTCTTAGTCTTCTTTTCCCCAGGCTAAACATATGCAGCTCCCTAAGATGCTCCTCACAGCACGTTTTCCAGATCTTTCACCATTTTGGTCACCCTCCTCTGGGCACACTCCAGCTTGTCAACATCCTTCTTGAATTATGGTGCCCAGAACTGGACACAGTATTCCAGGTGAGGTTTGACCAAAGAAGAATAAAGTGGTGCTATTACCTCTCTGTCTAGACCAGGGGTAGGCAACCTTTCCCCTTTAAGGTCCGAGGGACTTCAGCTCCCAGAATCCCAGGAGCTATTGGCCAACATGGGACTATTGGCCAACATGGCTGAGGCTTCTGGGAGCTGAAGTCCCTCGGCCCTTAAAGGGGAAAGGTTGCCTATCCCTGGTCTAGACACTATACTCCTATTGATGCAACTTACCCCCTCTGCAGACCAGGGCGTCGGGGACACCCTGGTCTGGAGCGCTGGCAGAGCTCAGCCTCCACACTGCGGCGCTCCTCCGGCGACTCTAAAAGGAACACCAAATTGGCGCTCCTTTTAGATGTCAGGGAAAGTGTGCCCTAAAAGCGGCGGGCGCACTTTCCCTGACTCAAACGCCGTGGCATGTCCGGTCGCCGCAGCGTGAGGTCATCCCCGGAGCGCCGGCCGTGCGGAGGGCCGGCGACTCCGAGGGCGACCTCAGGAAGAGGAAGGGGCGCCGCTCGTGCGGCTGCCCCTCCTCTTCCGGGCCCGGAAGACGGCTCAATTAGCCATCTGCCGAGGCCCTTAGGGCCTTTGCAGACTGCCAGAAATAGTGCAAATTGAGTCCACTTTAAGGGTTAGGGTTAGGGAATCATGGGGACTGTATTTTATTGTGGCACCAGAGCTCTCTGACAGAGAAGGCTCAATGTCTCAGAAAAAAAACAATTCCCATCACTCCCTAGCACTAACCCTAACCCTTAAAGTGGACTCAATTTGCACTATTTCTGGCAGTCTGCAAAGGCCCTCAGAATCATACCAGCTTTTTTACCTGCCGCATCACACTGCTGACTCATGTTCAGCTTGTGAATTACTAAGACTCCTAGATCCCTGTCACATGTTCTGTTGTCAAACCATCCTATACCTGTGCATTTCATTTTTTTCTGCCTTTTTTTCTTCCTAAGTTTGTACATTTCTCCCTGTTGAAATTCATTTTGTTAGTTTTGATCCAGCTTTCTAATCTGTTAATGTCATTTTGAATTCGTATCCTGACCTTTGAGGTATTGGCTACACCTCCTAATTTGATGTCATCTGCAAATTTGAGGAGAATACCCTCTCTGTCAACTCCTCTCCTAATTTGGTGTCATCTTTATATGATATGCCATATGATATGATATATGTCATGACCGGGCTACATTCAGTGTTGTCCAATCGAACTTCTACACCAACAACAGGACTTCTTCTCCACTTCCCTACAAAACCATATATGCCGAAAATTTATTTTGGAGCAAGCATGGACAACTGCACACTGGTTTTTGTTCCCTTGCTTCTCTGGCGGGCTGCGCTTACATTTGTTTGTTTATTTATAACAGATAAAAACATTTAAAACAATGCAGGGATAAAGACATAAAATGCAAATTAAAACACTCTTTAAGAACTTTTAAAAACAAAATTAAAACAGTCCTTAAAAATAATGTATAAAACAAAAAATGAAAACAGACAGAGTGGTTTCAAACCACAAAAGAACCAAACTGTTTAGCTGCTTGATGCAAGTTCAAAAGAGATGGAGCCAGGCAAAGTTCTCTAAAACCTTGAGACATTGTTAATTTGTTGTAATGTATTATTGTATTATTGTTGTTTATTTTGTTATAATCTAATAGGGTATCCTATTGTTCACCGCCTAGATTGGCTACCCAGTGGGGCGGTATACAAATAAACCGTATTATTATTATTATTATTATTATTATTATTATTATTATAAAAGAAGCACCCTCCACTGTTGTCCATTCTGCTGGCAGACAGACACTATTGGCTACAACCCCATTATACCAGAATGCTTTTATTATTTTATTTTTTGTTTAGTTGTGTGCATATGGCTAGACTTGAAATCAAAATGGTTGGATCCCATACCCTCCAATATTTCACAGACGCTGCAAACAGGGACATGTGTGGCCAAGCAACATCAGAATGTGGTCAAGATGGCAAAAATATTAATGAGCAGGAACACATAAGCTAGGAAAGGCTGCAGTAGTTTGCTTTTACCAGAGTCTATAGAGAAGGACACGATTCTGCTCCTTCTTCTTCTCTTCCCGCTGCTGAGTTGAGTACAAACTATTTTTGAACTCAGTTTGCAGCAACTGAAGTAAGCTGAAGACAAAGGGGGACAGTGGGAGGAGGAGGAAGGAGAAAGTGGGACAGTTTAAAAAGATGTCGAAAAGTGGGATGCCAGCAGAATGGACAACAGTGGAGAGTACTTCTTTTAGAGAACTTTGCCAGGCTCCATCTGTTTTGAACTTGCATCAAGACTGTTTCTGCCAAGCTGAAAGAGTTGGAGGTTATGTGATCCAAGGTCTGCCTGCCATGGATGGAAACACCAGGCTCCCAGTAGCATGTTTCCCCTCCAATAACAGGACACACACATGCATGCACACATTAATACACACACATGCACTCTAAAGCTCTGTTAAACATTTTCTGGGAACTGGAGGAAGTTAAATGGGATGGAGGTGAGGCAAGAGAGTCTGCTTCCACCAGCCCAGTTATATATGCATAAACCTAGATACTCCCAATATTATTTAACACCTATTTAGCGTCACTCATGAAAGATGCTCTAGTTAGAAAGGGCTTGCAATGTATGTTGGATGGGGGTGGGTGGGAGAAATGATCAAAAAGTTACAAACGAATATAATACCGATTTAAGGACACTGCACAATGACAATAAACGTTTCTTGGAAATGTTAAAACTACAACCTTTTTTTTTCTCTCTTAGCAAATTGCTTATTTGTTCTCACTTGACATTTATCAAGAAAGAAGTCCATGTGTATGGCCGGTCTCAGTTTTAAAAGTGAACTATTATCCTGTGGTGCAAGTAGTTATGAAAAAGCACTTACCATCTTAAAAGGCTTTTGTATAAGTCCATCCTGTCCCAACGCTGATGTGATTTATCATATCCAAAAGGGTTTTCCTGCATAATTCATTTCTCAGATGGAAAGCACAGAAAGCCATACCATCTTTCTGAGTTTTATGGTTGGTTAAAAAAAAATAACATGACTGTTTTGACTGTTTTGCCCCACTTGATGAAAGCAAGTTCCTCCCTCCCACTTCCACAAAGAGGGGAAAATGTGTCATTTGTTGCTTCCCATATTTGTTGAATAACCCCTTGCTTCCTTGTTGTACATTGGCAAAATAAAAAATAAAGCTCCTCCTGCCTATAGGAAGATGCTCACTCCTGATGCTTTTCACGATATTTTCAGAGTCAATAGTTATTAATCCATTTTTATCATCTGTTTTAGAATTCATTAAGGTCTTCTCATGGTTAGTTCCCACTCTTCAATTCTGGATAGACTCTTCTAGGAATTAGGTTAATTTCTTCAGTAATCTTAAACAAGCATTCAGTTCATGTACTTTTTGGTCTTGAGGTCAGTACTTTTTAGTTTTTAACTGATTCAAAACTCAAGCAGAGCTAAATAAACACATAGTTTTAATATCCTACTATTGGGGATAATAGCAGAGATCTATGTAAAAAAAATAGTACACATGTGGATGTCTGGTTTAAAATTTACACTTAGCTATCAAGCTGATTAGGTGCACTTGGGTAAATTATTAGCTCTCAGTCTAACCTACCCAACAGGGTTTGTTGTGAGGATAAAACTTCAATCCTTCTTTTCTTGTCCGTAACAAGCTAAGTGTATTTATATGTATTTATATGTCCAACTGCCGCTTACCATCAGGAGCAGTGCAGAGACTGAGGCCAACGCCGGCAGGGACTGTTTGCCTTCCCCTTTGCCTCCCTCAGAACAACTGTGGAGGCCAGAAGGGCGGAGTCCCACTGCCCTTCCCGAGGCCGGGAATAAGGTAGGGGCGGCTATTGGAGTTGTGCAGGGGAACGGAAGGTATGGTTGTAACAGAGGGAACACATGTTACAAAAGAAGGCGGGATCGCTGTTTGGTAGCTATCCCGCCTTCAGTTCCCTCTGTTTCCCTGAATGGCCTGGAGAGCAGACCAACCATTCCACAGAACCTCACTCTGCTCCTTTGCAATGCCAGGTCAGTTAAAAATAAGACTCATATTATCCAGGATCTTCTCCTGGATGAGGACGCCGACCTGGCTTGCTTTACAGAAACCTGGCTGGGGGAGGATAGCGCCGCTATATGGGCGCAGGCCCTCCCAGCTGGGTATTCTGTTAGTGAGCAGGTGAGGGGAAGTGGGCGGGGGGGTGGGGGTGGCGTGGCTCTGGTTCATAAGAACACTTTGACCTTGACCAGGATACCTGTCCGGAACATAGCCCACTTCGAATGTATGTACCTTAGCCTAAAGACCAGGGATAGTTTGGGGATTCTGCTAGTTTACCGACCTCCCTGTTATCTATCAGACTCCCTCACCAAGCTGACACAGCTGGTCTCTGAGCTGTTGTTGCAGACCCCCAGACTTTTAGTCCTGGGGGACTTCAACATCCCGCTCGAGTCCAGCCTAACAGGTGCGGCTCGGGAGTTCATGGAGACCATGACAAACATGGGCCTATCCCAATTGGTCAATGGGCCCACACATTGTGCAGGTCATACACTCGATGCGGTCTTTAGTACGGAACAGGAATATCCATGGGCAGAGGTGGTAAGTACCTCCGCATTGTCATGGACGGATCATTTCCTGGTCAAGATGGAACTTAGAGCCAGTATCTGCCCCACCGGGGGTGGTGGACCCATTCGGATGGTCCGCCCTCGAAGGCTAATGGAGCCAGTGCGATTCCAGAAAGCCTTAGAGGGTTTAATGGTTGGGAATGCCGGTGATCCTGTCGAAGCTCTGGTTAATACTTGGAACACCGACCTTACCAGGGCTATTGACACGATCGCTCCCAAGCGCCCTTGCCATCCCGCTCTCAACCGTAGGCCTTGGTATACGCCAGAGCTTAGAAGGATGAAGCGGGTTGGACAACGGCTAGAGCGTAAGTGGCGGAAGACTCGACTCTTATCTGACAGAACTCACCATAGGAATTTTCTTCGTTCTTATCGGGAGGCAATACGTGCAGCGAAGAGAGCTTTCTCCTCTGCACGTATTGCGTCTGCAGAGTCCCGTCCAGCAGAGCTGTTTAAGGTGGTGAGGGAGATGACGCAGGTGCCTCCTGCGCCAAACCCCTTACTTAACCCTGTGACAGCCTGCTGTGACGCATTTAACAACTACTTTGCAGATAAAATCTCTCAGATAAGAGCCGACTTAGATGCCACTGTTGAAACAGAGTCTATAGGCGAGGCGTCCAGCGACTCCGTCAATGTAGTTATACTGGATCAGCTTCAATCTGTAAGTACCGAGGACGTGGACAAGCTGCTTGGTAAGCTGAGGAAGACGACCTGCCCTCTCGATCCTTGCCCATCATGGCTGGCCGTCCGGGGGGGGATGCATTGTTGAGGTTCCTCACGGATATCGTCAATGCATCCTTCAGGGAAGGATATGTTCCATCTTGTTTGAAGGAAGCGGCTGTTAGGCCGCTTCTGAAAAAACCTTCCCTAGACCCCCTGGATATGAGAAATTATAGGCCTGTGTCGTTGCTGCCATTTTTGAGCAAGGTAATTGAGAGGGCGGTTGCTCTTCAGCTCCAAGCTGTCTTGGATGAAACCGATTATCTAGACCCATTTCAAACTGGCTTCAGGACAGGCTTTGGGGTCGAGACTGCCATGGTTGCCTTGACCGACGATCTGCGTCTGAGCATTGACAGGGGTAGTGTGACCCTGCTGGTGCTCTTAGACCTCTCAGCGGCTTTTGATACAATAGATCATGGCATCCTCTTAGACCGCCTGAAGGGGTTAGGTATCGGGGGCACTGCTTTGCAGTGGTTCCGGTCCTTCCTCTCGGGTAGGTCCCAGAGGGTGCTGCTCGGGGACAGTAGCTCCAGTAAGAGGGAACTCACTTGTGGGGTCCCTCAGGGGGCTATTTTGTCCCCAATGTTATTTAACATCTATATGAAGCCGCTGGGTGAGATCATACGGAGTTATGGTGCTGGGTGTTATCAGTACGCTGATGACACCCAAATCTATTTTTCCGTGTCTCGTTCGTCGGCCTCGAATTCCAATGGCATCTCCTCTCTCAATGAATGTCTTCGGGCGGTAATGGGCTGGATGAGGAAAAACAGATTGAAACTGAATCCAGACAAGACGGAGGTGCTCACGGTAGCGGCCCCGAAACCAAGAATTGGGTTGCAACCTCCAGTCCTGGATGGGGTCGCACTCTCCTCCAGTGACTGTGTTCGCAGTCTGGGGGTGCTTCTTGACTCGTCGCTCCTGATGACAAATCAGGTAAATGCGACGGTCAGGAGTGCCTGTTATCAGCTTCGGCTGATACGCCAGCTGCGCCCTTTTCTGGAAGTAAGGGATCTCGAGACCATTGTGCATGCACTGGTAACCTCACGCCTCGACTTCTGTAATGCGCTCTACATGGGGCTACCCATGTGCTTGGTTCGGAAGCTTCAATTGGTTCAAAACATGGCAGCCAGGCTTATTTCTGGAACATCTAGGAGGGACCACATCACCCCGGTTTTGAGGTCCCTCCACTGGTTGCCTATTAGCTTCCGAGCCCAGTACAAGGTGTTGGTTATTACCTTTAAAGCCCTAAATGGCTTGGGTCCAAGCTATCTCAGGGATCGCCTCCTTCCATACAATCCTCCCTGCGCTCTCCGGTCCTCTGGGAGGAATTTGCTGCAGCCTCAAAAATCTAGGCTTGCAGTGACCTCCCAGAGGGCTTTTTCTGTTGTCGCCCCCAAACTCTGGAACGGCCTGCCGGATGAGATCCGTCAGTTGACATCACTGGACAGCTTTAAAAAAGCTGTCAAGACGGATCTCTTTCGGCAGGCCTTCCCAGACTGATCACCCCCGCCTTGGGTTCCTTGACTCCTGCGTTCCTCTCGTGGCCCCATCAGTTGTTGATGGATGAGGAATGCAGTAGAGGTTGATTAGGGGGTGGGTTGGTTTTTCTTTGGAGATATTATTATTGTAAGCCGCTTGGATTGTCTGGCAATAAGCGGGATACAAATAAACTTTATTATTATTATTATTATTATTATTATTATTATTGACATCTTCCAACTTCTGTTTGGCATATTTTTAGATCTCTTCCTTTCACACACAAACACGTTCTTCCATCCCATCCACTCTTTGCTTTCTTGCTTTTTTCCTTGCTGAGATTTTGTTGTCTATCAGTTTTCCCTCCAAATAACCTCATGCAGCAACTCAGTCATATGCCTCTCAAATTGTGTTAAGAAATTTCAGTTAATGAAATTCAGTTTCATTAGATCAGTAAAATGAAATCATGAACAAAATTAAAATAGGTCACAAAGGGAGAAAGGCTGTTATCTATAAATTATGTGGCCGATTTAATGGCTGAGTTCAACCTCCTGTTCATCTTTAGCTGTAGTTGTTGCTAATGGTCTGAAACTTGGCCAGTACCTAAAAGTTTCAAACTTTACATGGTAGTAAAAAAATGCCAGTGGCCACATCATTCTTAATCTTTGAGACTAGAAATCATTGGTTCCCAAACTCTGGTTGTCCAGGTGTTTTGGACTTCATCTCCCAGAAGCTCCAGCCAACAGCCAGCAATTCTGGGAGCTGAAGTCCAAAACACCTGGAGGACCAAAGTTTGGGAACCACTGGATTAGACCATGCCCTTTTACTTTCTAGCAATTTATTTAGAAATAAGAATCCTGCATCAAATTTGGATGTTCTACAAACATGTTCGACTACGACTTTGGAGACTAGGGTTCGATTCCCAGCTTGGCCATGAAAGCCACTGGGTGACCTTGGGCAAGCCACATGCTCTCAGCCTCAGAGGAAGGCCATGGCAAACCTCCGCTGAACAAATCCTGCCCCCCCAAAAAGAAAAGATAGGTTCACATTAGGTTCACCATGAAGGCACACAACACACACAAACATGAAATTGTAAAGTTAGCCTTTTATAACTTAGCCAACTTGGCTATAGAATAACAGTGTAGTGCAGTGGTACTTAAAGTTTTTACCCTTAGTACCCCCCTTTACATCTACAAATGGGCATCACAATCGCCACCACCCAAACATAGGACCAAAGCACACTGCAGGAAAAATCCAGTTTGAGACCGCTTTAACTGTCCTGGCTCAGTGCTAAGGAATCCTAGGAACTGCAGTTTGTTGTGGCACCAAAGCTCTCTGACAGAGAGGGCTCAATGTCTCACAAAACTACAATTCCCATAATTCCCTAACATTAAACCAGTGCAGTTCAAGCAGTCTCAAACTGGATCATTTCTGCAATGTGTTTTGGCCCATATTAGTATGCATATTTTCATTCACACATTCATGTGTATTCATATTTTTAACATTTTATAAAGAAATAAAATGGCAAGCAATGGAGTTCATATTAGAACAGATTTATTTAGGTAAGTTCAATATTTAACTTAATCCATGTGTAAATTTTACACATAAAAAAAGTTTGGAAAAAGGGAGAGAAGAAGGGATCAGAGCCTCCAAGACTTGTGTCCTCTCCTGGGAGTCCTGTCTCAGTGTTTGAAAACCATGGGTGTAGTGAATGGCCAAAAAAGGGTAAAAACATGCCACATAGGCTTATGTGATCTTATATACATCTCATGAGGAGATAACATACTTGAACTTGGGAAAAGTTGCTTGTTAAAGAGATGTTGATTAATGCAAATTGTAAGCCTGAGGGCAGGGAACTGTCAAATTAACCATCTGTAAACAACTCTGAGAGCCTTTGTGACTGAAGAGTGGGGTGTAAATACTCGAAAGAATAAGAATAAAAATATTTAGAGTATTTATACCCCATTATTCAGCCACAAAGGCTCTCAAAGTGGTTTACAGATTGTTTATCTGACAGTTCCCTGCCTTCAGGCTTACAATTTGCAGGAATGAACATATGAAAAAACAACTTCTTCCAAGTTCAAATATGTTGTGTATATAAGATGTATATAATAATGAAATAATAAGAATGGTAAGAATAAGTAGTAGTAGTAGTAGTAGTAGTGCTGAGGATCCCATGGATGGCCAAAAAGACAAACTAATGGGTCCTAGAGCAGATCAAGCCAGAAATCTCCCTGGAAATGACAAAACTGAGGCTGTCGTATTTCGGACACATCATGAGAAAGCGCAACTCGTTGGAAAAAATAATGCTAGGAAAGGTGGAGGGAAGTAGAAAGAGAGGAAGGCCACATGTTAGATAGATGGACTCTATTAAGGAGAACATGGATAAGAGTTTATAGGACCTAAGCAGAGCAGTGGAGGACAGGGAGTCTTGGAGATGTCTTATCCACAGGGTTGCCTTGGGTCGAGACAGTTAACAACAACAAAATAGTGAAGTTATTATTTCAAGGAACAGGTGGACAAGATGCAGCTCTTTGAGTACTTTGCTTCATGAAGTGTATTTAAGCTAACAGCTTGCATATGGAGCTGTAGGCATTGAGAAACAGCATCCAAAATTTTGCCTTTTTAAAACTGGAGCTCTTTAGGGACCACTACAACAGAAGAGGAGTTTATGTGAGCACACATTGAAGGTGTCGTGGGATTACATTTTGCAGCGTTTCCCTTCCCCCTTGGTCGGCTATGCACTCAGCGTGAGCATAAACCTGCCTTCCACATGTAGAGCATTTCCATGCAAGTGGGTTTCAGGGTCCATCACCCTCCTCCTTGCACAGAGGTGGGTGCTCTGGGCAGGTAAGTACAGAAGTAGGACCCTTCACATAGTGGTTGAATGTGTCACAAGCAGAGAGGAAAGCTAACATGGAAGCAAGGATGCAATGAATCCATTGCAATGGGGCAGCACATCCACTCCCCCTTATGGCTACTTCTTCTGCAGCTTCTTCTGTGGAGTATATCAGGTGCCAGGGCTTATTCCTAAGAGAAGCTGAGCACCAGGAGATAAGCTAATCATATGTCATAACCACAAAGGAGGAGAAGGCACCACAGAATGTAGGGACATTTGAGAAAAATGTAGGCATATACCAAGGAAAAGCTAAAAGCACTCATATAAATATAAATTCATGCTTCTTAGTCATGCTCGAAATGGAGGACATTTTGAAATCCCTCCAGGACAGAAGGTTGAAATGTAGGATATGTCTTGGAAAAGGAGAACATCTGGTCATCCTGCCAGGAGAGCACCCATACAACCCCGAGCTGCTTGTAGGAGGAAGTATAAAACAGTGGACAAGCTGCCCACCTCCCTGGCAGCAGACCCACTGGCTGGCCCTGGGTTAGCATGGCAGTGGTAGAGCTTAGGAGAATTATTTTTTTGAACAAAACTCCCAACATCTGGGAGTGAGAGTCCAAAAAAAGTAACTGCTCTAGTTGGTGGCAAGGAACACGACCCCATTGCCTGCATCAACCTGTGAAGGATGTTTGTATGAACACCACCACAACTCGTGGGCAGTCACCCCCTCTGAGCTTCACTATAAACATGATCAGGACCAGAGGCATCATTAGGGGGGTGCGCAGGGGTTTGGGGTGCAACAGGTGACACCCTGAGAAGAGATGACACCAGTGCTCCCGAAACATCTGCCTTTGGGCAGAAACAAGCTGTGGCATTCATTCTGCGTTCCAGTAAAAGAGATGGAGTGAGTGGGGTGAAGCTCAGTGGGAGGAGAAAGAAGAGGCTGCAGTTTAAAAAAAATTGAATTTTTTTAATTTACCAAATTTTCTCCTTAAGCATATGAAACTATGGGCCTTTGCAGACTGCCAGAAATAGTGCAAATTGAGTCCACTTTAACTGCCCTGACTCAGTGCTAGGGAATCATGGGAACTGTAGTTTATTGTGGCACCAGAGCTCTCTGACAGAGAAGGCTCAATGTCTCAGAAAAAAAAATACAATTCCCATGATTCCCTAGCACTGAGCCAGGACAATTAAAGTGGCCTCAATTTGCACTATTTCTAGCAGTCTGCAAAGGCCCTATGTATATCTATGATTCTGTGATTCTATGTAAATACATTTAGACTGTACGTATGATATTGTAATTTAAAGGTATAATTTTAATTTTGTTAGTTGTTGATGTCACAACGATTACCATGACATCCAGTGATATCTGGGAATTACGGTTTATGAGTATCATTAATACAAAAAACATGGCTAAGGATTCTGTATGGTGTGCTATGAGAGAAGGTCAATTGAGGGGGGGTTGTGGGGAATCACATGAATGGCGACACAAACCATAGTGATGCCACTGATCAGGACTGGATTTCACAAAGACATTTGATGCAAAGTATTTTGTAAATGCAATCCCACTAAAATCTCTATAGTTTTCTCCTTGCAGAATAAAGATGGAACTCAGTATTAAAACATCTCGGGCTTCATCTTGTTGCTTGCTTATACATATATAGTAAATGTGTGCATGTGTGGCTAGATTTTCTTGGATTCATGGAATAGAAAGGAATAAGAAAAGCATTTTAAGAGTCCATTGAAATAGACCATTTCCAAGGTCTCCTGGTGGGCCAATGTGGTCCCTTGATACCTAAAACTTTCCCATCCCTGTCCTATGGCCTCTGTGTTATGTTCCAGCCCATTCCAATGCTGTCATCTAATGTAATTGGGTTATCACTAAAAGCTATTAAACCATGCATGTTCTAGGCACATTTTATCATGTCTGGTGGAACTGTAAGTTTGCAAAAGCATATTGGGATGAGATTCATGGAGCAATGGAAACAATATTGAATCTTAATATTTCAAAGGATCCTGTGAGATATCTATTGAGTATAAATCAAGGAGAAACATTAGAAAAGAAACACGGTACTTATTTTTTACATGACCACAGCGGCTAGAATATTCTATGCCTCAAAATGGAAACAAAAGACAATCCCAGGAATCAATGACTGGATTTTGAAATTATACGATTTAATGTAAAGTGATAGACTAACTCAGATTTTTACAGGAAAAAACACTCAAAAATTGGAGAATGTTTGGAATCCCTTTATTAAGTATTTGAAACAGAAATGGGGACAACAGTGGGTAATAGGCCTGGAAAAAGGATGTTAATATAACAGACAACAAAGAAATAAATTTTTGTCCAAAATATTTTAAGCCAGAAGGGTACACTCTGGCCACTTTATTTCTATGAGAACAAAATGGCTATATTATAAAATTGTTATTTAAAATGGGTATTTTTGTGCTGTATTAACTATTATTGTTGGATCAGGAGAAAATCATATAATAAGTGAAAGACAGAATCAGTTGATTGGGGTAGGAGGTCAGACTGTCATGTTTTTGTGTGAGTTATGTATGTACTGTCTATGTATGTTTTTTGTCTGTGTTGAATATGTTAGTCTTGTATATAGATGTATTTTAACTAACAAAAGATTTTTTTAAAAATAAACCATGCATGTTCTAAAGGCAATTTGGCAATGAATTTGTTAAACCTGGGAGAGATTGCTTGAGGGGGCTATGCGTTGTCTGCCCACCCCATTCAAATATATACCAGTATATTGCTTTCACAGTGGCATAAGACATTCCACTTACTCATTCAATTCTCTCTCTCAAAACCAACCAACTCAAATTCTAGTTTTGCTCATTTTATGAAGCTAATAGGACTGAAATGTTAAGCAAGCACCAAGAATGGGAGCAAATAAAAGTTTTACGGAGTTTTGCCTACAGCATAGAAGCATTCTGTTCTTGTGTGTCTTATTTTCCAATTTGTGGCACCCTCCAAGGCAAATTATAATGAAGTTTTCTTGGTGAGATTTGTTCACAGCCTTGCCATTGCTTTCCTCTTGCTGAAAGTTGACTTCTCAAGGTCACCCAGTGGGTTTCCATGGCTGAATAAGTAATCAAAACCTGGTCCCCCAACTTTGGGGCAAAACAGACGGCCCCTTTGCAGCAGCTTCCTGGCGGCTTGGAAGCATGTCATTTAGACGATACATGACCCCAAGCCCTTGGGAAGCTGCCCACCCGATCACACATGGGGTAGCTTTTTGGTGTTCCAGCGGCACAGCGTTTAGATGCCACACACTGCAGGAGCACTGAAAAGCCTCAGTGGTGGAAAAGCAGGCGTTTTGCCAGCGCAAAAAGGAGCGGCTTTCTGCTATTTCTTTTTGCATCAGCAAAATGGCAGAATGGGGCCACGGCGTGCGGGTACCATGGCCCCAATCCTGCATTGGCTGGAGCGGCTTGATGCCGTCCTTTTGAGTCAGTCTGTTTCAGCTCTTTCTGGTTGGAAATGGATGTGTGTAGTCTAGTTTCCACCAACTCTCTGGTTGCTTTCACTTTCAAAAGTAGTTGCATCACCATAAAGCCCACCAAGGGTACTACCTTTCCTCAGTGGTGGGATTGTATGTTCCTGTGAGGCAAGAGGCTACGCTGATGGCAGCAGTGTTGCTAGCAGTCTCCCATTTGGATAGCCTTTTGCTGAGGGGCCAAAAAGCTACTGGAGAGCTGTAGTAGTGGTGGGTGAAATTGCTGGAGGATCTCAGAGATAGTAGCAGTTTCACCATAGCCAACATACGTTAGTACTGCGCAGGAGGCACAGTAAGCCCTCTTTGAAAATCTCTGAAACAAACCAAAATGAAACAAGAGATAGTGCCTGATGAGCCTCCCAGGTCAGATGGCACTGAACAGGCAACTGGGGGAGAGCAGAGAACAGCTATGAGTAGCGCAGTGGCTAATGATGCATCAAATAGATTATATAATCGAAATAGAAGATGGAGAAGCTCTATTCTTTCTGGGGGAAAACAAGCCCAGGAGCAGATTGTGGCACAGACTGTGAATTGTTAATTTAAAATTAAAGTAAAGCTAAAGAACACTAAATCAATCATCAGGCCAAAATATACCTGAAGAACCTTTAAAGATAATGTAAAAAAAAAAGAAAAGGGGAGGGGGAGTTGCACTATTAAGCTAATTGACTGGGAACCAGAAGAAGTCTGGACTGAACCCAGGGACATTGCTAGGCAGGAATGCAAAAAACCACTACCTGAAAGAAAAAAAAAAGGGGGGGGGGAGAGAGAGAGAGAGAGAGAAGCCTCAATGGATGAAGGATGAATTTCTTCAAGTTTACAGATGAGAAACAAAAGGTGGCACAAATAAAGTCAGAACTCTGAATGCAACTGTTCAGCAACTTGTGCGCAGAGACAAGAACTACTAAGATGAAGAGAAAGTAAAGAGAAAGAGAAGACAACAAAAAAGGAAAAGCAATAGACTTCTTCCACAAAATCCAGGAAATTGAAGAGGATGGAATGTAAGATGCATGAGTCAGGGGAAGCTACACATAGTAAAACAAATGAGGATGCTATACGATCAGCAGGGGAACATTTTAAATGACCAAGTACAAATAAAAAGACAATGGAAATAATATATTGAAGAACTGTATAAAAGAGGTGAAAGAATGACAGGTTCATTCAAGGAAAACCAATTTGAAGATGAACTCACAATTTTAGAAAGTGAAGCGAGAGCTGCACAAAGAGCACTTGGGAGGAATAAATCACCAGGAATAGATGGTATGCCAAAAGGCTTGCTTCAAGCTACAGAGACAGAAGCTACTCCTAACTAAAATATGACAACAAATATGGAAAGCAAAACAATGGCCCACAGATTGGAAATACACAAAGCCCAAGAAAGGGGACACCAGAGATTGCAGTAACTAACAGGACTATTACATTAATTTCCCATGCAAGACAGGCGATACTCAAAATTCAACAACAAAGACTTTAACTATATATGGAGCAAGAAATGTCAAATGTCTAAATTGGGTTCAAGAAAGGAAGATGCACTAGGGATCATACTGAAAACATAGATTGGATAATGGAGCATGCAAACAACTTTGGAAGAAAATCAACCTGTACTTTATAGATTATATATAGCAAAGCCTTTGATTCTGTAGATAATGAAAAACTGTAGATTGCTCTTAAAGAAATGGGTGTGCCACAACATGATTGTTTTGGTATGCCATCTGTACTGGACAAGACGCTACTGTCACAACAAAATATAGAGAAATGGTTTTCAGTTGGCAAGAGAGTCAATCAAGGCTGCATTTTATCTTCCTATCTGTTTAATGTGTACACTGAGCATATTATACCTAAAGCAGGATTAGACTCAGAAGGAGGCATGCAAACATCAAGATATGTAGGTGACACCATACTACTAACAAAAAATAGCCAAGATTTGGAACAGTTACTGAAGAAAGTCAAGAAAGAAAGTGCAAAGGCAGGTTTACAGCTGAACATTAATAAAACAAAAATAATGACCAAACAATTTACATACCGGTAACTTTAAAGTAGATGACGACATTGAAATAGATCAGGATTTTCCATACCTTGGCTGTCATTAATCAGAATAGAAACTGCAGTCAAGATATCATAACGCTTGGACTTGGAAAGAAAGCTATAAAGGAACTAGACAAAGGGCCAGTGCAGATAGGCTTGAAAAAGCGACTCCATCCTGTGTTATCTAAAAGTGGGTCAAAACCAAGGCTGTCTGCACCACCCACACCAAAGGCAGCCTGAACATTCATGGGCTGTTTGCACTGCATGGCATAGCTGTGCCATTTTTTTTTAAAATGTTGCTTCCTGCCCACCATCACACAAGCTGGGAGCGTTGGGCCAGGAGGCCCTGAGGAGGAGGAAGAAGCGGCGGCTCCCTCTTCACCCCCCGCCCTCCAGCGTTAAGTCCAGCTGCGCCCCAGCCCCAACACCGGCTGGGAGCGTTGGGCCAGGAGGCCCTGAGGAGGAGGAAGAAGCGGCGGCTCCCTCTTCACCCCCCGCCCTCCAGCGTTAAGTCCAGCTGCGCCCCAGCCCCAACACTGGCTGGGAGCGTTGGGCCAGGAGGCCCTGAGGAGGAGGAAGAAGCGGCGGCTCCCTCTTCACCCCCCGCCCTCCAGCGTTAAGTCCAGCTACGCCCCAGCCCCAACACCGGCTGGGAGCGTTGGGCCAGGAGGCCCTGAGGAGGAGGAAGAAGCGGCGGCTCCCTCTTCACCCCCCGCCCTCCAGCGTTAAGTCCAGCTGCGCCCCAGCCCCAACATCGGCTGGGAGCGTTGGGCTTTAAGTACTTTCCCAACATCGGCTGTAGCGATGGACGAGTGGTGCTGGGGGCGTGTTTTTAAAGCTCGGACCTAAATTTTGTTAGAGCCTATCTTCTCCCCTGCAATTTCACAACACTGAGGGGGAGTGGGGGGGGGTGTTCGGGCTCCGTCTTCCGGCCTCAGTGAATCTGTGAGGCCGAGTTATTGTAGGAGCCGAGAGGGCTGTTCCATAACCAGGGGTTGTATATTATTGAGTTATTGTTGGATTGTAGGCTGACCGAAGCTGGGGACAGATATACAGGTTGTATGGGGGTGGGGAAGATATGGCGGCAACAGTCTCAACAAATGTTGCAAAAGAAGAAGGGATCGATGTCTTATATCTATCCCTTCTTCAGTTGTTTCTGTTTCCCATGATGAGTTGGAGAGCAAACTCACCATTCCACTGACCCTCAACCTGCTCCTCTGCAATGCCAGGTCGGTCAAAAATAAGACCCATATAATCCATGATTTGTTAGTGGACGAGATGGCCGACCTGGCTTGCTTTACTGAGACCTGGCTGGGAGATGCCAGCTCCGCAACTTGGGCGCAGGCTCTCCCGGCCGGGTACTCAGTTTGTGAGCAGGTGAGAGAAAGTGGGCGGGGGAGCGGCATAGCCTTGGTCCATAAAAACACCTTGACCTTGACCAGAAAGCCTATCCGGAAAACAGCCCACATCGAGTGTATGTACCTCAGCCTGAAGACCAGGGATAGTTTGGGGATTCTGTTGGTATACCGGCCACCCCGTTGCTTAACAGACTCCCTGACCGAGTTGACAGCCCTGGTTTCTGAGTTGCTGTTGGAGTCGCCCAGACTTTTAGTTCTGGGCGACTTCAACATTCCACTCGAAACCAGTTTACAGGATTTATCAGGCGCAGCTCGGGAGTTCATGGATTCCATGACAAACATGGGCCTATCCCAATTGGTCAACGGGCCCACGCATTGTGCTGGTCATACCCTTGATGCGGTCTTCAGTACGGAGCAGGAACATCCGTGGGCGGAGGTTATAAAAACCTCCGCATTGTCATGGACGGATCACTTCCTGATCAAGGTGGAACTAAAGGCTATTGCTCGCCCTCCCGGGGGTGGTGGACCTATTAGAATGGTCCGCCCTCGAAGGCTAATGGATCCAATTGGTTTCCAGAAAGCCTTAGAGGGTTTGATGGTGAGTAATGCCGGTGATTCTGCCGAAGCTTTGGTTAATACGTGGAATATCGATCTTACCAAGGCTATCGACACGATCGCCCCCAAGCGTCCTTTCCAGCCCGCTTCGAATCGTAAACCATGGTATACAGAAGATCTTAGGAGGATGAAGCGGGTTGGACAACGACTAGAGTGCGAATGGCGAAAGACTCGTCTCTTATCCGACAGAACTCGCCTTAGGAAGCATCTTGACTCCTATAGGGAGGCTTTACATGCAGCGCAGAAATCTTTCTGTTCTGCACGTATTGCGTCTGCAGAGTCCCGCCTGGCAGAGCTGTTTAGGGTGGTGGGGGATTTGACGCGGATACCTTCTGCGCCGAACCCTCTACTTAACCCGACGACAGCCTGCTGTGAGGCATTTAACATCCACTTTGCAGATAAAATCTCTCGGATAAGAGCCGAATTGGACACCAATGTCTTGACAGGATCTATGGATGAGGCGTCCAGTAACTCCGTTGATGGCACTTTACTGGATCAATTTCAATTTGTGAGTACCGAGGACATGGACAAGTTGCTTGGAAGGATGAGGAAGACAACTTGTCCTCTCGATCCTTGTCCATCATGGCTGGTCGTCCAGGGTGGGGGCGCGTTGAGGGTGTTCCTTCGAGACACAATCAACGCGTCCCTCAGGGAAGGCAGTTTACCATCGTGTTTAAAAGAGGCGGCAGTTAGGCCACTCTTAAAAAAGCCTTCCCTGGATCCCCTGGACAGAAAGAACTATAGACCAGTCTCCTTGCTGCCATTTTTAAGCAAGGTGATTGAGAGGGCAGTTGCCTCCCAGCTCCAGGCTATCTTGGATGAAACCGATTATCTCGATCCATTTCAAACTGGCTTCAGGACAGGATTTGGGGTTGAGACTGCCTTGGTTGCTCTGACCGATGACCTCCGCTTGAGCATCGACAGGGGGAGTGTGACCCTGCTGGTGCTCTTGGACCTCTCAGCGGCTTTTGACACTATTGATCATGCCATTCTCTTGGATCGCCTGAGAGAGCTAGGAATCGGAGGCACCGCTTTGCGGTGGTTCCGTTCCTTCCTCTCGGGCAGATCCCAGAGAGTGAGGCTCGGAGACAGTTGCTCTTCTAAAATAGAGCTTAATTGTGGCGTCCCTCAGGGCGCCATCCTGTCCCCGACGTTATTTAATATTTATATGAAACCGCTGGGAGAGATCATTCGGAGGCATGGAGGGCGGTGTCTTCAGTACGCTGACGACACCCAGATTTATTTCTCCATGACCAAATCATCGTCTCAGACTGCTGATGGCATCTCTCCTCTCAATGACTGCCTTGGAGCGGTAATGGATTGGATGAGGAAAAATAAATTGAAGTTGAATCCAGACAAAACGGAGGTGCTCACGGTTACCGGTCCGAAGCCGGGTCCGGGATTACAGCCCCCTGTCCTGGATGGGGTCACACTCTCCTCCAAGGACTGTGTGTGCAGCTTGGGGGTACTCCTTGACTCGTCGCTTCACATGACCAATCAAGTGAATGCGACAGTCAGGAGTGCCTGTTATCAGCTTCGGCTGATACGCCAGCTGCGCCCATTCCTGGATAAGAAAGACCTAGAAACTGTTGTGCACGCGCTGGTAACCTCACGTCTGGATTACTGCAACACACTCTACATGGGGCTACCCTTGTGCTTAACCCGGAAACTTCAACTGGTGCAAAATATGGCAGCCAGATTAATCACCGGAACATCCAGGAGGGAGCATATAACACCAGTGCTTAAATCCCTCCACTGGCTGCCAATTAGTTTCCGGGCACAGTACAAGGTGTTGGTTTTGACCTTTAAAGCCCTACATGGCTTGGGTCCAGCTTATCTCAGGGACCGCCTCTCCCCATATGAACCCCCCCGTGCCCTTCGGTCAGCGGGAAAGAATCTACTATATCAACCAAAGTCGAGGTCCGTACACACCTCGCAGAGGGCATTTTCCACTATCGCCCCTAAATTATGGAATGGCCTGTCGGATGAGATCCGTCTTATTACAACAGTTACTACTTTTAAGAAAGCAGTTAAGACGGATCTCTTCCGGCAGGCCTTCCCGGAATAACCCTCCTCAGAGGATGACTACTGATTTCTCCTCCCCTCAAAGCTTTTGCTGTTTTGTTGTTGTTGAATTTGTTTGTTTTTATTGTTATATAATGTGTTTTAATATATTCTTAAGTTTAATTCTGTTTTAAGGGGTGTGGGAGGGATGTGGGAGGAGGGATTGGGACATTAGATTGTTTTTATTGTACTATTTTAACTGTTGTAAGCCGCCCCGATTGCGATGCAGAGGGGCGGGTTAGAAATAAAACTTATTATTATTATTATTATAAGCACAATGCCCGTGACCTCCAATTACTTCCCTCTTCCCACCAATATGCCATTCCATTGGATATCTACCTGTATGACTGACCACGTAGGCAATGTGCCACCTGTATAGTGCATTAGTGTGCCCAGTGGCGAAGCACACTCATAAAGACCCCCTTCACCATACGCCCCTCTGTTGGACTGGTTGTTTTGTGTATGTTGTCAATACATCCATTGCATAATTGGCGATAGTGTTTTTGCTTTGTTTTGATGCAGTTCTGCACTAGAGCTGGGCTGTTTATATGTATCCCAGCTTCTTTTTACTGTTTTTTAGGCTCGGAGTGCAGCTTCGTTTTGCTTTCAACCTTTCCCTTTGTGCAGTCTAAATGCCCCGCCTTAAAAGTGGCTGGAAGCCGCTTTACTTTGCCTAACTGTTTCACCCCAAGATCCTGAAGTGAAATTTATCATTGAATACTAAAGTTACGATGGTCTGTGCCATTGCATTTCCAATTTCTATGTATGAGTGTGAAAGCTGGACAGTGAAGAAAGCTGATAGAAAGAAAGTCAACTCATCTGAAATATGATGCTGGAGAAGGGTTCTATGGATACCGTGGACAGCTGAAAAAAGAACAAAATGGGTCCTCGATCAAATCAAGCCTCAACTCTCCCTAGAAACTAAGATGACCAAACAGACTGTCATATTCTGGACGTATAATGAGACATGACTCACCAGAAAAGATAGTGCTTGGTAAGGTAGAAGGCAGAAAGAGGAAGACCACATTACATATGGATAGACTCAATGAAGAAAGTCATGGCCCTGAGTCTGCAAGACCTGAGCAGGGCTGTTTAGGATAGAATTACTTGAGGTCTCTCATTCATAGGGTCACTATAACTCAAAATCAATTTGACAGCAGTTAACAACGGCAATACCATATAGTTTTAGACAAAAATTAAAACAGTGGTATTCATCTGGTATCCACTGAGGTTTGGTTCCAGGACCTCCGTGGATACCAAAATCTATGGATACAGACAGACACTTTCAATAAACAAAAAGAAAGAAAAAAATGGATAGAAAAACACTACAAGCAATAAAGAAAAGAAGAAAAACAAAAGGGAGATAGCAACAAACTAAGAATTATGAATGCAACGTACAATGGCTTGTGCGGAAAGATAAAGAAAATTACTACAATGGCCAATGCAGAGAAATAGAAGACAACAACAAAAAGGTAAGAACAAGAGATCTATTTCACAAGATCCAGGAAATCAAAGGAAAATCCAAAACAAGCACTGAGATGCTCTATGACCATAAAAATAACATATTTCAAAACCAGGAAGGAATAAAAAGATGGTGGATACAATACACAGAAGAATTATACAAAAGAGATGACAAAATGAAGGACATATGGAATAAAGAACCATATGAAGATGAACCCCAAATTCTAAAAAACGAGGTGGAAACTGCAATAAGAGAAATAGTGAAAAACAAATAGCCAGGAACAGATGATATTGTAATTGAAATGCTGCAATCCACATTGACAAGAGTCAACTTCAGTGTTGTCCAACATATATCAACAGATATGGAAAACAAAATGATGGCTAACAGATTGGAAGCAGTCAATATACATCCCCATCCACAAAAAGGGAGACACAAGAGACTGCAGCAACTATAGGACCATAGCACTGATCTCCAATGCAAGCAAAATTATGTTCAAAATTCTGCAACATAGAGTCCAGTTTCTCTCATGGAGAGAGAAATCCCAGAGGTCCAAGCAGGGTTCAGGAAAGGAAGAGGCACTAGGGATCACAATGCAAACATACGATGGTTAATGGAGTGCAGCAGGGAATCAGCATGTGCTTTATAGACTATAGCAAAGCCTTTGACTGCATAGATCATGAAAGGCTATGGAATAACCTTAAAGATATGTGAGTGCCAACACATCTGATAGTCCTGATGAGGAATCTGTACTCTGTTCTGTTCTGACAAGAGGCTACTGTCAGAACAGAACATGGAGAAACAGAATGGTTCCCAATTAGCAAAGAAGTCAGACAAGGTTGCATACTTTCATCCTATCTGTTCAACTTTTATGCAGAACAAATTATAAGAAAGTGAAAATAGGAGGAAGGAATATCAACAATCTAAAATCTGAAATATGCAGATGACACCATAATACTAGCAGAAAACCTCACAGACCTGGAACACTTACTAAGGAAGATCAAAGAAGAAAGTGCAAAGGCAGGCTTAGTGTTGAACATTAAGAAAACAAAAATGACCACCGACCACCAACCTTCACAAGTTCAACCTAGACAATGAAGAAATAGAAATAGTAAAAGAATTCTCATACCTGGGAACAAACAAACATAAAATGGAGACTGCAGTCAGGAGATCAGATTAATGGGGAGGGTGGCTATGAAAGAACTAGAAAAAATTCTAAAATGCAGATATACAACTCAGCACAAAAGTTTGAATCATACAAGCCATTGTATTCCCTGTTACCATGTATTGATGTGAGAACTGGGCAGTCAAGAAAGGTGATAGGGAAAAAATTTCCTTTGAGATGTGGTGCTGGAGAATGCTGGAGATCCCATGGACAGCCAAAAGGACAAACAAATGGGTCCTAGAGCAGATCAAGCCAGAAACCTCCCTGGAAGCCAAGATGACCACTGTCGTACTTTGGACACATTATGAGAGGGAGGACTCCTTAGAAAAGATAATAACGCTGGGAAAGGTTGAAGGAAGTAGGAAGAGAGGAAGGCCACATGCCAGATGGATGGACTCTATTAAGGAGGTCATGGGTATGGGTTTGCAGGATTTAAGCAGAGT
The DNA here is from genome assembly GCA_026167975.1 of Phrynosoma blainvillii. Taxonomy (NCBI): domain Eukaryota; kingdom Metazoa; phylum Chordata; class Lepidosauria; order Squamata; family Phrynosomatidae; genus Phrynosoma; species Phrynosoma blainvillii. The sequence continues at coordinate 97,005,109 of JANUYF010000004.1, read as the reverse complement.
AGTGGAGGACAGGCAGTCTTTGAGATGTCTCATCCATAGGGTTGCCATGGGTCAAGATCAACTTGAGGGCAGTTAACAAAAAATAGTAACATGATGTCCCTTATATAAAATGGAAATATCAAGGTTTGCTTTTTGGAATATATATATATATTTAATATTTTCAAGCTGCGAATGGTTGAATCCGTGGATAAGGAATCTGTGGATATGGAGGGCCAGCTGTAGTAAAGAAATGTCTTTATAGACAAGACATTACTTTTTATTCTCTGCTGAGTGTTCACAATATAGTTCATTCTTTGAGATAAGGAGTTTTCCCAGTGCCTTACAACTCACTGTTGAGTATTTCATGTTAGCTAGTTTGCAATATGCAGATTGGGATACCCAATTATCACATTTTCCTTTGATGTGGTGAAGCCATCATGAGGTGATTTTACAGTATCAGCTTCACACAGCAAAGTTTTCATTTGCATGTGCCTTCAGCAATGGCTTTTGCTTTTGATGCTATGTTTTTCAATGTTTTATTCTATCATGACAGTGAAGAGTTGGATATCCTTGTTAGAATTCATGTAAACAACGTATTCCTTATATAGAATTGACAATAAATTTTTATTCTGAGTTGACTTTATCATATTGACAAATAATGCAAAAACATGACAATAAAATTTTATCCTGAGTTGACTTTATCATATTAACAAATAATGCAAAAACATGACTACAAGTTGTACAAAAGAAAGGCATTAATGAGTAACAATTATTCCCCTTGGGTCCACAAAGAGGGTTTCACAAGAGCTATTTTATTGATAAGTATGCCATTTTTATAAGAAATCAATGTAATAGGTTTCAGCAAGTTTAATGCAATTAAAATAGCCAAGCAGTGTTCTTCGAAGACCATACCCATGGGATGTTTTTATGTGACAGAAAAATATAGGTATATCTGATAAAGCAAGCATACTAATTTCTTCATCTAACATAACAGGATATGCATGTTCTTTCAAATATGAAGCCTCACAATAAAGATTACTTCAAACCAAGTTTTGTTTAGTCAAAATTCTGAGAAGAAAAAATGTGCATTTGAGAACAGAGGTTTCAAGCAAAGTTGTATAGAGCCAGCCGAAATATATCATTGGAACAAATCCATTTGTCATTAATGTTCTTGAGGACAAACAACTGATGAAATCCCATCACGGGATCATCATCCACCTATATGAAAAGAAGACAAGTTTCACCTTCAAGTTAATGTATCTGTCACATAAATAAAATCTGCATAGTGGTTTAAGAGTTACACCAAACCCCAACCAAATCCATGTACTTATAACCTTCACTAATTTCAATAAAGTGATACATCAGTGGGATTTTACGCTCTACGCCTGACTGGATTGCATCTCATGAAATATTTTAGATGAATTTCAAATGGCCTATATAACATGTAAACCACTTTCTCTAATCTGCTGTTTTCCAGATATCTTGGACTAAAAATCCTATAATCTTGTCATCATAGCACTAACCTGTTAACTGAGGAAGATGGTAGCTGTAGTCCAAAACATCTGGTGGTGCCACATTGAGGATGGATGAACCTAACATACAGCCTCCTGCTTCTGATTTGTAATTTTTTTACTGCTTGGTTCATTTTTTAAAATTTAATTAAACAATTCATCTGGATGCTTTGAAGATTCATCTTACATGTTGTGGTAATTATAAATGTAAAATATAGTAACTAAAATGCCACTGATTTCCAAACTCACCTTTAGCTGACCCACTACCATACTAAGAATACAATTGTCAGGAGCCGGCTGATGATCTTGGGATGTTATGTTGTGCTGAATTTTTTGGAAAGGTAGTCTCTATTTCCAAGAAAGAAAAGTAATGTTAAGACCGTCAGTGGCTATCATATGAATATATGATACAACTCAGTTAGTCTATGTGCTCTTTTTCCCTTCCCAATCAAAGTTTAATTATTTAAAACCATTGCAAGAAAGACTAGTTAAATAAAACAGTCCAATTACTACTTTTAATTGATAACATACCATCAGTTTTTCCATAATTGATGTTTTTCCCTGAAACTGCTGCCCTTCCCATGACAAACATGAGGCATCTGTCTGCAAAAAGTTATTGTATACATTAAATGATTAGACAAAAGCAAAATGTAAAAATGAATAATCCTCGGTCCAATCCCCAACAAGATACCCTTTGCAATCAAACCTCCCCACTCAATTCTGGTTTCCCACAACCAGTTATACCTCAAGGCCTTGCAAAACCATATTTTGTGGACAATACGCCCAAATTTCAAGAACTACATACACCCCTCTCCATGTACATGTGTACATAAAAGTACACATCATTTATTGCTGAATGTCCAGACAACTACACTCAAAGAATTTGATCTATAGTGCTAAAACAATGAAAAGAAACAACTAGAATCTGAATTTTACAAAGTAAAAAAACAGCAATCAAACACAAGATTAAAGCATTGGAATGTTACTTTTCCTTCCCATATTAGCTTGAATATTTTGGTTGTTCAACAACAACAACAAAATAACCCAATAACTCATTTTCCAAAGACTGGTTAAAACAGCATTATTGGAATGGGGTACTAGCCTCTGATGTGGGGACATGGAGGTGTCCACCATAGCAGAGACTCCCATTGCACCCAGATGGATGGTATATTATAGCTGGTGATTCTCTTGCTGGCAGAAAACTCCAAAATGGAGCCACTCTGTCCACCCAGACAGGCAAAATCTGGATCCATCAACTCTACAAACATGACCAATAACCCATCCATTACATAAGGATGGGCAAACGGTAGCCCTCTGGATGGTGTTGGACTGCAACACTTATCAATTCTAGCCAACAAAAACTGATGTTGCAGAATGCTGTGAGTTCTATTTCAACAACTTGTTGAGAGGGCTGCAGTTTGTCCACTCTTGCATTATATCAAGAAAATAGTGCTGATACATACATAAAGGGCTCCCAATTGTTCCCTATTGGTATCAAACTGTTGATAATACAGCTGTATAAAACTGGTTCCAATTTGTTCCCAAATAGGTCTTTCTGCCATTTTACACACCTGTAAAGACAGAACATTTTCAGGCATTTTTAATTAGTAAAAATGAGTCTCTCTCTCCTCAGTAAGTGGAAACTGTAGACGACAACTACAAGCCCACTCACAATGCAAACATGCCTGGCAGAATAAATGTACTAAAATACTGTACTCTAGCATATGTGAATTACTATCATACTGAGATTAAATGGGAGAAAATTCTGGGCTATCTAAGGACAAGTAAGAATTAAGTCACACAAAATACTCAGATTTAAGTGATAAATGTTCCAATTCATTATCTATTTTTCTTTCGCTTATCATTCAAGCAGATAAAACAATGAAGAGTTAGGAAAAGTTACGTTTTTGGCTATCAGAGAATGGAGTAAGCCTGAGACAATACTGCCTGGGCAATTCTCAGTCAGTCCAAAACTTTTTTAAGCTCAGATGAATGCTCTTAGATAGAATCCAGGAGATGGACGGCTTATTGCTGGTTCACCAACAACCAAAGCTGTCATTCACCCCCACAAAATTATCCACTGACCCACATCTTTCTTTTCTTTCTTTTTTTAAAGCACATCTGCTCTTATTTTTACATGTTTCATCCCCAAAGCAACCTTGCCAGGTAGAGCAGTAATGAGGAAAAATGGAAACCTGTAGTCATTTACTTGGCTTCCTATAGAGAGTAAAGATGCAAACCTATTCACTGTTACTGGACACTAAGGCTTGCTGACCTTAGTGGAACCAATTTATGTAGTGATCCTACATAAATTTTGCTGCCAAATGTTCTCCAGAAGATCGGCCAAAGAGCTTTTATAAACAAGAAATGTCCCCATTTACCCTGAAGCAGGGGTGAGAAGTGCATGGCCCTTCAGATGTCAGTGGACTACAGCTACTGTACAGCTGCACAAATCTCACTATTGCTATTAAATGCCTAATTTAAATATAATACAAAAATATTATTTTATATAAATATAATAATAAAATGTCAATATTAATATTGTATGTGCTTTCAAGGTGCCTGTCGACTTATGGCGACCCCATAAATTTCATGGTGTTTTCCAAGGCAAGGAATCCTCAGAGGTGGTTTTGCCTGTTCCTTTCTCTGAAATATAGTCTATAGCACATGGTATTCATTGGTCTCCAGTCCAAGTACTAACCAAGAATGACCCTACTTAGCTTCCAAGTTCAGAAAGGATCTGGTGGCATACTGCTTCTGATACTGGAAGTAATATATAGCCATCCTGAAAAGTAGTCGTTGATGGCCCTAACCTCCATGAATTTATTTAGGGCCTTTGCAGACTGCCATAAATAGTGCACATTAAATTGAGGCACTGCCCTGGCTCAGTGCTAGGGAATCATGGGAACTGTAATTTATTGTGGCACCAGAGCTCTCTGACAGAGAAGGCTCAATGTCCCAGAAAAAAATACAATTCCCATGACTCCCTAGCACTGAGCCAAGGCAGTGCCTCAATTTAATGTGCACTATTTATGGCAGTCTGCAAAGGCTTATAATCCTTCTTTAAAGTGACCAAAATTGGCATCCACTGCTGCATCTTGTGGATGAATATCCTATAGTTTACCCATGTTCTCCAAGAAGAAGCATTTCTTTCTCTCTTAAGTCTCCCACCTTTCACTTTCTGAGGAAATAATAACAACAGCAACTATATTTCATTTATTGAAATGTCCTGCCAATTCTGTAATATTAACACTGTATTAATGTAAAGGTATTTGAATATCGTTTTTAAAATTATTTCATATTTATAAATATAAATCCCAATTAATTCAGCAGGACTTAGTTTTGCAACAAATGCACGGTAAGGCTGCAGTCAAGTGTGCACTTCCTTGGCACGAAACCTCACTAGACACAGCAGGATTCAGGGGTGTAACTAGGGGCGGAAATTGGAGAAATTGTCCCCAGTAGGAATTCTGCCCCCAATCACCGACCATGAAAAATGAAATAAATAAAATAAAATATTTTCCTTTTGTGCCCACATTTCTAGCCATGCAGAGAGTGGGACAATGAAAACAGTTCACACCTAGACCTCTTTTATTTGCTGTGTTTGCATTCCCTTGGCACCTTTGCCTGACCTTTTTCTTTGGATGCCGACACTATATTTCTAAATGCGTGACTGAAGTGTTAAGTTACTGCTAGACTAGAAATTTAGAAAAGAAAATTTAATGAGGGGGGGGACACAGAATTCTTTAGAGAGGTTAGTTATGGCTTAATTTTGCCTCCTCTGAAGATAACATGTTTGACAAGACTTCTGTGGTGTGCTGTCAGTGGCAACAACAAACTCACTCCAGGGTCCCTCATGGATTTGTAAAACTAGAAGAAACCTTTCCTCCGCTGACCTCTAGTGCTGTCTCCTCAGTGAGTCCCTTTTACTCATCACACAATATAAATCCACTTTTCAGGAAGTTCACATGATGCACCCCCATTTTTCACTAAAGTGCTTGGTAGGGGAGTCTGGCACAAAAGGAAGAGGGCTGAGGGGAAAAGAGTGGGGCAAGAATGAGACCCTGTGAGCCCTAGAAACAACTTGGAACAAGATTCACGCTTGGGTTTATATTATATTGAATTATATTGTACTGGATTGTATTGAAGGGCCTGAATCCACCAAATCACATCTGATCTTGGAAGCTAAGCAAGGTCAGCCTTGATTAGTATTTGGCTGGGAGACCGCCAAGGAATACCAGGCGCTTTAGGCTGTATTTCAGAGGAAGGAACTGACAAAGCCACCTCTGAGTATTCCTTGACTAAGAAAACCCTATGAAATTCATAGCTGTTAAGTCGATAAGCAGCTTGAAGGCACAAATGCATTGTAAAGAGCTTTTAAAATCCGCCTTTACCATTGTACTCTTGTACACCTGTTGTTGTTGTTGTTGTGTGCCTTCAAGTCATTTCCGATTTATGGTGACCCTAAGGCAAACCCTATCATGGGGTTTTCTTGGCAAGATTTGTTCAGAGCAGTTTTGCCATTGCCCTCCTCTGAGGCTGAGAGAGAGTGACTTGCCCAAAGTCACCCAGTGAGTTTAATGGTTGAGCGGGGAATCGAACCTTGGTCTCCAGGGTCATAGTCCAACATTCAAA